>JASAOG010000118.1:0-1200000 GCA_030265305.1 Biomphalaria pfeifferi
TTGTCTCCTAGCTACACTTTGTGCCAGGTTTTGTTATTCTTAGAGTTCTATTGTCTCCTAGCTACACTTTGTGGCCAGGTTTTGTTTATTCTTTAGAGTTCTATTGTCTTCTAGCTACACTTTGTGCCAGGTTTTGTTATTCTTAGAGTTCTATTGTCTTCCTAGCTTACACTTTGTGCCAGGTTTTGTTATTCTTAGAGTTCTATTGTCTTCTAGCTTACACTTTGTGCCAGGTTTTGTTATTCTTAGAGTTTTCTAATTGGTCTTCTAGCTACACTTTGTGCCAGGTTTTGTTATTCTTAGAGTTCTATTGTCTCCTAGCTACACTTTGTGCCAGGTTTTGTTATTCTTAGAGTTCTATTGTCTCCTAGCTACACTTTGTGCCAGGTTTTGTTATTCTTAGAGTTCTATTGTCTTCCTAGCTACACTTTGTGCCAGGTTTTTGTTATTCTTAGAGTTCTATTGTCTTCTAGCTACACTTTGTGCCAGGTTTTGTTATTCTTAGAGTTCTATTGTCTCCTAGCTACACTTATGTGCCAGGTTTTGTTATTCTTAGAGTTCTATTGTCTTCCTAGCT
Organism: Biomphalaria pfeifferi; assembly: GCA_030265305.1. Lineage (NCBI taxonomy): Eukaryota > Metazoa > Mollusca > Gastropoda > Planorbidae > Biomphalaria > Biomphalaria pfeifferi. Next base: position 578 of record JASAOG010000118.1, read on the forward strand.
ACACTTTGTGCCAGGTTTTGTTATTCTTAGAGTTCTATTGTCTCCTAGCTACACTTTGTGCCAGGTTTTGTTATTCTTAGAGTTCTATTGTCTTCTAGCTACACTTTGTGCCAGGTTTTGTTATTCTTAGAGTTCTATTGTCTCCTAGCTACACTTTGTGCCAGGTTTTGTTATTCTTAGAGTTCTATTGTCTTCTAGCTACACTTTGTGCCAGGTTTTGTTATTCTTAGAGTTCTATTGTCTCCTAGCTACACTTTGTGCCAGGTTTTGTTATTCTTAGAGTTCTATTGTCTTCCTAGCTACACTTTGTGCCAGGTTTTGTTATTCTTAGAGTTCTATTGTCTCCTAGCTACACTTTGTGCCAGGTTTTGTTATTCTTAGAGTTTCTATTGTCTCCTAGCTACACTTTGTGCCAGGTTTTGTTATTCTTAGAGTTCTATTGTCTCCTAGCTACACTTTGTGCCAGGTTTTGTTATTCTTAGAGTTCTATTGTCTTCCTAGCTACACTTTGTGCCAGGTTTTGTTATTCTTAGAGTTCTATTGTCTCCTAGCTACACTTTGTGCCAGGTTTTGTTATTCTTAGAGTTCTATTGTCTTCCTAGCTACACTTTGTGCCAGGTTTTGTTATTCTTAGAGTTCTATTGTCTCCTAGCTACACTTTGTGCCAGGTTTTGTTATTCTTAGAGTTCTATTGTCTCTAGCTACACTTTGTGCCAGGTTTTGTTATTCTTAGAGTTCTATTGTCTCCTAGCTACACTTTGTGCCAGGTTTTGTTATTCTTAGAGTTCTATTGTCTTCTAGCTACACTTTGTGCCAGGTTTTTGTTATTCTTAGAGTTCTATTGTCTCCTAGCTACACTTTGTGCCAGGTTTTGTTATTCTTAGAGTTCTATTGTCTTCCTAGCTACACTTTGTGCCAGGTTTTGTTATTCTTAGAGTTCTATTGTCTCCTAGCTACACTTTGTGCCAGGTTTTGTTATTCTTAGAGTTCTATTGTCTTCCTAGCTACACTTTGTGCCAGGTTTTGTTATTCTTAGAGTTCTATTGTCTTCTAGCTACACTTTGTGCCAGGTTTTGTTATTCTTAGAGTTCTATTGTCTCCTAGCTACACTTTGTGCCAGGTTTTGTTATTCTTAGAGTTCTATTGTCTTCTAGCTACACTTTGTGCCAGGTTTTGTTATTCTTAGAGTTCTATTGTCTCCTAGCTACACTTTGTGCCAGGTTTTTGTTATTCTTAGAGTTCTATTGTCCTTCTAGCTACACTTTGTGGCCAGGTTTTGTTATTCTTAGAGTTCTATTGTCTCTAGCTACACTTTGTGCCAGGTTTTGTTATTCTTAGAGTTCTATTGTCTTCTAGCTACACTTTGTGCCAGGTTTTGTTATTCTTAGAGTTCTATTGTCTCCTAGCTACACTTTGTGCCAGGTTTTGTTATTCTTAGAGTTCTATTGTCTTCTAGCTACACTTTGTGCCAGGTTTTGTTATTCTTAGAGTTCTATTGTCTTCTAGCTACACTTTGTGCCAGGTTTTGTTATTCTTAGAGTTCTATTGTCTTCTAGCTACACTTTGTGCCAGGTTTTGTTATTCTTAGAGTTCTATTGTCTTCCTAGCTACACTTTGTGCCAGGTTTTTGTTATTCTTAGAGTTCTATTGTCTTCCTAGCTACACTTTGTGCCAGGTTTTGTTATTCTTAGAGTTCTATTGTCTTCTAGCTACACTTTGTGCCAGGTTTTGTTATTCTTAGAGTTCTATTGTCTTCCTAGCTACACTTTGTGCCAGGTTTTGTTATTCTTAGAGTTCTATTGTCTTCTAGCTACACTTTGTGCCAGGTTTTGTTATTCTTAGAGTTCTATTGTCTTCCTAGCTACACTTTGTGCCAGGTTTTGTTATTCTTAGAGTTCTATTGTCTTCTAGCTACACTTTGTGCCAGGTTTTGTTATTCTTAGAGTTCTATTGTCTTCCTAGCTACACTTTGTGCCAGGTTTTGTTATTCTTAGAGTTCTATTGTCTTCTAGCTACACTTTGTGCCAGGTTTTGTTATTCTTAGAGTTCTATTGTCTTCTAGCTACACTTTGTGCCAGGTTTTGTTATTCTTAGAGTTCTATTGTCTTCTAGCTACACTTTGTGCCAGGTTTTGTTATTCTTAGAGTTCTATTGTCTTCTAGCTACACTTTGTGCCAGGTTTTTGTTATTCTTAGAGTTCTATTGTCTTCTAGCTACACTTTGTGCCAGGTTTTGTTATTCTTAGAGTTCTATTGTCTTCTAGCTACACTTTGTGCCAGGTTTTGTTATTCTTAGAGTTCTATTGTCTTCTAGCTACACTTTGTGCCAGGTTTTGTTATTCTTAGAGTTCTATTGTCTTCTAGCTACACTTTGTGCCAGGTTTTGTTATTCTTAGAGTTCTATTGTCTTCTAGCTACACTTTGTGCCAGGTTTTGTTATTCTTAGAGTTCTATTGTCTTCTAGCTACACTTTGTGCCAGGTTTTGTTATTCTTAGAGTTCTATTGTCTTCTAGCTACACTTTGTGCCAGGTTTTGTTATTCTTAGAGTTCTATTGTCTTCCTAGCTACACTTTGTGCCAGGTTTTGTTATTCTTAGAGTTCTATTGTCTTCTAGCTACACTTTGTGCCAGGTTTTGTTATTCTTAGAGTTCTATTGTCTTCTAGCTACACTTTGTGCCAGGTTTTGTTATTCTTAGAGTTCTATTGTCTTCTAGCTACACTTTGTGCCAGGGTTTTGTTATTCTTAGAGTTCTATTGTCTTCTAGCTACACTTTGTGCCAGGTTTTGTTATTCTTAGAGTTCTATTGTCTTCTAGCTACACTTTGTGCCAGGTTTTGTTATTCTTAGAGTTCTATTGTCTTCTAGCTACACTTTGTGCCAGGTTTTGTTATTCTTAGAGTTCTATTGTCTTCTAGCTACACTTTGTGCCAGGTTTTGTTATTCTTAGAGTTCTATTGTCTTCTAGCTACACTTTGTGCCAGGTTTTGTTATTCTTAGAGTTCTATTGTCTTCTAGCTACACTTTGTGCCAGGTTTTGTTATTCTTAGAGTTCTATTGTCTTCTAGCTACACTTTGTGCCAGGTTTTGTTATTCTTAGAGTTCTATTGTCTCCTAGCTACACTTTGTGCCAGGTTTTGTTATTCTTAGAGTTCTATTGTCTTCTAGCTACACTTTGTGCCAGGTTTTGTTATTCTTAGAGTTCTATTGTCTTCTAGCTACACTTTGTGCCAGGTTTTGTTATTCTTAGAGTTCTATTGTCTCCTAGCTACACTTTGTGCCAGGTTTTGTTATTCTTAGAGTTCTATTGTCTCCTAGCTACACTTTGTGCCAGGTTTTGTTATTCTTAGAGTTCTATTGTCTCCTAGCTACACTTTGTGCCAGGTTTTGTTATTCTTAGAGTTCTATTTGTCTCCTAGCTACACTTTGTGCCAGGTTTTGTTATTCTTAGAGTTCTATTGTCTCCTAGCTACACTTTGTGCCAGGTTTTGTTATTCTTAGAGTTCTATTGTCTCCTAGCTACACTTTGTGCCAGGTTTTTGTTATTCTTAGAGTTCTATTGTCTCCTAGCTACACTTTGTGCCAGGTTTTGTTATTCTTAGAGTTCTATTGTCTCCTAGCTACACTTTGTGCCAGGTTTTGTTATTCTTAGAGTTCTATTGTCTCCTAGCTACACTTTGTGCCAGGGTTTTGTTTATTCTTAGAGTTCTATTGTCTTCCTAGCTACACTTTGTGCCAGGTTTTGTTATTCTTAGAGTTCTATTGTCTCTAGCTACACTTTGTGCCAGGTTTTGTTATTCTTAGAGTTCTATTGTCTCCTAGCTACACTTTGTGCCAGGTTTTGTTATTCTTAGAGTTCTATTGTCTTCTAGCTACACTTTGTGCCAGGTTTTGTTATTCTTAGAGTTCTATTGTCTCCTAGCTACACTTTGTGCCAGGTTTTGTTATTCTTAGAGTTCTATTGTCTCCTAGCTACACTTTGTGCCAGGTTTTGTTATTCTTAGAGTTCTATTGTCTCCTAGCTACACTTTGTGCCAGGTTTTGTTATTCTTAGAGTTCTATTGTCTCCTAGCTACACTTTGTGCCAGGTTTTGTTATTCTTAGAGTTCTATTGTCTCCTAGCTACACTTTGTGCCAGGTTTTGTTATTCTTAGAGTTCTATTGTCTCCTAGCTACACTTTGTGCCAGGTTTTGTTATTCTTAGAGTTCTATTGTCTCCTAGCTACACTTTGTGCCAGGTTTTGTTATTCTTAGAGTTCTATTGTCTTCTAGCTACACTTTGTGCCAGGTTTTGTTATTCTTAGAGTTCTATTGTCTCCTAGCTACACTTTGTGCCAGGTTTTGTTATTCTTAGAGTTCTATTGTCTCCTAGCTACACTTTGTGCCAGGTTTTGTTATTCTTAGAGTTCTATTGTCTCCTAGCTACACTTTGTGCCAGGTTTTGTTATTCTTAGAGTTCTATTGTCTTCTAGCTACACTTTGTGCCAGGTTTTGTTATTCTTAGAGTTCTATTGTCTCCTAGCTACACTTTGTGCCAGGTTTTGTTATTCTTAGAGTTCTATTGTCTCCTAGCTACACTTTGTGCCAGGTTTTGTTATTCTTAGAGTTCTATTGTCTTCTAGCTACACTTTGTGCCAGGTTTTGTTATTCTTAGAGTTCTATTGTCTCCTAGCTACACTTTGTGCCAGGTTTTGTTATTCTTAGAGTTCTATTGTCTCCTAGCTACACTTTGTGCCAGGTTTTGTTATTCTTAGAGTTCTATTGTCTTCTAGCTACACTTTGTGCCAGGTTTTGTTATTCTTAGAGTTCTATTGTCTCCTAGCTACACTTTGTGCCAGGTTTTGAAGAAACAAAAGAAACGATTCTTGTAGAAACACTAAGAACAAAAACTGTGTGTCTATCTAAAGTACATGTGTATGTGTGTGGATATGATTGTGTGTAAATGAGAATTCCACTAAGTATGTGTTGGTGTAGATTGCTTTTTTTTTTTTAAATGATGACTCAGAAAATTTGTCATCGTAGTAACACCCTACAATACCTACATTGATTCCGCTCTAAAAAAAAAAAAAAAAACTCCGACAGAAGGAAACATATGTCTTACTAATCTGTAGTCAATACATCTGTTAGCAATCAAATAAAGAGGTCACAGAGAGGTGTATCTAAGATACTTGACGCATATTTGGCGCATGATTTTGTTCTTGTCTCTATCTAGATCTAAATTACATTAATGGGCTTAAATCTTTAACAATTTGAATTCCAAAGCTCTAGCTGACTCATCAATTATTCTCCCATCCGCGATGGACGCAAAAATACGAAAATTAAACATGTTATTACTTTCCGTGCAACTAGAACAACTGAGCCCTTTACACGAACTAATCATCAGTAGTGATTCATCTTTACACGAACTAATCAGTAATGATTAATCTTTACACGAACTAATCAGTAGTGATTCATCTTTACACGAACTAATCAGTAGTGATTCATCTTTTCACGGACTAATCAGTAGTGATTCATCTTTACACGAACTAATCAGTAGTGATTCATCTTTACACGAACTAATCAGTAGTGATTCATCTTCCTTTAAACAAATTTCCTCCCAATACGTTTCTATATACTTTACGTTTAATAGCACATAATTATATTTCCTTGTTAGAAAGCATTCAGTAATACTCTCTTTGGTACGTACTAGTCATTCCTATAGGTTGTGTTTTGTTTTGTTTCTACACTAATAGGCCAACTGTTGTTTTTTTTTTAAGACTTAGAAAAACACAAAATAGTTTATAAACTGAATGAATATATCGCTATTTGTTATAACACGATAATTCGTGTGTTTGTGGATAAGATTATGGCGCCTACTACACTCTGTAACATCAGAGTGATTAAACATTATCAAACAATGCCTAAAATTACACCTAGATCTACATCTCCTCTAGGACCCAGCAAAACTTGTCGAAATCGATTTTTGTTTTATTTTCTCTCGATCCAGTTTTCCCTTTTTAATTCCATTCATTTTTGTAGAACGTCCAACTTAGACAGGGGGGAAGTACAAAACAACATCAAATAAGTAGATTTTTTAAATGAGTGCAAGAACTAATTGTATGTGTGTGCGTGCGTGTGTGTATGTGTGTGGCAGAAGAAGAATTTTTCCAGTGTGCAGCCGAACATTCCGGGCTCACATAGGTCTCACCAGCCACATGAGGAGGCATAAAACCCCAGTTCAAAGCCCTCAGCCCCCCTGGATGACAAAGTGGTCATCATCGTACCACGATGGACGAACTATATATATATGTATATATGTGTATATGTATATATATATGTGTGTGTGTGTAAAGAGTACTACACTCTGTAGCATTACACGATGTTGGAATCAGCAGCCAGCATCAAAGATTAATTAGAATGTCTTTAATCACTGTCTTCAATCTAGATTTACATCTTTATCTCCAAGGAATGGTCCTGGTGAAAGTTAGGAATTATCCTCACAAAAATGTGTCTTGTGCGTGGCGAGGGGGGGCATTATAATGCGGGCCGTCCGAGGGGTTAAACTTTTTTTTCCATTTGGGCCTGCAAATGATCTAAAGAAGTGAGTGCGGTGCCTTTCAATTACTGGCTTCACGATTGAAAGGGGTGTCTGGGTCTACTAATACATATTGAATTAAGAAACTACAGACCAGTATCACTTACCAGCATCACATGTAAAATCCTAGAACACATAATATGTAGCAACATCATAAACCACTTAGACAAACAAAATGTCCTCACACCATACCCACATGGCTTTAGGAAATATAGATCATGTGAAACACAACTAATAGGACTAATTGATAATTTTTCTAAAGGTTTAGATAATAGTGAACAAATAGATGCTATCTTACTAGATTTTTCTAAGGTTTTTGACAAAGTTCACCACCTTAGTTTGCTTAAAAAATTAAAATATTTTGGCATTAATGGTCCACTGCATCAGTGGATTAAAGATTTTCTGATAGGGAGAGAACAAACTGTAATAATAAATGGCTCTAAATCAACACCGATAACAGTAAACTCAGGTGTACCTCAAGGAACAGTCTTGGGTCCACTACTATTTTTAATTTACATAAATGATTTACCAAATTGTATTACTTCAGGAACAAAAGTCAGATTATTTGCAGACGATTGCATAATATATAGAACAATAAAAACAACACAAGACACAGATATTTTACAAAGAGAATTAGATGAATTACACAAATGGGAATCAAATTGGAGCATGTCTTTCCACCCAGAAAAATGTCAGTTGTTAAGAGTAACAAAAAAACTAAAACAATTTAATTCCACTTATCTTATTCATGGCAAACCAGTAACACAGACTAAAAACGCAAAATACCTAGGTTATAATAAATGAAAAACTGTCATGGAATCCACATATCGATGAAACTATAAAAAAAAATCAAACAAAGCATTAGGATTTATTAAAAGAAATTTCTATAAATCAAATAAGAACATAAAACTAAAATGTTATTTAACCTTGGTTAGGCCAATAATAGAATATGCATCCTCCGTTTGGGACCCCTCAACTCAAGAAAACATTAAGAAACTGGAACAGACACAAAATAGAGCAGTGAGATTCATAACAAATGAATATTCACATTTGACTAGAGTAACACTTATAGTAAAATCACTAAATTTAGAAAGCCTTCAGGGCAGAAGACTCAAAAGTAAAGTAGCAATTATACATAAAACACTGAACCATAATCTTCAAATACAAAAACAAAATTTAATAAAATACTCTGAAAGACATAAAGATAAAGGCACATTCTCGTCCCATATGCTAGGACAAATTTGTACAAATACTCCTTCTTCCCTAGTGCTATTAGAGCATGAAATGGGTTGCCTGAGCTAGCCAGGAAAACCAGTGACTTGGCAGAATTTAAGTCATTGGTTAATATGGATGACTAAATGCATGACGCGTAGGACGTAATCATCTTCTTTTTTGAAGTAACGTCTGTATTATATAAGATAAGATAAGAAGAAGAATTAGAGTTCAAAGTGCACTAGTGCGTGGTTGGGAAGGAACGTTTCCATGCCAGAAAGTATGCTGGGATATAATAATTAATATTGGCTTTCCTGCTGAATAGTACAATTAGTTCAAGTCTAACTAATCTTATCTTATCAAATACAGACGTACTTCAATAAAGAACATGATTACGTCCTAGGCGTATCTCTAAAAGTCACATGCATGATAATCAATTACTTAAACTCTGCCAAGTCACTGTTTTTCCTGGCGTACTCAGGCAACCCATTCCAAGCTCTTATATCACTAGGGAAAAAGGAGTATTTGTACAACTTTGTCTTAGAATATGGAATGTGCCTTTATCTGTGTGTCTTTCTGAGTATTTTATTAGGTTTTGTTTTTGTATTAGAAGATTATGGTTTAATGTTTTTGTATCATTGCTACTTTACTTTTGGCCAGAACAACAACCAACCGCCTTTACGTTTTCTACAACTAATGTCAGGTACTCATTAGAGCTGGGTGGACTCAGAGGGCAATAATAATCCCGAAATAGAAAATCCCAAACTTCACCAGGATTTAAACCGTACTACTGAACGATGAAAAAGTATTCCGGGCAAATAAACCTATAGCAATTATTTAAACAGTTGTTTAGCATAGGTATCAATTTGACAATATTGAGGGTTGAAAATACTGAAAAAAAAAAGGGGGAGGGGTCTGGGTACACCAATAAATATGCAGGTCAAAGAGAAGGTATGGATATTTTTAGAACATGTAGGGTAAAATAGATTTCAAAAGCGTTTTTCAGTTTATATTTGACATATGTTACAGTAGTGATTGATTAATATAGGTATTTTTGGGGGGCATGCATATGTTATTGGAAACGTCCTCCGTTCCAAGAGAAGAGATCAAAATCAATGAGCTACAAACTATCAGTAACCACAATGGTATCTTAATCCATACAAAATGTAGGCCTACATTTAAAATTTTTATTAACTGTACCTTCGATCATTCACATTCCACGCACGAGGTCCTGTTTGTCGCCATGCGAGGACTCACATTCAATGGACGAGGTCCTTTTTGTCGCCATGCGATGACTCACATTCAATGGACGAGGTCCTGTTTGTCGCCATGCGATGACTCACATTCAGTGGACGAGGTCCTATCACCTAATTGAATACTGCAAGCGTGAACTTTTCATGATTTTCTACATTCAGACAAAATGACGAACAAATTGATGGTCACGTTGGGTTATTGTGCAGAATTTGTGTATACAATAAATTAACAAAAACATTTGTTTTCAAAAATGTGTCAATATGCTTACATAAAAACATAATTGAACGTTTTCAGTAATCGACTAGTGGCAACTAAAACACTTCTATTAATCATATCTAGTCCTGATCAATGCATGTATTTTAATAGTTGTTGTTTTTTTTACAAAATGAATAAAAGTGAATATATGAATGTTACTAAAATTCACTTCTATATTGTCCAATACGACCGACCGCTCTATTTGTGTAGTGGTAAAGCTATCAAATGGTAGCAATCCATCGGTACACAAATGATACAACATTTGACTTTTCAAGTCAGGCCATAGACTATATACGACATGGTCAGGCTTAAAATATATAATTTATGTAAGAGTAGATAACTGTTCTATACTGTTTTCCTTATGTAGAAATGGTTATTACATTGATTATTACCCTTTGGGCGTTGGTTATAAGATGATTACACTGTTGTGTACGCTCGTTAAAACTTTGTTGTTTGTGTTTATTTATTAGGTATCTTTCTCGATATCATATTTCTAGCATGTATTTAGCATATTTGCCTTATTGTATACTGTAGGCTTTTGGAGAATTTTTTTATAGCCATTAATCTTTAGTAAAAGTCAAAAGTGACTATGTGATTATATGAACATAATCTTAACTTGAACAAATGATGTTCCTAGAGCCGGAATTGAATTTGGTCCATAGATTGATCAGCTTTAAATGTTTTCATTTTTTGTTTCTTCTTGGCAGATAATCGTTATTTAGAGGAACCAAGCTTAATGTCAGGTCAATTTACAGACCAAGGTTTCGATCCATTCTCTTCCAAGACTTTCTCAGGAATGGCCCAAACTGACCCCGGTGTGCAGCACGACGACCAGGATGTGGAAGAACAAGGCAACACTATTACTGGAGGATACACCTACCCAGGGGATGACTTACCTGCTAACTTCGCCAGGCAACAACAATCTCACATGTACGGAGATGAAGCATCGGATGAATTTCAAGGCTCAGAAGAAGGTGTGAGAGGTCGCAATGACGATGTCTCCAACCCATTTACAGATGAACATGGAGACATGGGTATGCCATCTGGTGGTTATGGTGACGAGAGACCTATCATGGGATATAATCCATTTTTAAATGAACAGGACAGATGCAGAGCTGATGGCCACGAGGCCATAGAAGAACCATACGAACAGGGGGAAGATACTTATCAACAAAATGCCGGGCAAGATGAGAATCATGATGAAAGTCTAGTAGGACATGTCAGCTTGGAGGAGGCCCAGTACTACAGAGATCAGGAACAAGAAGATGCCAACAGATATCAGGAAGAGAATGAATATCAAGGAGAGCATGAAGATGATCAGGTGAATAAACAGGACTACAAGGAACAAGAGAATCAGCACTATGAAGATAAAGAGGATCTGCATTACAAAGATAAAGAGGATCAGCACTATGAAGATAAAGAGTATCAGCACTATGAAGATAAAGAGTATCAGCACTATGAAGATAAAGAGGATCAGTACTATGGAGATAAAGAGTATCAGCACTATGAAGATAAAGAGGATCAGCACTATGAAGATAAAGAATATCAGCACTATGGAGATAAAGAGGATCAGCACTATGAAGATAAAGAGGATCAGCACTATGAAGATAAAGAGGATCAGCACTATGAAGATAAAGAGGATCAGCACTATGAAGATAAAGAGGATCAGCTCTTTGAAGATAAAGAGGATAAGCACTATGAAGAGAATGTTGACGAAGTGGAGCAAGAGGAACGACAGGTTAATAAAGATGAACAAGAAGTCATTCCAGGATACCGAAAGCTAGAAGAAGATGCAGATGATGCCGATCTGGAAATGGATCCTGTAGAGAATATTCAGGAAGCAAACTTCAAAGACAAACCTGTAGCTGTTAGCTGCAATCTCTATGGTGACGGAAGTGAGCCAACAATACTGCAGAGTGAAATAGTGGACGAAGACAAAGAATATTTGGCTGATGACACTCAAGACGACACAAGACAATGCCCAGAAAGCACTCAGGGGGAGACTTTCCAAGGTGGCGAAGAAAATGTAACGGAAGAAAGATTTCCAGAAACACGTGCAAAGTTTGGAGAAGAAACATTCGACGACGAGGAGGAGGAGGAACTAGGTTTGGAAGTGAACGAGGTGGACATGGACCAGCGTGAAGGGGAGAGAGATTATCTGGAGACGCCAACTACAAATGTTGAGACTGATGCTAAACGTTATTCTGATGTTGAAGACAAAGGCCAGGAGGATTCTCAGGACGAGCAAGAGGACGATGAGCTAGAACAAAGGGAAGACAAGTTTGTCCAACAAGAATTGAAACCAGCCAAACAAACAGATCAAGATTTAGGTATTGTTAACCAAGCGTTTTCTGATGACGCTGAATGCGATGATAAAATCGAAAAAGACTTAAGTAGCGGCAAAGAAGTATTGGTTGAGGAGAACGAAATTAACCCTCAAACTGCACAAAATGTCGAGTACATTCCAACAGATGTGGATGATACTCTAGACAAAGAAATAGAGCCAATGGGCCCAGAAGAAGACGAGTCAAGTGAGGAAGATGAATTAACAACGGGCGAGTATACAAGCGAAAAAGTCTTGCGTGAAGACGAGGTCTTGATAAAAGATCATATTGAAACAACGGAAAAAGGTTTTGAACCACAATATCAAGACCTTGACTCGTTTTCATCACATCAGGAATACAGGAGTTTTGCTGACAATGTATCCGAAGTAACCTCCCCTGATACTGTGCCCCAACCTCTGCCTTCTCCACCGGAGCCTAAAGATATGTCACCCTTTGACCCCAACGCCCCCTCTGACTCGCCGTCCCCTTGTCATGAAAATCTAGGTCAGCACGGTGACACGGCGGATGAGAATAACACAGGTGATTTCCTAGCCGGTGAAGTAGAAGGTGAGACTAAGTTCGGTGTGGATGGTACGGCAATCACATCAACAAACACACGTAACGGAACATTTATACATTCGGAAGACGAAGAAGAAGAAGAAACTGAAGAAGGATCCCAACAATTAGATCAAGGCTGTGTTACAAACACCGGAAATACTGAGACAGAAACCAGTGTTGACGACAGAAGTGGTGAGTACGCGGGACACCCTATGGAATCTAACGATAACGCGCTTATGTCAATGTCAATGGAGGGAAGTTTTTACGATGATGGAGGAGAACTTATAGGAGGGGAGGACAGGAGGGCCCAGGAAAATCATTATCAAGACGAGGATAGCTACGAACAACAAAGCATTCAGTTAAGTCAGCAGATTCAAAATTGTTTTTCACAACCTAGTCAGGAGGCCTTAGGCCAACAAGATACTTACACACATGTGTCTTCAGCTGTGAATGGGGACATTGATTCCATCTTAGATGCTCCTGTAACTGCCCCTGGTCTCCAAACGCCAGTTACAGAGCATGACTCTTCAGTTGATGTTACCGAAAGTAAAAAATTCCATACAAACGATTATGCTTCACATTTAGCAGAAGGCACTGAAGAGGCAGAATGTCCCGGAGAAAGTAGTATTGATGCTGTAGGCATTAGTAGCCCACCAGACGAGTCCACTCACAACCAGGAGGATTTAGAAGAAGCTTTAGGAAGTATTCAGATCTCAGAACCAGCAGCTCAAGAAACAGCTGAAGAACCTTCATCATCTGTTGATGTGGTTTCTCCAGAACCAAAATCAGATGATGCTCTTGCTGCTGCTGCAGCTCCTGCCGCAGTAGCAGGCTTTGCTGCAGCAGCCGCAGCAGCTGCTGTTTCAACTACAAAAACAACTTCTGTAAAGAAATCTACTTCAGCAAAAGCTGGTGCTAAAACTAGTACAACTACAACTACTACTAAAGCTGTGAAAGAAACTAAAACAACAAATGGTAAACCAGCTAGTGCTAAAAAGATTGAGGTCAGCACTACCACTGTTACAAAGACAACATCAAAAAAACCTACAGATTCAAGACCAGCATCAGCAGCCACAACAGAGAAAAAATCACCAGCTAAGCCTGCAGTCAGTTCACCCACAAAGTCTGCTGCACCTAAAGCCACAGGTCCACTACCTTCATATGCTCAACCTATAACCCCTAGGAAACCCAGAGAAGCTAAACCATCTAGCCCAGAGGAGAAAAAAAAGACGCCCACTCCCAGAACCCCTTCTGCATCTGCTCGCACACCTAAAACACAATCTTTAACAACAACAGCTTCTTCAACAACCACCACTACCATTACAAAGACAACTGTCAGAACAACATCTGCAGCTGCTTCTACCACAACTACCAGTAGAACAGCCCAACTGGCTAGACCTAAATCTTCCCCAACTAAACTTACAAATGGTAGGTAAAATAAAGTTATTAAACAACTTGATCTACTTAAACCCAATAATTATATCATATAAGGCTATTTTCTTACCTAAATATTTTTTAGCCTAGTTAATTTCCAGAATATTTGGTTATTTGTTTGCTGATTTTGTTTTTGCCAACTAAATTTAGGTAAAACATTTCGTTTGAAAATGCCTTTTTTAAGTACTATAAAAATTATATTTTATTGCTTGGTATAGAAATGTCTCTTCAAGTATATTTTCCAAAATTCAATTCACTTCAAAATTTTTAAAAATATTCCAGTTAATCTGAACACATCAGGGGGTGGTCAATTTGATCCCAATAACTAGCTGGTCCAAATAACTAGCTGGTTGATCGCGGTATATGAGCATGTCCTAGTTCGAAGAATTATTTGATTGTTAAGGATTCTGGTGGTTATCTTTCAATGAATAAGGCTAATATAAAATACTTAGTGGTGAAATGGTGAAAAGCTTTCTGATGAGAAAATTAAAATAGTGAAAATAGACATTTAAATTTATTGAAAGACATTTTGAAAAAAATCAAAGAAGTTAAAACTGAAATATACTATCTAATAAAATACTGCAATAGATGCTCTGTCATTGATATGTAGCTTCAACAGCTACCATATAACTAAACAGTGTAGGCTTATTATTTTCTCTATGTAGAACTTGAAATAAACTTGAACAGACTTCTTTTTAAACAAACTTGAATATAAATAAACATGGCTTTTAACTTCCATTTAGATTTATGTAGAAGCACAAATAAAAAAAACAACACTTTCAAACAAAATCTAACTAACTAAAAATGTGATCAGTTTAACTTTCACACCAGTATTATTAACTTGAACTTGACAGACCACATCTTGATTTCATCAGAATCTATTCTGCCTACACAACCAAACTATCTGCCCACCTTTACTCATAGTTACATCCCCATAACAACTGTGAAAGATAAAGATTTAATTACCAAAGACAAACAAACTTTTAAACTAAGTGCCAAATAATGTGAAATGTACTGCATGAAGCAGTCTGGAAAACCAATGACTTGGGTTTAACATAAATGACTAGATTAATTTAAGATTAATTATTTTTGTTTGGAGGATAAGTTATAATGTGAATGACATTGTTTAGTGTTACACATTCTAATCTGCTGAATTGATCTGCAGGTACTAGTGGTTCCCATACCCTTGTGGATAATAATAAATCACCAACTGTAAGTATTATTTCTAGTATTAGATATATCAGTGTTAATATCATTTTAGCTAGCCAGTTATTACTATGCTACTCTACTATGCATAGCTAGCTAGCGCAACAATACTACAGCACCATTGCTACAGCACTAAGACATTAACACTATTGTACCAATGCTATAACACCAATACTAAACTATAGCAGTATAAAAAATCATTCCAACCCTTGATTCTGTCACAGTTTTTCCAACTAGCTCAGAGTTATTGATCTCAGGGCATAGCATTGCTTGGAATTCTTAACTGTGTCTTTCAATGTCATGTTATGTTTTGATAACTAGCAAGTAATAATCAATGAAGTATTTTGAAAAACTTTTATTCTGTAATTTTCCTACCTTTTTAGTAACACAAATTTTCAGCTTTATATTGATGCTACGTAAATAAGCATTTGTCTCGGTACATTTGGTAGCTTTGATCCTCAATTGTTCCTAATATGATGTAATTACTAATTCTATTTGTGACTAGTTTCATCTTTTTTATACTTTATTTATTTATTCCTTTTGTAAATATGGCAATCTACACCAATTGAGTTCTCTTTCATGCTGAATAGACATTAGAGCCGTTTGTTTTTCATCTGTTCTGATTACTGTCTGTTATCTTTCATTAGGAAACAAAATTGTAGCGTAACTGAGTTATTTTCTGCGTGTGTCCGGCGTGTCAGAAGGTCATGTCCAGTGTGTGTTTCATGTCCAGTGTGTCTGTGTGTGTTTATAGTACTTCATCAGTGTTATGTGAGACGTGCTGAATTCATTAACTGTTTACTGTAGTTTTATTTTGTCGAATAAAGCCATGTTATTGGTATACTAGTATTTGATGTTGATTTGAAGTTGTTGAAAAATCACGTATCTGCTACGGTTTATATGCTTATCAGTGATGTATCGTCCTATTCGATGGCCATAGACACACTCAAGACTACTTATATTAAGGTAAAGAATGACATTTTTGCTAGACATTTGGTTACTACATGTAAACAGCGGCCGGGCCAAACGGTCGAGTCCTTTATGCTAAAGTTGCGAAGCCTGGCCCGGGACTTTGACTTCAAAGAAGTAACTGCAGAATAGCACAGACATTTGCATTAGAGACGCCTTTATAACTGGTCTGGCATCCAACACTGGAAAAGACATCTCTTACTCTACAAAGCGCTTAATATGACGAAGCCAGAGTGTTAGAAACAGCCACAACGCATGCTCAGGCTTACAATTCAACGAACGAAATCTCTTGAGGGGCAATGAAAACGCCAACTCACTTCCATCTAGAAACATCCATTTCTAGTGAAGACCAGGAATTGAATGCCATCAAGTCTCTATGCTACTTCTGTGGTAGGAGAAGACACTCTAGGACTGAATGCCCTGCTCGAAATGCATCATGTCATCAGTGCGGTAAAAAGGGACACTTCCAAACTGTTTGTAAATCAAGTAAAACAACAGCCACCATTGCTGCCAGCAAAATATCACTGACCAGTGTGATAACTTCATGTACCTTGTCAACGCATTTCTCTGGACTTACACAGTCTACTGCCCAAGTGAACGTGAACGGGTTGTTGTTGCAAGCTCTCACTACACTGGCAGCTGTGAAAGCTACATATCAGAAGCCATCGTCAAAAAAATTAATGGCCAGTACGCCCTTCTACAAACAGAATATTTATGGCCACTACACATATTTCTGAAAAGACACTAGGACATACATTTGCCGATGTCCAGTACAAGGAAAAACACTACAGAACTACACTACGAACACTACTTGCTGGATTGCGTTCGGATGTAATACTTGGCATAGACTTCATAAATCTTCATAAGGAATTGACCATACCGTACGGGGGAAAACGCGATCCTTTACACATCTGTGGTCTTAACACCAAGCCTATTCAGTAATCTAACTTCTGACTGCAAACCGATGGCTACTAAGTCCCAAAAGCACTCAATAGGTGATACAAAATTTATTGAGGCTGAAGTTCGAAATCTCCTCTCAGACAAAATCATTGAACCTTCAAAGTCTCCCTGGAGAGCACAGGTGCTTGTGACAACAAACGAGAGACATACATGAAAGATGGTCACTGATTACAGTCAAACAATAAATCGATTCATATTACTGGATGCATACTCAATGCCCCGAGTCGATGAACTGGTAGAACGGATATCCAACTATTCCTTTTTTAGTACTCTAGACCTCAAAAGTGCCTACCATCAAATACCAATCAAGACCGAGGAAAGGCCGTTTACTGCATTTGAGGCATGTGGCAAACTCTAACAGTTCTGTCGCATCCCTTTCGGTGTTACCATTTCAGAGAACAATAAATCAAATTATTGAGAAGGAAAAGTTGCAGGACACCTGTGCATACTTGGACAATGTAACGGTATGTGGTCATGAGTCGCACGATGAGAATCTGCAAAGATTTCTAGATGCTTCTAGAAAGTATGGGATCACATTTAATGAAGACAAAAGTACGATAGCAACTGACAAAGTTTGCTTATTGGGATACGAAATTTCTAAAGACCTACTCAACCCAGACCCTGACAGATTCCAGGCTTTAAGAAACCTTCCTCCTCCTCATGATAGGCGCTCACAAAAACGAATCGTGGGGATGATGGCGTACTATTCGCAGTGTATCCCAAATTTTTCTAACAAAATAAATGTTTTGGTAAATAGCACGTCGTCGTTCCCTCTTACAGAAACAGTAAAGACAGCCCTTAACGAATTAAAGCAGGAGCTGGAGAAAGCTGACATCTTCACCATCGACTATACTCGACCTCTGACGGTTGAAACAGATGCCTCGGATATTGCAATAGCTGCCACACTCAGAACTTTCTCCAAAAGTGAAAGGCGGAACTCAGCAACAGAAAAAGGAGCCTACGCCATTGTAGAATCTTTAAGGAAATGGCACCACTACTTTGTAGGAAATCGCTTTACCCTTGTCACTGATCAATGCTCTGTGGCCTTCATGTATGACAAACAGAGCAAAAGGAAAATCAAGAAAGAGAAAACTCAAAGGTGGAGACAAGAACTGAGCTGTTTCCACTACGATGTCTTGTATAGATCAGCAAACACAATGAGCGGCTGCTACGTTTTCTAGAAACAGGGGGGGGGGGGGGTCAGCTACGAGTCGAAATGAATTGAAACTGCTCCATGACTCTCTGTGTCATCCGGAGTAACAAGACTATGGCATTTAGTGCGAGCGAAAAACTTACCTTTCTCTTGTGAAGATGTCAGGCTGGTTGTCAACCAGTACAGAATCTGTGCCGAAGTAAAGCCCAGATATTTCAGTAATTCTAATGGATCTCTAATTAAGGCGATGCAGCCTTTCCAGAGACTAAGTATGGACTTTAAAGGACCGCTCCCTTCTTCATCTCGGAACACATACCTGCTAACCAGAGTGGACGAATTGTCAAGATTCCCGTTTGCATACGCCTGTCGGCTTCAACAGTAATCAGACTTCTAGATCATTTATTTGAACTATTTGGAATGACTGACTATGTACACTCTGATAGAGGTACCTCATTCATGTCAAGAGAGGTGCAGGAATTTTTACACGAGAGAGGGGTGGCCACAAGCAGGACGACCCCTTATAATCCCAGAGGAAACTCTCAAGTAGAAAGTCTAAACGGCTCATTATGGAAACCCTGGCCTTAAAATCTCAAGGACTCCCGGTTTCCAAATGGGAGCAGGTGTTAAACTGTATTCGTTCTCGGCTTTGTACCGCTACAAACGTGACACCGCACGAAAACATTTTCAAGTTCAATCGCAGGTCCACCTTTGGCAAATCACTCCCGATATGGTTAGCTCAACCAGGAAAAGTGTTGTTAAAAAAAGGAGTCCGAGCATCAAAATATGACGATGGTACAATAGCTGTGGACTTAATCACATTCAACCCACAGTACGCCATTGTAAGACTTCCTGATGGAAGAGAAGAAACAGTGTCACTGGGACATTTGGCCCCCACTCCAAGAGAGGGAGAATCAGAGGTGTATCAGCATATGGAATACCGGTATGAAGACCTTAAGCCGGAGACAAACCCTATCACACAGATGCAGGTGCCTACTGACCATGTGACTATGGAACCAATAGCTGCTCCTAACACACATGTACAACAGGGGGAAAATGGACATCAAGAAGAAGTAAATGCGGGGGGCTGAGTCTCCAGTTACAGAGCCGCCGATGTCACCAACTCAAAGCGATGGCAGTATTGGTCCTTGTAGATATAACCTAAGACCAAGAACAAGCAGACCTACTTATAAGGTCTAACATTTATTTACTTATTTTTCCATATCACAAGTTCTAACTCAGTATCTGTCTAACATTTATTTACTTATTTTTCCATATCACAAGTTCTAACTCAGTATCTGTCTAACATTTATTTACTTATTTTTCCATATCACAAGTTCTAACTCAGTATCTGTAGGCTTAATATGACACACTTAGAACCGATCATTTTATAGTGTATAGCTTTTCTAGTTAGACTTTTGTATTGTATTACTTGTTACATTATTATTCAAGACTACTTTCTCTACTAGTCTAACCGTTTGATTGTCTTCTGAGCTGAGCCGAAGGCTCTTCGAGCTCAAAGTTTGAAAAGAAAAAACCTGTTAGGTCGTCCAGCCGTAACAGTAAAAAAGAAAAACAAACCTGTGGAACACAGTTCTGTTTGAGAGCGACCCTAGTCAATGCCTATATAAAGCATTGCTGTATCCAATGTCTTCAGCCTCCGACACATGGCCGAAGGCCTAGGAGCACTGGGAGCCTCCGTCATCTTCCTTCTTTGTACCAAGCTAACCGTGGGGGAACCGCCATTTATGGAACGGTCCTTTGAGGAACGGCGCATGGATGTGTGACAGTTTTTGTGAGGACTTTTTTACAACCCCGCCCGTGCAAGGGGTGGACTCTCGTCTACCCATGGGCATCCCCACGGGAGTTATGTTTTGCCATTCGTTTTGCCTAGCTATCTCCTCAAATAGCCGTTTCCACCCGGATGCCACGATGAGGCAGAACAGCGAACCCGGGACTAGTCTAACCTGATAATTGTATAGTATATAAAGTGTTTGTTTATAGTTATACAATGCTTTTCAATAGAGTAAATAGAGTAAGTATTCTGTAGGGATTGTAGTGTAACTGAGTTATTTTCTGCGCATGTCCGGCGTGTCAGAAGGTCATGTCCAGTGTGTGTGTTTATAGTACTGCATCAGTGTTATGTGAGACGTGCTGGTTTCATTCACTGTTTAGTCTAATTTTGTCGAATAAAGACATGTTATTGGTGTACTAGGATTTGTTGTTTCATTACAAAAATTCTTTTCCTCAATTTAATTTTGTGATATATATACCAAATATGTATATTGATACACATTGTTGATACTGTATACAGTTAACAATATAAACATATTGAAGCTTGAAGTTAAGAATAAATGATTCTGTCAACGCTCTTAAACCAATTAGTAAGTGTTCTTCACTGAGAGTAAATCAATGAGTTGACTAAATGGTGTTTAGTTTGAATAAATTAATCAGTAAATATAGTCTTTAGTGTGAGCAAATCAATTAGTAAATTGTCGTTAGTGTGAGTCCACCAATTAGTCCATGGTTTTATCAAATGAAAGGTCCAACTAAAGTCTAATATTTCACTCGTGTTTGCCATGGGGTATATCACTTCATATTAATTATATCAAAGAAATAAATGTCAGAAATGAAAAGTATCTTATAGAATTAGACGAAACAGTTTTGTTTCAGTTGTATCAATCAAAAGGACTCAGTACGAGGCAATTATAGTAAATTAATACTCTCTGTCTCTTTCTCTCAATAGATAGATATAGATAGATAAATCACATCGCTGTTAATACATATTAGCCTAGCTGTTGTCTCGTTGACCTTGACATTCATGCTCACCACTGTACTGAAATGACCTGTTACTGTGTAACAGAGACCTATAAATGTCCCTATCCAATCGAGTTTGATTTCATTGGTCGCACTTCTCCGAGAAAAGTTTGAGATCCAAAGTTTGGCTCAATGGCAGCACGTTAGAAACCAAAGTAAAGCTACTTCAACACAGTTGGTGCCTTGATTTCTAATGATTTCAATCTCATGTGCCCATTTTATGTCAATAACTGTATTATCATAACTTGAAGTTATATGTTATTGTCACAGCCTGGTTTTGTTATAGGCGTGATGACGCGAATGTCTCTGTGTTGTGGATACCTCTACAATGTTCTTTGCTGATAACTAAATATTTTCACACGCGCACTAGATTTGCCAGTGCGTGAGAACACTAATATACGGAACTCTTTGACCACAATATTTATAATAAGTAATAGACTCACTTGTAGCAGACATGGTTTTTATTACATAAAATAATGAATCATAATATATTGGCGACTTCAGCCATCACAAAATACATCCAAGAAAATTAGTCCTGAATACAAATAATATTCTCTTAAAGTAAGATCTATATTTTTGGCATTTCGACCTAGACTAACATTGAATTAATGTACTGTGTTATTTTTTACTTTGGGACTAGCTGAAATATCCGGCATAGCCAGGGGTAATTTTGAACGTGTAAAAAAAAAAGAAAAAAAAAAGCGAAGATAATTATATATATATATATTTATATATATAATTCTACTTTTTTCTATGTGAAGGTCACCATATATCCATCATCCATCCTAGTGGCACTACAGTCCATGAATTGCCCTGGCCTGCTTTTTAGCACATCTCTCCATTCTGATCTATCCAGGGCTTTACGTCTCCATGCCCGGACTCTTAGCTGCTGTAGATCTGCCTCTACATCATCAAACCACGGTACTGTGCTCCTGGTCAGCCTTTGGGACGCCTGCCTTATGGTTTTTGCCGGTGAACAATCTTTTCTCTTCTGTTGTCTGACATTCTTTCGAGGTGACCTGCCCAACGTAATCTGTTCCTTGTTTATTCCGTTACTATACAAGGATCTTGATATTGTTGGCATATTTCTTTGTTGGTGCGATTCCAACGTCCGGCGATTTCCTCATATATGGCACCATAATTTTTTCTAAGGATTTTCCTTTTCCAAGTATTTAGCAGATTTTCTGTCGTATTTGTCAGCGTCCATGTGTCACTTGCATACATGATTGTTTTGTTGATACTTTTCTCTGTTTGCTTAGATATAAATTTGCTTTTAAGTTTGTGTTGTGTTATAAAAAGCTCTGTTGTCTGTCGCTTGTTGTTCTTTTATTTTCTGTCATTTGGTCAGTTTTTGACTGTACCATGCTTCCTGGGGTCAGCTATCAGCGTTTCATTCTTTCATTTAATAGTACACTTTGTTTAGCGCGTTTTCCAGGCTTATTATTGCGCTCCTTCCAATCACTTCTGTTGACATTTTGGGATGGATTTCTCTGGCAAGATGTTTTCATACTACTCACAAACACATCCCAGCTCTCGAGTGATATTTCGAATGAAACATTTCTAGATTTTAACTCGAGATACAACCTTTTGATTTGGGTCAATGCGTTGGTAGGAAACTTCATAGACAAAAAAAACACACACACACAAAGAGGGGGGGGGGGGACCATAACACGTCCCTTCTCCCTTTTTAAAAATTATTCTCCTAAACTGGAGGGGGGGGGGGCGTTATCAATTTCACTTAGATTTACTTAGATCTATATGTTCTGGCGATACGATTGGTATAGTCTATCTTTTGGCTCATTTTTCTTTTCGTAAGCACTTAAGTAGTGCATTCATAACACCAGATAGCGGATTGTGTTTTAATAATCATTGAATAATGTAATGGTCAAAAGTAAGCCGTTGAGTTCAACGCTTAAAGATAAATGTAAATAGATGAATCATTTCCCCAGTACGAAACCTTGAGCACATTAGATGACTGCACAAGCAATGAAAGCACGCTTAGTCTTGTCCACACACCTCAGCTAGCGTGTGCTCAGAATGAGGTCAACTATAAGTAGCTAGGCGCATCCCTGATTCACCATGACCCAGATTTTACTTTGAAATAAAAAAACAACGTACGAGTCTGTTGTTGTGCATAGATCTAGGTAGCTGTTATTGATTGGAGTGCTTTCAAAACACAATGGGCCCAATAATTAGAACTCTAATAAGCTTTTTATACTAACTGTTATAACATGTTAAAGGGTATCATGTGATGATGGTGCAATTCAGTTTTTCAGGGAGGTAAGAGAAAAAAAACAACAGAAAATTTTAAATTGACAAAATCTTGTAGGCTACAGAATGTCAGCACTGTGGAAAACACAGACACAGATATGATTACACACACATCTCTATCCTAATCAAAATTATACAAATATAATCGTACATTATGGATCATGTGAGTGTCCAATGAAAGAAATAGAACAGCTTTGTATATTGTATCATGTGTCCAATGATAAGCATTGAACAGCTTTGTATTGGATCAGTTGTCCACTGAAAGACAACTTCGTGCATGCCTTGTATAAAGTGAACAGCTACCACACTTAGCAGTTGACTGAGGAACCCCCCGCCCCCTTCCCATTTCCCTCTTATTTTATGAATGATTGCTTTATGACGTGATACTGCTCTAAAGAAAAACTGACACGCTTTAGTATTTTACTGACTAGAAACAAAAAACTAAAACACTAGCAAACAAACTAGAACTGACTGTAGGCACACTATTGACATTACCTGGATAGTTTTCCTGAATGTACTCAACTCTGTGCACTAGACTTCATTAGTGAAGTTCAACAACTTAGGACGCTGTGAAGCAGCACTAGACAACTGCTCAATCAACGAAATTGTTTGCACACGAGCAAGAAAGCTGATCTAAGGGAAAGAACCACAAAATCACTCCCATAGATCTCCCTTAACCTTAGTTGTAGATAAAACACAAAGAATTAATTACCACTAATTGATTGATTCATATATTGTCAGGGTGAGGACTGACTATACGTGTACCGGCCCACTGGTATTATCAGGGGGAGGACTGGGTATATGTGTACCGGCCCACCGAAAGGGCCGCATAAATGCCATTAAATTATTGTAAGATATTAGAATATTCTGTTTAAAAACTCTTTAAGCATCGTGATTGAAACAAACAAAATGATACACTTTAAAGTCCAATAACTAATCTCAAGTAGTGACGTAAATACCCTACATACGTATATATTTCTAGCAGACGTCAATTCATAATACATACTAAATGAAAAAAGAAGAAACCCAAGAGCATTATTTCTGACAGTGATCTACGTGAGTGTATATATATCTCTAGAGTGAATCTATTAAGATGACTCTCTAAAGAGACCAACAACTACGTTCCAAGTCCTAGAGATAATGACATGTCCAGTCACATAAGAATTCTCATTGGTTTGGTGACATGTCCAGTCACATAAGAATTCTCATTGGTTTGGTGGCCAGTTGTCGCTCTGGAAATAATTAAGATAAAAAGCAACTAGTGTTATTTGCTGGAATCCTGTACAAACAAATGTAGTAAGATTATTCATGTTTCCTCGCAAGCACCAGAGATTCACCAACCGTATGATGGCAGCATTTATGAATGAACGCCATAGAAACACTACTGCTAAGACGACAAAGATACAGACTTAAGTCGAAATACAAAGAGGCTTTGCTAAAATATAAAGATGCAGACAAACTAGGCTTCCAAGTTATTATTTACTTTGTGAGTAAAGTAAAGTTCCCTTTCAGACCTTGCGATCTATATATAGGGCAGATGATGTTAAGGTCATCTGTTCCTTAATCCAATGGTTAACGAGCAGGGTTTTATGTGGCCAGCACAATGACTTATAATACCGCCTTTACTTTCCCCAACTATAGACAGGTACCCATTAGAATCTTCACCCAGATTCTAACCCAGGACCCTAAGTTTGGAAACCAAGCGCTTAACCACTCTGCCACTGTGCTGCCAAGACCTTGTGAGATGGGCAGTGAAATAATGGAGGATGAAGAGTTTGTTTTTGTTTTGTTTTTTTGTAAATCAAAGTCCATATGCCCTAGAAAATGGCAAAGAGTGAAACTAAATCATTAACAATATGTTCGTTGCTGAAGGATCTTCAGATGCCTTGAATACGAATGACAAGTACATGTATATAGTAGCAAGAATTTGTTCACATTAAAGGATTCTCCATTCCAAGTGTTAGACTGTATAGAAATACCCGGGCCGATTTCGAAACCCAGTCCGCCCTTGTGTATTGTCATCAACTACCGTAGAAATAAATTTGCAAAAAATTTCACTTGATCCGAGAATGGGAAGTGAGAGACAAAATCGTGTTCAAAATCTAAAATTGAGTCTGTGATTGCTAAAATAGGAGAGAATTATGATTGGAGCGGTCTCAGAGTGGACGATACTAAAGGATCACAGAATGTATTGTCTTGTACAATAGAGATATGATAGATAAGAGGACAAGTACAAGTTCAGATTCAGGCCACTCCTTGTAAGGGTTTCAGATAAGAGGGAGTGCCAAAAGCTCCAACAGCGGGATTCGGAACTGAGCTCCGAGTGCCAAAATTTTTTCTTCAGTTTTGAGCTTCAGAAACTCATTCTCCTATAATGCACTATTCTTCCTATTTAGATGATCGCAGCTAAAATAACATTAAACTAAGAAGGAGTGGGAAAAGTAGAGACTACAGTGTGTGTGTGAGACATTCAAGGCAAAAGAGTTGTGTTTGTTTGTAATGGTCTTCAACTTCCTTCTGGTAGAGAGCGAAATGTGTTTAGTTTGACCTAAAAATGTCGTTCAATGTAGAATCTTCAAAGAACCTTTGGAATTGTGTTCCTAGCGTTCACAGTAATATAATCATTTAATCTTTAAAAGTTGTTAATAATGTTTTTACTTGATGAATACTCAAATATGGAACTACTAGTGGGTGTCACCCAGTCACCCTCCGCACGGCAACAGGATTGGTTCGCCACTGGTTGTGAAGTCTTCGTTCAAACTCGGCGTCGTCCTTCTGTCTGTCTCTCTCTTTCCTGTATCTATTCTCGCTCTCTTTCCCTGTATCTATTCTCTCTTTTTTCTTATATCTATTCTCTCTCTCTCTTTCCCTGTATCTATTCTCTCTCTCTCTCTCTCTCTCTTTCCCTGTATCTATTCTCTCTCTCTCTTTCCCTGTATCTATTCTCTCTCTCTCTTTCCCTGTATCTATTCTCTCTCTCTCTTTCACTCCCTCTTCCCCCCCCCCCCACTCCCGTAGCCTTATTAACTTGACCTACTACTACTGGGAACTAGTATCTCCTAACCGTATACAATGTAGTCCAACAGAAATAGTCTCACAAAGTTTATGATCTGTCACACTCAGCTCGATTGTTTTGTGTACTAAATGGTACTTGCACAACTGATAAATAGTGTAGGCACTACAATACTACCACCGCTTGTTCCGTTTGTTTGCTGGAATCCCGCGTTTGATGAGTTAATGTTTGGACTAGTTTCGGGAACTTACTGAACACATGACATTTTGGATCAGAAGCTTCATTTGTTTTAGAAAGTGACAATGTCTAGCTCCTATTTAGATCTATGTCTTGGGATCTAAATCGGAACAAATTCTTTACTACCTTTGTGCAGGATGAAATCGACGGTAAGTTAGAGAAACAAGAAAATATCGAAAATCAATATCACTTAGTTTGGATTAGTCATGTAATTCAATTTGTAATAGGTCTAGAATAACAATTTACAAAAATAAAGCATTTATATAAAAGTGGGGAACGACTGAATTGGAACTCATGGCTCAAGCATTCTCAAGTCAACACAGTAACCACTCTGCTAGTGGAGAGCTTATGAACATGGAAGATGGTATTGTTATCTATTGTTTCAATAGTCTCTTTATATTTTTCATGTTTTGTTCACCAAGACTCAGACGACGATCTCTAAAGGGGACTAATTCAGCCTATACCACCACTTCAGTCAAGTACAAATTCTTTCCCTTGTTTGAGATATCAAACAAATTAATTAATTCCGAATAGCTAATTAACTAATCCGTTAATTTTTGTAGTTGATTCTTGTGTTGTGAGGTAAAAGAAATAATTGTGCAAAACTTCAGTTTGATCTCGGATTGGGTGTGTACAAACTTGTTACAACATAGACAGTGAGTTGATATAGTAAAGAGCAGACATGATGTGACAACCAAACTCCGCTGTTAAATACTAAAGTCATAAAAAAAAAAAACGAGGCTACAAAGAAAGTTTGTGTGGAAACTCAAAATCGGCCCCCGAAGTGGTCCACCCAGGCAGGTAAAAAGGCAGGTTTCAATATTTTCAGAATGAATATCAGAATGAAATTCTCTCAAAGGCCAATGACAGAGAAGAATGGAGAAAGAAGGTTGACAGTTCTTGTATGGTGCCCCAACGGTCCAGCAGACCAAGGGATAGTTAAATGTGAACCTTAAGTTTCCGCACAAACTGTCTTTGTGACCTTGTTTTTTGTACATTTAGTAGTTACTATGACAGAACTTACGAAAAAAAATTTTTGACAAAAAATCTAAAACCGTTTGAATAAATGTGATAAAAATATGGTAAATTGTCATCTCCCTTACTAAATAGATGTCCTTATTTGTTACTATTAATAGTGAATAGTTGTAAAAGGGGTGTATTTTTATGACAAAACTGCTTGAATAAGTGATTTTAAAACTAGATTTTTCGCTTTCAGAAAATTAAAAAAAAAGCCATTGCATCAGAACTTTGAATGGTCTAAAATATTATGATGTCGGATTTTCACTATCTTTTCTAGTTTACGAGATCTAACGGGACGGACAGACATACCACACAAAACAAATAGCGTCTTTTCCCCTTTCGGGGGCTGCTAAAAAGAAACTTATTTAAAACGAGACTAATAATAAATGAAAATCTTTTTCCACCCACCCTTTAGTCTATTATTGTACGGTATGTAAAAAAATAAATATTTTGGTTGTTATTAATGAACTTCGAAACATTTTCAAACAAGTCAATGTAAAATGTTATTATTGATTGATCCATTATCAATGCATTTAGATGAGGGAAACAGTAGCACCTATCTTGTACTTATGTCTCCATCTAGTCATCCCTGCATTTAGATGAGATCAACAGTAACATCTACTTTCTCCACGTGCTTCCCTTTTACTAGCACGGCTGCCCTCGGACTGTTGACACTAGGGTCCTCAGTTCGAAACCATCCCGTTGCCATACAAAACTGATTGGCAGGTGGTCGGAAAGTCGTCAAACAATCACTAGAGCTACGAGGTATTACTCTGACAATCACTAGAGCAGTAATGGAACTATGAGGCATTACCCTAACAAACAATCACTAGAACTACGAGGCATTACACTATTACTGTACTGCCGCATAGTCCACAAATTTACTCTCCTGTAGTCCAAATGTGTAGTTCTAGTAGATTACTAGTAAAGTGTAGCCAGTAGGCTTTTGATTACAAAGCTATCAACTCACTCTGTCTGTCTAGATAAAGACTTGTACTTGTTTCTCCCACACCCAATCTTGGAGCAAGTGAACATTTCGCACAATTATTTATAGTAACTAACAAAACAAGAATCGATAAAAAAAAATATTTAATTAACTATTGGTTGTTAATTACAAGGGACAAGAGAAAGGAACAAAGGAAAGAAATCGTACTTGACAGATGAGGAGGTCTAAGTTGAATTATTCCCTTTGAAGATGATTGATCCCTAATTCAAGTAGTACCAACTTTTTAAAATACATTACTGTAACATTCACACACATTCCCCCTCCCCCTTTTTCCCAACTCGTCCAGACAAGTGATAGCATCATAGCGCATTTAGGCAAGTGATAGGATCATAGCGTAGTGAGACAAGTGATAGCATCATAGCGCATTTAGGCAAGTGATAGGATCATAGCGTAGTGAGACAAGTGATAGCATCATAGCGCATTTAGGCAAGTGATAGGATCATAGCGTAGTGAGACAAGTGATAGCATCATAGGCATTTAGGCAAGTGATAGGATCATAGCGTAGTGAGACAAGTGATAGCATCATAGCGCATTGAGACAAGTGATAGGATCATAGCGTAGTGAGACAAGTGATAGCATCATAGCGCATTGAGACAAGTGATAGGATCATAGCGTAGTGAGACAAGTGATAGCATCATAGCGCATTGAGACAAGTGATAGCATCATAGCGCATTGAGACAAGTGATAGCATCATAGCGCATTGAGACAAAGTGATAGCATCATAGCGCATTGAGACAAGTGATAGGATCATAGCGCATTGAGAAAGCTTAGAGCATGAAATAGCTCTAAACAAAAACAGATTGCTAAAATTATTTCTAACCGCACAGATTTATTATTGTTTGATCTATGACAAATTTATTATATGACTGATCCAAACTAATTGATACAATTAGGCCTACACTTTATATAAGCTGTGTTTTTTAAAGAAGTATTTTTATGACTTTGTTGTTACATATCTAGTTATTCCATCCAGTATATAGTTCCTCCTTCGTGTATGAAGATAAGCATAATCTCGTTTCCAATGACCTTGAGAGGTCTATGAAGCACTAACGGGTCCAGAACTTTGGAGGGGGGGAGGGCGATTTTTTTCCAAACCCTAACCCTAAGCATAAACGTGAGTAGAGCATATCATGGGCTTAGCCAAGTTTTTTTTTCGGGGGGTTTGGGGGGGAGAACATGTCCCGCAAACCTCATGCGACGCTCTGTCACAACCTTACTTAGGGGTCGACTCCCATTTCAGCATAGGATTTCCATGATTTAGACCCGATCTCTATAACTGACTCCTAAAATCCGTCTTAGCCTTCTTTGTAGAGCCACATTTAGTGCTTTTCAATTTCATTGCATTTTATTAATGGAGCCCAGCCACTTGTAGACATGTGTAACTTCTCTTGACTACGATTTTGGAATTAGGTGACTATTTTGCTTTAGATGTTATATCGAAAAGGGAAGTTTATCGTCAAAATCATCTGTTGGGAAGTTTTAAACTAAAATATATCTGGAGTTTTTTGGGTTTTTTTAAAATTCAAAACCACATTTAGCTACTGTCATAGAATTTGGTAACTGTAGTTTGCTTTAGAAATAATATTGAAGAGAGAGGCTTTCAACCTTAAAACGCTCACTAGGGGGGATTTTAAACTCATAACTATCTTGAGGGGTTGTAAACTTTTAAATAAAGACATCTGGAGGAGAGGGGTTGAAACTCAAAACCTCCCATTGGCTTGGCTATGCTCATAGCATTTGTTTTTTTTTATTTTGAAGATTTATTTTTTTAGCTTTAAACCCTGCTAGCGGGGGGTTTAAACTAAAAACCCCTTTGGCTATGCTCATAGCATTTTGAGTGCGTAATTTGCTTTTTTTTTATATTGAAGAGGTATTTTTAGCTTCAAACCCAGCTAGAGAGGGGTTTAAACTCAAAACCCCATTTGGCTACACTTATACAATTTTGAGTGTGTAATTTGCTTTTGTATATTGAAGAGGGGTTTATCGTAAATTTTTGGAGAGGGGTTTAAAATCAAAATTTTCATTAGATGTGCTCTTGGAATTTTGGGATTGTCGTTTGCATTTTT
This sequence comes from Biomphalaria pfeifferi, assembly GCA_030265305.1. Lineage (NCBI taxonomy): Eukaryota > Metazoa > Mollusca > Gastropoda > Planorbidae > Biomphalaria > Biomphalaria pfeifferi. The sequence goes on from JASAOG010000118.1 coordinate 30,901, forward strand.
TTCTTGTTTTATAGAAGAGGGGGATTTAAACGCAAAACCCCATATAGGGGGTTTCAAACTCAAAACTTCTGGTAAGTGGTTTTAAACTCAAAATCCCTTGTAGGGGGTTTTAAACTCAAAACCCCTGGTACCCTGGTATGGGGTTTCAAACTCAAAACCCCTCTAAACCCCCTGGTAGGGAATTTTAAACTCAAAATCCCCTTGGGCAAGTGATGGTTTAGTATTAAAATTTCACCTTAAAAAAAAATTTAAGCAAAAGATCAGTCACTACACTCCGACACTCCCCCCACCCCCGCATTTGTGGGGGGTTTGAACCCCCAAACTCCCCACCCCCGGCTACGCCCATGGAACGTATATATATATATATATATTTATTTATTTATTTATATATATATATATATATATATATGTGTGTGTGTGTGTGTGAAATAAAAAAGCAGTGTTTCTCAACTTTCTGCGAAGAAAAAACCCCAGTCATGTTGAGTCCTTTCTCTTGATAGCTTGGAGGTCTGGGGGAGTGCTGTAAGCCTTCTCAGAGGGGTCTGGACGTCAAAATCATTTTCTTGCATTTTTCAATGCAGAAAGGCATTCTCCTGGCATCTGCAGCTCATTATTCATTAGTGGGGATCTGGGCAAAGCTCCGATGCCAAAAGCATTGTTTGTTTTTTTTCGCATTCTTCACTGCAGAAACGCATTCTCCTGACATTTACAGCTCATTATTTATCAGTGGGGATCTGGGCGAAGCTCCGATGCCAAAAGCATTGTTTGTTTTTTTTCGCATTCTTCACTGCAGAAACGCATTCTCCTGACATTTACAGCTCATTATTTATCAGTGGGGTTCACTACCGGATCCAGAACTTTTGAGTTGGGGGGTGCCGATTTTTTCCCGAACCCTAACCCTAACGCCCAGTAAACCCTAACCCTATGCATAAACGTGTGCACATATATATATATATATATATATATATATATATATATATATATATATATATATATATATATATGAGAATAAAAAAAAGCATTGTTTCTCAACAACAGAAAACAGTCATGTTGAGGCCTTTCTCTTGCAAGGTTTGGGATCTGGGGGACCTCTGTAGGCTTTCCCAGTGGGGTTTGGGACTAAGCCTCGACGCCAAAAGCATTTTCTTGCATTTTTCACTGCAGAAATGCATTATCCTGACATATACAACTCAGTATTCATCAGTGGGGTTCGTAGTGAAGCCCCGATTCCAAAAGAGTTTTCTTGCATTCTTGACTGCAGAAACACATTCTCCTGACATCTACAGCTCATTATTCATCAGTGGGGTTCGGGGCAAAGCCACGATGCCAAAAGCGTTTTCACGTTTTTCACTGCAGAAACGTATTCTCCTGACATCAACAGTTATTATTTATCAGTGGTACCAATAGCGTTTTCTTGCATTCTTCACTGAAGAAACGCATTCTCCTGACCTAAAGCTCATTATTCATCCAATTAAAAAAGAACCTTTTGAATAATGTTTTACTTGAAAAATATTGTAATATGAATTTATAGGTCCTTAATATATTGCAAATAAAACCAATTTGTTCCTTGAAAAGATAAGCTACCCGACATATTTAGATTAAGGCTATGAGGATCGCTGCCGAAAAAAAAAATTCGATAAATAATATTTTTAAAAAATGCTCATTTGTAAGTGATACATTTTGTTTAAAAGGCATGTTTGTAGCTTTGTCTTGTTACAGAACTATAATTCAAAGCTCTAGGCAAAAAAATATTCATAAGTTGGAGAAGAAATTAAGTGGACTAATCAGATTCTACTCTAAATTTTTTTTGCAATTTTAGGATTCAAGCATAAATTGTCAGTTATAGTCCCAAATTTATTTAACTAGAAAAATATCAGATTGAGTAAAGGTTGGAAAAAGGTGACTAGGAAAATATTATTTGGGTTTTGAACTCATCTCAATCGTTACTCTTATACCAAAAAATTTCTTATGAATTCAAATGTTTCCAAAGCAAAGTCTTTCTTAAAATAATTATGATAAACTCATGTGAAATTACATAAACTCTGTTGCCATATTTTACTATTCTGTTTTAAAATGCAATGTTTTCGTCTGGAAAGGGCAGGGGGCGGTAGAGTGAAAAGGTTAATCCTCGCTCCTTTTATAATTTCTGCTAATGATTGCATTTGGCATTAAAGAATAGGAGTGGGGCGACTCGATATAATAATTAATTTATAGCATATATAAATTATATTATTAGTGACAGATTTTTTATTTTATTTTGTAATTTCTTAACTATAATACAAAAAGAAAATGTATTGGTTTGTCCGATAAGGGTAGGCGATTGCATGTATCGCCCCTCCCAGCTGGTACAACCCTTTTTCATTTTATATTTACTAATGAGATTAGAGTGTGTGTGTGTGACATAATATACAAATGGGTTCACATATCAATACGTAGCTTATATTATAGAGATATTCAACTAATTTTGTTCACAAACTATGATTTCATAAAAAAAGGACCGCCCCCCCCCCCCCCCCCCCCCCCCACGCAGAGGGATAGAGTGGGGAGGGCAGTAGATGCAATTGCTACCCCCCCCCCCCCACTTACCCCACCCAATCGGCAAAAATACCAGAAGGGTAGCGACATAATATAAAAATTATATTTTAATTCATCTAATTTTGTTCACAAACTATGATTTCCCCATAAAAGTAGGACCGCCGCCCCCCCCGCCTCAAAGGGTTTAGGGGGTAAGGGCAGTAGAGGTATTCGCCTACTTTCTAAGCTTGTCTTCCTTCACAGCACAATTGAAACTCTGAATAGGTCAAAGTCAGTTCTGAGCTGATGTGGTTTGAAACATGTTAAGATATTGTCAATGAATGGAATTTTTCCCCTTGTTACAAAGCTTGTATTAATTCATTCCCTCTGTCTGTCTGGATGAAATCTTGTATGCATTATTTCTACTCACTTTCCATTATTCATTCTCAGATCAAGTTGAAACTTTACACAATCATTCATAACACATGAATTAATTGAAAAATTATTTAGTTAATCAATTATTCATAGTGACTTAATTTGGTTTTATATAGAGACAGTACTAATTTAAGAGGGGGATATGTCTTGTATAGTAAGTTATGTCACTAGCTCATTAACCACTTGGTATATTGATGTTTTCATCTCAACATGTATAGAGCCATGGGATGACCACATTTTCAATAAGGAATCAGTGTAATTAGTTGTCGTATACAAAGTATGTTTCCTATTGTCTCAACCAGTCATTTGTCATTTTACAACAATTGGGACAGCAGTTCTCAAATTATCAACATAACAAGTGGCCTGACTAATGTGTTGGGATAAGGAGCAGGGACGAAGCTGGTCTATATAATTTTCAAGCTACACTTTTTTTTTCTAAATATTGTTAATGTTAAACAAAAAGTTATACATTCCTAAACCAAGTAAAATTACCAAAACATTTCAAAAGTTTATGTAAGAGATGTTTCACCTCAATAAACCTTTTAAAATTTATTGTTTTTGGAAGAGACATTTGCAACACTTTTGACTCTCAGCGTTTTGAAGAAGACATTCAAAATGTCACTGCTAGCACTATTCTTCTCAATTTACTTATGTTGGAACAGTTGAATTTCTCCTCAACATAAAGATAATCTTATGACAATCATATCTATTACAACCATATAGATCACAATGTCTAAAAGGGATATTTTTTTTAAGGGGCTACTTTTTTTCTGCTTATTTATAAAATGGTATCATGACGACTGTTATTGAGTGTGTGCTGTTTTCTGATATTAAAATGGCAATGTGTTTGTATCAGCTGAATACATTCTGATGTAACCACAAGTAAGTCCATTGCAATATAAGGTAATTACTAACTAGGGGAGTGAAGTTGAAATAGAATGACCTGTAGTTGTAATTGTGAGTTAGTTTGTTTCCAGTGTTCTCTATTTCATTTATAGTTCTACCTACATCTAGTTCTCTCTGTGTGTTTACCTATACAAGTTTGGCTCATTTTGGTTTTAAAGTTCCGAATAAAGAAATTAATATGCCTACAATGGTTTAGATACAATTCAATGACTGTATATCAACAACAAGTTAAATTTTTTGTCCTGGTATCATATTCAAAATTTATTTTACTCTGAATAGTGTTTTAGATATTCAAGATATTGGTATTAGCTGTGAAATCAATCAAAACAAATGGCATAATTCAGTTTTTTTGTTTTTTTTGGTTTTGGCTACAGTTTGTGTGTCAATAAATGCAGTTGTATTAGAGTAAATTATCTTAATATAAATACATTTGTATTATTTTTACGGAATGTTCACCTCACAGCATGACTTTGGTAGAAGCTGTAAAATAAAGTAGTGATCTTGGACAGAGTAAATTATTTCAGTTTATCAATACACTTATCAAAAAAGTTTGACAGTAAGCCTATATCACCAAGATTTGTCAGTATATCACCACATTTGACAGTATATCACCATGATGTGTCAGTAAATCATAATGATTTTAGTCTTGATATGACAGTATATCACCATGATTTTAGTCTATCACCATGATTTGACAGAATATGATTCAAGCAACATAGTTTGACAATTATCTTTAGTTTTGGACAGTCATTTCTATGATTCAACTATCAATGTGTAGAAGTATATAAACAGGATACATTGTGTTCCATCATGCACACTTTACATAAGAAAACAACTAAAATAATGTTTCCAAAAATTCTCTTTGCAGAAAAAAACTGAAACCAAGTCAGGAAGTGGAACTGTGAAAGTCTCTGCAGAGAAAAAGGAAATAAAAGTCACATCGAAAATTGATGCAGGAACAAAAAGCACAAGTTAGTGAATTTGATGGCTCATTTAGCACTATCTCTTTAAATAGCTATTTTCATTGAGTGGCAGATTTTTACAATCCTATTGCACTTTAAAACTAAGCTGCTCATTCTCAGATTTAGACAATCTCTGCTATATTTATTCATTCTAGTGAATTGAGCTATGTGTGTTAACAATAATTTTATGGCATGCTTTGAATAAGGATTTCAATTAAGATGCCATTTGTTAATTATTTTTTATTTAACATGGTAAAAAAAACAGACCTACATTTTTCTCTTGACAATATATTTCACTCATATTAAAAGTCAGAAAGAAATTTTTTTCTTTATTTAAATTCTATTATTCCATTATCTTCACATGTTTGTAAAAAGCTGATTTCAAAAACAAAATAGAAAAAAATTTTATGGAAATTATCTGTCCCAAATTTTTCCCTGAAAAAAAGTTACATATTGTAATTTTATTTGTTTAGGACATATTTCTCTGTTTTTAAGAATAATTAGTTACTCTATACTTAGGTTTTTTAATCTAATGTTAAACCTAGATCTTTCAAATTAGCTCTGTTATATTAGCATTTTATGTATATCTTTCTGTTGACATGATGATTTTTTTTTTTAAAAGAAGATGCTTACTTGAGTAATACAGATAAAGAGAGAAATTTAAGTGTGATTATGTACATGATAAAACTCTGATATTAATAGTTTTAAGATTCATTTCATTTTTAGTTCAATGAAGAAGGCCTAGCATGGTCTAAATGTGCTGTATTTCAAGGCAAGAATTGAGCCTTGTTTAATTTGGGCTATTTGGAAATAGCAAGACAAATTTAGACACTGTAAACTTTTTATGTATACCTTGATTTTTAAAAACCGTTGACAATCTTTTGCAAAACTTCAGTAAAAAAAATGATAGAATATTTAAATAAGAAAAAACATTATGAAGAACTGTAAGATAACCTAAAGAAAAATGTAAGAATATGGAAGTGGAAGATAAGTAGAAAATCTGATATAAATGGACAAACTAAACAATGTGAACTTATTTTTTTTTTTAAGTCTTGTTTTGAAAAAACAAATTTTGAACATAGGGCAGCAAAGGGATCTCCAAAATGTTTGAACTAATCTATGCTTAGAAATAAGTCATTAGTAATTGTTCATTGAGCTTTTCATGTGTTTGATAATATTTGACTTGTAATGTACAGCCCCCAAATCTCCAACCAAACCATCAACACCTAAAACACCATCAGCCAGTACACCAAAAACTGGAGAGGTGAAAGAGGGGAAAGAAATCAAGTCGAAAATCGGTTCCTTAGAGAAAACAAACCATACACCTGGAGGAGGCAATGTAAGTTGTAGAAATACTTCTTTAACAAGACATTGGACATATGTTTTAATTAGCAGAGCTGTAATGCTTTTCTGGGACTATTGACTTTAAAACTAGGCTGTTATCATCTTACACTGTGATTAAACACTCTTAAATTAAGTAATGATCACCTTAATTCACAGTGTGGTATCAATCTTGAATTGAGTAATTCATTTTCATAATCTATTGTGATTTGTCCTAGATTATCATCATTCACTAAAATATCTTAAATTTGAAGTTACATATTTCTTTTAAATTTTATATAAAATTTATGATAACAGAGTGTTGTTTATAGCATTGTGCTTTTTGGAATTCCTGTTTTCTTTACAAAAAGTTTGTCATTTTGTTTTTATTAGGTAAAAATTACAACCAAAAAGCCAGATTTTACAAATGTGACAAGCAAGATTGGGTCCAAAGATAAAATAGACCACAAACCAGGTTTGTTAGTAACTGAACATTTTTGAAATCACTTTTTAAAACTTAACTAGTACAGCTTTCATCAAAAGAATGCAATACTAGAAGTCTACTTAGTGCAAAGTGAGAATAAGATTTGTGAAGTTTTGGGAAATGTACTTAGTGTTTACTTATGGAAAAGTCATTCATGGCCTAATACTGCCAACTTTGTAGTGCTATTTAACCTTGTGTCAATTATAAGTGCTGTCTGTTCCATTCTGATTTTTTAAATTCTGACTTTAAAAATTCTTTGTTTTATCCTAGGAGGTGGTAATATCAAGATAGAAACTAAAAAACTAAAAATTGAAGCCAAATCTAAAATTGGCTCATTGGAAAATGCGACTCATAAACCAGCAGGGGGAGATAAAAAGGTAAGCACCAAAATCAAAATATATATATATATATTGTTTTGGAAAGGGTGGGTGGGTAGGTCAAGAAATGGAAAATTTTATTATAGACTTCTGAATTATTTTAGTAATGTACTCATTAACACACAATTATTGTGTGTGTGAACATTATTTAACAATTTGGTTTATAGCATGTTTCTTCTCCTTTATCATCCCATCCTCCTCCCTGCCATGAATGCAATCACAGAGCAAATGTTGATCACACTGTTATGGTACCATGAGTATGTCACTTGTCACCAGAGGCTGTAGTCTAGAAATAAATCTAACATATTCTTGTGAATTACACTTGAGATTTTATATACACTCCAAAAGTGTTTTGCAAGATTTTTTAGCAAATACAGGCAATGTAGAAATGTGTAATTCTCATAATAGAACAAAGAAATAAACAAATCATTTTTCTGTATACAAAATATCAACTAAACTCAAAGAAAAACAATGGAATGCAGATTTATATTTTGTTTTTTTTAATTTGCTTGGATTCAATGTCATCTATTCAGTAGTTCTGTTTCATTTGGGGATTTTGTCAATGTATTTGCTGGTATTTGCTTATTCATATAATTCATTGATTTGTTTTGTTTCTGTGTTGTGCTGAACTTGTTTCCTGTTTGAAACCAAGAAACTTGAATGGAAAGTTTGAGTCCAAAATAGGTTCACTTGATGATGCAAACCATGTTGCAAGGGAAGGGGGGGGGGGGGGGAGAGGTGAAAAGAAGGTATGAAGAAGGTGCAGCAGACATGACTCTCATTTCTATCAAGTGGTGTGCTTTGATCTTTTCATTCTAATCACTTTGAATTATTCCACAAATACTGGACAATTGAACATGTGTAGAATTCCAGAAGAGCTGTTTCTATTTGTATTTCTAGTTTTTTGAAGTTCTCACTTCTCTCTCTCTTTTTCAATTTGAATTACTGAAAAACTGATGGCTAGGGTTTACTTCTACTTCCTAGTCATTTCATTCATTCTTTTGAATGTGTATTTTTGTTCAAGTATCTAATATACAAATATTTGGCTGCCAAATACTGCACTCTTGTTCAAGAGTTCACAAAATATTAAAGCTGAAAATTCATATGCTATTTATGTAGTTCAGTGCCTTGCCTTCTTCATGTTCTTCATAATTGCCTATCAAGTTTTGTTCAAGTCATTAATAATATTATTTTGATCCAACCATTTTTTTAAATTTTGTTTGCATTTTATTCAATCCATGGCTTGAAGCTATTTTATTGAACTAAAAAACTTTCATCAGTTTCAGATACAGTTTTTACTCATTTGAATCAGTGCATAACAAAGAGTAATACAGATTGAGTTTGAATAGGAAACTTCATTCTGCTCTAATTTAATGTTTCAAGTTATGAAAGTCAATAAACATCCTTGCAAGACACTGCTGTTCTCTTTCAAATGTAGTTAAAAGTTAAGAAATTGTGTTTCTTCCAGTTAACCATTGAGCCTAGGAGTCAATACCATATATCATACATCCTGCAAGTGCAAGATCTTTTTATGCTTCAATATCCTTGAACCCAATGCTAGATAATATTTCTAAACCCATTTTTGTTCTTTTCCTTTTTTTTTTCTTTAGTTATATTTATTGCTCTAGAAATATTCTCTGGATATCAAAAAGTTCAATTCCAATCTCCTTCCTAGAACATTTGAAAACCAATGAGTTTTGTTCCTTATGCTAAGAGCTTGACGCATTCATTTCTTTTCATTTTTAATTTCTTGTTTTTTTTTTGTGTGTGTTTTTCTTTTTTCATCATCATTTCCTCCCATCACTTCATCCTCTGCTGTGTTAAGATTGAGGTCAAGAAAATGGAATGGAATGCTAAATCTAAAGTGGGGTCTTTAGAAAATGCAACACATGTTCCAGGTGGCGGTGATAAAAAGGTTTGTAACAGTCTAGCTCATTGGTTAGTATTTACAGTGAGTGATGACATTGCTGAAACATTGTTTCAGTTTATTTGTAAGTACTGCTACCTTCTTTTATTTTGAAGAAACTTTGGCCTAAAAATTAAATTTTTCAAAAGAAAAACAGTTGAATATCACTAGTAGTCTTAATTGCTCACTTTAACTACTAGGAATTGCAATTGTGAGATGAGTTTATTGTAAATGACAAATTGATAATCTCACAAATGCTAATTATTATGAGTTGATTGTTGACAAATGCACTTAGAGGTAAATAGAATTCTTACTTCTTGTTATTATGGAATGATACATTAAATTGTAAGATACCATTCAATGACTTGTCAGAGAGGACATAACAATTTCTATGGAATTGGACCTCTAATATGCCATAATGAACTATCAAATGTATCACATTGTCTATATGTGGAGACATCAGATGTTCAGTCAAGGGATATATCAGATACTCAGCAAGGGATACATCATATGCTCCATTAATGAAGACATTAGAAGTTCTGTCAAAGGTGACATCAGATTTTCTATCTATAAGTTGATGCATCTTGTGTTCTATCACAGTAGATACGAAAAGTAAAGTTTAAAAAAACAACAAATTAAATAATAGAAATGGTTCAAAAAGTTTTCATACATAGCTAAATTAAGAAAAAAAATTTTTTATGCTAAAACACCAAATAATGAGGATATCAAAAATAAACATTGTTAGATTGTTATTGTTAGATCCATATTTGAGGAATTCATTAATTGATATCAGAATGCAATGCAACACATGGAAATGTTTCAGTAGTCTTCTTAAGGTGCAGCATATTTATCATATCTGGCTTGCAAAGCCACCAGCTGTTACTTTGATTAGAAACAAGTAAATTGATTAAAGATAATTTGCTGATGGCCTAGAGAATTTCATGAGATTTTAGTGTTAGGGGCTCATTGACCTCTAATGACCAACAAAACTCTAAATATATCAAGATGTCCAACAGAATTCTAAAATTGTTAATTAATTCAGAGTAAAGCAATAAATGAACAACTTGATAAAGTTTGTTGAGGTGGATGTTGCTAGTTTATTATATTGTATGACTGCTGCTTGCACATCATATCAACATCTCCTTTGCTTCAAAACAAAATTTCAGGGATAACATAGTTACAACAAAAAATTGAATGAAACAGAAAAATATGACGTACAGTTTACACACTAGTGAATATTAAATGTATAACATTAAACAAAAACAGAGTTTATTAGGAAATATAGCCATTGAATCTTGTCATTTTTTTTAACTGATTGCTTTAGTTGCAGTGAGTAGTGTTGGTCATTGCTCTGAAGTTTGACTGTAATGGCTAAGGGCTAATGTATCTATTTTCAGTTCTATTGTCTGTAAATTGTCATTGCTTTTAGGAAATATATCCTGCTGTTCTGTTTCTCTGTCTGAGTTGATATGTACTTTGTTTTTCTGGTACACTGCACTATTGTCTCCTAGAGTAACAAATTTTCTCTAATTAAGTTAGTACTAAATTCTTCCTTGTCTCCATGTAGGATTATTAGGTGATTGGGAATAGACCATCTGTCCAGTTTTCAGCTGACACAAATTTCTTGCCCTTTTATCGTAACAAGTTTTTATGCTGACTGATGTTTTTCTTTTTTTCTGATGTTCTCCTGATCTGTAGAAAGCTTAATGTTACTCTTTTGACTTGGTAGCAATGTCCAAGTCATCTGACCAAAGAACATCTGAGCAGGGCTTAGATTTGTGTATTTCTAAACTCTGGAGAGCTTCATAGGCATCTGACTTTGCTTCTCTTGATTTCTTTGTGTTCAGAATTTTAACTGCTGATTCAGTCTTTCTATTGGATTGATGGTGTCCGGGGGAAGATTTCAAATGAGTGTCACTCTCCATTCCGTCATATTTAGAAAAATATTCCCAGTTAAACTGAGGTTCACTATCAGAAATACAGACCGAAGGCACCCAGTATCTACAAATAACACCTTTGGTTTCTTAATAATTGCGTGTTTTGTAGACTGCATGTTTTCTACCTCTAAGAAATCTGAATAATAGTTCACCATAATCCAAATATTGTTGGTCACAGATTTCAAATAAATCCATTCCAATCTTGTCCAACATGTTGTATTACTTCTTCTCTTTGATTCGCTAATTTGTTTTTCTGACCAATGTAGCATGAGTTGGCTATTTCCTTTATTCTAGGCCAGAAAACTGTTTCTTTTGCTCTTCTTTTCATTAAGTCAAGTCTCAGTTGCTGCATGGAGCTTTTCTTGGACTTCTTATCAAAATGACAGTGGTATGATTATTTGCTCTCCTTTCAACAAGAGTTTGTCTTTGTACGTTAACATATCTCCTAGTGATAACTATTGTTTCAGCTCAGATGTTGTGTTTGTCTTGCCATCCATTTGTGATGTACTGAATCAGTGTTTGCATTGTCACATCTTTATCTGTCTTGATTCATTCTCCAGCACTGCATCTGGTATTGCCAGTCCTAATGTATTGACACAAATGTCTGGGATATTTCTGTTTTACTCCTATGAATCTCTACTCATTTTTGAACTCACTTTAAGACCTAATGGTAATCTCTTCCATTGGTATCTACCAAAAGGGGTTATCATTGCTGTCAAATCTGCTGTATGGTAATTACATTACCTCCACTATCCATTGGATACTTTACTTGGTGACCATTCACTATCATAACTGTTTGTCATTCTTCGTGTTTCTAAGGACATCAGCCATTTGTTTTCTATCATCCTGACTTCATCTACTGTGTCAGACTGCAGCTGTCTTTCAGCATCAGACACCTGCTGAATTTTGATTTTGCACATTTAGGCCAAATGATGTCTTCCTTTTACCCCAGTCTCATAGGCTCTGCACTTTTCCAATGTTAGGTGACTAACCTGTAATAGTTTTATTTTGAAGCATTCATGCCTAACTCTGAGAACTACTCTGTCTCTGATAAAACTATCGTCAAGCTATTGTAACTTGTATTAGTGTAACCAATAGTTAACTATAAACTATCTGTATCTATCATTTATCTTAAGGTTACCTCTGCATACAAATACACCCCTGCCACAATGTTAAATGATCTTAATTCAGAGTATAGCAATAAATGAACAACTCTATAAGCAAATCTAGGCGAAAGACACTAGTTTATTATAATGAACAATCGCATCTTGTGCACCATGTCAACAACAACTCCAAATATATGATGTTAACCAAGAGGAGATCTAAATTCTTGATGATGGCAGACAGAAATGCAAATATGCAACCAACTGAATTCTCAAAAATGGGATGATAAATGAATTTCTAATACTAGTATATGACCAACAGAACTTCATTTATGTCAAGAGTATAACTGAACTCCATCTATATTATGGGTACTAACAAAACTCTGAATATGAGTACTAATACAACACTAAATATGTGAAGGTGTCTTGTAATGTTAAAAAGTTCAATGAATTTTGTGCATGTGATAAAGGTCAGAGAAACAAAGTCAAGAAAATCGTATTTTCAATTATAAAGAAATAATTTTAATTGCAATATTATATTAATTTTTTCTGAGGAAAAATCTAAAAAAGTTTTTTTTTAAGGTTTTGCATAAAAATACATTTAAATGCAATTGCTGGCAATTATTTACTTAGGAAAATTTGATTTTAGTATAGTTTGTATGATATTCTTGATGATGTAATCTAACATATATTTGAAATATCATCTTATTATTACTCTGTTGACATCGTTTCAACCTCTGTGTCATATTTTTGTAGCTTTGCTTTTACTTTTTTATAGCCTAGAACATTGGCATGAAAATGCAGCTTGGACACACTAGTGTGTACTAAATGAATTTCTTTTGTTTGCTTTATATGTTAACAGTAATTTTTATAACTCAAACTTGGTTAAACAGATTTTATCAGAAAAACTTGAATGGAAATCTGGATCTCGAGTGGGTTCACTGGACAATGCTAAACATGAACCGGGTGGTGGCAACGTCAAAGTAAACTTTATCCTTGTGTATATATCTTATTAGAGCAGCATATGTTTATATATAAATATATTTGTGTATTACCTTCCTTCTCGTATCTAAATCCCTTTTGATTTTGTCCTTTATGTATTAGAAATTTCTTTTAGTTATCAATGGTTTTGAACTATTAGAATAAATCTGTGACTGTTTCTAAACCTATAACAACTCTTGTATAGCATATACACATTCTCATTACTTTTTGTTTTCATTCTTCTTCTTGAACTATTAAAGTCAGCTACACTAGTAGTATATAGAATTATTAGTACAAGCAGGCTGTTAGAAACTTAATTTGGTTGTCCTAAAGAAGAAGATCTAATTCATTGGTTTGGCACAGATTCTAGTTACCTTTCTGAGTCAACCTTGAGACACAAAGTCTACTCCATTATAGAAAAAAAATCTTGAACCATATTTTATTAACATATAAATAAAGTGCTTATGGTCTACTTTATAATATAATGTTATTGTTGTGGAGATAATTATTTGAGTCAATTTAGCTGACATGAGTTTAGTGAGACAGTAATAGTTCATCACTTTGAAAATGCAGATCAATTTTTTTTTTCTCTATTTCATTTCAAATTTTAAGTTTTATTTCAGTTTTGTCTCAATTGTTTCTATAAACCAACAATGAAATTTATTTTTTAAATAAAGTGTTGATTTGATTTGACTGTTGGAAAGGAATAATAATAAAATAAAAAAAATGATTTGAATACTGTATACTTAAAAATCTAACTATTCCAAGGAACATTTTTTTTTCATAATAAATTTTTAATACATAGCAGAATAAGTGAGTCATGGCAATTCAACCGTTCGAAGTTTCAAAAGCTGATGCCTGAAAATTTTTATTCTTTGATCTTAGCATTAATCCAGAATCATTCATTTGTATCTTGTGTTCTGATTGGTTTGAAAATTACCATTATTATCATTACTGAAACTATTATCTTATCAGTATTGAGATTTCATCAATATTGCAAGTGTTGTCTTGTCAGTACTTTGAATATTGTCTTATCAGTACACACATGATGGTGTAGTGACATAGAGTGTGCAATAAATCATTGCCAAGCTGCTTCATTGAACATGTGAAAACAAGAAATGTATCATTCTATTGAAGACTGAAGTGCCATATAGTTATCATGTTTGAAATTTGTGTGAAACAAATTAAAAATCAAAATTACTTGAGCAAGATTTCATTTAAAACTTTTGCATTACAAAAATGAGAAACATTGAAGCACATTTACATTAACGCGTGTTATTACAAAAATTAAATTTATAATTTAGTCCCTATTTGGGTTTGAACAAAAATTCTTAGTGCTTTTTATTTTCAAATGAAATATTTCTCATTTATTTATGATTTTCATCATGTTTACTAGAGTGCATATTTAAGTGAAAAAAAAAAAAAGCCATAAAAATGCTTCCATCAAAGACATTAAACCTTTATACATGTTCAGTAACTCGTCATATCCATCTTATGTGTTCAACTAACAGAAAATGCAACATTAGCTTTTTCTGAAACAATCATTCTACCAGAAGTCCAGTTATAGGGTGTCTACTAGAAATAGGTTATTCTTTAAAAGTACTAAAGAAATCAAAAGCAGGCCTACATAAAAGATTTGGTTGAGTATTCAAATTTAAACATAAGCATCATTTAAAACAAACAACAAATGATTGAAAATTCACAGGTAGCTTGGCAAAAGAAATAGGGTGTACAAAAGTAAAATTGTAAAATTTATGTTGCATTTTGTATCTTTATTTATCATTTAATACTAGCTTGCTTTTGTTTATAATTGTTCAGTATAAGTTTAAACTCATTTATTAACTAAACTGTTTATAGATATACTATATTTTTTCTTTATGATAAATATTTCAAATTTCTCTTTATTGATTGGTTCAAAATCTCACCATTTCATTTTTATTAGATTCTTACTTCAATCCTTTCTTATCTTTTCATTTCTGCAATGAATTTGTTTATTTGTCCATGTCTTTCCTTGTGTTGACTAGATCCTAGTTCTTTTGTTGTCATTCTTCAGCAAAGTATTCAATGTTTTTTTTGTTTGGGGTCCACATGAATGTATTCTAAGCTTAGCTCCTACCTGGTCAGTTCAAGTTGGTGCAAGTTAAACAAAAATTTGTATTTGTTTAAACAAGAAATATTTTAATTTTCTAACTTCTTTTCTAAAAAAGACATATTTCTATATTTTCTCCTTTTGTCCTATTAAGAAGTATTTCTTCATTATTATCTATTTGTCTTAGGAAGAAGTATTTCTATTTTTTTACAAGATCTCTATTCAAGTTCCAAATTAAGAATGGGTGGGTGGAAACATTCTGGGACACGAAAACGTCTGCAACGATTTTCCAAGAAGCTTGACAGTTGATGTATATCATTGGGAAAAGAATGGCCATATAGGAAAACTCTGGTTTGACCATTATAATTTTTTTCAAAGTATGAAAAATTAATTTAAATTTGGCTTAGACCTAGAAAATATGTCTATGAACAGACGCTACAGTCTAGAGATGGGACACGAACCCAACTCAAATGGCTCACTTATACGACCGAACCGAACCCAAACATTGAAACTGATCGGTACGAACCGAACGAACTGTCCTTACCTGAACTGAACTGAATTAAAGAATTCACAATATTTTGTAAAAAAGAAAACAACAACTTAGTTTTTGTGCATGCATATTTCCTGCATCATTTTGGGTTGTCTCCTTTTGGTATCAACGCGAAGGGTGCCATACTATTTAATATTTGTTTTAATGAAATGGGAGATTCAAAGACATGAAAAGCAGACTCTGAATACAATAATTACCAGTAAAAGTGAACATAGATGTTAACGTTTTTGTGGAGCAATATGTTTGATTTGTATAGAGCTGTTGGTGACTGTTTCAATAGAAAATAATGATAAACTAACATTATGAAATCAAAATATGGTGGCATCTTTAGTATGAGCCACAAAGAAAAGATTGCTAAATAAGACCTAGAGATTGACGAGAATATTTACCAAGTAGGAATGGGAAAATGAGTCGGCGGTAAGGGCAAGCTACAAAGTTGCTCACATTTGAAATCGTGAAATTAAACCTTTTTTTTTCTATGGCTAATGCGTAGAGGGGTTTAGTGATGGGAAAATGTGTCATGAAAATAAGAACGCTATTAAAGCCGCCATTCTTTTTGGCATGACAATTAGAAACTAAGAGATACAGAAGCAGAGTTCGAGATGTTTACATTTTTAAAGCACAGAAGAAATAACTACTATGAGGGGCGCGCATGGGAGCACTACTGTCCAAGACAGTTTCAGACATCATGGAGGATTTTTCTCTTCAATGAGAGTGACTACTGATACCTTTAGAAGTATGGATGGATGTCATAGCGAACTGGCAGCAAGAATTATTAGAAAAATTGTAAAGTCAAACTGAACCTCTGTGGAAAGATGTTGAATCAGAACGATGTGATGATGTGTTCAGCACTGTACATTTTATAACATTTCAACAGTTGAACCACAAAACTTCTAAGAATTTTCTGACAGAACTAGAATCCGAATATGAAGATGTTTTATTTGACAGTAAAGTGTGCTGGTTAAGCAGAGGAAAGATTCAAAAGCCGCTTGAATGTCACATCACATGTAAATGAACACAAACTACAAGAGAAATAATTCCTTTCGCAATGTAATAGCTGCGAACCTAATCGCCTTCGAAACAAAATGCTACATTTAGAAGACAGAAAGGGACCATACGAATGCTGTGGTAATCGCCTCTCAGAAAGACATCTAGATTTGGTGCTTCGACACGGTGTCTCATCAATACAGAGGGATTTTCAGAAGTTGGTTTTAGATAAACGTCCAACATCCCATGACTTAGTGAAAGTATTATATCAGCTGTGGCTGGATTGTAAAGCGCTTGACTTCTGAACCGAGAGTCCCTGGTTTAAATCCTGGCGAAGACTGGGA
The DNA here is from genome assembly GCA_030265305.1 of Biomphalaria pfeifferi. Lineage (NCBI taxonomy): Eukaryota > Metazoa > Mollusca > Gastropoda > Planorbidae > Biomphalaria > Biomphalaria pfeifferi. The sequence continues at coordinate 47,796 of JASAOG010000118.1, forward strand.
TTTTTATTTTCAGGATCTTTAGGGCGTCTCTGAGTCCACCCAACTCTAATGGGTGCCTGAAATTACTGGGGAAAAGTAAAGGCGGTTGGTCATTGTGCTGGCTACATGACACCCTCGTTACCATGGGCTACAGAAACAGACGACCTTTACATCATCTGTCTTTTAAATTTTAGGTCTGGAAGGGGAATTTTTTTTTTAATTCTTATATCTACGGGTTTCTAATAGAGGTGCTTTTTACACAAATGTTTTTGTATATTTTCTGTTTTGTGACCTAACGACACGAATGTCGATAATTAACATATCCTATAGGCCAAATGAGGTTTGGCATAAATAATTGAATTAAACATTATCACAATTATTTTTTTTTGCCATTACTTAATTTCATAACATCGAACCGAACCCGAACTTTGATCTAACTGAACACGAACTTAAGATCTAGCCGAACCCGAATATACTCGTCATACGAGCCAAACTCGAACTTCAATCTGACCGAACCAAACCCGAACTTTAAAAGTTGGGTTGGATTTCCATCTCTACTACAGTCTTATGATATTTATTAATAAATACAATGTTCATGTGATCAGGAACATTTTCTACACTGTCTTCTAGTCTAGATCTAAAGGCCTATCATTAGAATATTATAAAGTTTAGTAGTTTACATCTACATTAACCAGGATGTTTTTTCCTTCAGTTGGGGGTTAGGGAGAGAACTGGGCGGGGTAAACAATGTTTAATTTGGATTCAATCTAATAGCATTCATGAGTTATTGAGAACAAACTCAAATGGCTCTAGGTTGTATAAAGGAGGTATTGGTGTTTGTTTGAGTATTAATGTCTATGTTTTTCCAATTAACTTTTTGTCTTAGCAACAAGTTTTTCTTCTCTATCTTTTTGTCTTAGCAACAAGTTTTTCTTCTCTATCTTTCTGTCTTAGCAACAAGTTTTTCTTCTCAATCTTTCTGTCTTAGCAACAAGTTTTTCTTCTCTATCTTTCTGTCTTAGCAACAAGTTTTTCTTCTCTATCTTTCTGTCTTAGCAACAAGTTTTTCTTCTCTATCTTTCTGTCTTAGCAACAAGTTTTTCTTCTCTATCTTTCTGTCTTAGCAAAAAGTTTTCCTGAGTTTTATTTGAGCAAAAAGAATTTCTATTTTTAAGCCTCTTGTAAGAAGTGTTTCTAAAAAGCTCATTTGATACTAAGATTTACCCCAAGCATTGAGGAGAAAGCACATTCCTAGTTTGATTAACTCAAGATTGTACTAGTTTATCTATTTCATCCTATTATATTTGTTTGTTGAAGAACTAATTCTATCAGAATATAATGAGTTGCTGAACTTAACTTTTATTTGGAATAGTGTCAACAAAAAAAAAAGAAATCTATCGGACAATTGACAAATACTAATGCTTGATGAAACAGACACATTCAAATCCATTGCTAGAAAAGAATTGATAGAGAAAACAAAAACATTGTTACATTAGCATTACTGACCAAACTTGATTCAGGGTATTTGTTGTCAAGTGTGTAACCAGTAAAATATGACAGAGATTTATTTGAAAACATATACTCTTGAAGAGGCTAGAAAATGTAAATTTAGATTAGAACATAAACTTTGTAATTGTATAATAAAATAAACTTATTTAACAAAGAAAAAAATATGAATTTTCTTGAATACTTTAGCTGTAAACAATGTTTTTGACCTTTGTTGGTAACTTTCATTTCAAGCTCAGAGTCTGATTCTGATCAGTTTTAATCATTAATACTGTTCAACTTAGCCTAGTTTTAAAATTAACATAACCTTCTTTTATTGTAGTTAATTTTACTTAGCTTCTGCTGAGTACTGACTAGATGTTCAAACATTTGGATCCTTATATTGGACTTGTTTTGTTGTTTCTTTAATTAGATTGAATCTCGCAAACTAGATTTCAAAGAAAAAGCCTCTCCCAAAATTGGATCTTTAGATTCCAAGAAAGTGAGCACATCAGAGGAAGTAAGTAATCTTGTCAGTCTTAGGAAGTCTAGGTTACATAGTTGGAATTGATCTTGTCAGTCTTAGGAAGTCTAGGTGACAGAGTTGGAAGTGATCTTGTCTTTTAATGTTGTTTTGTAAAATGTTTCCACTCTCGAGGCATTCGAACTTTTTCTTCCAAATTCTTTGGACTATTGGGTTCTCAAAAATAAAAAATTCAATATAGAGTTAAAGAAGAAAAACAATTTCATTTATCTTATACACAGATGTTGTTACTAGGAAACTCTGGATATATTGATGTATGAAACTACAAATAATCAAGTCATTCATTTTGTTGAAATAGACCAAAGTTGTGATAGTTGTGAATGTTTTGATGACATCTAGTGCTCATTATTATCTAACCTTTATTAGTTGAGATTCATGTATTTAAATTTCTTAAAGCCATACATTATGGTTATTTTCGTCAATAATATATTAAAGCCATTTGGTGTGGGGCTTATACACAATGTTTACTTTCGTCAATAATATTGCTATAACCCTGCCATGCACACCGCCATTCAAGATAGTGCAGAATGTTGGCACTGTCAATGTCAGAAACCAGACTGAGAAGGATGTTGACATTAGGAAGAAAAGAACAAGTTCCGCCCAAGTCTAGAGCCGATATGAAGAGACTATGCTAAAGACAGATGTTGTTTTATGTACATTTGATGTCCCTGTAAATAAACATCGTTGCCTCGTTGAGTTGCCTCCCTTAAGTTATTACATTGGTGTCAGAAGTGGGATTAGGCGACTCAACAGAGGCCTTAGGTTGGATCTTATTTAAAATGACATCTATGAAACGGCTAGACGAGCTGGAATTGAAAGAACTGAAAGAAGAGCTCAAATGGCGGCGTCTGAAATGCTTTGAAAACAATAAAGACATTCTTAGAGCACGTCTTTGGCAGGCTCTGGCTGACGAAGGGGAAGATCCGGAAACATACTTGTTTGAGGTGGATCCAGTCTATCCAGATATCGGTGAGTTTCTGAAAACTATGAAACACTCGCTAAAAGACATATACGACTCGATGTGTGAAGAAATGAAAATGATGGTGAACATGATGAGGAACAAGGTGGATGAGATTGTATTGAAAAAGGAAGGCCAAATAGACCAAAGTGATCAAATGGTGTCGCTAGCGAAAGGAGGAATAGACACGTTAATGAGGGAACAGTTACCTGGCCAAGACTGTGGCTACACAAACAATGGTAAAGGTGGCGTTGGGGATTAGAGCGCTGTCTCTGTGACTGTGTTGTGGGCGTCTTGCGGGTGTGACTTTCAACGAAACAACGATTGCTGCGACGATCTCAACCTGATGTACCGAATCGAAAGGAAAGAAACAAGAGAAGTCTGCAATGTGCCTGAAGCTTTTGTTTCTTATGTAAATGCAACAAGCTTGCCACTGTGGACCTTAAAGACCTCTGTTTATCTGTCAGTACCTTTGACGAGAATTCAAACCTTGAAAGCCTAAAGACCGTTTCTGATTCGTTGCATTGAATGTCTCGGATGATATTGTGAATACGAGCCCCAACAAAAGCCAAGACAGAAACAACGAATTTGACTTTGCCTGCGGCATAAGAGAGAACTCGAAGCTTGGCAACTGCATCCAGGCAATAGACAAGAACTGTATATGCGGCACACTGTGTCACACATGCCTAGAAACCCAGCAACAGGGTCTGAACTTAACAGACATTTGTACTTCTGCCTACATCAGTGAGAGGAGCTTGAACGATGGTGAATCAATTCCAGCAGAACCTGTTGCAGTGGTGGATGAACATTTGCTTATGGAACATTACAATGGGGCTTCATGGGCATACCTTACAGGTGATGCTGAGAAAGACTGTGTTTGAAACCATGGCTACCTGTGGGCCTGCAGTTGTGTCACTAGACGTCCATGGAAAAGGTCTACTGACTTGGCGTCTTAGAACAACGGCCCTGGGAACTACAGTGACCGTCACAACCTCCATTTGTGTTAAGTGGCTGGCAATCGACCTCCACCTGAACTGTCAAACCTCCACTGCACGACGAAAAGCGCTAAGAAGGGGGCAATGTTATAACACCGCCATACCCAACGCCATACAAGATAGTGCAGAATGTGCACACTGTCAGAAACCAGACTGAGAAGGATGTTGACATTAGGAAGAAAAGAACAAGTTCCGCCCAAGTCTAGAGCCGATATGAGGAGACTATGCTAAAGACAGATGTTGTTTTATGTACATGTGATGTCCCTGTAAATAAACATCGTTGCCTCGTTGAGTTGCCTCCCTTAAGTTATTATATTGTTGTAAATCTAAGGAAGCACTCAACGAAAGGCAGGAGGTAATAATACAGTACAAAAAGGGATGGACTTCAGCTATCAAGTCCCAGAGTGTCCTATCTCAAGTGACACTATTTGGTATGGGGCTTATACATTATGTTTACTTTCGTCAATAATATTGTTAAGCTATTTGTCATAGGATGAGATTTTTCTCTTTCTTTTTTTTCTTATTTAAAAAGTTTATATATCAACTCTGTTTGTCTGTCTGTCTGGTAAAATTTTTTTGAAATTTTGTTCAATTATTTCTTGAAACTTTGAAACTACCAATAGATAGCTATGAAATCTATTTTCATAAGCACTTTGCTGGCACAGAGGTAGTGTATTGGCTTCCGAAGGCTTGAGCCCTGGAGTTCAAATTCAAGTCATACAACTTTTTTTTTATAAAATAATTTTAAAAGCTATCAGGTAACCCTCACACAGATACCCATTTCTCCTCCCCATTCCCTTCCCAGCTGGTCCAGACAAGTGATAGGATCATAGTGCATTGAGAAAGCTAAAAGCATGAAATCGGACTAAACAAAAACTGTTAAAAAGTGACCTACATGGTATGTTGAAAAGTGACCTGCATGGACTGTTGAAAAGTGACCTGCATGGACTGTTGAAAAGTGACATGCATGGACTGTTAAGAAGATATTGACGGCTAATTAATGACCTCTACCTGTTTTGCAATGCTCTCCATTTCACCCCTCTTTCCGTCTCATGTCACTAAGAGTCGTAGTCCCCAACCTGTTATCCCCCTAAAAACTGCATTGATATTTCTATGTTTGTGAAACAGATCTCTAAGGAATGAAAGGAAACCAATCGATTTCGTTGAGATAAGTGCAGAGTTGAAAGTGTTTGGAACAGGGAGAGACCAGTCAGAAGTTTGGTTCACTTGACTTGGAGATATTGATCTTATCACAGTCCGTGAAAGTGTCTTTGATTTAGACGTTTTAATTCTCTATTGTGTTGTCCTTTGTTTTCACGCTCAATTGTCCAAGTGGTAAATTGTGGACTTAAAGGTTTGTAATGTTGAGTTGTACATTCTCAAAGACTCGTTAGCCCTTTTCTTCATAACTGGTTCGAGTTGACTAGATAGACGTTGAAGCACTTCTCTCGTCTAAATCGTTTTCTTTAGTTTGGTTTGAAGAATTCTTGTCGGCCACATAAAACCACAAGTACTGCATTTCTTGGATCAAATCTAGGCTGGAAGATATAAGTACTATTTTTTTAATCAAAATAATTCATTGAGGATTTATACTTTTGAGATCATGCTTCATATGCCAGGAGGAATAGGGGGTGGGGGGATCTACGTACAACTGCTATACTAGTTGTTGATATGGTGCGCAAAGGTGCAATCGTTCAAGATAATCAAGTATTGTTTTCCGCCATGACGCTACTGGTAGTTGTTTGCTTTATTTCTGACTGTGAACCTAGATCTTAATCAACACTAGCATATGTTATATATATATATATATATATATATATATATATATATATATATATATATATATATATATATATATATATATATATATATATATATATATTATACTCTCGTACAATCGGTGTATCTATTATATTGTCGTATAACTCTTGTATTTTTGTATATATACTCATAAGATAGCACTGGAATTTAATCAGCCGAAATTGACCACAGCATACATAAGTATGCAAGTTTAGTATCCGAACTTTTTCATGGGATAGATATTATTGGAGATAATCAGCTCAGGTCAAGTCATAGTCTTTAAGTCTTTCAATAATATACTTGTTTGTTCTCACCAGCAGTAGACTATCAACTGATCTGTATTGGGCACATTATCAACTGATCGGTCTTGGGCACATTATCAATGGATCTGTCTAGGCACATTATCAACGGATCGGTCTTGGGCGCATTATAAACTGATCTGTCTTCGGCATATTGTCAACTGATCTGTCTTGGGCACATTATCAACTGATCTGTCTTGGGCACATTATCAATGGATCTGTCTAGGCACATTATCAACGGATCGGTCTTGGGCGCATTATAAACTGATCTGTCTTCGGCATATTGTCAACTGATTTGTCTTGGGCACATTATCAACTGATCTGTCTTGGGCACATTATCAAATGATCTGTCTTGGCCACATTATCAACTTATCGGTCTTGTACACATTAATAACGGATCGGTCTTGGGCACATTATTAAGGGATCGGTCTTGGGCAGATTATCAACTGATCGGTCTTGGGCACATATCAACTGATCGGTCTTGGGCACATTATCAAGTGATTGGTCTTGGGCAGATTATCAAGTGATCGGTCTTGGGCACATTATCAACTGATCGGTCTTGGGCACATTATCAACTGATCAGTCTTGGGCACATTTTCAAGGGATCGGTCTTGGGCACATTACCAAGGGATCGGTTTTGGGCACATTATCAACTGATCTGTCTTGGGCACATTTTCAAGGGATCGGTCTTGGGCACATTACCAAGGGATCGGTTTTGGGCACATTATCAACTGATCTGTCTTGGGCACATTGTCAACTGATCGGTCTTGGGCACATTATTAACTGATCGGTCTTGGGCACATTATCAACTGATCTGTCTTGGCCACATTATCAACTGATCGGTCTTGTGCACATTATTAATGGATCGGTCTTGGGCACATTATTAAGGGATCGGTCTTGGGCACATTATCAACTGATTGGTCTTGGGCACATTATTAACTGATCGGTCTTGGGCACATTATCAACTGATCCGTCTTGGGCACATTATCAACTGATCGTCTTGGGCACATTATCAACTGATCAGTCTTGGGCACATTATCAAGGGATCGGTCTTGGGCACATTATCAAGGGATCGGTTTTGGGCACATTGTCAACTGATCGGTCTTGGGCACATTGTCAACTGATCGGTCTTGGGCACATTATCAACTGATCTGTCTTGGCCACATTATCAACTGATCGGTCTTGTGCACATTATTAACGGATCGGTCTTGGGCACATTATTAAGGGATCGGTCTTGGGCACATTATCAACTGATTGGTCTTGGGCACATTATTAACTGATCGGTCTTGGGCACATTATCAACTGATCCGTCTTGGGCACATTATCAACTGATCCGTCTTGGGCACATTATCAACTGATCGGTCTTGGGCACATTATCAACTGATCGGTCTTGGGCACATTATCAACTGATCAGTCTTGGGCACATTATCCAGGGATCGGTTTTGGGCACATTATCAAGGGATCGGTTTTGGGCACATTGTCAACTGATCGGTCTTGGGCACATTGTCAACTGATCGGTCTTGGGCACATTATTATCTGATCGGTCTTGGGCACATTATCAAGTGCTCTGTCTTGGGCACATTATCAACTGATCTGTCTTGGCCACATTATCAACTGATCGGTCTTGGGCACATTATCAACTGATCCGTCTTGGGCACATTATCAACTGATCGGTCTTGGGCACATTATCAAGTGATCGGTCTTCGGCAAATTATCAACTGATCTGTCTTGGGCACATTATCAACTGATCGGTCTTGGGCAGATTATCAACTGATCTTATGCTAGGACAAATTTGTACAAATACTCCTTCTTCCCTAGTGCTATTAGAGCATGGAATGGGTTGCCTGAGCTAGCCAGAAAAACCAGTGACTTGGCAGAATTTAAGTCATTGGTTAATATGCATGACTAAATGCATGACGCGTAGGACGTAATCATCTTCTTTTTTTGAAGTAACGTCTGTATTATATAAGATAAGATAAGATCGGTCTTGGGCACATATCAACTGATCGGTCTTGGGCACATTATCAACTGATCAGTCTTGGGCACATTATTAACTGATCGGTCTTGGGCACATTCTCAAGTGATTGGTCTTTAACACATTCTCAAGTGACTGGTCTTGAGCACATTCTCAAGTGATTGGTCTTGAGCATATTCAGTGTGGTGAAAATGAAAAGTAGGCAATGCGTTCTGTGCACATTATGTCCATTGTATTGACGTTAGCAGACAACGTTCAGTTCTGTCCTGGAGTCACTGGTCTGAAAGTGGGAGAGAGATTAATGTTAATATAGAGCCCAAGAATACTTAGAATCAAAGCGCTTAGCAAAACATTGAAAATATTTATACTATGAAAAGATTGACGATTAAAAGTCAAAGTATTTTTTCAGTAGAATACATTCAACGTAGTTCAAAAACTCTAATAGTTCAGTCGTCTATTCACAGTGGAACTGTTTTTTAAAACATTGAATGTAACGCGTATTGATTTTGTCAGCAAGTTTTTTTTTTTTTGTGTAGTGTTGAAATCTAGCTTTTATTTCATATCGTCCATTAAGTTGTTATAAAGTTTAAAAGAGCGAAGAAAAGAATGACGCATTTTTTAATACGGCGAAGTTTACCCTTGGCGGCATGATTTCATGCTCTCAACAAAGCCACACAGCATTCGCTAAGCATTTTAAAAGTTTTCAGATGTAGCGGTCTCTATGAAAGATGAAAAAGGCCAGCATATGTGGTCAGGAAAACATTTTTAATTGACTTTAAAAAACTATAATAAGATGTACAATGTGATCAAACCTAACATTTCGGTAGTTTAGAATTGGACGTAATTTAATGAGTTGACCATTGACCTTTCCAATGTAGATCTGAAGCTTTTTTGTCATTGTGTACTACACTAGCAACAGTATGCTATGTTCTTCACCTGAGTCCGATTAGGAACAGAGCAGGACGGACTAATCCTTCCGTGGTGCTCTGGCAAGAAACTGGGCCTCACGGCGTAATGCCTCGACGCTCCTCGACAGTGACGTCATCATTAGTCATAGTTCCGAAGGAACCGGGGAAAGTATGCCTCAACAAGACAGTGATCCTTCCTACACTGCGCAATTATTGCTTGGTTTGACCTCTCAAGCTCCACCATGAATCGTCGCGATCTGGGTGCCGCATACGCTGCCAAACCCAACGGGCCCTGTCGGATTCCTCCCAGGATTTTAAGCACTTTTCATAAATAAAGATCGGATTTCAGCTATTGTCTGTAGAAACGTGCTTCGAGATACGTAGCTGACAACGCACTATCTCTTCCGAGGACGCCTGCTGCCTCATTGCACCACATGCCGCAATGTGAGGGCGTCCACTGCATAAAAACGACAGCTCCAATAAATCGGCGAAAGTTATCTGCGGCGCCGTCTGCCTCTTTTATTACGGGTGACCCTTTCCCACCGCCACCCATAATCATTTATACATCCATTACAAACATACATCCATTACATTTGTACATAGTAATCCATACATATGGGCTAAGAGACTGGTTAGAGAGTTAGTTACCAGCATGACGGTCTCGCTGATAATGTTCTTAAGCAGATTTGTAGTCTTTTGTTTTGGAAAACATCGTTGTTTTTTTTATTTCATTAGTTGCCAAGTTTTTCTCTAGAATGATAGTTTGTGTTGTAAATTAATTCCAGTTCATTTTTTTTTGTTTTTGTTTTTTGCCTAGACTTTAACACATTCAAAGACATTGATTTAAAAGATTCATTGATTAAAAAGGCTTTATGTTCTAATCTTAGAATGACTTTAGATAATAAAAACCAGCATAAAAGTCATGAACACACAAAAAAGTCAGGACCAAGTTCTTTAATGTCGCAAAGTCAGTCAGCATTTGGTAGTGACGATAGCTTTGATCTCTACCGCCCTGACTGGAAATACTGGTCCAAACAGTACGATAACAATATGCCAAAACCATTTGAGGATAACCCAGTCTTTGGAAAACATGTGGTCTCTGCCCTCCCTCCAATCGACCTTCAGTGGAAGGCTGAAGCTGTGATTAATTCATTCGGGAACATTTCCCATCAGCCTAGTGGGGGAAATAAAATCATTTTTAATGAGAAAATCAAATGGAAGGCTAAATCTAAAATTGGTTCTTTACAAAATATCAATTACAAAACAAATCCATCCAGCCCAAGGAGAATCCCAGGCAAACACTATTTACCTGCAGGGACAGAGTTAAATATAATCAATGCTAAATATGAACGCATTGGAGCTAAGGTTGGTTCTTTAGAAAATGCCACTCATACACCAAGAGGAGGAGACATTATCATTCCACAATGGAAGCTAAATTGGAATAAAAAGTCTCGTGTTGGTTCTCTGGAAAATATTCACCATCAACCAGGAGGTGGGCAATTGTATGTTATGAATCAACATTTAGAATGGAGATCTAAACCACGAGCCAGCTCATTGGAGAATGTACACAATCTACCTCTAGAACATCACTATGGTAACCAAACGTGGGATGAAAAGGCAAGATTCACCTCTGTTGAGCATACACCACGCACTGGGCATGTAGTGCAGAACCACATGAAGTTACCTTGGGAGGAAGACCTTCATTTAAACAAGGTTCACTCTGAAGATTAAACTATGTAAGTACATACATCACACTCCCTGCTAGAAATCTTCTTTAGCCCTGATATCTGTCTACTTATCTAGTAGTCAGTGTATATTGATTGAATGTCACACTATTGCTTGTCTCTACTTGCTAAACCTTTCGACACATTTTCTTTTGTTTCCTAGCCACCTGAAAAATACTAGAACTTGTTTTTAATTTCCTAAAAGAAATGAGTGCCACTAAAAACTGTGGAGAATCAAATCACTATGACTAGCCAATCTGGAGACTATTCAGATAGGATGTAATAACCCGCGTTGGTGGGTAAAAAATTTTAGACTTTTTGCAAAAATGACATGAGATAGATGTGAAAGAGTTTTAGATGAAACTCTGTAGAAGTGTCATGCCTTATATCATCTATGGGTTCTTATAAACTTGTGACTTGAACTATTGCTAGCAAGAACATCAGAAGAAACTAAGAGCTAGAGAATATTCTGTTCTATCTCACTACGTCCTAGACCAGTCCGTTTGCCGTGGACTGCGACGGGTAAGGGGGGATAAAGAGATCCTGGTGTTTGAGTGGTGGCTATCTGAGGATAAACCACCACAACACAATACTTTGGCTCCAAGTTCCCCTAGACCTGAGGCCCAGATGGCCCGCTCTGGGTCAACCGGCTGGTCATGCCGAGCTATGCTGGAGGGCGGTGGCTGGAGGGTCAATCAGGGATCTGCTGTATCGGACACATGTCCGATGTAGCCCTGGCGGGCTCATTCTGGACATCCGAATGGCCCGTCCCCTTGTTGGACTCGATGGCGGGTGGGGAGCACAGGTGCCGAACTAACAAGAATATATATGGAAAAAAAAAAACAATAAACTACTTGCTCCAAATTTATGTCTGGGCAAGAGACGCCGTATTAAGGCAAAAAAAGAGGAGGCCACAAAAAGCTTTACTACCTAGCCATCATTTTTGGTGGTCAGGTGCACAGAGGAGGGGAAAAGCCTGACAAAGCTGAGCCCTTTTGTTATCTATAAGGGACTCAAGTCATAAGCTACACAAGTCAATGGAACTTCTTGTAGAAGTAGATAGCAAGATACACTCTGATGGGCTTTTAAGATGCAGAAGACTCTGTGATCTCCAAGTGGAAGTCATGCCACACAAGAGTCTGAACACCAGCAGAGGTGTAATCAGCTCTAGGGACCTACTGGAATGTTCCGAGAAGGAAATAGTGGAGGGCATTGAAGGAGTCACCCATGCCAGGCGCAGGGATGGTGAGGAGGTCAAAACCGCCACTATTATCCTCACATTCGGAACTAGGACACCGCCAGAGTATGTGAAGGCAGGATACCTACGAGTTCCAGTGAGGCCCTTGTTATGACATGATTAGGAATTAGTTATTTGTGTCGGGAATAAGGGGAAAGTTTTACTTAGCGACAAATGACGTGACAGATCTGTAAAAAAACAAGAACGCTCTTAGTGACGATAGAAAGAAGACGCTTCGTGTAGAGCAGTAGAATAGATATACGAATTTACGGACATAGCTGACATCCGACGATTCCCTTCTTAGTTATTAAATATATTTTGATTGTTTCGGCTGTTCGCCGGTGTTACTGAAGTAGTTCGAGTTCAGCATTACTTCCAGTCAGACATAGATCTACATTAGATATACCTCCAAGCATCAACACCGCGCGGAGGCCTGAACAACGTGGCGACCCCGACGAGATCTTGGCCTTGCTGAGGTGACCTTCACGTTCGTTCTCACTATGCCGGGCAGGCGATATCTCTTCAGTACGGAATCGACAGGACGGTGTTCTTCCCTTCCACAAAACTGTAGCCTTCTCGATACAGGCTTCAATACGATGCCACAACGTATGGGCGTTTACAAATTACAACTGTAGATCTAGATCTATATTTCGTTACCTCCTAGTTCTACGAGTCCAGGATCTCACTGGCTTTCCTTCGCCCTGTATAATCAGGGTGTAGCTGCAGACTAGGCCGATGACGTTAACTTCTGCCTCCTCCTAACAGAGGGCTTCTATTCTTCTTGATGTTGCTGCCAGTAAGCTCCGAGTCGGGGGTCGCCACGTTGTTCCAGTGAGGCCCTACATACCTAACCCCATGAAGTGCTTCAAGGGCCAATTCGGCTTGACAAAGACCTATGCCCAGGCTGTTGCTAAGATAGGAAGATCCATAGCCACACAGACGGACACATTTACCCCACCACCCCCTCCTCCTCCTCCAACTCAGAAGAAAACACAGCCAAAGAACACACCTCTGAAGAAACAAGAAAGCCCTGTTGTCATGCTAAAGAACAGGTTCTCTGTGCTCGCTGATGAGAGCTTGGAGACTGAGCAGCATGTCAAAACCAATACCCCGGAGACATCATGTCTGACACAGGTTCTCCTCAGAGAACCCAGCCAGACACCCCAACCTCTACCGAATTAGAGGTTGACCAACTCCCTAAGGGGAGAAATCAAAGCGGAGAGAATGTCCGAGGTGAGCGAGGAGGAAATAACCTCCGCTCTAACCAGAGGGATCTCCCCTCTCCAGAGAGAAAGACTTCCCCCAAAAGGGGTTGTCCTCCTCTCCATCCAAACCCAAGAATAAAAATACCAAAGTCATTGTAATAAAGGGAAACCCCTCCGGGGGCCTCCCAAGGCCAAATAGCTCCAAGTAGGTCATCTAGAATAAGCCATGGATTCCAGAATTGTACAATTGTATCCTGCCAGAATTGTACAGTGGAATTGTAGAGGCCTCAAGGCCAATTATGAGGAAATGCAGCTACTGATGGACTCTGAGACTCCTGTAGCTGTCTGCTTACAGGAAACATTTCTGAAAGATAGCATCAGCTTCCGAAGCTACAGTGCTTACAGCAAGAATGTTGAGGATGCAGAGAGAGCATCAGGTGGAGTCTGTATCCTTGTGAAGGATAGCATCCCCCATGAGAGGGTAGAACTACAGACCACACTACAGGCCGTAGCAGCTAGGATAACCCTTCACAAGGTAATCACATGCTGCAGGCTGTATCTACCACCAGGCGCTCCATTAAACCAAACAGACATGGAGGACCTATTGAAACAACTCTCCCGGCCTTACATAATCCTTGGGGATTTCAATGCCCATAACACCATGTGAGGATCCAACAATACCGACACAAGAGGCCGTATGCTGGTGGATATCTTCCTCCAACATGATTTATGCATACTTAATGATGCATCACCGACCTACTTGCACCCAGGAACTGGATCTCTCCCATGCATTGACCTCACCGTATGCGTCCCTGGACTTCTGGACGACTTTAAATGGTCAGTTAGCAATGATCTACGGGGAAGTGATCACTTCCCAATCATCATTACTAACAATCTCCCCTCATTGGGACGACCTCAGCGGTGGAAACTGAATAAGGCCGATTGGGAACAATTACAAAAAAGATGTTCCGAGGATATCACAGAAAATATCCTCGATGAACAGTACCCAGCTGATACCTTTGCTAGCAAGCTACTTAGTATAGCCAGGAAAGTTGTCCCCCTAACCTCCGCAAATCCAAAACGGCCGAGCAAACCATGGTTTGATACAGCTTGCAAAAGTGCTATTGGCGATAGGAAAAAACGACTGGCTGCATTTATAAAGAATCCTTCCCAGGAAAACCTAAAGCTATTCAGGATAGCTAGAGCAAAGGCTAGACAAACCATACGGTCAGCCAAAAGGAATTCCTGGAGAAGTTTTGTCGGCAGTCTAGATGCCAAAACTTCTGCTAGAGCGGTCTGGAAGGCAGTAAGGCGAATCAAAGGGAAAGAATCAAATGCAAAAGGGCATTTGAAAAACCAAGGACGAACTGTCACGTTCCCCAGAGAAATAGATGACTGCCTTGCATCCTCAATAGCAGAAAAGTCATCCACTGCACACTACACGCCAGAGTTCCAAAAAGTCAAAACCAGGGAGGAAGGACACTCCATTGATTTCAGGTCAGAGAACAATGAAGACTACAACAAACCTTTCTCGCTTGAGGAACTGAGGGAATCGCTAGACAAGTCACATGACACAGTGCCTGGAGAAGATGAAATCCATTACCAGTTCCTCAAGCATCTTCCCGAACCCTCATTGGCAGTCCTGCTAGGAGTCTATAACTGTGTGTGGCAAACAGGCGCTTTCCCAAACAGCTGGAGGAAAACCACAGTTATACCGATACCTAGACCGGGAAGAGACGGCTCTGACCCAGCTAACTATCGACCAATAGCACTAACAAGCTGCATCTGCAAAACCATGGAAAGAATGATTAACAGTAGGCTGGTTTGGTACCTGGAGAGGAATAAAGTGATCTCCAACTACCAGTGTGGATTCCGGCAGTGGCGGACAACAACTGACCACCTGGTAAAGCTGGAAGCTTATATTAGAAATGCATTACTCAGAAGAGAACATCTAGTAGCTGTATTCTTCGATATAGAAAAGGCCTATGACACAACCTGGCATTCTACGTGACCTGGAGCTTATGGGGCTTAAGAGACACCTCCCCCGTTTTGTGAGGGAATTCCTGAAAGACGCAAATTTCAGATTCGAGTGGGTAACTCCGCTTCTGACACTCATGACCAGGAAATGGGTGTACCCCAGGGCAGCATTCTGCCAGTCACCCTGTTCAACATTAAAATAAATAGTATCATAAATGCTCTTTGTATGTTGATGACTTTGTCATTTTTACTTATAGGAAAAACATGAACACCTTAGAAAGAAAATTACAGTTATGTTTAAACAAAATTCAAAATTGGGCAAACGATAATGGTTTTTAATTTTCGGACTCCAAAACAGTTAGTATGCATTTTTGTAATTTAAGGGGACTCCACCCAGACCCTGAACTATTTATACACAAAAAGAAGATCCCTGTCGTGAAAACTACACAATTTTTAGGCCTCACCCTAGATTCCAAATTTAATTTTCTCCCCCACATTAAGGAACTTAAGAAGAAATGCCAAAAGTCATTAAACATACTTAGAGTACTCAGCCATATGGACTGGGGAGCTGACAGAAATACCTTGCTGCTGCTATATTCTAGTCTAATTCGATCCAAGCTAGACTACGGATCCATAATATATGGAGCAGCAAGGAAGTAGTACCTAAAAATACTGGAACCAATTCAAAATGCTGCGTCTCTGTCTCGGCCCGTTTCGTACATCACCTATTCCAAGTCTCCATGTGGAGGCTGGAGAACTCCCCATGGATATAAGAATGAAAAAGCTTGCAATGCAGTATATAGTCAAGCTAAAATCCAACCCCACGAACCCTGCTTTCGACTCCATATTTAACCCCACAGAGGTAGAATTAAACAATCGAAGGCCTAACGTCATACAGCCGTTGGGCCTTGGAATGAGAGAACCCATCCAAAATTTAACCCCACTCATTGACCAAATCTCTAAAATAGAAACCCCTCAGAATCCTCCTTGGCTAATGAATAAACCCAAATTAAATTTATCACTCCTTAATTTCAAAAAAGAAAATACAGACCCAAGCATACTACAAGTCCACTTTAGGGAACTGCAGGAGAGCTATGGAGATTGTGGCACCATCTACACAGACGGATCCAAAATGGATGGAAAGGTCGTGTGTGCCTGCTCCTTTCGGAACAAAACAATCTCCCGTAGACTCCCCGATGGCTGCTCCTTCTTTACGGCCGAATTGCATACAATATCACTTGCACATATGGCCGTTAAAGCATCAGAAAGGAGGAAATTTATAATCTGCTCCGACTCCAAATCTGCATTGCAAGCTTTGGGGCGGATGAAGACTGACATCCCATTGGTACATAAGAGCCTGAAGCTGTTGGACCAAATAACAGCCGACCATAGGGATGTCACCTTCATCTGGGTCCCCTCCCATGTTGGCATTGAGGGGAACGAAGCCACAAACAGAAGCAAAGAGAGCCCTAAATCATGCTGTGTCAGCAACCCAAATTCCCTGCTCGGACCTGAGACAAAGTATTGCCTCTGCCACCTATCAAGAGTGGCAGGACCGATGGGAGGCTGAGACTCACAATAAAATCAGGCAGATTGTGGCGGATGTCAGGTGGAGGTCCACATCTAAGGGTCTGACAAGGCGTGGTAGCACGACCATGTCCAGACTTAGGATTGGCCACACCTACATCACGCACTCTTTTGTGCTGAAGAAAGAAGAGCCCCCACTTTGTGAGTATTGTGACTCTCGCCTCACCGTGGAACATATCCTCATCGACTGCCCCAGATACCAGGATGTCAGGCAGAAATATTTTAGAGCCACTAATTTAAAAACACTATTCAGTAATGTCGACCCTGGGAAGGTACTGGCCTTTATCCGGGAAGTGGGGTTGTCTACGAAGATCTGATTTATGTATTGTAAACATGTACTATTTACATTAGATTTTTACCAAATTATTAAATTTTTACTATCTCTACTAATTTAACTGTGAATAGACCTTGATTTTAAATGATTTGACTGTATGGAATTTGGCCCTTGTTGTGTGGAGGGAGAGTGGCCCTTGAGGGACTGCAGACACGACATGGCCTAAATTGTACCGATGTGCCCAAAATCAAATGAAATCAGAGAATATTCTGTTCAAACCTCCTGCATCTTGAACAAATCAACCTTGTACTAACTATACAATCAACACTTTGATCTCACCAGTTTACACTTAGGTCTGTAATTCTTAGTTGATAGATGCCTTGCCACTGCAGACCCAAAAACCTGTTTACACTTAGGTCTGTAATTCTAAGCTGATAGACGCCTTGCCTCTGCAGACCTAAAGACATGTTTACACTTAGGTCTGTAATTCTAAGTTGATAGATGCCTAGCCTCTGAAGACCTGTTTACACTTAGGTCTGTAATTCTAAGCTGATAGACGCCTTGCCTCTGCAGACTTAAAGACCTGTTTACACTTAGGGGTCTGTAATTCTAAGCTGATAGATGCCTTGCCTCTGCAGACCTAAAGACCTGTTTACACGTAGGTCTGTAATTCTAAGTTGATAGATGCCTAGCCTCTGAAGACCTGTTTACACTTAGGTCTGTAATTCTAAGCTGATAGACGCCTTGCCTCTGCAGACTTAAAGACCTGTTTACACTTAGGGGTCTGTAATTCTAAGCTGATAGATGCCTTGCCTCTGCAGACCTAAAGACCTGTTTACACTTAGGTCTGTAATTCTAAGTTGATAGATGCCTAGCCTCTGAAGACCTGTTTACACTTAGGTCTGTAATTCTAAGCTGATAGACGCCTTGCCTCTGCAGACTTAAAGACCTGTTTACACTTAGGGGTCTGTAATTCTAAGTTGATAGATGCCTTGCCTCTGCAGACCTGTTTACACTTAGGTCTGTAATTCTCTGCTTGACATCTCTATTTTCTTGCTACTTAGACATCTGTTAAACTGGGAGCTGTGAATGGACATGTGCTCCAGTGGTTGGATTACTGGGTTTTGTGGGAGATCATGGCTTGTCACAAACAGTAAAGTATTTATTTATAAGCTTTTTGGTAGTTAATCTTATCCATTGATGTGAAGCAAGACATATTGGCAATTAGGTTGTTTAGCTGCTAAATATTTTGCTCTTTAAATTAACATTATAATTCTGTGTTGTTTTTTTTAAGATTTAAAATTTGAATCTTTGTGTTTACAATTGTGTTGCTAGCAGGTTTCTCTTGACTTAGTCTTGAACAAAACAATATGTTAACCCACTGATTTACTGACTCTCCTATTCATGTTCCACTCCCATTGTCATTTTTATATTTAATCCTATGATTTATTTTCACTAAAATTTATTTCAAAAACTGATTCAAAATATACATTTTTTTCTTAATTATGGGCAAAATGTTCAGTATCTAATGGCTTGTTAGTGGTACCCTATTGTAATACAAGCTAATATCTACTAGCATGTTTCTTAAAAACACTATTTGATAATGTCGACCCTGGGAAGGTACTGGGCTTTATCCGGGAAGTGGGGTTGTCTACGAAGATCTGATTTATGAATTTGTGAACATGTACTATTTATATTAGATTTTTACCAAGTAATTAAATTTTTACTACCCTAACTATTTTAACTGTGAATAGACCTTGATTTTAATGATTTGACTGTATAGAATTTGGCCCTGTTGTGTAGAGAGAGAGTAGTCCTTAAGGGACTGCTGACACGACATGGCCTAAATTGTGCCGACATGCCTAAAATCAAAATCTCAAAATATGTATCACCCTTTAAACATTCTGTCCACATTACATTTAATATGGATTTATTGACCCAATTAGTACATGTAAGATCTAATTTTATGTCTAAATGTTTCCACTTTATGAAACTTGTCAAGACTTTCTATCTGTCAGGTCTGTACATTCAGCACTTCCCTAGTGCTATTAGAGCATGGAATGGGTTGCCTGAGCCAGCCAGGAAAACCAATGACTTGGCAGAATTTAAGTCATTGGTTTAGATGCATGACGCATAGGACGTAATCATCTCTTTTTTGAAGTAACATCTGTATTATATAAGATAAGATAAGATTATTGACAAGTTCAATTCAAGACTGTCTATGGATCAGGTGTAAACATTGTGATTTATTGACTAGTTCAATTCAAAATCTGTAGATTCTGATTTATTGACTAGTTCAATTCAAGGTCTGTAGATTATGATTTATTGACTAGTTCAATTCAAGGTCTGTAGATTATGATTTATTGACTAGTTCCAATTCAAAATCTGTAGATTATGATTTATTGACTAGTTCAATTCAAGGTCTGTAGATTATGATTTATTGACTAGTTCAATTCAAGACTGTCTATGGATCAGGTCTATACATTCTGATTTATTGACTAGTTCAATTTAAGGTCTGTAGATTCTGATTTACTGACTAGTTCAATTCAAGGTCTGTAGATTCTAATTTACTGACTAGTTCAATTCAAGGTCTGTAGATTCTGATTTACTGACTAGTTCAATTCATGTTTGTTTGAAAGTCATTTCTTATAGATAATCTGTTTAGTCATTATTCATTATTAAATTCCTTTTTTCCCAGATACTTAATTTGTGTTTTCTGCTTTCAGAGTCCAGTCCCAGCTACTAATGGAGTTCCAACAGAGAACTGAAAGCAGATGTTAGACTAGCTGCCATTTGTTTGTTTTGTTCCAGTATGTAGGTTTATAGATACTCCTGTTTAACAGGGTTCCATCACATTATCTTATGACATAACCTGTCAATCAAGTTGTCTGTTCAGATGAACTAAACAACAACTGATTCTGGTTTCAAAGCTACTTGACTTTTTATTCAACAGCTGTAGCAATGGTTACCACTTTATATCTTTTGTCTGTTGTACAATTTGATTCTCATAGAAGAAGAAACATTTATAGATGTAAACGAAAGATCATCTTTCAGTTGTCCTTTGTTCTTTCGTAACTTTCGACAAATCTATTAATGTAAATTGAAACAAGTAGCACATAGATAAATGAAAGGACTGATTTAGACAAAAGGAATGTATGGACTGTCATTAACGGTTAATTTAACATTATCATTACTTCTAAAACATTATGTATCCCTTGTTCTCTATGGTATCAAATAATTATTAGTGTGACTAATTTATGTCTGCTTACAATCCTAATGAGCTCATCACACATGACATTTCTTGTGTAGTGTACACTATTATATAAGCTTTCATTGGGCCTTCCTCAGTTATCTCTGAATGTCCAGGAGATATGTAGTTCATTTAAATAGGTTTGATCCGTACAATTCAATCATTGGGTTTTGACACTTTTTTTGGGCTTTATGATACAAGATTAATCCTAGAAAAACTTTCTTTTAATAATAGAGATTTGAATTTTTTTTTTCGGAGTATTTCTTTTATATTATTGCAGAAAAATCCTATATGTTTAATTATAAGATAATTTTGTAAAGCAATATCAAAACATATGCTTGAGTAATTATATTTTAGATAAATTAATTTGTGTTAAGATTTCCATATTAGCCTTAAGTCTCACATTCATCTCTGTAATGTTTAATGCTTTAGCTGATGTACACATACAATCTCTTGAAGGAACAGAATTATGTTCAAGTCATTCATAATTTGAACTGGCTATATTATGAAATTCCAATTGTTCACAACTTGTAATTATTCAATTTTTATTCATTCTTGAAATTTTAAACCTTTTGGTCACAAATTTCATTATTTTAGTTTACGAAAATTTCAGTTTTAGACTTGAACCAGAGTAGCATGCACATTTTTGTGACAAAAATACTGTTCCAAATTATTTGTTTAACATTTCTTGAGTGTTTTGTTGTTGTTTTATTTTTAGCACTGTCTTGTTGAAGAAATGTCTTATTCTTTGTCAAAGATTATTGTGATAATAGTTTTTGGCTTTCCATGTAACCTTCAATCAACCCAAGTCCACTTTTATGCTTCACAGTTTTTGTTCTCATATGGATGTTTTTTTTTTTTAATTGTAATCATTTTTTTAACTCATGGAAGAAATAAAATCATATGCAATAAAATGTATTGTTGGATTTTAAATCTTCAACAAATATTCAATTAGAAGTTCTCATAACAAAGTGAACTGAACCTACTAAATTTTGTTTTGCTACATTTGCTCTACCAATTTGAGTATTCTAATGACATACAAAATTCTTCAAACAAATGTCCAATGTCACACTTTTTTTTTCTAATAATAACAATTGAATTTTTTTTATTATTATTATTGACAAACTCTGCACTAAGGTCTGATAGCACACCAGACATTTCTTGACAGATTGAAACTGAATCCTTGCCAATGCCAACTTGATTTTCATTTGTTCCATGAGGAACTTTTTCAAAAGTAATTCTACAATAATAATTCTGGGCTTTTTTGTTCCAATGACTACCTAAAGTGATCATGGCTTAATTACAGCCAAAGCTTGAATTGATTTTCTGTTCTACTGACTACTTAAATAGTTTGACATCTTGTTCATTTGCTCATATTTGATTCTGTTGTGTACTTTGATTTATATCTACTATTCATAACATGTTAGTAACATTTTGAACAAATCAATTTTTGTATGTTTGCTCTCAGTGTTCAGAAACTCTAAAGAGAACTAAATGACCAAATGCTTCAGTTTATTGCTTCAATCTTAAGTTCCTAATGTTTACAGTTCCTCTTTAGTGCTACTCTATGGCATATGGTCTCTTTTTTTTTTTTTTTTGTCTTTGGTTTTTGCCTTACTGCTGTATAATGCTAGATGTTTAATCATTAAACATATTTTTATTATTGATGTTTATTGATTACTTGTTCTTTATTATTGCTCAGTTTCTTGAAGGTGTAAATTCTCTTGGCCTAAATGATATCAAATACAATATACCAGTAGTACAAATAAGTTTGTGCTCATAGCAACATTTTTGTCTTTTAACAAATGATGATTTTTAATAATTTCTTAAGAAATGAAAACTTTCATTCCAGTAAAAAAGTGAAGAAAAAAAAAAGTTTTAAACAAGTATATTTCATCCTGGAATATTCAGCAACTTGGCTCTATAAAACAAATGTCACTTATCTAGTTCAACTTTTTAAGTTTGTTGAGATTTGCTAGTCACAAAAAAAATTAATTAACTTTTAAGTAAAACTCAAAATGATATCTTCTGGGACAGTTTTAAATGTCAAAAAAGGCAATTGTTCGTGAACTGTTCACTGTAAGATTTCTCTCAAGAAGTTGTTAGATGGTCTGAGCATACTTTCACTTTCCCACTTCCCCAGTGAGCAAGAATTTCAATATAGAAGTCTCCATAATAACTTGAAATATTAGGTTTATTTTTGTATCCGCCGCAACATCCCATAGTTATAAGGAAACACAATCAGAAATGTTATCCTAAGTAATTACATGTGTTCTATGTTTAATTATTGGTCATAAACTATTCTCCTTTCACATTAGTTTTTCTAATTTTTTAAAGTTTTTAAAAAGGCTTTACAATTAACAATTATTATCTCTGATTTGATAAATTAGATAGCACTGCTTTGTATTTCCTGAACCTATTCTTTGCTAATAATTATGACTAAATACTTTCAATTTCTAAAAGATTTCTAAATGTAAACAGAAAAGACTTCAATGAATCAGATGAAGAAATTAAAATGAAAGATATTTGTTTTACTCTACACATCAAACAGTTTCTGGACAATGGAGATACACTTGAAATAATTAGACACAAATGAGAACTTTTTCAGAGAGTTGAAAGCTACAATTTTAGTCAATTATAACTCTTAATAATAACCTAAAATGTAAATGTTTTCTAATAATATCCATTTAATAAAATCATCTAAAAAAGGCAGTTTAAAAAATATTTTATTTTTTCAGTTATAAAACAATCAAATTTTAACCAAAATCTTGTCTTGTTTATATTTTAGATAAAAATTATATTCCTTTTTTTTTTTTTAAATGTTCTCTAAATGTGTAACTTACACATCCCAAGACTGAAAGTTACAGCTGTAAATTTTAAGCTGGCATTGTTTTTATTTGTGTTGCAAGATTTCAAAGAAAAATGTTTTATGCTTCTTCTAAATGTAATCAACAATTCTTGCAAACACAATTCCTTGTCAAACAATTGACAGTGCACATGGATGTTCAGTCACTTATTAATAATTAAGACCAAATACGAATTGTATTATCACTTCCTCCTGATACCATAAAGTCTCCTGAAGTGTCAAATATTAAACATAAAACTGAATCTTCATGGCCAGCTAGACTTGTAATCTGAAGAGGAAAGACAAAGTCATGTGATAGAGACATACCACAGAACACATGGATGTCAATGGAAACCAATGAGTTTCTAAGCTTATGGAACATGTAACAACATCTGCCTCTACTTGGAAACTTACCTGTCCATCATAGAGCAGAATGTTTTTAGTATAATGTAAACTTAAATACTAGTCAGTTCAATGAGCCAACTTTCTAAAGTGGATTCAATATTCATGTGAGTTTAATATATAAACCTGGAAACACTAATCACAGAGGGATATGGGATCTAGGTACAGATCAAACAACAAAATAGACATGTCCATCATCTTACAAAACTTGAAACTATTGACATTTTATCCTTTCATTTGAAACTTAAATGAATAACTTACCATTCCAGATAAAATTTCATAGAGTTTGATTGTACTATCATTACTGGCTATAGCAACCATTCCACAAGTTATGTCAAATCCCAATTTATTGGCAGAATGTGGTCCCACTTCAAAGCTAGCCATTGGAGCGACACTGCGAACATCCCACAATTTGACAACTCCATATGCATCACAAGAGCCAATGGTATCCCCCTTAAAATTTTGAAATGATTGACAAATGATTGATTATACAAAATATAAATTTAACACTTTTTGTGTTCCATTACATTTTTATCAATGTATTTATTTACTTTACCCCTTCCCAATCCACTCCCTTGAGTACTATACTTTTGCCCTTAAAAAATGAAGAGCTACTTACACGAACATTAAATGTTGCATGGTTGACAGAATGCAAGTGACCATAATAAGTTTGAGCACACAGTCCCTAGTGAACAAAGTAGAGGCATCAAATAGTTGAGATGGTCAGAGAACAGCAAATGAATTGTCAAGAACAGTTTGGAATAGCATGAGGTGAAATAAATTGTTAAGTATTATAGTATTCATTTTTTTATTTAAAAGGTTGCATTAGCTTAAGTGCTAAATGTTATACAACTAAGTTATTTAAAATAAGGCCCATTCATAACTCAAATAGTAAAAATTTATATAATTTAATAAAAATCTGTTGTAAATATGTATATTTACAATTACTTTGCCCAAGATCAAATCTAATTTGAGCAGTTAACCCCATCTCCCAGATAAAGCAAAGTATTTTCCTGGGTCGACATAATCAAACATTGTTTTTAAGTTGTCTGCTTCAAAATATTTCCATCTAATATCCTGGTAACTGGGGCAATCATGGAGGATATGTTCAACTGTGAGATAAGAGTCACAGTACTCAGTAGGGGCTTTTGTCTCTTTAGCACATAGGAGTGTGTGATATAGGTGTGGAGAATCCTAAGTCTGGACATGGTCATGCTTCCATTCCTTGTCAGACCCTTAGATATGGACTGCCACCTGACATCTATCACAACCCGTCTAAGATTAAAATCTATCAGGATGAAAGTAGGTCATGAAATTAAACTGGACAAATAAACAGTTTTTCTATTCTGCAGTAAGACACTTTGAAGCATTGCAATTGCAGCAACATCTCATAATAGTTGTGTTGTAAACTATTTAGATAAGTTAAAGATTTTATAAGCTGTATTTGTGGAGAAAAAAACACAAATTCAGGACTCTTAATTGATCAAGCAGTACAATCTTGAGTTAAATCACTTGCTTATTAGTATTAACATAAAAATCTTACATTAACAAGGTTACAAAGACAGTTTGTGTGGAAACACAAACTCAAAATCGGACCCCAAAATGGTCCATCCAGACAGGTAAAAAGGCAGGTTTCAATATTTTCAGAAAGAACATCAGAATGAAATTCTATCAAAGACAAATGACAGAGAAGAATGGAGAAAGAAGGTTGACAGATCTTGTGTGGTGCCCCAGCAGACCCAAGAGTAGGTGAAAGTGAATATATATGAAGTTAGATGTGAACTGGCCTAACTGATGTCTTATAATGAATATCTAATTGATCAAATTGTTTTGTAAAGGTTCAATCTCTTATTCAAATCCTCAAGAAAAAACATTTCCATAAAACTAAAAATAGTTAAGTGTGCTATTTCTGTAGTGCCTTATTGCAGTTCATGCAATAATATGAAAAACTACTTATTAATTGTTGTTTTAAATTATGTCCAACTTATATGCATACTAAATAGATTTTTTCTCTTTAAAAAAAAAGAAAACTTTTTTTGGTGTAAATTTAGTAGTTAGTATGACAACTTACATGACTTAG
Source organism: Biomphalaria pfeifferi (assembly GCA_030265305.1). Taxonomy (NCBI): domain Eukaryota; kingdom Metazoa; phylum Mollusca; class Gastropoda; family Planorbidae; genus Biomphalaria; species Biomphalaria pfeifferi. Next base: position 73,320 of record JASAOG010000118.1, read on the forward strand.
CAATAGAAATGTAATAAAAACTTTTTTTTTGACAAAAAATTTAAAACCATTTGCATAAATGTTAAAAAAGCCATTTAATGTCTCCATATGAATACACCTGTGTATTATGCCTTAGGCAACAAAGACGCATCATGGCACTGTGTACCGTGTGGGTTACCTTAGTTTACATCAGGACTATTTGATTCCTTTGATGCAAACACTTCTAACCCATACAACATCCTAAACACCATCCCAAACCAAAATCACCAACCGCTAGCCAGATCCACTCCTGTTAAATCTACTAAAACTAATACAACACCCTCATTAAACAAATCTACTAAAGTAATACAAAAATACCTTAAAATCTTAGTAAGAAATTTTCAAAGCATTAGGAACAAAACAGCTGACTTAGAAATTTTATTAGAATGTGAGAAACCAGACATAATTGCAGGAACAGAAACTTGGCTACATCCTGAAATTTATAATGCAGAAATTTTCAATAGTAATTATGAAATTTTTAGAAAAGATAGGGCTGATAATCATGGAGGGGTTCTTTTAGCAATAAAAAACACTCTTGTAGCAGAAGAAATTACCTTACCTAACTCAAAAAATATAGAATCAACATTTTGTAAAATTAATACCACCTCAACATCTCTAATAATAGGCAGTATTTACAGACCACCAAATTCTAGTTGAGAATACAAGCAAGAACTATGTAATCAGTTTACTACACTTAAAGAAACAAATAAAAATGCAGTCTTTTCTATTATGGGTGTTAATAGTTGATATGTAAGTTATAGCCCTTAGTTATTGTGAGTTATGTGTTTTGTGTTGTAAACTTCCTGTTGCGCCCAAGATGGCGTCTTTTGGTGTTGAATAAAAGTGTTAGGCCCAATTCCAAGAAGTGTTGCCTCAATTATATTGGACCAACTTAACATGGTGGCAGCGGTAAAGTGAACCACGTAAGTGCTAATACATCAAGTGAACCACGTAAGTGATCATACGTCAAGGGAGACCTTACAGATAAATAGAGAGAACTAAATCGGACAGTCTACCCCCAAGGTCACGTACGCTTTGGCCCATCAAGGGAGGCAACCAAAAGATCTACAAAGCGGACAGTAGAGACAGGGTTATACAACATGGCCGAAAATATACTGACGCCTCCCCATTGCCTGGAGCTAACGGAAGGGAATGTTAGTGAAAACTTCAGACGGTGGAGGCGGCAGATGGAAATCTATCTGCAAGCGACGGGGGCCTACGGTAGGCCCAAAACCCAACAGAAGGCCATCATACTACATTGAGCCGGCCCCCAGGCCATCGAAGTCAGTGACCAATTCACATACCAGGAAGGGGAGGACGAGGGCGACCCTGAGACATTATTGAAAAAGCTACACGACTACTGCAACCCAAGAGACAACGAAGTGTTAGAAACGTTTCGCTTTTGGAAATTACCCATCTGCTCCCCATTTGAAACCTACCTAACGAAGCTAAAGTCCCAGGCAAACAAATGTAATTTTAAGGAGCCAGACAGGATGATTCGGGACAAAATAGTGTTCTCCTCAGACAGAAAAGTGCAGGAAAAACTCCTGGCATGCCCAGAGCTATCCCTGAAAAGAACAATCGAAATTTGCAGAGCCTTCGAACAGTCAATGACTAGTGTGGAGGAAATACGAGCTGAAGCTCAGGCCAAAGTTGACAAAATGGAAAGAACAACACAAAAAGCTACAGCTACACCCTTAGAGTGTCGATTTTGTGGACGACACCACGCTTTCAATAAAACAGCATGCCCTGCGTGGGGACAGACATGCAAGCGATGCGGGGAAAGAAACCACTTCGCAAGAAAGTGCAACAGAGTAAAAGGAAGCGCACTGGTACACAAGACGTCAGGGTACGAGCCAGAGTGGCTAAATACAATAAATGCACTCAGGTCGACAAGAGACAGGCTTACGGCAGAATTCGTAGTGAATGGTCAAAGAGTGAAATTCCAGTTAGACACAGGAGCCGACGTCAACATTATTTGTAAAAGGTTTGTCAAGAGATGTCAAGCAGTGGAGACCACACAAACTCTAAGAATGTGGAACATGACTGAACAGAAGCCAGAAGGATTTGCTGATTTACCAATGACAAACCCAAAAACAGGGAAAACAACTGTAGTGAAGTTCGTCGTCGTTGGAAATAACTTTCAATGCCTCCTAGGCTTGAAAACGTGTCAAGAACTGGACCTCATTACACTCAACGACAACAATTTCGTCTCTCGAATACAGTCAACCAACGATAACCTAGGTGACCTAGGAGAAGCGAAACTAACCATAGGTGCAAACAAATCTGCAGTGGTGTCTACATGCCGCAATATTCCTTTCGCATACAGAGACAAAGTCAAGAAGGAGCTGGATGTACTCGTGAAGAGAAAAATACTGGTCCCAGTAGAGGAGCCAACGGATAGGGTCAGTCAAATGGCCATTGTTCAGAAAAAAAACGGAGATTTGCGAATCTGTATAGACCCACAACACTTGAATAGAGTCTTGAAAAGGGAGCATTACAAACTCCCCACTTTTGAAGATACTCTACCCCAGTTCGAGAACGCCAAAATCTTCTCGAAACTTGACGTGAAAGAAGCTTATTGGCATGTTCGCCTTGACAAAGAATCAAGCATTCTGACAACAACGATAACACCTTACGGCCGGTATAGATGGACAAGGCTGCCCTTTGGACTGTGCGTCAGCGGAGAAATATTCCAAAGAAAACTGTCACAAGCACTGGAAGGCCTCAGCGGCTGCATCAATGTTGCCGACGACATCATTGTAGTCGGGTGTGGCAGAACCATGGAAGAGGCGTTGGGGGACCATAAGACAAAACTGGAAAATCTGCGAGAAAGATGCAAAAGAAAATCCATAATACTGAACGAGAGCAAAACATTGGAACAAACAGAGGCGGTCGAATTCATGGGACACGTCATCAGCGCACAAGGTATCGAACCAGACCCCAAGAAAGTGCAGGCCATAGTGGACATGGATCGCCCTACAAACGCACAGCAAGTCCGACGATTCTGTGGCATGGTGCAGTACCTGTCCAAGTTCCACAGCAACCTGTCAGCCACATCACACCCCCTGCGGCAACTCACCAAGAAAGAAATGGAGTTTGAGTGGAACGAAGAATGCGAAGCCGTCTTTAGGAAATTAAAAGCGATGATAACAACCCCGGTGCTGGGTTTCTACAACGCAGCCAAATCCCTGGAAATCCAGATCGACAGCAGCCAAGATGGGCTTGGTGCCGTGTTGATGCAGGAAGGGGAAACCATTGGAGTATGCCTCACGAGTCTTAATTCCAACGGAAAAGAGATGGCCTCAAATAGAGAAAGAACTACTGGCCGTGGTTTTCGGACTTGAGAGGTTCAATCAATACACTTTTGGCAGACCCGTCACAATCGTAAATGACCACAAACCCCTTGCTACCATCCTACAAAAATCTCTAAACCAAACCCCAAGACGGTTACAGAACCTCATTATGAGAAGCAATAGATATGATTTCACATTCAAGTGGGTTCGCGGAAACGAACTGTACATAGCCGACACGTTGTCCCGTGCATGCGACACTAAGCCATTGACTGAAGAAATATTGAACCTCAACATCCAACAAATCGTCGATATTCCCGATCCACTGCTAGACCGAATTAGAAGCGAAACAGATGCTGATGAAACTCTACAAGCTCTCCGAATGACCATTGAAGAAGGTTGGCCTGTCAAGAAAACTGCCGCTCCCGAGGCTCTGAGGCCCTATTATGACTTTGCCGAAACCCTGAGTATAAGTAATGGAATCATCGTCAAGGGGGAAAGAGTACTAATTCCCTAAAGCATGCGCTCAGAGATGAAGGAGAAGTTACACGCCTCCCACCTAGCGTACGACAGCATGATGAGGCGGGCGAGGGCCCTGATTTTCTGGCCAGGAATGGCTGCAGAAATCAAACAGATGTCCGACTCGTGCACCGCCTGCCAAGAGAACAAGCCAAGCAATCAAAGAGAAACGTTGTGGCCACATTATGAAGGAAAAGGACCCTGGGAAAAGGTGGGAACAGACTTAATGGAGATCCAAGGGAGAACATACTTGATCACAGTTGACTATTTCTCAAATTGGATCGAAGCTGACTTATTAACAACATCAACCTCAACCAAGGTGATTAGAAAACTGAAAGCTCACTTTGCCAGATTCGGAGTCCCTAAAGTCCTAATCTCTGACTGTGGTCCCCAATACACGTCTCACGAATTCGCCGTATTCACTAACAGATGGAACATATCGCACATCAGGTCCGATCCCGGACACCCCAAAGCCAACGGAAAAGCAGAGGCCGCAGTAAAAACAATCAAAAACATGATGAGAAAGACCATCGGAACCGGAGATGATCAATACGAAGCCCTGCTGGAACTGTGGCTATAGCCCAGCCCAGTTGTGTTTGAACAGAATACCACGGTCACTACTACCCCTGACTAAAACCCTTGAGCCCGAAAGCTACACAGAAGACCTGGGGGCGAAAGTCCGTCACAGGTACACCATAAAAAAACACCATGATAAAAGAGCAAGAGACCTGCCCCGGCTGAATGTGGACCAAAACGTTTACTTCCAGAGTCCAGGAAACAATGATTGGCGGCCTGGCATAATTATTATGAGAAACAGCGAGCGGTCCAATACCGTGAACAACGGGCGGTACATACGTTAGGAACAGAGTGCACATCCGGCCCAGGAATGTCCCTCACTCAGACATCTTTTCAGATGATGAAACGGCAACCCATGAGGCGCCACTAGATGCCTCATCCACAGACGTAACACCACACCCTGCTTCAGAGCCCAGCGCCGGCCCAGACGGGATCCCACCCTTGGCTCACGGAGCAGAGCCTAGCGTGAGAAGGAGTGGCCGAACGAGAGCCACCCCTACGTGGCACAAGGACTATGACATGGGCAAGTGGTGACCGCCCCTGAAGTGTTGCTTTGTTCGTTTTTTTTTTTTTGCTCTAGTTTTCTTCGTTTGGCTAGATGTGCATAGCCTTCACTAGTGATGTACAGGATGTTAATATACCATGTGTTCGTTTTGGAATGTTGTAGTGAATTGTAGTGAAAGAGGGATGTTAATATGCCATGTGTTCGTTTTGGAATGTTGTAGTGAATATGTTTCGTCGAGAGAAAGGGAAGGATGTTAATAGTTGATATGTAAGTTATAGCCCTTAGTTATTGTGAGTTATGTGTTTTGTGTTGTAAACTTCCTGTTGCGCCCAAGATGGCGTCTTTTGGTGTTGAATAAAAGTGTTAGGCCCAATTCCAAGAAGTGTTGCCTCAATTATATTGGACCAACTTAACAAAGGGTGAGTTCAACCTATCTGATATAATTTGGAAAACACTAACTATAGATAAACATCAAAACATAAATGAGCTTTTCATAGAAACTTTACATAACCTAAGGTTAGATCAAATAGTTAAAAAATACAACTAGATTAAACAACACATTAGATCTCTTCTTAACCAAGAGACCTGGATTAGTACTTGATTATGATATTATCCCTGGTCTATCAGACCATGAGATCATAAAAATACACAGTCAGATAAAAGCAGTAGCCAATATAAAAACCAAAACAAAAATCTTACTCTGAAACAAATGCAACCTAACACAACTACACCAAGCTTCATTAAACTTTCCACAAACATTCTTATCAGAAAAAGACATTAACCAACCAGTCGATGACCTCTGGAATTTCATAAAAAACTATCTTAAAAAGATTATAGAAAATCATATACCATTTAAATAACATCAAACAAAATAAATAAATGCTGGTTTAATAATAGATTAAAGAAGCTTCGTAAACAGAAGAAAAACCTATATAGAAAATTTAAAGAAACTAAGGCTGAAAGAGTTTATAAAAAGTACATAAAAATTAAACACCTAACCCAAAAAGTAAGCAGACAGCTGCAGAGTGAATACATAAACAATGTAATATCTAAAGATAACAAAAACCTATGGTCATACATTAAGTCAAAGAAAATGGAAACAACAGGCATAGCGCCATTAAAAGGAGAAGACAACTTAACAAATAATGATAATGAAACTAAAACTAACATCCTAAACAAATACTTTGCATCAGCATTTTCAGCCCCAGGAGACAAAGACATATTACTTAATTTGAACCAGGTAGACAACATCGGAGAAAAGGGAATCCAAAAGCTATTAGCCAACATCAAACCTAATAAAGCATCCGAACCTGATGGTATTCCAGCTATATTACTCGAAGAACTTAGCAGTGAGCTAGCACCAATGTTCAAAATACTTTTTTAGGCATCTCTTAACCAGGGCAGAGTACCAAGGGACTGGAAAGAAGCTATAAGTCACCCACCTATTTAAAAAAGGAGAAAAATCTGACCCAGGAAACTACTGACCAGTATCACTTACCAGCATCACATGTAAAATCCTAGAACACATAATATGTAGCAACATCCTAAACCACTTAGACATACATAATGTCCTTACTCCTTACCAACATGGCTTTAGGAAATATAGATCACAACTAATAGGTCTAATTGATGATTTTTCAAAAGGTTTAGATAATAGTGAGCAAATAAATGCTATCTTACTAGATTTTTCCAAAGCTTTTGACAAAGTTCACCACCATAGTTTGCTTAAAAAATTATAATATTTTGGCATTGATGGTTCATTGCATCAGTGGATTAAAAATTTATGATAGGGAGAGAACAAACTGTAATAATAAATGGCTCTAAATCAACACCAATAACAGTAAACTCAGGCGTACCTCAAGGAACAGTCTTAGGTCCATTACTATTTTGAATTTACATTAACGATATATCACATTGCATTAGTTCAGGAACAAAAGTCAGATTATTCGCAGACGATTGCATAATATATAGAACAATAAAAAAAAAACACAAGATACAAAAATTTACAAAGAGAATTAGATGAATTACAGAAATGGGAATCAAATTGGAGCATGTCTTTCCACCCAGAAAAATGTCAGTTATTAAGAGTAACAAAAAAACTGAAAAAATTTAATTCCATTTATCTTATTCATGGTAAACCAGTAACAAAGTCTAAAAACGCAAAATACCTAGGTGTTATAATAAATGAAAATGGAATCCCCATATTGATGAAACTATAAAAAAAATCAAACAAAGCATTAGGATTTATTAAAAGAAATTTCTATAAATCAAATAGGAACATAAAACTTAAATGTTATTTAACCTTGGTTAGGCCAATAATAGAAAATGCATCCTCTGTTTGGAACCCCTCAACTCAAGAAAACATTAAGAAACTGGAACAGACACAAAGTAGAGCAGTGAGATTCATTACAAACGAATATTCACATTTGACTAGAGTAACACCTTTAGTTAAATCACTAAATTTAGAAAGCCTTCAGGACAGAAGACTCAAAAGAGCATGGAATGGGTTACCTGAGCTAGCAAGGAAAACCAGTGACTTGGCAGAATTTGAATCATTGGTTAATATGCATGATTAAATGCATGACACGTAGGACGTATGGTAGATTTATATCTCCTCTTCTAAAGAGCCTCACGTGTTTGTTACTATTAATAGTGAATAGTTGTAAAAGTGGTGTATTTTTATGAAAAAAACTGCTTGCATTAGTGATTTAAAAAATTAGATTTTTCGCTTTCAGAAAAGAAAAAAGTAGCCATTGCATCAGAACTTTGAATGGTCTAAAATATTATGTGTCAGATTTTCACTATCTTTTCTGGTTTACAAGATCTAAACAGGATGGACGGACAGACATTCCACACAAAACTAATAGCGTCTTTTCCCCTTTCGGGGTGCTTAAAAAGCATTGAATTATTTCTATTAAAATGTAAGAATATAATTTTTTATTTACAGTTCTTGCATCCCAAAGAGAAAGAGTTTTATCGGCTGAACTTGTCAGTAGAGTATTGCTGTAGGGCAGAAACTCCACTGTATTGACTGAATCAACATGGCCTCGTAAAGTGTAGCGACAACGTAGGCTGTAAGAAGAAAATGTATACATTCAAAGAAAACATAGGTCTCACTAATCATTACAGTGAAATGCAAAATAATATTTGAAAAGTTCAAAACTTGAAATAATGCTTCACCTATTTAAATCCCAAACTTTAGCTGTATTGTCCATGGAACTGGTTGCTAGAAAGTGACCACAAGTGTGCCATGAACAACTCCAAACTGAAAAAAATAAATTAAAATAAGTCTGCATGCTGTACAAGCTGCTAACTTTGAGTGTCAACTAATTAATCATTACAGCATAATGCTAGATCTATGAATATAGATATCAGCCTAAACATTAAAATGTTATATAAATCCTAGTTCTACTGTATTTTCATGCTGATACCCAGCATTTCATAGTAATATCAGCCTAAACATTAAAATGTTATATAAATCTTAGTTCTACTTTATTTTCATGCTGATACCCAGCATTTCATGTATAACTTACATATGCATCCTATACCTCACACAAATTACAAAATAAGTAAAAATCAAAATAATACAACCAGCACTCTAATATACCCTGCACGTGAGCTGGTGCTGCCAACATGCTTTGTTTATTGGAAAAAGACAAGTGAATATGATACAAGTTTTGATGGCTTCACTAACTATAGCAAGGACAATGACATTGTGAGACTGGTGATTAATTGTGGATTTATTGCATACATTAATATGTCTCAGCATTACTGAATTAGTTTAGCCACTTACTTAGTTGTCACAATTGATTACTAATATATTAAAGATTCTCTGTACAGCGATGATATTTGTTTTCTTGTGGTTAATAAAGAGATGTTCATAAAGCTTTCTAATGTACAACCACAAAGTGAACTGCGGGAGGTAAAAAGACCCAAAGATATGTCCATAGTTTCCCTTATGAGGAAAATTATGTTTAGGGTCCAATCAATTGTGTAAACCCTGCATCTTTGTATACCCTGCACAGCTGCCATTCATTTGTAAAAACGTGTATAACCTCACAAGTTATATGCTTGAAAATACTGTAAATCTTTTTTTTCAATAGCATGACCTTACATCCATAACATACATACTTTTGTCACCATGGACGATTTTAAAATGAGCAAATGTGTCATGTCTATCATCCTGGTGAATAAACACTAATATTACCCATACTTTTTGCCTCTATCTAGCAACCAATGGTTGGAGGTACCAATATAAGCACATTTATGACACAAGTATTTGGTGGAGTCTATTATTCTATTCAAATTCAGTAATATCAAACACTGAAGAGCTTAAAGCTCATCATCAATGTCAACTCGTCCACTTCAGGTGGCAAAGGGAGGATATTTACCTCAATTTTCTTTAGGTAGTCAAAAACTGTCAATGAGACATCTTGTATTAGTAGGTATAAGAAATATCAGAAATAAGAAACATGGAAATTCTATATGGTAATAAAAGGATAATGACCAATCACGCTACTGGATTGTACAAGTGGTATCAAACGAGATTAGACAATTTTGAGCATCAATATTTTAATAGAAATACAGTAATACTTGTAAGTATTTCATGAAACACTTATTTCTAAAACAAAATTAGAAAAAAATGTATTCATTTTACCTTCAATCTAAGCTTAGAAAAAAAAAAAAAAAAGCTAGCATAACACATTGGCGTCACTAAGGGGGTGCGGTCCACACCTGGTGACACCCGTTAGGGGGGTGACACCCAAGTGAAAAAAAAGTACTTTTGGAATTACTGACAATTTATAAAAAAACAAGGTTACAAAAGACAGTTTGTGTGAAAACACAAACTCAAAATCAGCCCCGAAGTGGTCCACCCAGGCAGGCTTCAATATTTTCAGAAAGAACATCCGAATGAAATTATATCAAAGACAAATGAGAGATAAAAATGGAGAAGAAGGTTAAGAGATCTTGTGTAGTGCCCCAACGGTCCCGCAGATCAAAGAATAGTTGAAAGTAAATGTAAAGTTAGATGTGAGCGTGGCCTAACTAGTTCCCCTTTTAGACCTTGTGGTCTGTAGGGCAGAAGATGTAAAGTTCATCTGTTTTTGTGGCCTATGGTTAATAAGGGTGTCATGTAGACAGCAGAGCGACCAACCGCCTTTACTTTTCCAGAACTAATGTCAGGTACCCATAGAGCTGAGTGGACTCAGAGGCGCCCAAAGATTCCAAAGTTGAAAACCCCAGTATTCACCAGGATTTGAACCCAGGACCCCCGATTTGGAAGCCAAGCGCTTTACTGCTCTGCCACCGCGCCTCCCCTGGCCTAACTGATGTCTTATAATTGATCTAATTGTTTTGAAAAGGCTCAATCTTTTATTCTTTTTTTTTTTTTTTTGGTTAAGAAATTACAATTCATTTAATATCTACTAATTTGTAGACATTTAAAAAAAATAAATAAATAAAACATGAGTGGTCAAGAAATTACAATTCATTTAATATCTACTAATTTGTAGACATTTAAAAAAAATAAATAAATAAAACATGAGTGGTCAAGAAATTACAATTCATTTAATATCTACTAATTTGTAGACATTTAAAAAAAATAAATAAATAAAACATGAGTGGTCAAGGAATTACAATTCATTTAATATCTACTAATTTGACAACGCTAAGGTTGTCTATTGTAGTCAAACTGAATTTAAGTTATCTTATCTTGTAGACATTTTCAAAAAAATTAAACGAAGCAAAAAGAACTCTGTAGTGTAATTGTATCCAATTACTTTATGTTTCTTTTCAAGCACTTGGCATTTGTTGTTGTCACTTTATGGCTAAAGGGGACATAATGTATTGAACTTAGTGGTAGTAGGAAGAGGAAAAAGTGACGGATTTCATCCTAAGCCTCCATTCTGTCTCGTCAAATAGTGTTTTAGACATATAATAATATTTAATTTTACACAACAGAAAAACATCTTTTCTATGAAGTAATACAGAGAAAAAGGACTTCCTTGATAAGTAGACTCAGTATTATTGCTTTAACAGTAACAATCTTCAACATAAATGAGTTCATTAACAAAGCTGCACAGCAACATTAACAATCATTCAGGAAATTGACTTTGAAGCAATGCTATGTTCCTAGGTAATAGCAAGTAATTAGTTAAGGCAAGCTAATATAGGGTTTTATACAGCTGCCCTGTATGCCTTATGTATTTAAAAAAGACTGATCAGGAAACAGGTTAATCCCTCTCACAACAATTTTTTAAAGGTCTCCTTGAGATGTAAGAGGGCTACTCTGGCATCATCAAGGTGGCCCTTGGGTCTGTTAGAGTCATTCTGGGATAGTTAACCAAGCAAAGGTACTGCTGTATCACAATTGTTCAGGGTTCTGTTAGGGTCATGTGTAAATTATTTCAGGATAGGGGTGTTGATTAAGGATTCTTTTTTTCTCTCATTACGAGGGTTTAAAAGAAAAAAAAATAAATTAATAAATAAAAAATAGTTAATTTGTCCTAAAATATTACATTATTCATAAAAGATTCTTGACTTTCAATTGTCTGCCCTTGTCTATATTCTTTAGGATTATTGGTTTTGGTTATTTTTGTTTCTAGTCTCTTCGCAGGCTCCATTCAGTTTTCTTGTTCCTTTGTTTCACAAAGTATATCTAGGATGAGGCTGCCGCAAAAGATATAGACATTGTCATAGTGTTCTTGTTACGTTTCCACGGGCTAGCCGTGTTCCGTGAGTGTATTACAGACACACTTGATGTTGACTTGTGACATGCTCTCCGATCATGTGATCAAAGAGGACGTAACCGCGAGGGAGAAATAATTCTTCAAAAGTGTTGACTTCCCTTTAAAAGACAGTTCTTTAGTAGTTTTCCATAGATAAATAAAGTTCAATTTGATTCCTATCCCGCATCTCTCAGCCCAAACTCTCTTTAACCCAGGTACATACACACTCTCACACACTCGCATAACCACTTAAACTAATTGACATAATACCAATAGAGTAACTTTACAGATTGATTACAATAATTAGATTTTTATCTCTGAGGTCTGACAATTTAGTCAAGGACAATAAATTATACAATAAGTACAATTTCTATCTAACCAGTATAGTTATCAATTCTATGTTCAATTATTTTTCTAAATATTAACTCTAGATTATAAGGATTTAAAGATACATTGTTATTAACAACTTTAATTCTACTGTGCCACACAAGACTTCTGTATTCACTCACTATTATTAGATTAAATTTATGAATCATCTTACTTTTGATTTTAGGCTATTTATTTAAAACAATAGCTAGGTTAAGATTAACATTGGTGTTACAGTTTGCCTCTAGTAGGTCTTTCATAGTGCATCTAACATTATCAAATATTTTACATTTTAAAAACAAATGGCTTTCATTGTTACCATTATCTGTGTGACATAAAACACATTTCTTTTCTTACTTCCTACAGGGGTCATCCCGAAGATTAGTCTGTATGTCATTTCTCTGGCTTTGGGTATAATGTGTTTGCTGTGTAGATTTATAAAAGTGTCTCAGAAATCTATTACACCTAACTCTCTACTCCATTTGATCCTATTGAATAATCTTTCTTGTAACTGTTTCTTAAGTGTTTTATATGTGTCTTTTAATTTACTGTGTATTAGATGTTCATTGCCGGGGAGTATTCTTGATATGGATCTGTAAAATGGATGTGTGTTTGTACCATTGTGTCATTTTTTATTGGAATTATTTTATTTAACCTTAAGCCGTAGTAGTATATTGTTAATGGGAAATTGTTTGGGTTCTTGGCTACTTGTCCTATGTATTTTAATCTAAGTGCTTGTATTTTGGTTCTGATGTCCTGTAAGTTTATCCCCCCATCATCTTTGTTTTGTATAAGTGTTGTGTGTTTAATGTTTCTGATAGTGCTTTTAAATATAAAATTCCTAATGATTGTGTTTATGCTTGGTATAAAAGTTGGTGGAGGTTCTGTGATGTTTGCTAAATAAACTATCTTCGGGATGACCAGGTTGTTTACCAGTATTGCTCTACCAAATATAGTAGTTGCTGCATAATGAAATCTTTTAAGTGTGTTTTTGGTTTTCTTTAAAATATTTTCCCACTGCTGTGTGTGGTAATATGTTGGGTTGCTTGTCCACGTGATGCCTCATATTTTAATTTCCTTCTCTATTTTAAGGTTAAAGGGGATGTTTGAGGGGATTTCCCACCTGCCCAATCCCATAATACAAGATTTATTTATGTTGATTTTTGACCCGCTTGCCCTCCCAAATTGAATAAACTTATCTATGATTGCGGCTATGTCTTTTTCTGAGGAGGGAAAAAGGGTGGTGTCATCAGCGTATGCTTTAACTTTAACTACGGGCGTGGGGCCTGGGATTCTTATCCCCGTGATTCCACTATCTAGCCTGATAGTTTCTAAAAGGGGTTCTAGGCAAAGGGTGTATAAAAAGGGAGAAGGGGGACACCCTTGTCTAACAGATCTTCTAATAGGGATTCTGCCACTAAGGGTTTGGTTTATTAGGAGTTTGCTTGTGGCATCAGTGTAAACTAGCTTTATGTGTTTCTTCATTCTTCCATCTGTCTTCGTCTTGCCTAGTATTTTGAAAAGGTAGTCATGGTCTATTCTGTCAAAGGCTTTTTCCTGGTCAATAGAAAAGAGGGCTGCTTTCAAGTCTTTGTCTTTACAGTAATATATAATGTTTCTTAAAAAATGGTTAAGTTCGTCGATGTTTTTGTCTGGGTTGCTACAGTATTGGTCCTGTCCTATTAAGTGTGGTATGAGGGGTTTTAGTCTTAGAAAAATCATTTTCGTCAGGAGTTTGTAGTCGGTGTTTAGAAGTGAGATCGGTCGAAAGTCGCTAGGTGAGGTGTTGTTTTCTTGTTTTTTTTTGGTAGAAGTGTGATGTATGCTAAGTTGAAATCTCTAGGTAACTGTTCTGTCACTAACATGTTGCTGTATAGATTTAATAGTAGGGGTCCTATATGGGAAAAAAAGGCTTTGTAAAATTCAAACGTCAGACCGTCTGGGCCAGGGGATTTGTTGTTTTGTGTTGTGTCTAAAGCAGCCCTCAGTTCGTCTAGCGTAAAGGGAGCGTCTGTCTCTATCTGTTCTGTCATTGGTATTTCTTTGCAGTTCTGTACAATTTGAATGTTTTGTTCTGCTGATAAAAAATTTTGTTAGGCCCTTCGGTTATTTTTTTACTTTTGCACCTCAATTCCGCTCCTTTGTATTGATAGTGAAATAGTTCTTCTAGTGTTAGTATATGTGTTTTGGTTGCTTCGTCTTCTTCGTGTGTTAGTAAATTTTTAAGTCTTTCCTCTTCTTTTTTCCTTTTTGAGTTGACTAGTGTGGCCAGTATTTTGCTTTGCTGCTTGATGGAGCTTTTAATTAGCGTCCATATTTGTGTGAGATGTGTTACACTTTTTGTTTCGCACGCCCTTGGCACATACACTCTATCTATCCGTGTTTCTATTTGGTGTGCTTTGTCCCTGAACGTGGTGACCCGCCCGTGACCTCTACTTCTCTATAAAAATCTACTAACCGGAAAGCCTTGATGACTCCCCCCAAATAGTCATGCGTTTTAATTGTTACATGAGGAGCAGGACCCTCTGTGTTTTGCTTGTCTAATTGGGAATCAATGTAATTTAAATCACCCCCTACTATCAAATTTTCTCCTGCGTACTGAGTGTGTAGAATGTCACTTAGCATTCCAAAAAACTCGTGTTTCTCTTTTTTTTGAGCGGGTGCATAAATGTTGACAAACGTGTATGTGTGTTTTTGTGAGCTTGTCCTTATTATTACTATCCTCCCGCTATTGTCTTGATATGAGTGTGTGATTGAAAACCTATTGGATTTTGTAAAATGGCTGTCCCTCGTGGCTTTCTACCTAAACTAAAACAACCCTCCCGGAGGCCCATAAGAGAGACTGCTTTTTTGGCCTTGTACTCTGTGTGTTGGTCTCTTGCAGAAAGATAAAATCTGGCTTGTATTTCCTTGTGAGGTGTGCTATGTATGTGTGTTTATTGTTAAGCCCTCTGATGTTGAGTGTCAAAATTTTGATGTCTGCCTTGAGTGTGTGAGATTGGTTTGCGTGTTTGTTATTCTATTGTGTGTGTATGCATTTTATCTTTAAAAGTTGCTTTGTTGTTTATGTGTTTGAATGTGTGTTAGGGTCCTCGCCCTCATCTATGACTAGCACTGACGGGGAGTCTGGAAAGTTCAGCTCGAGCTTGAACTGTTCTTCCTCTCTTTTCTCCTCCTCTACCCGGGGATCCTCGTTTAGATCCTCTGATGAGGAAGAGAGAGAGAGGGCCCTCTTTCTTGTTATTTTGGTTGGGGTGGTGGGTGCTGAACTTGCCCCTCCGGATGTTTTAATTTTTTTTACTTTGCTTAGATTTGTTTTCAGGGCTATTAGGTGGGGAGAGACCACTTGGAGTAGCTCCCATAGCTTCTATTTGTTTTTTCCCCCTCCTTTGCTGCTTTCAACCATTGTGAAGCCATCTTTTTTTAGCTGTTGATCAATCTCGGATTGCTTTTTCTCTCCCTCACCTTTAAGGGCCATGGCATAGGAGATTTTCCCTCCTACCTCCTTTGCACCTACTGTGGGGTTTTGGTCCCGTCTGGGGTTCGCCCTATTTGGACACTGGTTTGACCAGTGCTGATCCTGTCCGCAATGCCAGCACTGTTGTCTACGTCCCGGGATGGTCACGAGGACCTTGTAGGTCCTCGGATCGTCCTCGTATCGTAACTGAATATAATGGGGGAGTTCAGTCTGTTTGCGGATTTTTATCCAAGCCGCCCACTTATCTGAGTTGCCTAGCTTGATTGGCTCTATCTTGGAGCCTTCTTCTGCAAAGGCTCCAAAGATTTCTCCTATCTTTGATTTGTTTATGGTTGGTGCTACCCAGAGAAGGGTAACCCTGATTTTTTCGTCTTCTAAGGTACAGACATCTACCTTGAAGTCCTTATCATTTCCTAATGATTTCCCTAGTATACGGGTTCTCACTCGGGCGGATGTTGGGACCAGGAACCAGACAAAGGGGTTCTCGAAGCGATAGAGAGAACTCACTTCGTCCGGTGTTAGTTTCAGGCACTCTATTAGGCTCGCCATAGTGGCCTTAACAGCCCCTTGGCCTGACAGCTTTAGAAGCAAGGTACCTGGGGCGTGGACAAGTCCACCATCCAAGTCCTTTTTTTCAATAAAAAATGTCTTAACTGACATTTTTACAAGGGTTTATCACAAGTACAGAGACAGAAAAAAGAGACTATAACTACACTACAAACTACACAGTACTTTACTACACAACCTTCGCGCCGTCCACTCTAAACAGTAACACACAAAAATCCACAGAATCACAAAAAAAAAACCAGAAACACAAGTAATCCACAGAATAAATCCTAAAGTGTTAGCTAATTAATCAATCTCTTATTCGTATCCTCAAAAAAAAAAATTTTTAAATCCGCATTTAAAAAAAAAAAAAAGTTCAGAAAATGAAGTTTACAAGAATACTCTTCGTTTTAAATTAGGTCTAACTTATAATGCTAATTAGCTTTTTCTCTTTAAAAAACTGCTTGCATAACTGATTTTAAAAATTAAATTTTTCGCTTTCAGAAAAAAAAAAGTAGCCGTTGCATCAGAACTTTGAATGGTCTAAAATATTGTGATGTCGGATTTTCAATATCTTTTCTAGTTTACGAGATCTAAAAGGGACGGACGGACAGACATTTCGCACAAAACTAATAGCGTCTTTTCCCCTTTCGGGGGCCACTAAAAGAGTAAGTGTCAGTAGCTAAATATTGGAACATGTTATTCACCATAGATTGACAGACATATATACATTTTAAAAAACAAAAATAACATAACTAAAAAAGTAAAGTAAAGTTCCCCTTTCAGACCTTGTGGTGTATAGGGCAGATCATGTAAAGGTCAACTGTATTTGAGGCATACCGTTAACGAGGGTGTTATGTGGCCAGCACAACGACCAACCACCTTTACTTTACTAAACATAATATATTTTAATTTTTTAATGAAATTCTACAAATAGTAAAAAACGTTACATCATACTTTGTATTAAAAGCAGATATTAAACCTTACTTTCAGCTGTATATAAGCTGCATGTATATAAACACTGCTTTGATTTTTAAGAATGTTTTTATCAAATCTATTGAAGCATTGTAATACCAGGATGCCAACCATTAGTAACTGTTTAAAACAAATTACGACATTCTTCGGGCATAAAATATTATTGAAATCTCAAATGTAATTAATGTAAATTTTGTAGAATCGGCTCTTGAGATTTATGAATAAGGTGAAGTAATTTCAGATGTTGTATGTAAAAGAAACTCTAGCCAAGATGAAGGAAAAGTTACAATGAACCAGTTAAAGGATATAGATATTTAATGAGTTTCTTTTTGTCGTGTGCCTATTTTACAAGAGGAAAAAAACGCAAATTGTTAAAAGAAAGGTTCTGATGCTTCTTATTAAAGATGATTTAGTCAATTAATAGCAAGAAATTTTATGTTTTTTTTTCTGTTGTCAACTATTTTTAACTAATTCTATGAAAATGAGATACAAATTAGTAATTTAATAAGTAGTGGAAATAAAGTCTGAAATTGGAATATCAAAAGATGTCTCAAGAATAGTCCTCAGGATTGGAAAATCGGAAAACAAGGGCATCTGGCTACAAATACAATTGACCATGAAGTTGTTGCTATGATTGTTGTAAAGAAGAAAAACCATGGAAGGATAAAATGCACAGATTGTTTCTATACAATCAGAATATTTGACCATTTCGTGACCATATTAACGATGAGTCTTTATTAAATATAGAATTTCCATAAGATGATGGGAATGTCGTGTGGATAAAACCCATAACTAAAAGTGTATCTATAATGTTGAAAGTTTATAAATGTTTTAGAAAACCGCGTAAAAGATATATTTATAAAAGTAAAATTTACTATAAGCACCTTTGTATTTTGTTTGATAAGCACACCTGACATAGTGCACACTGATCAGATTCATAAGTTATAACATTTTAAGGGAGAAAAAAGCTGGTGAGATCTACTTAAATATCTTAAAATCTTCAGAAAGGAATGAGCTTGACTTTATGATATGTCAAGACCATGAATATACAAATGCAGCTTCAATGTCTGGAGACATAAAGGAGTATAGGAAATTTTAAGAATAAACTGAAAAGTTATTTAATAGATGTGTATAACGTTTACATAATTTATGTGGTCAACATTTCAAAAAATGCTTCTTACCTATATAGAAATATTTTTTTTGTTTTAAAATTATAGCTTTTAGATGTACATCTTAAGATCTATTGGCAGAGGTCTTTTATTTTATTTATCTTCGCTTTATCTTTTTTTGGAGGGAAGGTGTACTAGAAAGCCAAAGATACAAAAGAGTAGGCTTACATTTAAACTATTACATTTAAACTATTGACAAACTGGTGGCTAAATAAACTTTTTCTTTACCAAAAGCATAACACGTTCGACAAGGGAACTGACGACACTTTCATAACGGGCAAATTTATTAAAAATGAAATCGTTAAAGACATTCATTGTAAGCGATTGATACGTTTTCAAGTTTGAAATCTAGTAAAGAAAAAACATTGTAATTTACTTAAGATAAGATAGATAAGATAAGAAAAGAAAAGATAATTTTTATTGATCCAATCAAATGGAAATTCAGTTTGACTACAATTGACAACCTCAGCGTAACTACTGTACAATAACAATATAGATGAAAAATTCGAACAACGTTCACACACAAAACACATACACATTACAACCAGCGCTTTAAGGTTGCATTGTTGCAAAATTGAACTATAAATAAATTGTAACAACTGAATTTTACAATTTAATTGACACTCATTTTAACAATCAATTAGTGTATTTAATTATAAAGTAGGTGTATTATGGCTCAACAGACAAAAAAATGAACACACAATGTTTTAGAGGGGAAGTCGGGGGTGACCGCAACGGGTGACACCCACCCTAGTGACGCCATTGCATACACAACCGAAATTAGACAAATTCAATATGGCGACATGGACGTCATGTGGCCCATAAACAAAAGAAATTAAAAAAAAAACTTTTATGAATCTAATGTGTACCAAAGATAAACAGAGGCATATTTTTAGCAGCCCCCGAAAGAGGGAAAGACGCTATTAGTTTTGTGTGGAATGTCTGTCCCTCCATCCCGTTTAGATCTCGTAAACTAGAAAAGATAGTGAAATTCCAACATCATAATATTTTAGACCATTCAAAGTTATGATACAATGGCTACTTTTTTCTTTTCTGAAAGCGAAAAATCTAATTATTTGAATCACTTATGCAAGCAGTTTTTTCATAAAAATACACCACTTTTACAACTATTCACTATTAATAGTAACAAACACAGGAGGCTCCTTAGTAGTGGGGATGATTATTTACTGCACTTACCGTACTTTTAACACATTTATGCAAACGGTTTTAAATTTTTTTGTCAAACATTATTTATCTTTACAAATGTAATGCTAAGTTAAGTAAGTTATGTTACTTCACATTCACTTTCACCTATCCTTTGGTCTGTGGACCACTGGGGCACCACACAAGATCCATCAACCTTCTTTCTCCATTCTTCTCTGTCATTTCTCTTTGATAGAATTTCATTCTGATGTTCTTTCTGAAAATATTGAAACCTGCCTTTTTACCTGCCTGGGTGGACCACTTCGGGGGCCGATTTTAAGTTTGTTTCGCACAAACTGTCTTTGTAACCTTGTTTATGCTTTGAAAAATTGACCTTAAACAAGATTACTGGTACAAAATCAGCTAAGAACTAGATCTGTAAAGAAAAATAGCACCCTTATTGCTCCAAATGTGACATATCAAATCCTTTCCTCCATGTGATTTTCTTAAAACAAAATACAATGAGAAGCTTCATTTTCTTCAACAGTATGTCAATTAGCAAATTGTGTGTATTTATAATCTTACGTCATTTGAATAAATTGCTTTCATTTATTCAATAAAGATTCTACTGAATGAAATCTATTTACCTGCAGCTGTGTGGTCAGTAAAAGTATGGACACAAGCAGCTTTGGAAAAATCCCATATTTTCACTGTAGAATCTCCACTGGTTGTTGCTATACTAGATCCTCTATAAAAAAAAAACATCTTTATAAAATAAAACGTTTTTAGCTTTTAAAATGAATACATTTTTTAAACCCAACTTTGCTTAATGACTTTTGGGAACAAAATATTTTAATAAAATGAAATAGGACAAAATTTTACTTTTAAGCCTTTCTTGATTATCCCAAGCCATTCAAGTCATTGTATATAAATATATATAAATATCATCATGGGGTGCTGTGACAGTTCGCGTAACAAAATCCCTTCATTTTGCTTGGTCAGCAGTTGTTCTTAGCAGGATATCAAGAGAGAGGCAGTGGCATAGCAACCATAGCGCAAAGGGGTTTGTTGCGCCCATGCCCAGGCCCATTAGGGGCCCAAACTGAGTTATGTAAGGAAATGTGTTGACTATAAGAGTTTAAAATTCATCACATTATTACATTATTTTAAATGAAATCATGTTCCTTTTTCTTAAATTCCATTTCTGGTGTCCAAGCAAAATAACAAATCCATGTAAATCTAATTACTGTAGTATGTACTCTATTAAAGGAAGATAACTCTTAAATTGTCAGTGTTAGATTTTTGTTATTTAATAATAATAATAACAATAAATACTTCTAAGCCTACTCATTGTGAAAGTGTTCTATATGATGTATAATATTTGCTTTAGTTTTGGTCAAGTGTTATTTATTTCTTTAATATTACAATGAATATTGACTAGTTTAAATGCTTGAATAAATTGTATGAGTAAACAGTAAATGAAAGATGATATATGGTTTACATGCAGTTAAAAAAACATCCATATGCACATTTCGTTGGAATGACATCAAATACAATCTCTAAAACATACGTGATTATAAATGAATCACCCACATATAGTAGACGATGTCTTCCAATAATTCGAATTTATAAACATTTGTGCATGGACACCGAGCTTGTGACCACAATTGACTTTCTACTCAGTAAGTTGAACATTAATTTCTTTACAAAGGTGCTTTAAAAAACCCAGTCTCCCAACTAAACGAAGCTGATGTAAAACAGGGTTGTGGGAAGACTTCAGGTGGTGACCAATGCACATTCAGAATATCTGAAGATTCAGCATGTGACTTTGAGTCCCGAAATGTTACATGGTTGACCAATGACATTGGCCCTTCAAATGATCTGCAGAGACTTAGCTTAGTTTAGAGATTATGTAAATCTTGTAAATATATATATATATATTGTTCATTGATATTAGCGACGGTAAAAGTAGTGACGTAGACAGAATACAGGTACATGATAGGAGAAGAACATAGCTAGGGCTTGTAGAAAGATGGATAGTGAATAGATAGCTCATTGAAATGACGGACAAAGAGACAAGATGATCATCCCCATCTGTAAATAAACATCAGTTGAAGCAATCACAAGTTTTATTAAGTATGTTGTAGTTAATTGTTGTGTCCCTGGGATGTGTTCAGACTCGCATTAGAATAAGTGAAGCAGTGTAAGACTAGACACACAATCCAAGACAGGAGAGATCCAAAGCTTGAGGAAATTGTTTTCTTTTACCCTGTTAGGTACAGGTGCACCTTGTGTACTGTCTAGCGTAGAAGTTTGTCCTCATTGACATGTACTCTCTCATTAGAAACAGTAGAGCCCAGTTTGGGTTCAGTTACACTATAAGAGGGGGCCCAACTTTGCATTCCTGAACCTGGGCCCACAGCTACCCTACTACACCACTGGAGAGAGGCAAGCATTTTTATTTTTACATTATCCAGCCAGCATTTCTTTGGACAACCCTTTCATAATGCTCTCTCTACCAAGAAAAATGACATCTAATAGTGACCGAAACAGTTCAGCTTTCGTCTCTTCACAGTATTGAGGAGTTCTTTTGCAAGCCAGAGTGTTGACAAAATACAAACTCATTTGTCTTCTTTTCTTGGTATCTGATACCCAGCATTTTCTGTAGCATTTACTCTCAAAGTCTTGGATTCTTCTTTCAGCCTCAGCGTTCAGTGTCAAACTTTCACAACCACACAAGAGTACAGAGACCACTAGCAGAGAATACAGTTTTAAATTTTACTGGGACACTGAAGTTACTCCTTCAGATTTTCCACAGGTTGCTCATGGCAGTGGATGCCAAGCTTTGACAAGTTTTTATATCTTTTATTGATAGCCCATCTCTTGTAATGTTTGACCCTAAGTATTTCAATGAATCAACTTCTTCTAATGTTTGTCCACATCTTGTACTATCTCCACCACAAACTAATATTTTGCTCTTTTCAGCTCTGATTCCCATGCCAACTGCAGCATCCAGTATTGAAGTACGATTGTGTACCTGGTCTGCATTTTCTCCAATAATTTTTATATCATCTGCAAACCTGAGATTGGAAATAGGCCACCCATCATGGTCAAGTTAGGAGTAAATTCTTGTAGTTTCCATCGTAATATGTTCCAGAAATAAGTTAATAAGAAGTTGGAGAAATAATGCATTTTAGCAACACTTCTATTGACGACCTAAAACTTTCTCAACTTTGGTTCAGAAGTACTGAGCTATTTACATTTTGATATTGCTGGCCTCCTTCAGTCATAGAATGACTATGGTTCATCCTTAGTGATGGGAACTAAACTAAATTTAAACTAAAACTTAGTTTCAACTAAAATTAAGTAGTTCAACTAAAAGTTGACCATGAATTTCAAAATGTAGTTAAACTAAAGTAAAGAAGATTAATTAAATTATACAAACTTTTTCATAACTTTTTTTTTTTGGGGGGGGGGGGGGGAGTGATCTAGCTCTAGCTATAATCATTCGACTCTATGCATACGGCTCTAACTAACTAATTCTTTTAGCATTATAGAACTTAATAAAATCAGTAATAAGAAAGATATTTCATACATAAACTTTAATGTACAAATAAAATATGAAAAAAAAAAAAGATGTCTAATTAAATATGTGTACTTGTATTTTTGCCTTGAATTGAAACATTTACCTGGTACTTAAAAAAAAATTATATTAACTTACTTATACTGGTAAAGTTTAAAACCTCATAAATTTTAAATAACAGGTTTAGAATTTCACATTCAGATCTAGTAACCAAAAAAAAAATAGAAACGAAATTGTTGGAGTCTTATGAAACATTTCACCTGTGTAACTATTTTAGTGTAAAGCACATGCTTGACTAACCATGCCAATGTGTTATTTTCTTGTCTGACCACTCACTAACACTATCCCATAACCGTTAAACTCGCGAGGAAAAAATGTGGTGGTCTTGTCATTATGGGCTGCACACTACATTTCACTAGGCCTACATGTGTACGTCTATCTGACCAGGTTGTTAAAATCAGTCGGACCCACAGTCTATTTACTTTTTGGGCAAGGAGGGTGTGTAACTATTTAAGTGTAAAGATAGATCTACAAACAAGCTTGACTAACCACGCCTGTGTGTTATTTTCTTGTTTGACCACTCGACATTAAGCAAACACTATTGCCCATTACTATTCATCATTAACACTTTTTCATGTGGCTGTGGAGCCCTATTTTGGAGAGACACTCCCGTCCACAAATATTGCAGGTTAAGGTGGCTTTCACTTTGGTGGTAGAGGAGCTGGCTATTTTTCATATGGCACACTATTCTTCCACCGTCTTTCTTCAGCTAGTGTGGTCTAGGGCTATGTCTTTCCATCAATGATGTTTTTGTCATCACTTGCCACATGCCATTATGCCAAACGCAGTCAAAAACTTTGTTGAAGTCATGTACCACTTACTTTTGGTATTGAGAGTATTTTTCATTTAACAGTTTGATCTTAAATAGTTGTTCAACAGTGCTTCTATCTGCTCTGAAGCCTGCCTGTTTTTTGGAAAGGACCTCCTCTGCTTTTCTGTTGTAATTATTCTTAGCATTATCTTGCTTGGGTGACTGAACAGACTTATCGTTCTATAGTTTCGGCATTGTGTCAAGTTTCCTTTCTTGAACAGTGGAATTATTAATGATTGAGTCTATTCTTTTGGCCATGTTTTTCATCCCATATTTTCTGGCAGATTTTCCTAAGAAATTTAGTTATACATGAGCCACTGTTATGAGGTAGTTATCAATTCCAAGTGACTTTAAGTGATTTTATTTCTCTTCTTCTGACTCTAGAATTGGAGCCCTGTAAAGTCCCATATATATTTTTTTTTCTGTGGCATTGTATATCTTAGGAAACAGTGTTTTCCCTTGGTAACTTCCCATGTGACTAAAAAGACCATTCCTTGATACAAATGCATTGCCACATAGCCGCAAGTTGGGTACTGTTAAGGTCTCCAAATGCAGTAATCTTTAGAAATGTAAGATTTGCGTGATTTGTGATCAGTATTTGGACTAAAAAAGTTATTTGGTTTCATAGTACATTGATAATGAAGCAAAACAATGTACACTTACAGTGGATGGAACTGACAATCTGAAAGCCAGTCAGAGTGTCCTTCTCCTGTCATAATTATTTCACCACTAGGGATGGCCCAAATTTTCCAAGTATGATCATCACTTGCTGTAGCCAGTATCTGTTTTCGGGGATGAAGAGACACTCTATTTATAGAAAAAGAAATGAAATGAAAAACAGGGAAACATATTTATTATATTATATTGAGATTTTCAGGAGACTAAAGTCAATTTATGTTTAAAAATTCAGCAGCTGAGCATTTACCTGAAAAAAGCTTGGTTTTAATTAATGTTAAAAAGCTATTTGACATCAAGTTAGTTTATAAATGGGGGAAAAAAGTCTGAAATTGTTTTTAGATAAAATTTTGAGTCTGTTATGAGAAAAGTTTCTCAATAAAATGTGATCCTAGAGATACTTTTAAGACTTCAGCTTTTTTTTTTTGAAACGTTCAAGCATACAAATATAAAGAAGACATACAAAAAAAAAAAACAGCAGAAGAAAAAAGTACTGCTGAAAATAAAAACTAAATTTGGTGATAAACATTAATTTCACATGACTTAAAATACTATAATAAAAAAAATCATTGAATAGAAAATAGTATATAATAAGCTAAAAACTTAATAAATTATCTACATATGTTAAACATTTCCTTTTTCACTTTCTGAAAAATTTCTTCCACTTTCAATATTGTTGAGCAGAAAGTCTAGAGTTTCTTAGGTACAAAAAGCAACAACTCTCTTATATCCTAAACTAAGCAAATGATTATCCAACAAGTTTTTTTATTTTTTTTTAAAGTACTCCCACAACAACACTAATAGACAAAATAAAGTTATATAAAAATGTGACCAGAATACAAAAAAACAAATATTGCAAGTAACACAGTCTTATTTTGTTTTCATGCCTAAATGTTGTTGTTTTTTCAAATCTAATTGATATTTTGTATATTGTTTACAAAATTATTTTAAAAATATTTGAAAATTCCATGTTACTTGGCTGAAAAAGAAAACTAATGCAAAAGGGACTTGTCTTAAAATAGACCCAAAAAAAATGAAAAATCAAACATTTAAAATAATACTTTTTACTAAGAAAAAAAAAAAATTTAACAGATAGTCAAACATATGATATAATTATGTTGTTTTATTTTGAACAGGGAAAAAAGGGGGGCAGGCTTTTTATAGCATATTAACACAAAATAATTAATAATATACTATTCAATTTTTTGTTACAATATAATTTCAGTTGCACTTAATTTTTACTAACTAATGTAAAATTTCTACTACAATAAGTGTTAACTAAACTTCTTATGTCAATATCATGATTGATTGTTTTTGTTTCATCCATATATAGGACACTGAAATTGTAAAGTCATGACCATGCATGACAAAAATACATTATTTATAATCCTTAGCTAGTGGCTTATGAAATCAACAACTAAGCCAGTAGCTTATCAAATCCCTTCTGCTCATCAAGTCAAACCTTGTTATCTCAAACTGTGTCCATTTCTTGGTAAATATTTCTAGAAATACTTGCACTTCAATGATTTCATATGACTATTTTAGTTCCTACCTTCTTTTGTGGGGTAAAAGCATTAGGCTACTATTAAAGTTTTATTATTCTAAATGAAATCATAAACAAGATTCTCATAAATTTTATTATTGATTTTTAAAACTCTTACAATACATAGGTAACTTATCAAGTCTTCATCAATGTACTCAATTAATGTGCTGACATAACAGACGCCTATGCTTTAGTTAGTAGAACAAAAAGGAACAAATTCTCCAATTTATCATCCAGTCTTATAATTGATGTGCAGATAAAAGAGTGTTCAAAATAACAATAGAAATAAATGATTTATGAGTACAGCTTCACTAGTAGAATAATTCAAACTTTTATACAGAGCCAGGACTTAACTATTTTTTATATAACAAGGTTTGACTTTACTTTAAATATTTGATTGACACAAATAAACCTCTTTAGTAAGAGAAAATAAAATAGATATTTGCTACAGACCCAGTTATTGGTAAGCCTGTGTTACTACTAAGTAGAATGTGACTTTGAAAAGACAGGGTTTCACTAGAAACATACATAAATGACATCATTTTTATTGAACAGTAGAGTTATCTAATTCTTCTTAAATAACTATTTTTGGTTGAACACTGCTAAAAAATATGTTTTTTTATGGAAACTAATAAATAATAGCTCAAATAGGTCAACGCTTGTTATAGTGATCAACCTAGCTCTACATAATTAATTTTAAAAAACATATTCTGCTATCCCTTAGTAAAAAATTAGGTTTGTCTCTAAATGTAAAAGTACCAATAAACTATATTAGTACAAATAACATTTACAAAATTTTAAAAAATACGTTTTTAAAAAACAAAGCTTATATTAACTCTTTCTCTATGTAATTATTTGTTTAACATTTCGACGGAATTCTTCCTTTTTGCTCATTACTATTTCACTACCCTGTTATGGTTAAGCTTCAATAGCTTTGATGTTTGTAATCAGAAAATAAATGTTTTCTTTGGTATAGAATTAAAGGGGAATGCATGCCCTTTTTATATTATACAAAATACAGTTCATATAATGAAACATTAATTTTATTTAATCATGTCAAATCAACGATGGTATTGTTGATTAGGAGAGATAGAGTTAAGTGTAATTGTATCAATTAGTTTAAATCAGTCTAGAAATTATATGACTGATTGGCCTAGACATATAAATCTGTGCGATAGAAATATTTTTACACATTTTTCTTATTTAGCTTTTAGCTTTCTCAATGCACTATGATCCTATTACTTGTCTGCACCCGTGAAAGGGGGAGGTAAGAAGGGGGCTATCTTGGTGAATGTTAACATCAGCGGTTCTCAACCTTTTTAGTACCATGACCCCTTTTTGCAGTTGGCCACTATGCGGCGACCCTAACCGTAAAATCTTTATAACATTGAAATCAAAATGTAAATAACTGCTAGGAATTGCCAAAGCTGTATGTTTAATTAAGAAACATTAAATATTTCTGCTAATAGCTAAATAGCAAATAAAAGAGGTTGTATCTTTATGAGTTGTTACTTTTCAATTGCGTATTCACTATATTCATGATTTTATAATTATGAGACAATATGGCAAACATGACTGGACATGGTAAGCAACTCCATCAATTGAGAGGTACATTGCTAGAAAAGTGTTGCGACAGTTTGTGGAAAAAGCAAGAACTTTAAAATCGCCATCATTTCTATACCCTTGTTTTCTTGTCATCTTTACAACTATACTACTGTATGTCCTTGTAGGCAAAGCTCTGATGTTTGTTAAAAACAAGACATTTCAGTATGTATGGCCTTATTGACTCTGAAAAAAGAACTTCATTACAAATGACGTGTTAATTTTTTCAATTTTTCCAATTCCTGCTTTGAGCTAAAAAAATATTAACTTTTTACCATACAGACAGAAAGACAGAGTGAATTGATAAAAGCTTTGTAATAAAAACATCAATGTATACGGCATGTTAAATCCCATGAAACTGTCATTTATAGAAGATAATAAGCCAAAGTAAAACAATGATTGTCTCCTTCTATGTAACATACAAATAGTGACTTATTAACTATTTCTTCACTAGTTGATTTAAGGTTGCAGGTTGGGGGGGGGGGGGGGGGGGGGCGGGGGAGAAGTAGTACTTAACATTGTTACCACTCACAGTATACTGCCCCAACCCTGAATTGGGGAGGGAGAATGTGACATGTGAAGAAACTGCAAAATCAATGTCAATTATGAAAAAATAAGGCTACTTATTAATATTTTGAACCTATTTCAATGTTCTGTCATGTTCAGTAGGTCTAGGAACCATTTGCAAATATAATTAAGGTTACAAAGACAATAGTGTAAAAACACAAACTCAAAATAGGCCCCCAAAATGGCAGGTTTCAATATTTTCAGCATGAATCTCAGAAACTATGAGCTACAGCCTATCAACAACCACAGCTTAACTACAACTTATCAACAACTACAGCCTAACTACAACTTATCAACAACTACAGCCTAACTACAACTTATCAACAACTACAGCCATACTACAACTTATCAACAACCACAGCCTGACTACAACTTATCAACAACCACAACACTATTTTCACCAATAAAAATAGAAGAGATGTGTAAGTTTTGAAAGCGCTGCCAATACTATTGTATTATTTGTCCGATTGATGACATGATACTACAGGATACGGAAATTTATTAATGTTATTATATTTACATTGTTAATATAATATATGTATTCAATTAACTCATAGTTATGATGATATGCTTCATAGTAAACCTTGCCTAACGTATGTTATTGAATAATTATTGAATTGATTTAATTTTTTTGTAAAGACCCAGTCTCTCATTGAAGGCCTCAAGAAAGAAACTTTTCTCTTTGGTTAGATCTTAAAGTGGATTATGTGAACTGTATATTGCATGACATAAAACACTGATGCATATTAAATTATATTGGACTTTACATACTAAATGCATCCTTTCTCTTTGAAAACAAAAGTAAACATTTTATTTTAAATGTAAGTAGCTTGTATGACAGAAAATACTTAATTTAGTAATACATTTTTTTTTATAACATTATTTTAGAAAAACAACATATACTAAAAAAAATCAGCTCACTTATTAGTATAATCTCCCCTGTCTTTTCCTATTAATAGTAAATAATTGTAGTTGTTTAAAATTAAACTTTTTACTTTCAGAAAAGAACAAAGTAGCCATTGCATCAGAACATAGAAGATCTACATTGTCATGATATAGGATTTTCAACTCATTCTGTCTGTCTGTCTTTGTATGGTACAATTTTCTCCCACACCCAATCTTGAATCAAATTGAAATTTTGCACAATTATTTCTTGTACCTGACAGAACAAGAATCAATCAAAAAAATTAAACAATTAATTATTGGTAATTAATTTTTTTTTGGCAGTTGTTAGGTGCTTCCAAGCTGTCTTCTGCAGATAAATCAAACGGAGGTAACACTCCAAATCCGAAAGCACAGGCGAAAGGCCAACTATATAAGTTAGTCTACACTAATCGTGAATATTGAACAAGAAGTTTAATAATAACAAAGGGAACGGTTGAATGTCCTCAAGTACATTTCGCTATTCTTCCTCAAAGAATAGTCTAGTTTTTACTAATCATTTTTCATTGTCTCTAAGTCAAAACTTCCCCTATGAAACAAGTAACTAATTCCTAATTGTGCCATAGCACAGTATAAGTTGAATTTGTCCCCTTTATTATACTTTTTGTAGAGAAATAGGTTGTCCTAAAAAAAGTTTGAAACTAACATACATAGCTATGAATACTCCTATTTTCATAAGCACTTTGCAGTGATTCCCAACCTAATTCAACCAGCGGACCATTGTAATTTTGGACACTCGTGTTGAGGGCCATATGAACGAAAAGGTGAAAAAAAAAAAAAGAAATTAAATTTACCTTAATATGAAACTATTTGATTAGAAACCTGTGGATCTAGTAGGCCTTTTTAAATTAAGGAATTGGATTGATATATGAAGATTTGTTTTCACACCTCAGAAAATGGCTTCATTTCTGTACTAAGCTAGCTTTACAACTGACTCATTTTCATGTTTCTTTTTGCTAAATCTATCCATCAATCCTCCAATCTCTAGTGGGAATTTTAATAAATCTTTTATTGGCGCTCAAACCAAGAATGTCTGCATAATTTGTTTCATAATGTCGTTTATATGATTTTTTTTTAAAGCCACACTTTAGTTACAAATCTTATCTTATCTTATCTTATATAATACAGATGTTACTTCAAAAAAAGAAGATGATTACGTCCTACGCGTCATGCATTTAGTCATGCATATTTACCAATGACTTAAATTCTGCCAAGTCACTGGTTTTCCTGGCTAGCTCAGGCAACCCATTCCATACTCTAATAGCACTAGGGAAGAAGGAGTATTTGTATAAATTTGTCCTAGCATATGAGACGAGGAATGTGCCTTTATCTTTGTGTCTTTCAGAGTATTTTAATAAATTTTATTTTTGTATTTGAAGATTATGGTTCAGTGTTTTATGTATAATTGCTACTTTACTTTTGAGTCTTCTGTCCTGAAGGCTTTCTAAATTTAGTGATTTTACTAAAGGTGTTACTCTAGCCAAATGTGAATATTCATTTGTTATGAATCTCACTGCTCTATTTTGTGTCTGTTCCAGTTTCTTAATGTTTTCTTGAGTTAAGGGGTCCCAAATGGAGGATGCATATTCTATTATTGGCCTAACCAAGGTTAAATAACATTTTAATTTTGTGGCCTAACCAAGGTTAAATAACATTTTAATTTTATGTTCTTATTTGATTTATAGAAATTTCTTTTAATAAATCCTAATGCTTTGTTTGATTTTTTTATAGTTTCATCAATATGTGGATTCCATGACAGTTATTCATTTATTATAACACCTAACTAAATATGTTGGCTTATCCATTCACTTTTTCTAGTTGATTCACAGTTCATAAATGCACTAATTTTAATGGTCTTGGAACCAATCAATTAAAGAAAAATTGAGGGCCCCTAACGTAGGTACAAAGTCAACCTTTTTTTTGGAAAGGGAGGGGGTCTTCATTTCGGCAGGCCTGATGGAACCAATTCAATGGCTCATGGGCCATACTTTGGGCATCAATGGTGTATTGGCTTAAGGAGGCTGGAGCCCTGGAGTTCAAATTTAAATCATACAAAATTTTTTTTTTCATAAAATACATTTGAAAAGCTACCTGATACCCCTTTCTTTGTACCTAACACCTTTCCAATCCTGGTGCAGACAAATGATAGAATCATAGCACATTGAGAAAGCTAAAAGCATGAAATTACACTAAACAAAAACGATTGGTAAAAATAATTCTAATCACACAGATTTATTATTGTTAGTATAGATCTATTACACATTTAATTACATGACTGATCCAAACTAGTTGATACAATTACACTTAAAATAAGCTTTGTAGTCTAAAGTAAGACTTAATTTTGTATAATTCTGAATTTAAAAGAATGGCTTTGAATGCTACTTATCGGAATCAGGATTTAACAATATAAGTGTAACCAAAGTTTGAACTTTTTATAATAAGAAGGGAAAAAAAAAAAAAAAAAAATTATTTTTCAAAACAGACAATTTCTTATTCATACAGTTTATAGATCCATTGTTTTCTTTTCATAACTAATTATGAGTGTTAGATTTTAAAAAAAAGAAAGATATAGGTCCTACATCAACTGTCAAATTTCTTGAAAAATCATTAGAGCCATTTTTGAGAACTGTGTCCGACCACCCAGTTTTTAAGCCAATGAATTAGCAAACTGAAAAGAGTTATTGTAAAAATTGCTATTATACTCTTGAAATTTCTTGTCTAAATTTATATCTACTAGGCCAAAAGAAATTTAACGTTGACAAAGTATTTGGAATTTCTATTTCTAGATTGTTCTATGCTTTATTTATTTTAAATTACAAATGTAGACAAGTGAGAAGATATTCAACTCAACAGACGACTGATCCATTCTAAAAATTAAACAAACTTGATACCATTACTTTTTTTTTTTTTTCTTCACTATTTATTGGTCAAAGATGAGATCTACAATTCACAAACTGTGTTGCAAAAATAGTTTTAAATCCCAAAATTTTAAATAGCTTAAATATATATGTGTATTTTACCCTAATTTTTTTTTGATATGTAGAAATATTAATTTCCTCTAAGTAAGATAGCAATAAAATATTTATAAAAAAATGATTTTGTTGGTAGGAAAATTCATTGATAATATATTTGACTTTTCTTTTTTTGCAAAGAAAAACTCAATATTTTGTAAGATTTTCTCTGTGCCTTTGTCTTGCAAGCATTTTGCGCACACATTACTAGAGAAGTGGGCAAAATGTTTTGACAAAATATTACCTTTACCTACCCCTTAGTTTGTTGGGGCACCAAGCAAGACTCGTCAACTGTCTTTCTCCATTCCTCCCTGTCCTTTGCCCTGTTTAGAACCTCTTTCAATGGCAGGATTATCCATTCTTTTATGTTGTCCTCCCATCACTTTCTGCCTTTTCTTCTTTTTCTTGGTGCTGTTCCCTGAAGGAAGGTCTCTGCAGGCCCCGAAGATCTTGTAATATGGCCATAGATTTTGAGCTTGAGTTTTTTTCACTATAGTTAGCAGGTCATCATGGGGTCCAATCCCTGCACTAACCCTGTCTCTAATCTCTTGGTTTGTGATGCGGTCTTTGAAAGTGATACCAAGGATCCTTCTGTAGCATCTCAATTACATTGCTAGGATCCTCCTCTCTAGCTTTGCAGTCAGCGTCCAAGACTCACAAGCATATAAAAATGTGGCCAAGACCAGGGAGCGCATCATTCTGATTTTGGTGCCAAGGGCTAAGCTTTTGTCTTTCCATATTAAGTTTTAAAAGGGCTCCTGTGGACTGCTATTCGGGCCAATAGTTCGGGTTTCGTTCCCTCATCTGAGACAATAGCTCTGAGGTATTTGAAGCTGCTAACAATAGTCAGTTTTTCGCCTCCAATACTGATGCCTCTTTTAAAGCCCTGTTGGCTATTGGTCATAATTTTTTTTTTTTCTGCATTTATTTGCATACCATTTGCTGCAGAAGTCTTGTCAATGCGCATCACCAGGTCAGCTAGTTCTTTTTCTGTCCCTGCTAGGCCCTCAATGTCATCTGCGAAATGCAAGTTAGTAATTCTTCTTCCTCCAATGCTTACAGTACCTTCATAGCCCTTGAGAGCATCTTCCATTATCCTTTCAAGGAAGATATTGAAGAGTGTTGGTGAATGTAAGCAGACTTGGCTTACTCCTTCTGTTGAAGTACACTGCACTGGTGGCATCCTTGTAGAGGTTCTGGATAACTTTAATTATGTTTTTATTAATGTTATACTTTTCCATTGTCGCCCAGAGTGACAAAATATATTGAAATGATAATTTTTTTATATTTTTTATTTAATAACAATGACTACAACAAAAATGATGTTGCAAAAAAAAAGTTATTAGTTTTTATGGCATTTTTTAAGGAAGAAATTCATCTAAATTTTGACCTGTGGATGAATACACATACAAAAAATGCAAACTTAAAACCATTTCATCAACTAATATCACTGAATAGTTATCTGCACTAAGTATTATAGTGCATTGAAAGTGATAATAGCAAATGTATTTAATAATTATCAAACTTGTCACAAATGTTGTACAAAAAAGTTTGATGCAAATAAAGTAATGTTGATATAACATGGAATTGCAAGGTTTTGAAAGTATTAAACTACGTACACCTTGGTATATTTAGTTTTTGAAAACACTTTTTTTTAATATAGAAAGATCTACACTTTAAACTTTCATTTTATATAATTCTCATTTTATAAAAGTAATGAAACAAACTTTATTTCAAAAATATGTTTTATTATTAAGATTTGTTCATGTGTCATGTCTCATGACCTATATGTTCAAAAATGTAGTTTCTGGTGAAAAAGAATAAAATTTCTGCCTTAAAATAATACTAAAAACTAAAGAGTGCAGGTATATTCCCTGAAGCCAAAACCATTTCTAATTTTTGTGTGTGTTAAGATTGAACTAAAACGTACACGACTTTCCTCACAATTGTAAACTGATACAGTACTAAGCAAAATATTTCAGCTCTAGTACCATTTTAGCCCATGAGATCTCATCCTCCAATCATTTGTTTACTTTTTTTTTTTAGAAACATAAATTTCCTCTAGAAAAAATCATGCCTCACTTCCTGTTTTTGAGCAACCAATGAAAGCCTGGTGCTAGTCTCAAGGCTGAAATGTTCATTGTTTGATAAAGTTTCTCTTTTTTTTTCTGTTATTTCCTATGTTATCAATTTGTTCAAACACAGATCAAATCACATCAAAGAAAGATCACTATTAGATTTTTTACTCACCCACTGATAGCATGTGAATGTGCAGTGATTGAATTGGAAAGGCGAAAACCACTAGCCCTTGCAGCTTGCCCCAGAGTACCTTTAATTTGATTCAGCATTGGATTGACTCCTTGATCAACAGGAAAATCAGAATCCTACAGAAATTGCCAATAAGACAATTTGTATGTTATAAACATATTAACTTCATAATTAACATTAAATTAAGATTCAATTTTTTTAACAAATTAAGATTGATATAAATAAAAAAGGAATAAATAAAATGTCAATACAAATACATGAAATGCAGATGTAAACCTATTTGGAACACCTATTAGTTTGATTCACAAATAGAAATCAATTTCTTAAATTATATGTTGAAGGATGCAATGGATTAAAAAAAAATCGTTACATTTAAAACTGGTCATTTCACAGATACCAGTGGCAATATAAAAACAATGCAGAGTTAGCCACTCTCCTCCTGATTTTAAAGTGGTACAGTGTTTCAAGACAGCATATAAGGTAGCATTTTTTAATTACTAGATGGAGACACAAACAGCCATGAAAATAAATTATTTGTAGTGCATCAGAATAGTCACTTATTAAGTGTAATAGAGAACTTGAGAAGAGTTCAAATTTGGTGTTTCAATCTGCAGTGTTTTTGTTTGTAAAGAAAGGGACCTAGGTGGTAGTAGAGGTCTGCCTAGCAATGGGGGAGGGGAGTAAGGGCCACACAGGGAATGAAGTGGTGTGGGGCATCAAAGTTTTCTCCACCAGTGTGTATAAACCTTTTGAGCCCCAGATCCTCATTTATCAGTCTGAGTGTAAGTAGATAATACCAAGTCAGCCAGAATTATTAGTCTAGAGCACCTTACAATAGACAGTCTATTATTGAAAAAATCTGGCACTATGTGGGCATTGTGAAGGAGGAGAATGAATTTGAATGTCAAAACCAAGGCAATGAAATGACTAACCTAGCACAATCCAAAACTGAGAGAACATATGATTTTTAAAAAGGTTGGTACCAGGTTGACTTTATGTACCTTTAAATTTGACATAAAGGAGTTTTGTGCAGAGCAAAAGAGGCTTCAAAAGGTTGTTGCAGTTTCTTTGGAAGTCTCAGAACTTCCAAAGCCAGGACTTTTTGAGCTCTTGAGTTTAATCAGAAAATAAATATATGGTTAGACTGGTGTTTCTCAAACTGTGAGACCTTCCCTCCCCCCCCCCCCCCTCCAAATGTCCAGAATAGGGGTTTAGGACATGATATGCTGACAGGTGGGCATGACAGTCAATTAATTTTTCAAGGCACAGAATATATATTTTTTTTATTGTATTTTTATTTTAATAATAATAATAATAATCTTTATTGTCCGTATGGAAATTTGTTTTACAATTTGTGTATTGCACCAAACAAATGAACAATATTACCAATGCTCCAAAAATTGAAATATATTAAGTAAGAGTCATCATATTGTGTTTTTGCGAGTGTCATCTACAACAATAAAGACTCAAACATTTCAAAATCCCTAAGTTAACATGATTTTTCTTGATTTTCTTATGTCTGTATGGTAGAATTTCTCATAACTGTTTTGCATCAGCAACAAGACCTATTACTAGTGCTTTTTTTGTAAAAAAATAAGTGCTGGTACTCAGTGATGGATGGCCTAACTTTTTACTACTAATAAATTAATAATGAACTTTAAAAAAGCACTGTCTATTACCATAAAGATGATTTTAGGAGAAACACTCATTTTACAGATATACATGCACTAACTCAAAGGTCCTTCACATAATAGTATGGGTAGGGGTGGCTCACTCTTTATTGGCTTAATTTGACCTTCCTATTTTTTTTTTTTTCACTAGGATGGTTGGTCATTGTGCTGGCCATATAACACCTTTGTTAATTGTCCACCATACAAACAGATGGGCTGCCCCCATACATGCTCTGCCCTATTAGAACTAGGGATGTCAATGTTAAAAACCTAAAAGAAAATTTGCTAGTTAAAAAACCAACTTTTGCATTATAAACTGTTGAAACCTAAGCAAACCTTATAATTAATTAAAGAATAATTATGATTACACCAGTCGTTCCCCTACTTTTGACTCATGGACCTCTTCTTTAGTCATAAACTTGCCCAAGTGAAAAAGCTATATAATAATAATATGGTTTGTCTTCGAGTCCAAAGATTATTGAGGAAAGCAGTATTTCCTGTGGCTATGCAGCCCCAGCTGTGATCTATAAAAAAGCTACATAAATGCATGATATAAAAATTACAAATAAAAAAAAACTTGTTAAAGAAGTAAATTAGTTAATTCTATAATTTTGTTGAAAATAATAAGATGAAAAAAATTAATGACTTAGATGAATGTGTTGAGATTGTATGAGTGTATTTCTGTCCAGTTCAATGTTTGTGATTAGCAGACATTAATCCCCACAAAAACACACTTTTTATATATCTTTTTTTGTGATGAAGCTCATTCAAGTCACAATATGACTAACACAATTAAAAATAAAAATTACATTGGGATATCTTTTAAAATCACTAGGTAGGTTGTTGACATCGCCTGAAGCAAATTCAGATTTTTTCTGACGCTCCATTAACAGCTGTTTATGTGTAGACCCTTTCACAGTTTTCATTATTTCTGTTTTTGCAATGACATTGCCTGTAGAAATATAGATGCAAAGGATGCAAGTGCAATTGAAAAACAAAATAATAAAGTTAATCATATTATCAATATTTAGCAGGCTTTTTTTTTTTTTAACTCCTAGCTAACTGTGTCCAAAACTGGCAATATAAAACTGACATATGGAACTGATGTTTTGTAACTAGAGACTAATCAAATCTCTAACTTGGCTGAAAAAGGAGAAGGGTTGTCATAGGGCTAGTTAGCAAAACCATGTGGAAAAACACTAGCTAAAGAAACACCAAACAGAAAATAAACAGAATTCATGGACCAGTGAGAAGATAGACCTCCAGCTGAAAGGTTTATGATGCATGTCGGGTGAAAGCCAGAGTCATCTGGAAGCCAATAAGCTAAAGACCATCAACTCCATCATCACCACAAGGACCACCACTACTATGGGCAATACATGGAAACAGTTGGAGAGACCCGCCCAACAGAGACACTTGGAGAAAGTAGATTGGTGTTCTATGCCCCAGACGAGACCACAGAAGACAAGAAGATGAATCAAACCTTTTACAGCCATTTACCTTGAAAAGCCTCCAGATTTTGAATAGTATTTTGAAGGCCTATGACTTGACCTAAAGCTCTATCTTTTTCTAAGTTAGCCATCATTTTTTCCTTCATAGCTGCTTCATAACGCACTTTTAGAGCTTCCAGATTTTGTGGGTACTGTGAATAATGACGTTTTAACCTATGGATTGAAAAGAGAGGTTTTATGTTATTCAAAAAAAATAGTTTTAAATCTCCTTCCAGATACCCTTACCCCATCCACCCACCCATGTCCACAAAAAAGATTGCGCCATGGCACTCTGAGCATGCAATATCACAAAATAAGATAAGATAAGATAATTTTATTGATCCAATCAAATGGAAATTCAGTTTGACTACAATTGACAAACTCAGCGTAACTACTTTACAAAAACAATATGGATGAAAATTTGAACAACATTCACTCACGAAACACATACACAACACAAAAGCTAATTTTAAACAAAAATATATTATTATAAATTATCATGCAGATCAACTATCTTGTTCACAATAATAAATAAACATTTCATAAAGAATTGTTTTCTTCTTCAGCTATAAAATTCCAGTGACAGATGCAATATTAGAGTAAAATTTACCTTTTGATATCATCAATGAGCTTATTTTTCTCTTGCACAACTCGTTTGTGATGCATTCGGTGAAAGTCTCTCTCCTTCCTCAATTTAACATACAAATCTTTAGCTTTGCTAATAAAACATCAAAAACAAAAGCAAAGTTTATGTATGTTACTGCTTTGATTTTGAGTTGATCAGAATAATGACACCAAAGTTCTAAGTTGAAGTTTTAACATTTATTTAAGAAAATACTAATAAATTGCAATTAAAATAGTGGCAGTATTGAGTGAAATTTGTAAATTATCTGTTTGATATCATAAAATTTATTTATAAAATAAGAAAAACGTATCTAATATCAAAATTAAGTAATTAGATAAATATTATGCAATTTTACTTTTAGACTGGGTCTTTAATATGAATTTCTCAAAACGATTATAATAATATTTCCTTAAAAATTATTTATAGATTATTTTTTTCTCTTTTGAGAAACTTTATGAATAGTGCTTGTTAAAAAAAAAAATATATTATCTAAGTTTGTTTTTACAAAACTTATAGAATAATATAACAATAATAGAATATGCATCCACCGTTTGGGACCCCTCAACTCAAGAAAACATAAAGAAACTGGAACAAACACAAAATAGAGCAGTGAGATTCATAACAAACGAATATTCACATTTGACTAGAGTAATACCATTAGTAAAATCACTAAATTTAGAAAGCCTTCAGGACAGAAGACACTGAACCATAATCTTCAAATACAAAATTTAATAAAATACTCTGAAAGACACAAAAATAAAGGCACATTCCTTGTCCCATATGCTAGGACAAATTTGTACAAATACTCCTTTTTCCCTAGTGCTATTAGAGCATGGAATGGGTTGCCTGAGCTAGCCAGAAAAACCATTGACTTGGCAGAATTTAAGTCATTGGTTAATATGCATGACTAAATGCATGACACGTAGGACGTAATCATCTTCTTTTTTGAAGTAACGTCTGTATTATATAAGATAAGATTTACATTGCAGCATCTTTGTACTTGATAACCTCTTTCTGTTGAAATTCTATTTCATTCTCAAGTTCTTGATTCCTAGTGTAAACATCAGGAACTATGCCTATATCAGCATATTTTAATTGACCTCGTTCTTGCAATTCATACCTAGAAAAATAATTAATTACAAGTTATAACTAGTTGAGTACCCATGCTTTCATCTGATCTAAAGAAATAAATAAACCAATAAATTTTTTTCCGTTTAAATGACAGCTTAGTTTTACTATTTTAAGCTAAATTTTACAAATCAGATAATGAAATTATGAATTATGAAAATTAAATAGGATTGTTTTACTTTTGTAAAAGAAAAAAAAATGGAACAAATGTACAAATTTAGACTTCATAGATTTGTATAAAACAATATCTTTACTTCTAGCTATTTCAGAGCTTGTTTTTTTTTTAATTACTTTAAAATTGTAGCCAACTTTTTTTTTTTAACTTTGATTAATGGATTTAATTGTACAGAAAACCTGTTTAATTAACATCTCATTTTCAAGACTCCACATAATCTGGTAGACCAGAAAGTAAACAGTTTCAAAATGTTCGATAACAATTTTAGGTTCCAAATTTTAAACCTACCATTCTGTTTGAAAAGAGTCTAATGTACGCCACATTCCCATGTGGATTAAAAAATTTCTCACAAAGTCATCAACAACTTCTGGCTTTTGATGAACAGCAGACTTAACAACAACTTGACCAGATGCCTAGAACAAAAAATGCAATAGAAATTAATAAATATGAAGAATAAAAATGTAAAGCACTAATTCAAATCAGCAATCTTTGATATTATAGTGCCAAAAACAATTGCTTTTTGAAAGCATGTTAGCATTAGTACTACTAAGGCATACAGCAAGTAAAATTTTCTTATTGATTATGCTATTGATTTAAGTGATGGGAAAACTTTTGTATGTGTGGGTCATAAAATTAAAGAAAAAATTTGGTGGGTCATATTTTTAAATTTAAAAATGAAAAAAATTGGTATTAGATTTGACAACATCAAAAATTTAAATAATGTGATTTATGAAACAGCAAGTTTTTTTTTATAATAAAGTAAAGTGAATTTCCTCTTTTAGACCATGCAATTTATAAGGTAGATTATGTAGAGGTCATCTGTTTCTGTGGCCCACAGTTAAAAAGGATGTCTTGTGGCCAGCACAACAACCAACCTCCTCATAACACTTCTAACTAATGTCAGGTACCCATTAGAGTTGAGTGGGTTAAGAGGCACCTACAAATCCTGAAATTAGAATCCCAGTCTTCACCAGGATTCAAATCCAGGACCTCTGATTCAGAAGCCAAGTGTCACAAGTAGATACTGTGACTAAATTCGACCTGTTTCTAGAAGCTGAGGTCAGGTCATAGAAGTCCAGATCATCATCATTGGCCTCCTTCAGTTGTAGAACGACTATGGTTCATTTCGCACACTTCCTCATGTAGCTGTGGAGCCCTATTTTGGAGAGACACTCCCATCCACGCAGGTTAAGGTGACTTTCGCTTTGGTGGTAAAGGAGCTGGCCATTTTTTGCATTGTCCGTTTTTCTTCCAGCGCTGAGGCCCATGTTCTTTCACTATCCATAGCTTTCTCCCTCTGGTGCGGTCTAGAGCTATGTCTTCCCAATGGTCAGTATTGATGTTCACTGATTTGAGGTCCCTTTTTATTACATCTATGTAATGGAGGTGGGGGCGACCAGTTTTTCTTGAGCCAGTCGCGAGTTGTCCATAGAGGATGACTTTCGGGATATATTTGTCGTCTATCCGGCAAACATGTCCAAGCCAGCGCAAACATCGTTGACTGAGGGCTGTAAAGATGCT
Source organism: Biomphalaria pfeifferi (assembly GCA_030265305.1). Lineage (NCBI taxonomy): Eukaryota > Metazoa > Mollusca > Gastropoda > Planorbidae > Biomphalaria > Biomphalaria pfeifferi. The sequence goes on from JASAOG010000118.1 coordinate 114,307, forward strand.
GGGAATACCTGTTCGTGCAAGGATCTCAGTATTGCACACTTTTTCTTTTCAAGTGATTTTCAAGATCCTACGGAGACATCGCAAATGGAATGAGTTAAGTTTTCTCTCTTGCTTTGCGTAGGTGGTCCATGATTCACTACCATACAGTAGTGTACTCATAACGCATGCCTTGTAGACTTCCATTTTGGTCAACGGCAAACTTCTAAATGTTGCTAGACTGAGGGCCAAAACTAAAACCAGAACAACCCTCATAAGAGATATGCTCTTCGCAGAGGACGCAGCAGTGGTGGCACACTCACAAGAGGAACTTCAGTTACTAATGTCCCGCTTCTCTCAGGCCTGTAAGGAGTATGGCTTAACTATTAGCACAAAGAAAACAAATGTTATGGGACCACCTACTACATCACCACCCTCGATCCTCATAGACGATAACAAGCTGGATGCCGTAAATGAATTCTGCTATCTAGTCCAGATCAACCACACGTTAATTATAGTCATCCAATCAGAGAAAGAGGTTAATGGAAAAAATAGCATACATCAGTTTATAGAAGGTCACAGTTAACAAAATATTTAGGATAGAAGGTTCTATGATTCTGGAAAGTATGGTTTAGAAAAGTATAAATTAGGGGAAAGTTAGTTAGTCGGGTCCTTGCATTATAACAGTCCTTGCAGAGGAACAGGTCTTCGCATTGTAACGATTTTTTTTTATAGTAACGGTCTTGTGTTTAAACGTTTGCAGAAACATTAATGTTTTTACTTGTATTTAAAACTTGAATTTTATATTGTGGTTTAATATTATTTTTTTTATTACTACTACAAAGTACAAAGAATGTGGCAAGCCAGATTAACTCTTTTTCTATCCATCTATGTTCAGTATAATTATCTATTTCAATCATATGTAATTTACTACCCGTTTATAATTATTAAACTTTAATAACTTTTTTGTTGGTTCTCAGGAAATGTTATATTTGATATAGAATTAAAGAGAATGCATGCCCCTTTTAAATAAAACAAATTGATGTTCATAAACCAAATTTTATACATTTTATTTTAGATTATGAAATTTGAAAAAATGAAAACTTACAACTATATCTACACTAGATCTAATCAATATTTTATGATCCAAATTGAACTAAAAGTATGTATTTTTAAAAATAGTTATTCAAATTTTAACAAAGTTAATATTATAGCATATATAAAACATAAAATAATTGTCTTGAGCTCACAAATCCATGCCATTTACATATAAAAATTAATTTAAATAAAATAGAGCCTTTTTAGCCCCCACACTTTAAAATCAACACTTTTGGTCAAAAAATCATTGAAAATGAAATAAATCTGTATGTTTTTTAAAGGGAAATTATTTAAGATTAAATTTTAAGCAATTAAAAACATTTTGGGAGGAAAGAAAACAAAACAACTGACTTTTTAAGCATTGACAATAATATTGTTGATTCGGCTGAAAGAATGGGGTCAAATCAATAAAAGTATTATGTTAATAAGAAGAGAAAGAGTTAAACATTTTCATGAGAGAAAGTTGACCTGCAGTCTGTAGTTAGCTCATCACTACTATAGATGTTAATTTGTTTGAAAACTTCCTTCAGAAAGCATGGGATGATGTCTGGTAGTGTTAAAACCAGGGAATGTCATGTTGAGAGTCACACAACCAGCAGCCATCCTTGTGTATTAAAAACAAGCTTTTTTCTCTTGAAAATATATTGTTTAAGCTTAAAATCATAGAAACTTTAAAATTATTATTCTATATTAAAAAATCTTCAGCAACTTGTTAGTTATTTCACAGACAAAGGCTGAATGATATATTAAGTCTAATATTCCAAGAATAAAATTAAAGAATGTGCCAATATTATGTCATACCTTAGCAATTGCATCTTCATTAGCTTCATGAATAGTACGAACAGCTAAATCAAGGTCTTCTTCTAAATCTGTGAACAAATATACTTAATGATGAGAGAAGTTGGAATGACATGGATAAAACTGAAAAGATATATTGTTAAGACCTGCTAAAAAAAGATTACCAAGATAAAAGTCAAACTGCAAAATGCATGTATATAATAAGCACCTAAAGAAATTATTTTCTTGACCATAGATCCCTAAATGATCTCCCTCACCAATTGAATACTTTCAGGGTAAATATGGTATTCTATTTTTAAGACACCCAAAAAGGCCCTGATTAATATTACACCAAAGTGTTGGGAGCTACTGCTCTTAATCTACTTAAGTTAAAGATCTGACTACAATATTATTAAATAAGTGGATTTATCAGAAGTCTGTGAATACTTATATATACATTTAATATTACTTACAATGCTAATAGAAGACTAACTATATATTTATATAATATTGCTACACCTCTCTATCAGGCTTTCTGTATACATGGCGCAAAATGACACAACCAACCTAAAGAACTCGACAACTCGGGATCCAAATAAAGTTTACTATTCTTTGTTGTCCACTAAATTCACAGACAATATTGTACAACCGGCAACATTGTACACTGAATGTGCAAATCTTTACTGTGAATAATTGTACAGCCATAAAAACTCTGTACTGCTGTACAGAATTGTACTGGCCTCTCCATCTCTGCCTAGACTCATACTGGATTCTACTATACCGGTCTAACTTCACACTGGACTCACTGTGCTGGACTGGATCTGAATCTATCTTAACTCATACACCTTTGCACTTTATATAAGAGTCCCCAAAGACCTTCTCAAATATAATCAAGCATCACCAGTTCTTTCTAGATGATCACATGATCATATCATAAAAGATTTGCAAATGGGATTCTCAGATCACAAAAGTTTTTTGAAAAGTCACCCGTCATCACTTGTCACAAATGATTGCTTTGCAGTTTGCTGGTCTATGTCACATGTGTCAGCTTATTATAATTATATATAAATATAGCTAAATTATTAAAGATATTTTATGTCAAATGGTTTTAAAAACCTCATTATGTATAGCTATTAATAAAATAATTAAAAACCTTGTGGAATAAAGTCATCATCAATTGGGACTTCTTCATATTTAAAGTCATCATCTGAATCAACCGTTACCTCTTCCTCTATCAAAGATTTAAAGGAAATAAACATTTAAAATGTATTGAAAATATATAATTAATCAAAATGATATTAAAAGTGATAGCCTGTATATAATTGCTATATTTTTAGTATTTTACCTAACATTAAAGCTCTTTTAAAGTAGATCTCTATAATAAAAATACTAAAAAGGAGTTACAGATGAAAATGTGCCACATTAAACTCCATTATAACTATAAAGAAAAAAAAAGCATTTAATGGTTAAATAAATGTATTCATTGGTTTCACTAAATTCCAAGGACTAAAACATTAAATGTGATGAGAGAGGCTTATGACACATTCTTAGTGCAGGACTTAAAAATTAGGAAATGGGAACTAATTGGTAATTCTATAACTAGAGTATATTTTTTTTATTAACTGCATATTATTGCTTCTTAAAAAATATGTAATATTAAATATATGATTAAACTGATGTATTATTCTAAATATTCCGAAATTCCTGACTTCTCCCAACCTTTATTTTATGTTTCATGGTAACCCAAATAACTCCACTATAGTCCATGTTAGAAGAGTTACTATATAGATTCTAGATTTAGATCTATGGTGATTTTCATCTTCCGAACAATAGTTAATTAAGCGCTTCTGTTGCAATTTTTACATTTGAATGTTTATGGCCATAATGATTAGTCCTAGGAAAAATCTGCAAACATCTTTAAACTTGTCATTCATTTGTCAATAAAAATAGATATGTTGTTTCATCGTTGTTTTGTTTCACTATGTATAGTTATAATAAAATATGATATCAAAGAGAGTCAGGTGAATGAGGCCAAGCACTGACATTAATGAACACCATTCCCTTCTTTGTAACTTAACGAACCCTCTCAATATGTATAGGGTGTTTGGAAGACGAAAATTACTCTAGTACTAGTTACTTCTAGAGAATCTATATTCTAGAAATTCTTTATGATAGACCTGGATGATAGTAGATCTACTAATTTAAGCATCATTTAGGTCTAGATTATTTCTAGATCTACACAATAAACAAGCTATTAGTATTATACTGTCAATACTGAGTCAATACTAATAATACTAGAGCGACAGAGCTAATATACCCTATATCTATGATATACTATAATTTAATTACTAATAATACTAATATTACTATTAATAGCATTACTACTAACCTAAGCTTAGATATTAAAGCTGCTAACTGAGACTAGATTTAAGTTTTAAGATAAGATGAGATCTATAGTCTAGAATTAGAATAGAAGTAGAAACTATATAGTAATTGAAAAAATTAGTAAATAGATCTGGAAGACTAGAGTAGCTCATACTCAATCATAATCATACTATTACGTAGTACTAATAATAGTAGATCTAGTATTACTACAGTCATACAGACGAGGCTCAGTAGATAAATAAATAAATTAGATATTTAGCTACACTCTAGATCTACTAAAAGTTGTAGATCTGAAATTGAAATACATAAAATAAGAGGTTAGATCTACACTTCTACACTTAAAATATAGACATTCTGTCATAGATTATATCTAGTTTATTTTATCGTTTAAGGCAAGGATACTTTCAATGTAGTATTTCTCGCTGTCCATATTAACCGCCATGTTGCTATCTCTTGTTGCCAATGGCAATAATCACATTGCTTTGTAATACTGGATTGGATAGTTTGCTAAATTGATTTTGTCGCTTTTTAGCGGCCCTCGAAAGGGGAAAAGACGCTATTAGTTTTGTGCGAAATGTCTGTCCGTCCGTCCCGTTTAGATCTCGTAAACTAGAAAAGATATTGAAAATCCGACATCACAATATTTTAGACCATTCAAAGTTCTGATGCAACGACTACTTTTTTTTTCCTGAAAGCGAAAAATCTAATTTTTAAAATCAGTTATGCAAGCAGTTTTTTAAAGAGAAAAAGCTAATTAGTATGCATTATAAGTTAGACCTAATTTAAAACGAATAGTAATCTTATAAACTTTATTTTCTTGAACAATTTTTGTATAGCGACATGGCTAATTTTTTTTTTTTTTTTTGAGGCTTCGACTAAGAGATAGAGCCTTTTCAAAACAATTACATTATTTACAAGACTTCAGTTAGACCAGGAGAGGCGCGGTAAAGCGCTTAGCTTCCGAACCGAGAATCCCGGGTTCGAATCCTGGTGAAGACTGGGATTTTCAACTTCGGAATCCTTGGGCGCCTCTGAATCTACTCAGCTCTAATGGGTACCTGACATTAGTTAGGGAAAAGTAAAGTGCTGGCTACATTACACCCAAGTGAACCGTAGGCCACAAAAACAGATGAACTTTATATCATCTGCCCCATAGACCACAAGGTCTGAAAGGGGAACTAGTTAGGCCAGGTTCGCATCTAACTTTGCATTCACTTGCACCAATCCTTTGATCTGCTGCACCGTTGGGGCGCTACACAAGATCTGTCAACCTTCTTCTCTTATCTCTCATTTGTCTTTGATATAATTTCATTCGGATGTTCTTTCTGAAAATATTGAAGCCTGCCTGGGTGGACCACTTCGGGGGCCGATTTTGAGTTTGTGTTTCCACACAAACTGTCTTTGTAACCTTGTTTATGTTTGTTTTAAATTAACAATTTAGGTACCAATAAATATAACACTCTAATATTAGTAATATCATGGGGAAGATCAAGTCTCTAGATCTAATTCGCAGGAATTTTTTTTTTAATTTAGAGGTCCTAAAATTTAAATGAATGAATCTGTAACATATTGGTATTATATGTACATTTGCACACTAGCGCGTCAGTGCAACACCGCTTGTGTTTACGTAATAAAGGGAGTTCCTAATGTCTTTCCTCTTAAACACTAGTTTGTTATTTGTGTAATACGAATATTCTACATGATGACAGAGTAAAACTTAAAAGCTGTCCGGACAAAGGTTTTTATTAATCTAATAATGGATTCTTTTTATTTTGAGCAACCAATCTTGAATTGGAATGCTAAAGATCTGTATCAAGAGTTTTTAAGGTTTCAACAGTAGGTGGGCTTTTTGTAAATTTGTTTCAAAGGACCGTTAGCTGGTGCCGATAGTAAACAAAAAGCCGCATGGCTGGGAATGTGGATAGGTCAACAAGGCCGTGAAGTTTACAAAACTCTTCTCATTATGGACTGGCGAGTATGACAATCCATCGCGGTAAGAACCACGAAAAGGGAAAATGCTCAGCAATAGGAACCACATGCAATTTCTGCAAAAAGAAAAACCACTGGTTTCAAATGTGCAGAAAAAGACGCAACGACAATCTGGTAGAAGATGACAGCCACAGTGATGGAAATGTTGTACCTGTTAGTACTGCAAGTAGCCAGTCTAAGAAGAGTAAAATTGAGAACGTCAACGTCATTGAAGACAAGTGGACTGTAAAACTAGTCGTACATGGCAAGACATTAATTTTTCGTATCGACACTGGTGCAAGATGTAACAATCTTGTCAAGTCAGAGTTTGAAAAGCTCAAAGACAAAGTAAAACTTGCTTATTCAGCAAAGTCACTCAAGTCTTACAGTAACCATGTTATTAAGACTGTAGGAGCAGTGGTCCTACCTTTGAAAAATAATATCCAAGAGATGAAAGCAAGGTTTGCATAGCTAAAGGTACACGACCAGATGGACATGTAACTGGTGTTATGTCAGGATTCACTTCTAAGTGTACAACACCAGGTAATTCACCCTGCTGATCATCAAATACATCAGAGAACTGTTCAAATATTTTTGTCGATAACCTTGGTAGAGGCTTATCAACACTTTTCAACCTTGTCAAGACTTTCAAAAGTATGATAGTTAATTGTAATTAGTCCCATTTTTTCTGACGTTTTCTTCCCTAACAGGGGAGTTAAGTCATCTCTCACAACCACGAAATCAACACGATATATCTTGTTTATCCTTGGATTTTGTACTACGAGTTGTACCTTTCCAATAGGTATGAGTGTGCTACCGTCATACACACGTAGCTTGCTTTGAGTGGGACAGATTTGTGCAGATTTAATAAGCTTCTTAGGGATGACATTAACGCTGGCACCCGAGTCAATCTGACACACAATCTTCTCACCAGCTATGACCATTTCAGCTTTTATGATTTGATTGCTTGGTCCACCTTGTACAGCAAGCACAGCCTCATCATTAGAAGATAAAGAATAACAATCATCAGTCCTTCTGTACACATTGCAGTTTCTTTTTGGTTGCATTGAATGCCGAAATGATTTTTTTGTTTACAGATTTACATTTTTTACCCCACGCAGAATTGGTAAAGCGGTTTTTATTTCTATACGGGGACATACATATGTATTACATAGTATGCATACGCCAAACATTCTACTTTATATATTAGATGATTTTATATAGATAGATAAATAGATTAGATAGATAGTTCATATTTCCATGGCTGTACTACTATTTAGATTTTTAGATCTAGATAGGCTCTAATTACTAATATTAATATTACATAAATATAGATCTAGAATCTAGATCTACATTTGATTATGTCCTTCCTATTACATATATATGATTTATATCTATCTAATATATAAAGCAAAATGTGAGGCATATGTATGTATGTATTTCCCCGTATAGAAATCAAAACCGTTTATTGACCGATCTTGATAAAATGTTCCTTGGATACTTAGACCGTAGAGTATGTATTGAAGACCCTCAAAAAAAAAAGTTTACTAGCTCTATGAAAGCATAATAACTTCATCGATCTAGGCGTGACCTCCAATGTCGAAGGCGCCGATCTAGGCCATGTTTACATGAGAAAAGATATCTATATTGATCTAGGTCTAATTTTAAGAACTACACTTTGCGCAGATAGTTTTTTACTTTGACACATGAAAATACAAAATATAGTCCATTGATTTCATTATTTAATAAAATTAACCTTTAAATTTGTGTTTCAAAAGCATTTTTTACATAAATTCGATCTTTATATCTGCGAATGTAGAATTCCTGATGAGCATTCTTTCATTACACAATACCGTAATGTTACACATATCTTTCTATTCCTAGGTCTAAAACTCTTAATTAAACTCTAAGATGTTATAACTTCTCTTCGCAAGGGTAGTTTTATACTTTAACACATGAACATACTAATTATAGTCCATTCATTTCATATCTTAATCAAATTAACATTCAAATTTGTTTTGTTTTTTTCTAAAGCATTTTTCATGCATTCGTTCGCCCTAAAGCTGCGTTAAGATATATTCTAATAGTTTCATTCATTCGCGTACATCTAATTAAAAAGGTCACGCATGCGCACGTGCAAAATCGAAGCCAATATTTAACTCTAGATTACTCTAGATCTAAATCTATGACTCTTATGTCTAACTCAAGATCTACTTTATTCTTTAACACATGAACATACAAAATTAAGTCTATTTATTTAATTTTAATCAAATATATGTTAATTTTAATCAAATATATGTAGGCCTACAAGCAAATGTTTTTATTTGAAAAAATGGATTTTAAGTCTATTAGCTATTTTGATACCACCATTCACTCATACTATTTTTACGCATTCGCTTTACTTAAAATATTATTATTTCGTTTAATTGTTTACAAACCACTCTCAGTGACTCATTCTTTCCACTGCCTGTTTGATAGGTTGTGACCGTATACGCTTACTTATTACTACTAGAGATCTAGGTATATTTATTGTATAAAATAGAATATTAAATAAAAATAAAATAAATAAAATATATATCTAGATCTAATATTGATTTTAGAAAGAGGTCTTGATATACTACATTTGATTACATCTAAATCTAGAGTCTAGAGACCTAGTTTTAGGTAAAACTTCCCATCCAATTTCGAAGGATCCTTTCGAAGAATGTTAGAGAGAGGGTCGGTGACAGGGCGCTCTGCTAGTACAGAGCGCGCGCAGGTGAGGTCACGTCAATATGTCATCATACGTGCGGATAGACATTTGCCAAATAATTGACGGCGAACCCTATTCCCAACCAGTTGTGAATAGGCTTCAACCCTATTCCCAACCGGATGGATGGGTCAAATTAGGTCAAAACCTTATTCCCAGTCCACTGTGTTTAGGTCAAATCCTATTCAGTTAAATGTTAAATTTTTTTTAAGTGATTGATTTAAAAGAAGATAATAGAAAATAGCTATAAAATAAAATTTGTTTGATATTGATAAATCTTTACAATTTATTAAACTTCTATTATTTTTTCCCTAATGTAATTAAAGGAACAATGTATACTTTATAGGTTATTTTATTATAGAATTGTTAGGTCGTATTTTTGTTAAATCTTTGAGCTGAATATTTGTAATAGCTATAAGATAAATAAAATATATTTATTCACTGTTTTTGTTTTCATTTCATTCCTGGTCACATTATCTCCAATTAAATTTTTTTTTTGACTTGGCTTTGACTTAAGCACTCAATTCAACATTTTTTTTGAGGCCTATATACTGCTTGTTGATATTTTTTGACATGTGTTTACAATGTTCCCTCTCCCATCTTCATTATAAAACTTAGTGCATTGAGGATGGCTATAATAAAAAAAAAGGAACTATCAAAACTAGGCAGAGATAAAAATGTAATTGGGGAGAATGGGGTTTAAAGTTTGTTGCAAAGCAATAGCATGTGTAGACACATAGTAAAATGCTAAGTATATTGTAAAGCTGTTTTTTTCATTTGTGTTGATTCTATTCAATATAGGATAGGGGATATCAAAGTTTATTGTTCTCAAATAGGTGAAATAGAGGAGGCAGGTGGGTAGGATATATCCTACACAGGATTTTATAATCTAAGGCCAAGTTGTGGTGGAAGTAGTGGATATCTTTGAGAGATTGTACCGCAATAAGAATCAATGGATCATGTTCTATACATATGATCATTATCCAACCAATCTTAGCACCATTTCAATAAATAAATATTTCTCTCATTTGATGTCAATAATATACTTGTATGATTTCTAGGTTTGAAATTTTATAAAATTGAAAACATACACATTACTTTGTTAATTTCCATTTTTCTATGTCATTTATGTTTTTTTATATCAATAAAATATAATGCCCCTCCACCCACCAAACAAAAAGTTTGTTGATCAACAGAGACTTTGTTTTTGTTGGGTTTTTTTTTGGTCATATGTATGACATACATTTATTAAAGCAATAATAATAGAGAAGAAATGTTATGTTCAACTATTACTGCTAGTTTGATATGTCATACATATTTGGTTTGTTATGGACCTTTATATATAGTAGAAGAGGAGATTTACTGAGAAAAAATCTTTACTTATTAAGTCTTTCTTTGTTAGCATTCTTAGTTAATGTTTATAATTTTAATTTATGAATGACCTATAGACTAATTATAATTTATAAACATTTTTTAAACAATTCATATACAGGGCAATGGGACTTTTTTTTGTGACTGCGATCCGATACTGGCACCTTTTTAAATGTGGGGAAAAATTATTATTTTTCTTGTATTTTAACCTTATATCATTAACAAAGCTAGAAATCAATGTGTCCTTGCCATGCAGTTTTAAATCTCCTACATAAATAGCACAACACAATCAACAGAGACTTTGGTGTTTGTTTTTTTTTGTCTTATGTATGACATACATTTATTAAAGCAAATAATAGAAGAAATACTATTACAACCTTACATTTAATTGTCATTGCTAAATTCTTTTCATGCTGTTTTTTTTTAATGTAATGAAACCACTTTAGATTCTAGATCTAGTCAATCTAGATAAAGTGAACAATACTATATCTAGTTTTACTAGATCTATGTTAAAACTGAAATCAAATCAGTGACTGTGGACAAAGCATGTATGATTGATTCCTGCCATCTTGTTTGACCTTTAACATAAGAACCACTTCCGGTTGACTGGGAATAAGGTTTTGACCTCATTTGACCTGAAGAAACGATTGGGAATAGGGCACTTCGATAATTGACCTGAAAATCTAGGGGTAGGGGCCTTCTATGGGAAGTCTTAGATCTATTCTAATCTAATCTACATAGATCTAGAGTCTATAGTAGATCTAGTTTTACCGTTTATTCATTGTAGAATAATACTAGACTCTAGAATTAAATAGAATGTTAGATTCCTTTCATCTTTGGGGTGTATTATTTATTCAAGAATTGCAGTTGAACTTTAAGGTGAGTTACTTGAATGTCTTGAAATACTTGAATTCTGAGAAGTTGAATTGAATCAGTTGAATGTCTTGAATATTAAAAATATTTTTAATATTAATTTTAAATTTAATTAATAATTATTAGAGACAAATAGAGAGAATATTTTATTATTTAAAAAAATTAATTGGAGCTAATCTAGATTAGAGTAGTTTATGATATTCGGACACCTATAATAGGCCCAAATTTGAAAGTTTGACTTTGACAGCGCATTTTTTGACAATGGTTCAACATAGAAAAGAAAATGAAGTATAGTAGAGACAGAGTCACTATTGTGGAGCAGGCATGCTTGCGGAACAGCTTGTCGAAATTAGTTAAAATCTACTTTATTTTGAAATTTTCTGCAAAACTACTGTAACGGTACTGCACATGGTCCATTTCTCTACATTTCCAATATAAGGGTTTTCCTTTCACAGCAGAAAATTCATTTTGACTCCAGGTTAAAGTTGACAGGTGTGTCCATTATTTTTCACGTACCAGGAGAACCGCATAGGTCAGGGCTTAAGGCTTTTTAAAAATGATAATGACACATCACCTGCATGATACACCTATTTTTCGGTTTATGAATGAATGTGGAAAAAATTCATTTCGTAGCTATCTACCAGGAATTTAATTTTTTAAAAATCGGGAGGAGTTTACCCAGTTTTTACCTTTTACCAGGGTAGTGTGTTGCCAATTAAATAGAAGAGATAAAGAATCAAAAAGTGGCAATGTGTTGTCTTAAACTTTATTAAAATAAAATTAATGTAAAGGATAAGGAGTTCAAGTATTATATAACACTAATAAATATATGCTTTACATAGGCTTTGTTCCGACATTTTTACCGTGTTCCGCAATTGTGACAACTTAAAAAATCCTGTTCCGTAATTGTGACTGACCATATCTCAGTCGATTTGAATGTAAAATTTAAATATATATATCTGTTGAAAAACTAAACAATGCGTCTATTTTTATCGGAAAATGGATGGGCAATGCCTAGACACTTTTAGTTTTTTCATAGATCTAACCATTACGGAGCAAAAAATTGAAAACTAAAAGTAGCTGCAAACTGTTCCGCAATAGTAACTCTACTCTATACAAAATCTTCTTTAGTTTAACTTAGTTTAAGGAGAATAAGAATGACTACTTATATAGATCTATTTTTGTAATATGTACCCCTAACCTATATTTGTTATAAATTATATTTAAGGTCAAAGAGGCTGTGTGAAGTGTGTGTATTCATTTAATTTGGACTAATTTGACCCACATTATTTGATTCCGGACACCATAAGTTATTTCGGACAGTCTCTAACTTGGTACATTGAATGAAGTTAAATGCCTAGATCTAAATCTAGACCTACTAGATAAATCTAGATTTATATAGAGGGAATATAGAAGATTCAGTTAGGCAAGAATGGCTATCTAAACCTGTACTATACTACAAAAGATCATCTGTATTAGAAATTTATTAAATTAATTAATAAACAGTGACCTAATTTAGGTAGAATGTGTTCATATTTTTATTCTTTGTGTTCGTATTTATGCATAGTTAGAAAACATCTTAATGATTTCATGTTAGGGGCTATGCCTGGGGATCTTAAAATTTAGTTAATGTTAATATAGAATTAAAATCTGAGTTTATTGATGCCTAAATATAGAGACTGTCCAAAAAAAATTATGGTGTCCGAATCAAATAATGTGGGTCACATTTGTCTAAATTAAATGAAAACTCTGCCTCTTTGACCTTAAATATAATAACAAATATAGGTTAGGGGTACAAATATAAGTAGTCATCCTTATTCTCCTTTATTTTGATAGTTTATTTTCTTTTCTATGTCAAACCATTGTAATTTGTGCTGTCAAAGTCACGAAACTTTCAAATTTGGGCCTATAGGTGTCCGAATAGCATTTAAACTACTCTAGATCTAGTAGTCTATATCTAACTAGAATCTAGTGCTATTACTATTAGTATTACTATTAGACTAAGAGCATAGAATCAGAATGGGTAAAATTGGGTTGCCTGAGACTGAGTCAGCTAGGAAAACCAATGACTTGGCAGAATTTACCATGAATGGCTAGATTGACCTAGGGACACACATAGGACATAATCAATGATAATCATCTTCTTTTTTCAAGTAACCTCTGTATAGTTAATAGTTACATATTTAACACATCTATGTTAGTATACAAATAAACTGATCGTCAGATGTGTGACTGGTCGTGCAGTATGCATGCTGGACTGTTGTTTAGTCATCTCGATGGCACGGAAAGTCATCATGGGGCCCAATCATTGTGATCTTGTTTTGGATTTACACATTTTGTATGTGATGCCTAGAATTCTTCTGTAACATCTCGATAGGATTTTTCTTTCTAGTTCTACAGTTAAGGTCCCAGATTTGCCTAAGTAAAGAAATGTCGCCATGACAAGCACCAGTTTGATGTTTGTGCTGAGAGCTATGCTCTTGAATTTTCAAATTGTCTTAAACTTCGCAATTGCTGTACTTGTAGACAGTGCAGTTGTGATTTGTAATTCAGGTCTGGTTCTTTTGTTTCAGTCAATATTTGAAGCTTTGACAAGCTAAAGCCCTAAGCACTTTTGGTCATTATGTGTGGATTTTTTTTATTTGCATGCTGTACATGCAGTGAATGTCTTGTTTTATGCCCATAGATCTAGATAGTTTATTACAATTATTATTTACTAAGTCACTGGGTACCCCTTAACATATGTCTCTCTCTCACACAGAGACAGAGACCTGCCTACCGTTACTCAAAATGCGTATTCGTTAAGCGAAATCTCCCCAAAAAGACCGCCAGTATGCAAATACGAATTTAACCTGTCGTGTTATTTTTTCATATCATTTTATTTTCCTCTCTAGACTAGCTTACGAGCGGTCACGCTAAGCCGTCTTGGGGGGATGGAACAGAAAAGGTGGGGTGAACACATTACTCCTAGATCTAGTCTATAGTCTGTACGTTGATTGGTTCTTGAAAGCAATTAGACTTAGTCAAGAAATGAAGAACGCAAGAGAGGTGGAGTGACGGATTGGTATCAGTCCGATAATTACACCAACGCGACTCTTTAATTATTTTTTTTACTTCATTAATATAAAGTAGTAATTAATTAATTATTTTGGAGCCTAAAAAGTTGATCTATCTAATAAACTCTGATTCCCGTATTCCTTTAAATAATAATTTTAAAAATATCGAAGCACCATCGATTCAAAACACATTGTAGATCTAGAGTCTAGATATCTAGATTTAGACATTGTGTTACAATTCTCTATAAAATCTGTATCTAGATTCTTAAATTAAGGTTCTAGATCTAGATGGGCCTATAAAAGTTTGGAGTAGGACTAGATCTAGACTACGTTTGTAGTGAGTCCACGGGATTGGTAACATATTCCAGATCTAGAATAGATATAGTCTCATCTATATTTAGACCTAATCATGACATCTTTAATTTAAAGTTTCTAATTAGAAAATACATACATGCATACATTTATACATACATACCTACATACATATATATATATAATATATATTATATATATGACTCTTTCTCTTTATTTTAAAAAATTATTTAGTGTTGTCTAAGTCTAATTTTTTTTATCTTTAGAATGTCTCTGGAGTAATGCTTTTCTTGTCGCATATAGGGGATCCCAAAATTGCATTCAACATATATTTTCCAGTTGCATATTATTTGCATAACTCTGTAGGAAAACGTGTTCTGTGGGCAGCAGTTATTTCAGAGTGGTTAAACTCAGTTTTAAAATGGTAAATTTTTAATTATATCACCATTAGTTTTCATTGCATTTATACACACACCAGTGTGTCATCATACCATCTTCAATTTCATTTCACAACCAGTATGGCATCACTTTAGCAGAGACCTACTAGATAGTGATGGGCAAAATAGGATCCAGTTAAGTTTAATCTGGCCCATGTTTGTAATAGTAATTAAAAATAACAATTTCACTTACAATATAAACATGTAAACAACGTAAACATCCTTTTTTTTTTTTTAATATGAGTTGGGAGACTGAAATCGCAAATTTTATTTTTCACTACTCAGTGCATGTCTATTATGGGTTTAAAAGCTTGCACCCTATTATGACCTTTGACTATTTACCAGACTCTATATCTGGAAGCCCCAATCAACTTGATAATCTATTGTTGTGAGACACAGCTCCTTGAGTTCTGCCTGGGTTTCCCCATCCCAGCAAGGCCTGAGGCCAAGCCCCTGCAGGGAGGGGTTCCTACATATTTTTAAAATGTACCACCACTAACTGTGAGAGTGCCATTCCCCTACTGAAAAGCAGAATGGCAAAATGGGTGGTTTATTGGAGTCTTTCTTTTGTCCTTCCATTGTCCAATGCTTATTCACTAAAACATGCTGAGGGAAATTTTCCACCCCAGTTAGCCTTTCCCATAACAGATGTTTATTATTCATTACTGGTTGCATCTACTAATTAGTCATTTGCTCAAGCATAGTATTGTTTGTTTCCGTGTATGTTGAATATTATTTAAACAAGCAACTATGTTTCAATGTCAATGTTTGTAAAGCATTTCAACTCTTATGCATTGAATATTTTAATTCTTAAACATTGAATATTTCAACTCTAAAACATTTAATATAAAACTTTTGATGCTGTGTTATTAAAGATAAACTTGTTCATAAATGTTATTATTGAACTAAAGCTGGTCGTTTATAAAAAATTATATTATTTTTCTCAACACTTCACTTATAACATTAAAAATTAAACTCTATATTCATTCCTGACTGATGACAGAAAAAAACAAAAGATGAAGATCTCTAAAAAAAAAAGATAATTAGGTCAGCAAAATCTTTTTCAAAAAGTTAATTGTTCTCATAAAGCTGCTACACTTGCTACTTCTGTTTTGGCATACAATATTGCTAAAACATTTAAAACTTTTTCTGATAGACCAGTGATGCTCAACCTCACTCTGACGGTGGGCCATTTTAATATTCGACACTCGAGTCGCGGGCCACATGAAAAAAAGGGGGGAAAAAACTGAATTATACAATAAACCAATTTTTATTACAAACCCATAAATCTGGTATTTAAATTAATTCATGAGAAGTTTATCCCAAACTACTTTTAAATAACCGACCTAATAGTTGAGATGCCAAGTCGAAGAACTGAATCTAGAATTCTAGATGTTCGTCTAAGAGATGAAACGACAACGTAGCATCGGTTTCGCACAATTCATCACTGAAAAAGTTTGTCTCACTAATGCGCAGGAAAATTACGTCAGAAAAACATCAATTACTAAGTTATTATTGCAAATAAAAACAAAATAATAATATATTCATTATCTGTAAATCAAAACAAATATTATATAAAAAGTTGTCAAATTCCCTTTAAAATAGATAGAAAATTTGACAACACAGCTTTTAAATGATTAGTTACTTCAGGTTTTGCTCTAGTACCATGGATGAAAATCCCGAATGTGAATGATGAATGACACTGTGTAATTGGTAAAATTGATAGAAAATTTGACAACACAGCCTTTAAATGATTAGTTACTTCAGGTTTTGCTCTAGTACCATGGATGAAAATCCCGAATGTGAATGATGAATGACACTGTGTTATTGGTATTATTAATAAAAGGCATTGATGAAAAGTTTTCTGGAACTGAGATGTAAGCATGCAATTCTTAAAGGAAACAACAAAATATTTTTCATAAGTTTATGTAAGGTCTACTATGTTTGCAAGCACTAACATCAAGAATATGCAATAGTATGACGGAGCTCCAAATATCTGGATTTGTTGAGATTTTCAATCAAGACAACCCAAGAACAATGTTGTTTATCTAAATAGTATTATACTGCATCCAGACATTTCACCAGCTTTTCACTGTTTTTTTACACCTCACCTTGTCATGACCTTCTCCACTCCATTCCCTGCCTACCTTGCAATGTTATAATGAAAAACAAAGCTACAAGACTATGGAATCATACACCTTGTATAATTATTTCTTCAGAAAGATTCAGGTTGATCATAACTAATTAAAAACCCTTGAAAAATGAATTTGTCAAAAAAGTTCAGTTAGTGTTATATTTTTTCAATAATGAATAAACTAACTATTTCACATTGCTGACCATTATTGCATCACATGAATTCATTTTGCACACTACTGTTACACAGCGCTCTAGTTCATAGCACTTATTTATGTCTCACTCATTACACACCAGCAATTAATATTACAATTTCAAGTCTGAGAAGTTGGAACTGCATTCTGACTTGCTTATTGTAAAGCAATCAAATTCATACAATATACCAAAGTGTTGAAAATTAACTTCCATATAAATGGAACATACATAAAACTGAGTGAAAAATTTAAGACTTTTAATAGAATTTTTTCTAAATCTTTTGTACCAATTTCATTGAGAGTTTGTAGGGAATAATAAAAAGTAGAAATCAAACTTTTTCTATAAGAATAAAATGCCTAATAACTGTTTTCAATTTTAATGCATCATATTCTGAGTTTATGATTTAACATTTTCTGAACTTTTAGGGTGCTTCATGGAGAGCGGCCATATTGGTGGGTCCATACTTCAGGTTTCTACAAACAAGAACATGTCCCACACCTG
Organism: Biomphalaria pfeifferi; assembly: GCA_030265305.1. Lineage (NCBI taxonomy): Eukaryota > Metazoa > Mollusca > Gastropoda > Planorbidae > Biomphalaria > Biomphalaria pfeifferi. The sequence goes on from JASAOG010000118.1 coordinate 132,138, forward strand.
CAACAGTTCAGTATTACTTGCGAAACTGGACCAGGTACTTCATTTTAATTAGGTTAGCTAATTTGAAAGTGTAATTACTTTTACATACTTTTTTTTTGATACAGTAATAATTTTTCTTTATCTATAATAATCAACCCATCTGTGCATTTTTTTGCTCTTGTCTGTGATAATTTCCCCAGTGGTGGATTAAAGAGGTGCTGACCTTGTTTTGGTAGAGTCCGATAGCCTTTTTGATTCCTTCAAACATCCCTTTTATGTTGCCTACTTGAGCTGCGAACTGAATATTCTCACTGATCTCTACCCAGTATTCATTGGCACAGATCGGTGCTATTCTTTGCACAGTGGTTCTAGCTTCTTTCAGAGTTAAAAGGTTGCATTAGGTGGGTTTCGCCTTTTATTATGTAGCAAGTGCATCTCTCTTTGCTCTGATGAAAGGTGTTAGTATAGCTAATTTCGAGTCATACCAATCATTTTGTTTTGTAATTTCTCTTCCGAAGATGTCCAGGGAAGTCTTTTGTTTGGTGGACTTGAGTTGTTCCCATTTTTCTGTTGCTGTAGTTCCAGAAGCATTTTTCAAAAGATTCCGCAAACTGTATCTGGAGTGCAGGGCGGTACATCTTGATTACATCAGACTGAGATTTTCCAATCTACTTAGTATGGTGTATTTTTTTTTAGGTAGAAGATTGATCTTACAACATACCAAGCAGTGATCTGTGTCACAGTCTGCACTGTGATAGAATCTGGTAAGCTTGATAAATTTTAAGCACTTGTGTCTTACCATGGTTAGATCTAGTTGGTGCCAGTGTTTGGAGTGAGGATGCGGCCATGATACTCTGTGCTGTGGTATAGTCTTGAAATAGGTATTAGTGACACACAGGGAGTGTAGTGAGCAAACCTTGAGGAGCCTTTGTCCATTTTCATTTACTTTTGCAACACCAAATCGTCCAATACAGCTGTCCTATCAGAGTTGTCAGATCCAACGCGTACATTGAGACCACTGAGAATGATAAACTGTTGAGTATTTGGGATTTTTCTGAGAGGAGGCAAAAGGTTGTCATAGAACATGTCTTTGGCCTCTAGTGTAGAAATCAAAGTAGGAAAATAGGCACTTATCAAAGTCATATGTCCATTAGAAGTGTTAAGGCGTAGTGATAGGAGTCTTTCTGAACCGTTGCACTTCAGCTCTACTGTGTTCAGCTGTGTGTTCTCAACTGCAAAACTAATGCTGTGTTTCCTTACTTCACTTTCTGCTTTACCTTGCCCGAAGAAGCTGTAGTCTTTCTCTTTGATTGAGCAAGAGTCAGCAAAACGAGTTTCTTGGAGGGTGGCTATGCCTACCTTCAGCCTGGACTGTTAATCATTTATTAATGCAGATTTTCAGGCATTTTTTTTTTGTGACCACCTGTTTGTATTACTTTTATGTGTGGCTTGTTTGGTGACTAGGGGATGATACTTTAAATGTGCAATGTGCTGGGTCATCACTGATAAATTGGAAATAGGAAGCAACAAACAGACAATGGAGTAAAATACAAAAACTAACATTTACAGTGAAAATTATTTACACAAAAGGTGGTGGTGCATCTTTTCTCTAAATGAGAATGTTTCATCATCATTCTTAGCACAAATGGTAGAGTATGTCATTTTGTCTTTAATTGAACTTATCCTATTGATGTTGTAGCTGGCCATGCTCCTTGGTGAACGGCTTGCAGCTGGAGGTGATGCTCTAGCAGGTAGAAGGTCACTAGTGACTCAGTGTTTGCATTGGAATGTCAAACCAAAGTCACTGGGGTCAGTGTCATTTTACTTTGTTAATATTTAAAGATGGATTTATAACTCATAAAACATTTTGATTGTCCCTTGAAAAATAAAGTGACCAGCTTCATCCCCACCCCCTACTAAGGTAAGGACATCCTGCCTCCCTTGAGATGACTTTTACATCCAAAGGGATATGCTCCACAGTTTGAGAAAAACTTCCTGGAGAACCCATCAAGATTGTTAGCAATATATTCTTTAAAATTATAGACACTCTGGAGACATTCATAATTACCAATGAAAATTCTTTTACTAGATTATTGAAGCAGTTGGATTCATTAGTTGCTATGCAATCCTTTAATTCTTACCTACCTTTGGTTTTGGGTCCATGTATTTACTGAAATAAATGATGTGCATGTGCATTCAAAAACAAGTGTCGATTCGAGACTGCTCACTCAAACTGAAAACATTAAAGATATTCTTAACTACTAGTTAGTAGGACAACGCTGAAGCCATTATTACCTTTTAGAAAAGTATGTGCTCAAATCTGGGGATTTGTACTGAACATCAAATGCATATTGGCCACAAGAAAAAGATGCCAGGCGAAAAAGGTGAAGATTCTGTATAAGAAAGAATTATTGAGAAATTTATTTTTCCTTAAACCAGATTGTTCAAGTAAGTCTCCCTACTTGAGCAATCAATTTCATATGAAGTTTTGTCATCTTGCCAACTATTGAATCCCCAGATCAAAATAAATCTTGATAGTGCTCCTAGCGACATTAACAAAATGAATTTCATTTCAGTGAAAGAGGCTTCAGTCACCGTAGTTACTTCAGAAGCCTCTGAACTTCTGAAACTTCTAGCTGTTGAGTCCTAGAGTTATATGAAGAAAATATCCACTGACTATCATTATCTTGATTTACATATTTCTGACAGTTGCTACATGCGAGTAAAGTTTTTCCAAAGTAAAGTTGATCAAGAATTGAGATCAATCAATGACTCACTAATTTGGCATTTTTGTCAATGGAAAAAATTGATCTGTATAAAATAATTGATGTTTTTTCCAGCAAGAAAGCATGTAAGATTCTTTTGTGGTATCTTTTCTTGAAATGGATTTTTTTTTTTTTTTTGCAAATTAGCAATAATTTAACACTGAATACATATTATCTTGGATAAAAACATCTTTTCACTGTTTTTAAGGCATCATGAGGGCATCTAGCTATGCCACTGCCCATCAGAAATATTTAATAGTTGTATTTTATTCACTTTAATACTTTTGTGGGATTGAAATTCTTTTGTTTTGTTGTTGTTTTTTTTTATAAATTACCAGTTACTATTGCATATAAGCAATTTGTAGTTGTGATAGATCATTTTCATACTGTATTGTCTTTGTTGATATACAATAACCAGCATGTTGGAATTTATAAAAAATACTTTTTGTGATGAAATTATAGAAAACTGTTAATGTTATCATTTTGTTTACAGGTAGTCCTTCTGGCCATGCCATGGTCACTTCAGCTGTGTGGTATGTTCTAGTATCAGATTTCTTGTATTATCAACAAATTCAAAGGTAGCTGAACTTTAAGCTTTTAATTTTTAAGCTCTGGATATTGTTGCATGTCATTTATCTGCATGCTATATATATATACACTTAATGACTGAGAATTGTTATTTTATTCTATGCTAATTAGCTAGGAGGTAGGATTTTTTTTTGTTTTTTACTGTAATTTTATGATGTCCCTCAAAAAGTATAAAACATGCTATAATGTACACAAAAAACATAGTTTCAATATGAAACATAAATGCCACACAAGTTAATGATGAAAATGAAAACATTCTATTTACTTATATACATTAAATGCTGCAGGCCATGAAGCCATTGAATAGATACAAACAATAAACATGAATTCATTTTTTGTAAAAACATATCAGTCTGCTGACAGGAATCGTGTGTCAAGAAGAAACGGGTAGATAGGTGTTGAAGAAGAGGCATTAGTATTTCCTACTTCAAAATTAGAGATGGGAATTGAACCCAATTTTTAAAGTTCCAGTTTGATTCGGTCAGATTTAAGTTCGAGTCGGGTTTGATGACGAGTATATTTCGGGTTTGGTTTGGTCAGGTCTAAAGTTCAGGTTCGGCTCGGTTTGATGTTATGAAATTATGTAATAGCAAAATTAAGTTATACGGTTTAATGCAATATATTAGTTAAAACAATTTCATTTGAATTTTTACATAAAACTAATACTTTGCAACACATTAGCTATTGCAACTTAAAACTACAAATTGCTGCAGTTATATTCACAAAATATAACAGTAAATGTGATGAATAATGATAAGACATTTTAAACATATACTGGTATCTAATATGTCAGTTAAACAATCAGGGTTGCATATTGTACTTGAGAAATGTCAGCATTTGTAATGTTTCTGGGTTAAGCCTTGCTGTGCGATCACTCATCGTCACTCCACACACTGAAAATACTCTTCACTGGTAGTACTTGTAGCAGGAATAGCCAACAACTTTTTAGCGATCGATGCCATAGTTGGAAGCTAATGTTCATAGTCATTCTCATTCCAAAATTCCAATGTGTTGCAGTCAGTCACAGGCAGTGTCAAGTATTTTTCAAGTTCATGTCTTTTGTCATTACTATCAGCATTAGCTAATGGAGTCACTGCTGTCTTAAAGTCTGCCAGTAAATCAAACGATTCAGGGTCAACTTCACTCTTTTTGGTAAGAGGCCATTGATCCGAATGGCTGCATTCGCCAAAACTGTCAATATATGATTTGTCTCAGTGCTTTGATTCCACCTGGTGTGTTGAAGAAGACTTAAACTTGTCTACCATTTTACGCATCTCCAAATAAACAATTTCACAATCTTCTGCATTCACAAAAGTCAAGTATTTATAATATGGCACAATAATAGTTTAAAGTTGGTGCAGTGGGTGAATAATATACTTTTCATCCAAGCTGGACTGAAAAGCTGCCTTCAAATCATGCATACTGTCACTGTCTGAACAATTGATCTTACAGACCGAAGATGAAATAGCATTGGCCATTACATCATGGGATGTCAGCACATGAAACAGTTGCACAGTAGCCTTGTGAAAAGGATGCAAAAATTCAACAATGTCACTTAACAATTTTTCATTTATATTGTTTAGTTGCTCAAGTTTGTCAAACTGCCTTGCATCAGCAAGAATGGACTTGACATGATTTAACTGACATAACAACGATTGCAGAAGAAAAAACTGACTGTTCCAACAAGTAGGAACCTCCTGTTTAAGAGTGTGTTCTAGTTCCTGATTTTTTCCACTGTGCTTAAAGTAGGCCACCACTTCTTTTAATGTTTTAATCATATCGTGAACTACATCAGCACCAGGTGATTTCAGAACCTTTTTGACAACTAAGTTCAGATTATGACCTGCACAACTAATTCTAACATCGTTACGATAAGTGGACTTCATTTTGCTTCTATTATCAGTAACAAATACAAAGTACTTATTGTAGATTTATATCTACACTCTATAATCAGCCAAAAATATTCTACTCTCAACTAACAGCCATTTCAAATAAAAGTGACAATATTTTTAAATTACTAGATCCACTTACAGGCAAGCTAATCGACTCAAAACAAATATTGCAAAGAACCCCAGAAAATTTAAGGTCAGGGGAGAGTCAGCATGTATGGAAAAACCCGTGGGAATCCTTTGCGCTGCCCTTTTTTTCTTTTTTAAAGTTTCCCCCTTCCCAAGTTTTCTAAGGATAATGGAATCATTAGAATTTAAATAAAATAATTAAGTATTTTATTATTTTTAAACCAAAAATATAAAAAAGGGATGTACAAATTGAAAAATTAGTTCGGTGAAGATAAGAAGGGTTCGTTCGGTTCATACCAAGCAGTTTCAAAGTTTGGTTCGGTCATAAGTGAGGTTCGAGTTCAGTTCGTATTCGGTTCATTTCCCATCTATATTCAAAATCACATTTTGCCAAAGACGCTCAAATATTTTCACAACATTATTAAGTAGATTACACATTTGTAATCAATGTCCATCTCCAGAAATAAGAATTTTTAGACAAAGATTGAACAATTCTAACCTAAAAAAAATTGCATTGATTTTATAAACAATAACATAAATAATACTAATTATGCAATAAATAGATAGTGTCAACATGCTGATCAACAAAGAAAATTAATTCACAAAAAAAAAATTGAGATATATTTTCCCCCATTGCTGATGTTTTAGACTCTGAATGTCCTATTGTCTTATTCCTTATCTTTGTTTTGCCCTGTTATCTTATTCTTTATCTTTGTTTGGCTCTGTTGTCTTATCTGGTTGCTGCTTCTTGACTGGTCTGCAGTAAAAATGAAATAAGGTTCATGCAAGATGATAGTGGTAACTCTTGATTTCTAGACTGAAGATTAAAGTGAGTAACAACTCTTGAGAAGTAAGAGACCCCACCCCCCCTTTCTTTTCCCCTTTCCTTTTAGTGCCTCTAAATCAAATGCAGAGAGCAGGTACTGAAATGGACTTGCTGCTGGTTATTTGATAATATGCCATTGTTAATGACATTTTATGTTGTCTTCCCATTGCTTTCTCTGTCTACCTCTTCTTCTTTTTCCTGGAACTGTTCTCTGAAGGAATGTCTTTGCGCACCTTGAGGACCTTGTGATATAGCAATAGAGTTTTAGTTTGTGTTTTTTTGACAGTAGTTATCCGGTCATCATGGGATCTAATCACTGAATTAATCCTGTTTCTAATCTTTTGTTTGTGATGCAGTCTTTGTATGTGATACATAGGATCTTTCTGTAGCATCTCAATTCCACAACTAGGATTATTCTCTCTGGTTCTGCAGTCAGCATCCAAGATTTGCAAGCATACAAGAATGTGGCCTTGGCCAAGTAGCACATCAGTCTGATTTTAGTCTTGAGGGTTATGCCTTTGTCTTTGTTTTGCATTTTCACTTGCTGATGAAGACAGTGCAATCAAGTTTTGTTCCTTGATTTGAGACTTCCACTTCCCATTCTCTTATCAAGTTGAAACTTTGCACAATTATTCAATCAGTCAAAACATTAACCAATTATTTCATCAATTAGTCATAATTAATTTTGTTTTATACCTATAGAAAATGTACTAAGCTATGGGGGGGATAAGCATTGTGTAGAGAATTAGGTTATTCACTAAAATTTTCAAACAAACAATAGACCATAATACTTTTTATTTTTTTAACTACTATAATAGCTCATTGGCTAAACATGTCTACCTTCCATTATGTCCAGTTCAAATTCAGACTTAAGCGATTTTATTTTTTTAATTTGTTTTTAAAAAGACAGGACAGAAACATTCTCCAAGTTATTAATCCATAGTGCAATGTGCATGGCTTAAGCACTAAACAAAAAAAAAATTAATAAATTTAATACAAATATTTCCTATTGCACAAAATTATTATTGTTAGTCTTATAATTATTAAAAATGTTAGTCTTATATTTATTAAAAATTGATTGATTCAAAACAATTGATGCAATTTCACTCAATATAAGCTTTGTTTTTTAAAAGTATTTTTTATATTTAACTATTTGTCAAATATAGTTTCTCTATTAATTTTAAAACTATTTTCAGTTTTGGTCTAAAGATTCTATGCTGGGCTACTTATGTGATTATGATGTGTGCAGTATGTTTGTCACGTTTGTTCATAGCAACACACTTCCCACATCAAGTTAGTGCAGGAATAATCATAGGTAAGGTTTTGTAATTTATATTATTTTCCTTAGTGTTCTACTAAAATGTAGTTTTGTGTAAACTGTCTATTGGCAACTCTGTCAGGTTTAGGTCTCTAAAACTAAAAGTGCCATTTAAAATCCAATTTCTAGGCTGCTTCTGCAAGTGAACACTTTTGTTTTATAAATGACATGTGCAAACCGAATTTTCATTCAATTATGCCATTTTAAAACTTTAAAAATGTATTTATAGTATGTACCATAGAAAGAAAAAAAACCTATTAACTTTTTAAAGAAAACTTATATAGGGAATATGAAATCACAACAGAGAAGGGCTCATGTCACCATTAGTGGTGCACCGGATAGTTGCTTCGGCTTCTGTCGAATATTCAGCAATTTTTCACTATTCAGCGATATTCGCCTTCGGCTGAATATCACTGCTGAATAGTTGGCCGGATAGTAAAAACTACACCGTAGTACCTATATTTCTATTAAGTGTTATGACTCTACAATGCAACGCTGTCATTAGGTGTGAGACTGCTCACCATGAGACACAGGACAGAGACATGAAATAAGAGAGGAAGTAAGATGGCCGATGATTAGAGATGAAAACAAGGACGCTTGTGATGTGATTAGTGTAGTTCTAGATCTAGTTTCTTTTTTGATTATTAAACATTCTATTTTATTATTTTATAATCCTTTCGTTGAGGTTATTTGGCTAAGTTATAGCAATTGGTGTCAGAAGTGGGATCCTCAACGAAAGTGGAGAAGAAGGCCTAGATCTATGTACAAGACATTGAACGATTCCATTGTCGGGTAAATCAACATAAGTTTTGGTTTTAGTTGATCAACGTTTTGATACCAGATGGCGTCTAAGAAAACACTTAGTCAACTGTCATTACCAGACCTTAGACATGAACACAGAGGTAGAGAGCTGAAGGTGAGCGGCAACAAGGAGGCACTTATGAAGCTTCTTAGGCAAAGCATGATAGAGGAAGAACAGGACCTGGAGACCTATGAGTTTGAAATAGAACCGACAATGATGGAGCTTTGGAAAATAATACAAGAACAAGGCAAAACAAATACTGACATAGGAAGCTCAATGAAGGAAGACATGAAATCATTAAAGGATGAACTTAAAAAAGAAATGGGTAATGAACCGAGCTCTATAAAATCATTTGTGACTGAATTGAAGATGGATATATACGACTCCAAACAACAATTAAGAAATGATGTGACAGAGCTAAGGTCCCAAATGGTAGAGGATTTCAATTCTAAAATGCAACTGCTACATAGTGAAATGAAGGCGGAGCTGGAAAAGAAACAAGATGTGGGGGCCACTGTGAATGAAATGTCTGGGAAGACTAAATCGCAGGTGTTTGATAGTTCTGTTTCTTGGTCAGTGTACAGATTGCAGTTTGAAGCGGCGGCCAAAGTCAACAGATGGAATACAAAGGCAGAGAAAGCAACTGGTTTGGTGTTGGCACTCAGAGGCAAGGCAGCCGAATTGTTACAGACAAAATGAAGGACCAAGACGGACTTCGATGCCATGGTCAAAACAATGGAACTGCGATACGGCGATGAACAATTACAGGAAGTGTTTAGAATACAATTGAAAAGTCGACAGCAGAAGAGTGGAAAGACACTACAGGAATTAGCGACAAATATTGAGCCTCTTGCCCGTTTGGCTTATCCATTGGCAACACCAGAATTTTTGGATGTTATTGTTACAGATGCCTTCATAGAGTGCGAGATGCAGAACTTAAAAAAGCCATCCGAATCAGTGGGAAACGAAAAGTAAGTGAAGCCCTTATCTATGCTCTGACCTACGAAGCGGCCAGAGATTCAGCGAAGACCACTCATTACAGCCGGACGATATATGCTCGGGAGGAGAATCCTACACAGCTGGTTCAAAGGCTGGTGGGAGAGGCTATAGACGAAAGACGACCCCAGGAGGAGGATCTTGCACGGCTGGTCAGAAGGGTGGTGGAAGAGACGAACGGCGACCCTATATCAGACAAAATAGAACACCCTTTCGCTGCTGGAATTGCAACACCCCTGGTCATATGCAAAGGGATTGTACCAGAGTGTTTCGGGGTCATGAATGCCAATCACAGGAAAGGCTGAACAGCAACCGGGAAAACTAATGTCTGCCGATTTCAGGGAGCGGAGATAAGCAGCACGGTATACAGAGGCTCCAAAAATGGTTATTTCTGTCACAGTGTCGGGAAGAAATAGAAATTTAAAGGTATAAGGATAGATCGGCCGCGGGTGTTGTGCTTTTCTTTTGAATACTGGAGCATCTCGGTCGATAATTCGACCTGATTATATTGTAGATCAGGAAATGATACAAACAAACGGTTATACACTGAAAACAGCCATTGGTGAACTAATACCAGTGTTAGGACAGGTTAGACAAAACTTCGAAACTCAAACCCAATTATTCAATCATGATTTCCTTGTCGCCAGTGTGACCGACGAGTGTATCCTTGGTTTGGATTTTATGCAAGCATTCAGGTTGTCGTTAAACATGGCAAATGGTACTATACAATATGCTAACATGGAGATTCCATTACTCGAGGACGATACCGGAGAAGGTCTAGTGAGAAGAATTTTGTTGGTAGAAGATACGATTATACCAGCACAATCGGAATGTATAATTTGGGGAAAGATTGAAGGAAATTGCGAAACTATCAGCACAAAACTCGTAGAAACAGTGAGAGGAATAGAGCATAGGCTGGCTGTAGGAAAGACGTTAGTGGTCAGTGTTGATGATAGAAAGATCCCAGTGAGATTCATGAATCTTTACTCGCAGGAAAAAAGTTACGAGCGGGTAGTGTCATAGCAGACTGTTACTCCGTAGATCTGATCACACAATGTCTGGACGCAGAGGTATCAACAAACACGGCACCGAAGGAAAATTCACAGATACATAAACTTATTATCATGATGAAAGAAAGTCTTTCGATGGAAAAATATAACAAGGCTGAGAAATTAATTTTGAAATTTATGGACATTATGCCCAATGACGAGAATGACTGCGGGAGGCCAAACCTTGTACAACACAGTATTGATACAGGAAATGCCAGACCCATTCGACGACCACCACATTGTCTACCGCTGGCAAAACAGCAAGAAGCCCTCGGTATGCTGAAACATATGACACAACAAGGGGTCATCGAGCCATCCAACAGCCCGTGGTGTTCACCAATTGTGTTGGTTAAAAAGAAAGATGGGACTTTGCGGTTTTGTGTAGATTACCGGGCATTGAATAATGTCAAGCAGAAAGACAGTTATCCTCTTCCCCATATTGATGACACATTGGACACTCTTGCCGGATCAAAAATCTTTTCGACTCTAGACCTCAAAAGCGGATATTGGCAGGTAGCGATGCACCCAAAGGATAAAGAAAAGACAGCCTTTTCAGCTGGAAGCCGCCTATGGCAATTTAAGGTAATGCCATTTGGCCTATGCAATGCACCAGCCACTTTTGAGAGATTGATGGAGCAAGTCTTGAGAGGTCTTAACTGGAATACTTGTCTGGTATATCTTGATGACATTATCGTACTTGGGAGTACATTTGATGAACATCTAAACAATTTGAGAGAAGTGTTTCAGAGGATTTGAAGTGCGGGCATGAAGATCAACCCCAAGAAGTGTGACCTATTCAAGAAGGAAGTAAAATATTTAGCATACCCACTGTCAGGTATACCATTGATTCTGGATACAGACGCAAGCGGTACGGGGATCGGGGCTATGCTATTGCAGAGCATCGATGGAAATGAAAAGGTCGTAGCTTACTTTAGTAGAAGGTTGTCAAAGTCTGAAATGAATTATTGTTACGAGACGTGAATTGTTGGCTGTAGTTGATTCAATTAAACATTTTCATAAATATCTCTATGGACAAAGGTTTAAACTGAGAACTGACAATGCAGCCTTGAAATGGCTACTATCTTTCAAGAATCCAGAGGGACAGGTGGCGAGATGGGTTGAACGGTTGCAGAGTTATGAATTTGAGACTGAACACAGGAAGGGACTGATTCACCAGAATGCCATGCATTGTCTCAAAGACCATGCAAAATGGAGTGCAGGCACTGCATGAAGGCAGAAGAAAAAGAAATTGAGTGTTGTCGTCTAGGAGTAGATGTTACCGGATCCTGGTCAAATGAAAAAATTAGAGAGGATAATGATTTGGCTCTCATTCTGCTATGGAAGGAGAATGGACAATGGCCCGAATGGCAGCACATCTCTGAGAAAGGGGTTGCCACGAAAGCGTTTTGGACTCAATGGGACTCAATAACCATTAATGGTGTCCTAAGAATGGTCTGGGAATCCGTTGATGGCACATCGAGACATTTTCAGCTTATATTACCAAAAATCAGAGTGTCTGAGGTGCTGCAGGAAATTCACAATGGTACCAGTGGATCTCATCTGGGTGTTAATGAGACCCTCGATAAGGTTCGCCAAAGATTCTACTGGTTCAGATACCAACAGGATATAGAGGAATGGTGCCAGGGCTGCAACGTATGCGATACCTAACCAAAAAGCAACAAAGGTAGCAGAAACGCTTGTAGAGAACCGGATCAGTAGATTTGGTGTCCTTATGGAGCTACACTCTGATAAGGGCAGGAACTTTGAATCTAGAGTATTTCAGGAAATGTGATCGACAAGACAACTGGGATGCATACATTCCAGTGTTCCTGATGTTCTACAGGAGTTCTATCCATTGCTCTACTACATATACCCCTGCAAAGATGTTGTTCGGCCGGGAACTTCGTTTACCAAGTGATCTGCTATTTGGACTTCCGAGAGACACAACAGTCCTTGCTACTGAGTATGTCAACGATCTTAGACGGCGTCTGGAGGAAACACATTCTCTGGCTCGTGGGACAATGAAGAATAACTGTGATCTAATGAAGACTAGATACGATAGACGTGCAAAGGCCTCGGGGTTTCAGGAAAACGATCTGGTATGGCTATATAACCCCCAGAGAAGAAAAGGTAGATCTCCTAAACTCCAAAGAGACTGGGAAGATCCCTATCGTGTCGTTAAAAGGATCAACGATGTGGTCTACCGAATTCAGAAGAGTCCACTGTCTAGCTTCAAGGTTAGACACGTAGATCGGCTTCATCTTTATCATGGCGGAGCAAACTTTGTTCGAGTCGAACAGTTTTAAGGAGGGTGCAATGTTATGACTCTACAGTGCACGCTGTCATTAGGTGTGAGACTGCTCACCATGAGACACAGGACAGAGACATGAAATAAGAGGGGAAGTAAGATGGCTGATGATTAGAGATGAAAACAAGGACACTTGCGATGTGATTAGTGTAGTTCTAGAAATAGTTTCTTTTTTGATTATTAAACATTCTATTTTATTATTCTATAATCCTTTCATTGAGGTTATTTGGCTAAGTTATAGCAATATTGTTAGGTGTCCACGCTAAGTCTTTTCCAGATACGCCAAACACTTAAATAACCAAACAACGCAGGCAAAAGGCCAACAATAAAGGGTAGTCAACGCTGATAAACAATGTTGAACAAGAAGTTTAATATTTAATGAAGGTAACCGTCGAATGACGTCAAACTAAATTTCTACGTCAATAAAAACCCACCAATATTCATAAAGTGGACATGATTCAGTAATGTCAGTTCTAAAATACATTAACGTTTATGTTTCATAAAAAGAATATGCTTTTAAAACTATGACTATGCACCATCTTTTAGTACAAAGACAAGGCGTGTTCATCTAAATAGAAATAAAACTTAACAATTAACATTACATACATAGCAGTGATGGCTGGCACATTTTAAAATTTTGTCTTGACCTTTGAGTGGGCTAGTTAATGTGTAATATTCCTTAGCTATGTCATGCTGACCAGACATATGATGGTTGTAGGTACTCTCTAGAGATCAAGCGAGAGAACTGAGTTTATTTACTTGGTAGCTAATCTTAATTAGAGGCTGGATATCAAGCCACAACTCTACGGGGTAGCCGAACAATGAGTTTGCTTATTTGGAGAAAAATCTAAACATGTGGCTGGACCATAAGGCCACACCTCTTCACGAATGCCTAGTTTGCTTACTTGGATACAAATCTCTTTTCCTAACGTGTTTACTTGAATATTACTCCTGCCTTAAGTGTCTTGATTTGATGACGATATTCTTAAGAATTTGACAGTGTCAAGTAACTCCTTATTACTGATTTTTTTTTAAACTTATGATGCGTACTTAGCCACTGTGTATCAGTCCAGGACGACTTTTTACACCCAGGGGCTTAATTCCATGCTTTTTTATTACAGAAACAATGATAAAATCAGTAGGGCTGATAATTATGGAAGATGTTTCTTACATGCAAAATAAAATAAAACAAAGATGTGTGTGTGTGCATATTTTTTGCCGTTATATTAAAACCTTTAGAAAGAAAGCTAATTTCATTGTTTAATTCTATTGACTTATTATATAATGGAAAACCTTATAGTAAAGTTTAAAAGAAATTGATCCAAAGCACTGCAATTCGATCTAGAAAACGAAGAAAAAATTTGCTGGAATGTTAAGAAACACCTGACCTCTGTAACTAGTGTACGGGTATAATTTATCTACATGCTTAACCAATGTGTTTTTTTTTTTGCCTGACCACTCAACACTAATGCGTATGCTCGTGGGGGAAAAAAACAAGATGGTGAACACCATCAACTATACACACTACACCAGGACTACATATGTAGGCCCACTTCGTCTATCTGACCAGGTTGTTAAAATCTGTCGAGGGTGTGGATGAGTTTTTTTTCTTCTCTATTTACTTTGCCTAATGCTCTTAGATCTATAGAACTGTAGATTTAAACATAGATGTCAATAATAAACTAGACTACAATTTAATCTATGCTTCGGCATCATTGCATCATCTAAGATTCAAGCTATAAATAGGTTAATAAAGTATCATTTACCGCAAATGAATTAATCTAAAACAATAAATATTGACCTACAACACTTCAGATTCCAACTATTAACTAACAGTTACTATCACACCCCTTTACAGTTGGTGGACTCGTACATATACACACACTCATGCTACACAGATTAGGTCGTGATAGGCCTATCTGTTTATAAATACTGTTAAGCTTTAATGCATCAATCATTAACAGAGTTTAAAGCAATAAGGTAGGTAAATGAAAGAAAAACAGTTATTAAGAATATAAGTATGTTATTTAACAGTTTTGCAAAATGCTCAGCAACACAAGACATGTAGGTATTCGGCTCCTGACTCCATCCGAATATCATACTTTACTATCCAGCAATATTCGGCTCCGGCCAAATATCAAAAAGTACTATCCGGTGCACCCCTAATCAGCATTGATTTGATTAACTAAAAAGTTATCACAAGTTTAAGATTGACATACCCATATCCAAAGTGATGAAGTCAAGGTGGGTAAAAGAGTAGTCAATCAATGAAGAAAGAAGGAATGTCCAGTGAATTAGTGATTCATTTAATCATCCTTTTCTTTTGTACCAAAGGAAATATCCTAGCCTACTGGCCTCTTCTAGTTTGCCCTTAAGCCACAACACATGAAGTTTTCTTGTAACTTTTTGTTAACCCATTGTCAGGTCACTTCATCCCCTGATATTTGAAATGATGACAAATGTGGGAAGCGTGGTCGAGAGGCCAAGTGCGCTTGAACTTGGCTTGGCTTGGCTACCTCGAAGGGGGCTCGAGGTTCGACACCCGACTTGGGCAGATTTGTGTTTACTGAGCGCCTAAAGGCAGCACGGAAAACCAACTCCTAGATACCACCTCCCCCCCACTGGTCCACAAATGAGATTGGACCAAAAGCGCTCTGAGCAAGCTATAAGCATGAAAGTAGCGCTATATAAAAGCTATAATAAATAAAATAAATAAAGATAAGAAGTGAAAGATGAATATAAGAAGATATATTATAAATGGCATCATCCTTCTAATTATCTTTATTTTATCTCTAAGATTTTCACTATTTCCACCTCACCTTGGTCTTTGATAACAATATATCCTAACCTGAGCGCCTCTCCTATTTAGTTGCACCTTGGCGATAAGATGAATAAAGTTTTGAACCTAACTAACTAAAAACACATCCAGCTTCACAACTTTACCTTGAATGCTACTTTAATTTACATATATTTTTAGATTTCTTCACAAAGCTACTTCCGCCATCACCATTCTAAAAACTTTAAAACTCTTAACCTATCCATTTTAAATATTTTCGGCATAATCTTTGATAGTTCTCTATTTGTTGTAGGTTTTTATGTAAGGAGAGGGGTCAAAAAATGTATTTAGTTTAGGGAATAAATGGCAAGAGATGAAGTGACAGATTCGTTAACCCAATTGTATACTTAGTGCTTAACGTTAACAATTAGGTCACTAGTGACATTCGTCTATCAAAAGCAAAATGCTACATTAAATTGTTATTTTACCCTCATGCTCAAAGCTTTTGATTTGCATGGCTTTCCAAACAATGGGCCCATAGGGCCACATACAATTTTTCACAAAAACTCTTTTTGTGTTGTTTCACTACATATTCTGCTAGAGAGATGTTAATAGTATTTTATTTTTATATGTTTGGATATAGATTTCATTTTGTTGTTTTTATTTTTTTTCTAGGAAAGTCAATTGCATTTGTGTTAATCCTTTGTTAATTTTTTATTTTATTTTCCTAGGTATTCTTCTAGGAATGGTGATGAATTCATTGGCCACATCTGCACTGCAGCTTCCATTTCATCTCCTCGCTTCATTTTTACTTGCCTTTATTGCCACCATGACCTATTTGCTCTTAAATTTGGTTGGAATAGATCCATTCTGGTCTCTGGCCTCAGCCACAAAGTGGTGTGCTTTTCAAGAATGGGTACATCTAGATACAACATTATTCTATTGTATTGTCAGGGACATCTCCTGTTTATTAGGTTGGTTGTTTTTTAGTTTTTTGGTTGTCCGTCCATCCCGTTTAGATTAAATATTTACATTGTAACCAGTGAGTTATTTATTTATTGTAAGCACGAAGGTGCCTGGTTGAATGTCAGGGGCCCGGGCAAACGAGCTAAGGCCTTAACATAACCCTGACAGTTGGGGGCTCGAGTCCGGCTGTGACTACCAGTCACAGAAGTATAATTTCAATCAGTATATAAGTTTTAGTTGCTTGATTAAGTAGCAGCAGTGTCTACAATACAATAATTTTTTACATAGTATTGCATCACAATCTACTGTACTAATATTGAGTTGTGTACAATTGGCAACGATGTATATCGAAAGTAGCAGATAAAATACATCCCTTGTGATATAACACTATAACTATACTGTAATATATACTATATAACTATTGTATTGCTAGATTGAAACGTATTTGTATTTTCTTGTTTTCTATATTGTGCTTCACCTTCGAACGAGTGTCTTCTCGCTCCCAGCAGCAAGCGAACGTGAGTGTAAAGTGGCTGTTGGTAACTACTGAAGTCTCAGGCTACTAGTATTGTGTTGAATTGTCCTGTGGCAACTATATTTCGACGCTGTGGCCTGAGTGAGGCACTTTCCTCCGACGTGGGATACTGCACAGATAGGTTTCTTTCTTTGCCATTTAACCACAGGCTCTAGGCTTTAGTTGATCTCTTGTACAATTAGTAGAATTTTTTTGGTCTGCTGGACCGTTGGGGCACTACACAAGATCTGTTAACCTTCTTTCTCCATTCTTATATCTCATTTGTCTTTGATATAATTTCATTCGGATGTTCTTTCTGAAAATATTGAAGCCTGCCTGGGTGGACCACTTCAGGGGCCGATTTTGAGTTTGTTTCCACACAAACTGTCTTTTGTAACCTTGTTTTAAATTAGTTTCATATTACAAGCATGTTATTTAAGTTGATATACATAGGCTGTTACTAATACCTCATCTAAATACTTGAACGCTTTCACCAAAGATGCTTGCACTCTATTTTTTTATGGACCCATAGCTACGCTGGGCAGGCATGTATCCCATTCAGGGTCAAACGTATGCCAAAACAGTCCTTTTTGGTGAGCTGAAAGGTGTTCGATGTAACAGAGATGCTCCGCAGAAATACTTAAAAGACCAGCTTAGGTTTCAAGTTGCTTTAACTGACATAGAAGAGAGCACCTGGCTGCAAGCAGCTTTAGACCAAGACAGCTGGAGGTGACATGACCGAACCAGCATTGTCTTCTCTGTGTAAAATGAGCATAGATGCTATGCATATTGGCCCCATTTCAGAACGACCTGGTTGGAGACATGATCCCTCCAGGAGATGCACATTATGCGTCACAGGCAGCGAAGGTGGAAGCTATTTAATCTGTGTTCTTAATGCATGTAAGTTGCCTAACTCTCACTACCATAAAGAAGTGTGCTCAGAACACAGGCATTGTAGACTAGGATTTTGGTTGTCTTAGTCAATTTGGTATTTTTCCACACACGCTGAGTTTTGCCATTGCTGCAGAAGCCTTTCTTTTCTTTTTGTCAGCTCAGTGTCTAAATCTAGGTTGTTGGTTATTGTTGTTCCCAAGTATGTGAATTCCTGCACCACTGTAAGTGTGTGATTTCCAAAATGTATTGCTGGTATTTATGCGACATCTTGTGTCAGGATTTCGGTCTTGGTGAGACTTATTGTATGGCTAAACTATTGACAAGCAGCTGCCAGAGCATTCACAAGCCTCTGCAATCCTTCTTGTGTGTGAGATATGGGTGCCGCATCATTTGCGAACAGCAGTTCCCTAATCGATACGCAGTCTCTTCGTTTTGGCTTTAAGGCATGCCAGGTTAAATAGCTTTCCATTGGATCTACTGTGGCTATATACTCCATCTTCCAGGGATTTAAAAGGGTTAGTGAGTAACATTGAAAAGAAGATTCTGAATAGTGTTGGAGCCAGAACACATTCTTGTTTTACTCCGCTCTTGATGGAGAATGGCCTAGAGGCGGAACTGTCAAACTGTATGGTACCCTGCATATTTTGATGAAAAGCTGACACTAGTTTCTGTAGCTTGTTTGGACAGCCATTTCTCTCTAATACAGCAAACAGGCCGGATCTGCTGACAAGGTCAAACGCCTTGATCAAGTCAATAAAAGCTATATACAGTGATTGCTTTTGTTCTCTGCTTTTCTCCTGTTGTTGCTACTGGGAGAAAATCCTATCTGTTGTGGATCTACTGGCCCTAAAACCACACTGCCATTCTGGGTAAACTCATTCTACCAAGATCTGCAGCCATTTCAGTATTACTCTAGCATAGGCCTTTCCAACTATGCTAAGGAGTGAAATGCTCTCTATAACTGTTACAGTTGGAGTGGTTGCCTTTAATTGTTGGAATCCTTCAATTCCTTGCTCCCAGCACAAACTTAGCAGTTTGTGGAGTGGCTTGATTAGGGCATGTTTTCCAGCCTGAATGGCTTCTGCATGAATACCATCTGCTGCTGTGTTCAGCAGCAATATACTTTTTAGGATGGAGCCCCATACACCTCTGTTTAGTGAAGTAGAATAGTGCTTTTGATAGTTGGTACTTCATAGCTTCATATCTTTATGCTGTAAATATTGAAACCTTTTTTCCTGCATTGCTTACCAAACAGATGATCCATGGGTATCCAGATCTTTTGAGGGTTGCATCTGAGTTTTTATAAAAACACAAACTCTATCTGTAATTGTGCTTAATATAGAAAAGGGTTGAAATAGCAGTTTTAAAAAATAAATCAAAATATTTGTTTTTAATTATACATTGTAAATTTAATTTTTTTTTTAAATCATTATAAAATTTGTGAAGCATTAAAAAAAATTAATGATAAAAATCAATTTAAAAATTATTGTAAAATGCCAAATGTACTCATTTGATTCTTAAAAAAAAAAAATCCAAATTTTTTAAAATTATGTATTTATTTTGTAGGTATACTCACTGAAGCAATGAAATGCTGTTTAAACTACATATGATAAAAAAATGGTACCCAGACTTTCCTAAATATTACGTATCAAATACCACTGTTACTCAGATTTATTTATTGTCATTTACAAATGTTTAATAGAGACATTTTTACCACAATTTTATATACTTGACATTTTTTTTGTATTGAGCATTATCCTGGCTACACTTTTCCATTTTTCATATTTTCCCTAAATGGATTTTCCAGGGTGTATGGCAGTAAATGATTTGAATTTGTCTAGATGACTATAATGTTTAATTTGATCTTTATATTTCAGGTCTAGGACTAGCAGTGTTTTGTTGCCAGTTTAAAAAACTGACCTGTAGAAGTCAAAAAGCAATAATTTTACAAGTTCTGGTTGCTGTTTTGATGCTCCATGCAGGAGATAGGTTGAAGTTAAATATTCATAATATTGTACTCTTTTATGTTGAAGCTTTTTTTAAACATTTGTTTCTGACATTTGTTGTTGCTGCAGGAATTCCAGTTGTATTTAGCTTATTTTGACCAAATATTGTGATTTCTTATGAACAATAAAATATGAATTTACATATTTTGTCTTCAAAGATATGGATGAGCCATCACTTCTTTCATTTTTTGTTTCTGGAGTCTGGGCAGAATCTGGTATAACTTAACTAGCCAGGGTAATGTTACAACATCAAATGCTTAATAGAATTCTGTAAAATCCAGTTTGTATACATTGTATTTAGCATTATTTTGCAATGCATTGTGAAAATGTTATACAAGTCAAACTAGCTGTGTTAGAAATCTTTTCCTTTACTTCATTTTATAAATTATAGATATTTATTTTCAAAACTATTATAAGTCTCAAGTGTTGACCTGATTGTTGACTACAAGCCAATGGTGTTTCTTGATTATGCAGGCAACCTTTTTTTTTTAATGCTCTAATGGCAGTAGGAATGAAAATGTACCAGTATGAATTTGTCCTAGCTTATAGAAGAAAATGTTTTTCTTCATCCTTTGTGTCGTTTTGACTATATAAGTAGATTAAGTTGTTTTTTTTATTAGTAAGTAATGGTTTATGTCAGGACTGAGTGGTGTGTGCTAATGTCACATGGTATGAATTTTGTCTGGGGGGACATGAGAATATGATTGTAAAGTTATGAACTGGTTCAGTGGAGGTAGGTTTTTTAGAGAAGGTTTGCTTTGTGATGTTTTTTTTTTGTTGCAAATAAACATTATTCTTTACTTATGACAATAGTAGTAGTTATTAGTCATATATCCTCTAGCAAACCATAATAAATCTAGTCTATTATAAGCATATTGAAAGCTAACTATTTACCAACAATAGTTTTAAAAGGATATTTGGATGCTAATAGTTTCCTCTGATATTTAAATAGCAAAACACTCATACTTCATGCTCTGGAGTTGCATAAGCCTGTGAAAAGAACCCACATTATTGCTCCTTTACATTCTACTCTTATTTCCTGGAGTGCCTTATTACCAAATGATATTACATTGATCAACAGTGTTTACAAGCTTAAGAAATCCAACATCCATGGACTAGAAACGCTTAAGTATATTAACTTTTTCAGCAACTACTGTGGTCAAATGTCTTAGAATTGTCCCTAACCCTAATGTTTTTCTTTTGAAAATCATAAATTATACCAATTAGTTTAAGTTTTACATGCATAAAGCTTTATTAGTTTAAAGTGATATGTTTATCTAAATGATTTATAATGTTTTCACAAAAGTAAAACTAGTCTATTGTTTCCTGGATCAGAGCAGAGTGGGAAAAACAGTGGCTAACAATATTAAATGCTGGTATTAATTTGTTAGTAAACATTTTTAACATTCATAACTAAGGTATAATATTTTTAAAAAAACATCAAAAGTTCATAACTCTTGTCACTGAAAAGCCTTTGTATTCAAATCAGATCTAAATCCAAAATGAAAGTTTATTTGTGAATGCTGTATGTACAAATTGTAATACCCTTTCCATGTAATTGACTTTAATTAGATAAGTACACATGCAATACAGGGTGTATAGGACACTCAAACAAAATGAATTTAAAGGAAACAATTTTAATTAAAGAAAAAAAAATGGAATGCCAATCTTCTCCTTGTTCCTCTGATAGACTGAAAAAGGTTTTGAAGGTAGAGAAAAATGCGAGAGTAGAGTTTGTAAGAGCAAATTGAAATCATTCTTTTCTAGAGATTCCTAAAACTGAAAGTGATGAATATTTATGAATTGCGGTGTAATTTTTAATTTCTGAATACCTTTGTAACCTTTGTTAGTGCCCCCGCTTGAGCCGCTAATAGTTTTTTTGTGGTCTGTCTGTGACAGTTTTAGGGTTAAATAAAATAGGAACAATTATGTCATAGGTCACCATAAGACCAAGCAACGCTGCAAATGTTTTCAATATTTATGAACAAACTTTCTAGTAAGAGAAGACTAGACAGCTTGACATGGCATTCTCTTTGTGAATGCAGGCATTTTGTTGATGAAACAATACTTGGAGGCTTATGCTGCATGGAGAAACTGGAAAGTAAGTACTTTCCCATTCCAAATGTTTCTTTCTGCTGTTTCTTGCTTTAAAAGGCAAAAAAAAAATGTGAATTTAGGGGATGAGAGTGATGGAATTATTATTCCAGTCAAAAGTAATAGATCTAACAGGAGGTACTCAATTATTCCAATCAAAAGTAAATAGATCTAACAGGAAGTAGTCTATTATTTTTATCAAAACTCTTAGAATGAACACATTAAGCCGCAAAGGGAAACAAATTTAAATTGAGCTTTCTAAATGATTCACAACTTTAGAAATAGTTTTAAATTGGTACAACACTAGCTCCATTTAATGACTACTTTTTCCTTACATTCTGTTTTCATTTTTTAAAAAAAATATATAATTTTAGCAACCATTTCTTTGTATTTAACCTATTCAAGCAAAAATGAAACTTTTGAAGTGGCAGATCACTATTGGTGTAAACAGCTGCCTCCTAAAAACAAGAAGTGGATTTAAATAAATAAGAAAGTTTATCCACACTTTTAAAAATGATACATGATTTTATGTTTTAAGAAAAATATACAAGACATTGCTTAATTATTACAAATAGTTCATTATTAATATACCAGTGTTAAAATTGTGCTGTTGCCATTTTAGATTTGTCTCGAGATTTGTTTTTGCTTAACTTTTCGGTTATCTTCTTGAAAGGACTCATGCTGGGCGTAGATCCACTGGCAGCTGAAATGGTTAAATATGAAATAAGTTTTAAATTTAAAAAAAAAAAAAGGTTTTATTTTTCCCCAACCATTAGCATTTTTTTCTGCCAGGAATATCAGACGATTTGTTACAGAGCAGGGTACCTAATGCTTTAGTTGGAAAGATTCACGTATATATCATACGCAGAAGCTTTGCAAAGAGATGTGTATCAGAACATCAATATTATTTGTAATAGATGTTCTAGTCATTTACACTAAAGTTGACTTTCACAAGACATTATCTAGTGACCCAGATTTGAGCAAGAAAAATGTTTCCCTACTGAAATGATGATGCATGTTGCTTTATAAAATTCTTTTTTTTTTAATCAATAAAAACATTTCATAAAATTTGTCTAACAAGTGACTAATCAATGATGATGACATATTTCCTGTCCAACAAGTTAATGCAAAGCTAAGGATGACATGTTTCCTGTCCAACAAGTTAATGCATAGCTAAGGATGACATATTTCCTGACCAACAAGTTAACACATAGCTAAGAACAACATTTGTTATATATTTAGTTTACTTACTAGCAATAGGTACAGTGTGGTTTTGTATTACACTGATCTGAAAAAGAAATGTGTCCTTCAAATTATACATAGGGGAATACAGAATATATTTATTGTCTAAGTAATAAATATAATAATAATAATACTTTTTATTATCCATAAGGAATATGTCTTACAATTTGTGCACTATACTAAACAAAATATTATAACTATACAAAAAGAAATATAAAATCACACCAGATTCACTGAAAAGTTACATGTGATAGTTGAATTGTATTTAATGATTTGATTGTAATGAGTGACAACCTATGCCTTGACCATCACAATCAAGGTTGTGGGTATGAATGCTTTAGTTGTTTGTGATATTGGTTTGCCATCATTAAAGCATCAAGTTGATATGACTGTTGTCATTAAAGTGTAACTTGGTTTTCTTATGGATGGCTGCCTGGTCGTGTGCGGAAGGTTTGGACTAGGAAGTAATTATCTTCAACTCTGAAGGAACATCCGAAACATGTAAAACATTTTACAAACAAACAAACATTTTACAAGTGGCACATTTCAAAGCTTATGTTTGACATCACTAGATGATCCCACAAGAAACGTAGGTCTACTAGTCTTTATGGAGTTTTTTTGGTCATTATCTTCAGGTTTAATAATTCTTTTTTTTTTAATACAAATGAAATATGAACCATACATCATCAACAAGCTTAAAAGAACAAAAATGCTAATAATTTTTATATAGATTTATTACTATGAGATTACTGAGAGCATAAACAAGTTTAGATTGAAACAAAAAATTAAACAACTTACTCCTGAGTCAGGCGATGATGACCTTGGTGAATTAGATTGTTGGAGAGATGACATGCTGCTGTAACCTCTAGAAAAACCTGAAGTACTTTCACTTGAAGACTGAAAGAAAAAAGTGTAACTTCTAAAAGCTGTCTATTTTAAATCAAATCTAGAGCTTGTTAAATCCAAGTAACAGACAAAGCTGTACTAGGAATAATAGAGGGGTTTGTGTCTTTTTTTTACTGTAGTTTTTCTTCACTTAGTAATTATTTTATTAGAATGTTAAGTCCAAGGTTTACAAGATAAATGTTAACAAGTCAAATGTTAACATTTCAAATGTTCAGGAGATGAATTAGTTTTCACTTATTGATTTAAAACTTAAGACAATATTTGTCTAGTCTAATAATTTTAATCAAAAAGAATTTGCACTTCCATTAAATTTTTTTTTTACCTGATAAGATTGAAAATCTTCAGTGGCAAGTTGTGCTGTGATAGACCTTGCTAATCTATCCCATGACCAATCCCAGAGATCTTTTTTAGTAAAGTCGCAACAAGCCATAATTCTCAAAATGTTCGGAATGACACAATCCTCTATTTTGATTGGAACAATACGTTTGTTTCTTGCACCTAATCAAAGAGAATTAGTTTTAGTTTTTCTTTTTAGCTACTTAAAAACTACAAGGTTTTTTATTTGTGCTTAATCAAATTATAATGATCAGTTAAAACGACATTATATTAAATTCAACAATAATTATAGTTCCAACAGGTCATATTATAAACTCTTTCAAAACTACTGTTAATTTTGTTTACTTTGAATAACAAGCATTGATTTATTTCTGTGAGATACACATAGAATTTTGTTTCTCTGCAGTCCTTACTTTAATAGCTTGTCAGGGTTTGTTTGCATAACTTTCTGAATATTTCTTTCATCAAGGCTGTTTCTAAATTCCAATCTTAATCTTTTAACAAATTATTTTTTTCAAAGACATTAGAAATTACTTCAATTTCCTGTTCCCTCAGGAAACTTTCTTTATAGAGAAGGATGAACCAAAGTATATCTCTCTATTTTATATATATATATATATATATATATATATATATATATATATATATATATATATATATATATATATATATATATATATATATATATATATATATATATATATATATATATATATATATATATATATATATATATATATATATATATATATATATATATATATATAAAAACAGTGTGTATAAAACAGATTTCGAACAAAGAACTGGATTTTGAACTTGCTATCAATTTCAACCACTGATCACAAGCAAATATGTGTACACTTAAACAATTTGTTTTCCTATTGGTTGAATCTGTAAATGATGGTAAATGACTAGAAAAGTGTCCAACCTGGTGAAAGAGACTGAGCAAATGTGCTCTGAAACTCACAAGCTTCACTTTGTAGAAAGTTTTTACTTAAAACAACTATCATGTGGCGACACCTAGAAAAAGGAAAGAATTGGAAAATATGTATGGTTAGTAAAGTTATACAAAAATGTATAGCAAGAAAAACATCCAAAACATGTACCAAAGCTTATAATTAATAAATGTTTTGATGTATAGCTACTAAAAATTTTTAAAACATGCATATTGCCATACATGTCATAAAGCTTTAGTTGGATTGGCAAGTAGCAGTTTCTATCATAAGAAGTCTAACATTCATGAAACTTTATCTTATCTTATATGATACAGACGTTACTTCAAAAAAAAAGATGATTAAGTCCTACGCGTCCTGCATATTAACCAATGACCTAAACTCCGCCAAGTCACTGGTTTTCCTGGCTAGCTCAGGCAACCCATTCCATGCTCTAATAGCGCTAGGAAAGAATTAAGGATTTGTACAAATTTGTCCTAGCATATGGAACGAGGCATGTGCCTTTATCTTTGCATCTTTCTGAGTATTTTATTAAACTTTGTATTTGAAGATTATGGTTCAGTGGTTTATGTATAATTGCTACTTTACTTTTAAGTCTTCTATCCTGAAGGCTTTCTAAATTTAGTGATTTTACTAAAGGTGATTTTACTCTAGTCAAATGGGAATATTCATTTGTTATGAATCTCACTGCTCTATTTTGTGTCTGTTCCAGTTTCTTAATTTTTTTCTTGAGTTGAGGGGTCCCAAACAGAGGATGCATATTCTATTATTGGCCTAACCAAGGTTAAATAACATTTTAGTTTTATGTTCTTATTTGATTTATAGAAATTTCTTCTAATAAACCCTAATGCTTTGTTTGATTTTTGTATTGTTTCATCAATATGGGAATTCCATGACAGTTTTTCATTTATTATAACACCTAGGTATTTTGCATTTTTAGTATGTGTTACTCACCAGACTAGTTCTAATTATGAGAAAAAAAAAAGATGTATTGAAAGATGAAACCATCTTGGTCTAAGTTAGTTTCTAAAGCATTTTTATAGCACCTAAAGATGTCTTATAGAAAATTATAAATATGCTGTGCAGATGACTGAAATGAAATTTAGAGTCCTTGATCTAATACAAGAAAAGAGTATATGAGGCTTGATCTAACAAAAGAAAGGTGTATATGAGACTTGATTGATCTAACAAAAGAAAAGAGTATATGAGGCTTGATCTAACAAAAGAAAAGAGTATATGAGACTTGATCTAACAAAAGAAAAGAGTATATGAGGCTTGACCTAACAAAAGAAAAGAGTATATGAGGCTTGACCTAACAAAAGAAAAGAGTATATGAGACTTGATCTAACAAAAGAAAAGAGTATATGAGGCTTGACCTAACAAAAGAAAAGAGTATATGAGACTTGATCTAACAAAAGAAAAGAGTATATGAGGCTTGATCTAACAAAAGAAAAGAGTATATGAGGCTTGACCTAACAAAAGAAAAGAGTATATGAGGCTTGATCTAACAAAAGAAAGGAGTATATGAGACTTGCTTGTTCTAACAAAAGAAAAGAGTATATGAGACTTGATTGATCTAACAAAAGAAAAGAGTATATGAGGCTTGACCTAACAAAAGAAAAGAGTATATGAGGCTTGATCTAACAAAAGAAAGGAGCATATGAGACTTGCTTGTTCTAACAAAAGAAAAGAGTATATGAGACTTGCTTGATCTAACAAAAGAAAAGAGTATATGAGACTTGATCTAACACAAGAAAGGAGTATATGAGACTTGCTTGATCTAACAAAAGAAAAGAGTATATGAGGCTTGATCTAACAAAAGAAAAGAGTATATGAGACTTGATCTAACACAAGAAAGGAGTATATGAGACTTGCTTGATCTAACAAAAGAAAAGAGTATATGAGGCTTGATCTAACAAAAGAAAAGAGTATATGAGACTTGATCTAACACAAGAAAGGAGTATATGAGACTTGCTTGATCTAACAAAAGAAAAGAGTATATGAGGCTTGATCTAACAAAAGAAAAGAGTATATGAGACTTGATCTAACAAAAGAAAAGAGTATATGAGACTTGATTGATCTAACAAAAGAAAAGAGTATATGAGACTTGATCTAACAAAAGAAAAGAGTATATGAGACTTGATCTAACAAAAGAAAAGAGTATATGAGGCTTGACCTAACAAAAGAAAAGAGTATATGAGACTTGATCTAACAAAAGAAAAGAGTATATGAGGCTTGACCTAACAAAAGAAAAGAGTATATGAGACTTGATCTAACAAAAGAAAAGAGTATATGAGGCTTGATCTAACAAAAGAAAAGAGTATATGAGGCTTGACCTAACAAAAGAAAAGAGTATATGAGGCTTGATCTAACAAAAGAAAAGAGTATCTGAGACTTGATCTAACACAAGAAAGGAGTATATGAGACTTGCTTGATCTAACAAAAGAAAAGAGTATATGAGGCTTGATCTAACAAAAGAAAAGAGTATATGAGACTTGATCTAACAAAAGAAAAGAGTATATGAGACTTGATTGATCTAACAAAAGAAAAGAGTATATGAGACTTGATCTAACAAAAGAAAAGAGTATATGAGACTTGATCTAACACAAGAAAGGAGTATATGAGACTTGATTGATCTAACAAAAGAAAAGAGTATGTGAGGCTTGACCTAACAAAAGAAAAGAGTATATGAGGCTTGACATAACAAAAGAAAAGAGTATATGAGACTTGATCTAACAAAAGAAAAGAGTATATGAGGCTTGACCTAACAAAAGAAAAGAGTATATGAGACTTGATCTAACAAAAGAAAAGAGTATATGAGGCTTGACCTAACAAAAGAAAAGAGTATATGAGACTTGATCTAACAAAAGAAAAGAGTATATGAGGCTTGATCTAACAAAAGAAAAGAGTATATGAGGCTTGACCTAACAAAAGAAAAGAGTATATGAGGCTTGATCTAACAAAAGAAAGGAGTATATGAGACTTGCTTGATCTAACAAAAGAAAAGAGTATATGAGGCTTGATCTAACAAAAGAAAAGAGTATATGAGGCTTGACCTAACAAAAGAAAAGAGTATATGAGGCTTGATCTAACAAAAGAAAGGAGCATATGAGACTTGCTTGTTCTAACAAAAGAAAAGAGTATATGAGACTTGCTTGATCTAACAAAAGAAAAGAGTATATGAGACTTGATCTAACACAAGAAAGGAGTATATGAGACTTGCTTGATCTAACAAAAGAAAAGAGTATATGAGGCTTGATCTAACAAAAGAAAAGAGTATATGAGACTTGATCTAACACAAGAAAGGAGTATATGAGACTTGCTTGATCTAACAAAAGAAAAGAGTATATGAGGCTTGATCTAACAAAAGAAAAGAGTATATGAGACTTGATCTAACAAAAGAAAAGAGTATATGAGACTTGATTGATCTAACAAAAGAAAAGAGTATATGAGACTTGCTTGATCTAACAAAAGAAATGAGTATATGAGACTTGATTGATCTAACAAAAGAAAAGAGTATATGAGACTTGCTTGATCTAACAAAAGAAAGGAGTATATGAGACTTGCTTGATCTAACAAAAGAAAAGAGTATATGAGACTTGATCTAACAAAAGAAGAGTATATGAGACTTGATCTAACAAAAGAAAAGAGTATATGAGACTTGATCTAACACAAGAAAGGAGTATATGAGACTTGATTGATCTAACAAAAGAAAAGAGTATGTGAGGCTTGACCTAACAAAAGAAAAGAGTATATGAGGCTTGACATAACAAAAGAAAAGAGTATATGAGACTTGATCTAACAAAAGAAAAGAGTATATGAGGCTTGACCTAACAAAAGAAAAGAGTATATGAGACTTGATCTAACAAAAGAAAAGAGTATATGAGGCTTGACCTAACAAAAGAAAAGAGTATATGAGACTTGATCTAACAAAAGAAAAGAGTATATGAGGCTTGATCTAACAAAAGAAAAGAGTATATGAGGCTTGACCTAACAAAAGAAAAGAGTATATGAGGCTTGATCTAACAAAAGAAAGGAGTATATGAGACTTGCTTGTTCTAACAAAAGAAAAGAGTATATGAGACTTGATTGATCTAACAAAAGAAAAGAGTATATGAGGCTTGACCTAACAAAAGAAAAGAGTATATGAGGCTTGATCTAACAAAAGAAAGGAGCATATGAGACTTGCTTGTTCTAACAAAAGAAAAGAGTATATGAGACTTGCTTGATCTAACAAAAGAAAAGAGTATATGAGACTTGATCTAACACAAGAAAGGAGTATATGAGACTTGCTTGATCTAACAAAAGAAAAGAGTATATGAGGCTTGATCTAACAAAAGAAAAGAGTATATGAGACTTGATCTAACACAAGAAAGGAGTATATGAGACTTGCTTGATCTAACAAAAGAAAAGAGTATATGAGGCTTGATCTAACAAAAGAAAAGAGTATATGAGACTTGATCTAACAAAAGAAAAGAGTATATGAGACTTGATTGATCTAACAAAAGAAAAGAGTATATGAGACTTGCTTGATCTAACAAAAGAAAGGAGTATATGAGACTTGATTGATCTAACAAAAGAAAAGAGTATATGAGACTTGCTTGATCTAACAAAAGAAAGGAGTATATGAGACTTGCTTGATCTAACAAAAGAAAAGAGTATATGAGACTTGATCTAACAAAAGAAGAGTATATGAGACTTGATCTAACAAAAGAAAAGAGTATATGAGACTTGATCTAACACAAGAAAGGAGTATATGAGACTTGATTGATCTAACAAAAGAAAAGAGTATGTGAGGCTTGACCTAACAAAAGAAAAGAGTATATGAGGCTTGACATAACAAAAGAAAAGAGTATATGAGACTTGATCTAACAAAAGAAAAGAGTATATGAGGCTTGACCTAACAAAAGAAAAGAGTATATGAGACTTGATCTAACAAAAGAAAAGAGTATATGAGGCTTGACCTAACAAAAGAAAAGAGTATATGAGACTTGATCTAACAAAAGAAAAGAGTATATGAGGCTTGATCTAACAAAAGAAAAGAGTATATGAGGCTTGACCTAACAAAAGAAAAGAGTATATGAGGCTTGATCTAACAAAAGAAAGGAGTATATGAGACTTGCTTGTTCTAACAAAAGAAAAGAGTATATGAGACTTGATTGATCTAACAAAAGAAAAGAGTATATGAGGCTTGACCTAACAAAAGAAAAGAGTATATGAGGCTTGATCTAACAAAAGAAAGGAGCATATGAGACTTGCTTGTTCTAACAAAAGAAAAGAGTATATGAGACTTGCTTGATCTAACAAAAGAAAAGAGTATATGAGACTTGATCTAACACAAGAAAGGAGTATATGAGACTTGCTTGATCTAACAAAAGAAAAGAGTATATGAGGCTTGATCTAACAAAAGAAAAGAGTATATGAGACTTGATCTAACACAAGAAAGGAGTATATGAGACTTGCTTGATCTAACAAAAGAAAAGAGTATATGAGGCTTGATCTAACAAAAGAAAAGAGTATATGAGACTTGATCTAACAAAAGAAAAGAGTATATGAGACTTGATCTAACACAAGAAAGGAGTATATGAGACTTGCTTGATCTAACAAAAGAAAAG
The DNA here is from genome assembly GCA_030265305.1 of Biomphalaria pfeifferi. NCBI lineage: Eukaryota > Metazoa > Mollusca > Gastropoda > Planorbidae > Biomphalaria > Biomphalaria pfeifferi. The sequence goes on from JASAOG010000118.1 coordinate 163,089, forward strand.
AGTATATGAGGCTTGATCTAACAAAAGAAAAGAGTATATGAGACTTGATCTAACAAAAGAAAAGAGTATATGAGACTTGATTGATCTAACAAAAGAAAAGAGTATATGAGACTTGCTTGATCTAACAAAAGAAAGGAGTATATGAGACTTGATTGATCTAACAAAAGAAAAGAGTATATGAGACTTGCTTGATCTAACAAAAGAAAGGAGTATATGAGACTTGCTTGATCTAACAAAAGAAAAGAGTATATGAGACTTGATCTAACAAAAGAAGAGTATATGAGACTTGATCTAACAAAAGAAAGGAGTATATGAGACTTGATTGATCTAACAAAAGAAAAGAGTATATGAGACTTGCTTGATCTAACAAAAGAAAAGAGTATATGAGGCTTGATCTAACAAAAGAAAAGAGTATATGAGACTTGATCTAACACAAGAAAGGAGTATATGAGACTTGCTTGATCTAACAAAAGAAAAGAGTATATGAGGCTTGATCTAACAAAAGAAAAGAGTATATGAGACTTGATCTAACAAAAGAAAAGAGTATATGAGACTTGATTGATCTAACAAAAGAAAAGAGTATATGAGACTTGATCTAACAAAAGAAAAGAGTATATGAGACTTGATCTAACAAAAGAAAAGAGTATATGAGGCTTGACCTAACAAAAGAAAAGAGTATATGAGACTTGATCTAACAAAAGAAAAGAGTATATGAGGCTTGACCTAACAAAAGAAAAGAGTATATGAGACTTGATCTAACAAAAGAAAAGAGTATATGAGGCTTGATCTAACAAAAGAAAAGAGTATATGAGGCTTGACCTAACAAAAGAAAAGAGTATATGAGGCTTGATCTAACAAAAGAAAAGAGTATCTGAGACTTGATCTAACACAAGAAAGGAGTATATGAGACTTGCTTGATCTAACAAAAGAAAAGAGTATATGAGGCTTGATCTAACAAAAGAAAAGAGTATATGAGACTTGATCTAACAAAAGAAAAGAGTATATGAGACTTGATTGATCTAACAAAAGAAAAGAGTATATGAGACTTGATCTAACAAAAGAAAAGAGTATATGAGACTTGATCTAACACAAGAAAGGAGTATATGAGACTTGATTGATCTAACAAAAGAAAAGAGTATGTGAGGCTTGACCTAACAAAAGAAAAGAGTATATGAGGCTTGACATAACAAAAGAAAAGAGTATATGAGACTTGATCTAACAAAAGAAAAGAGTATATGAGGCTTGACCTAACAAAAGAAAAGAGTATATGAGACTTGATCTAACAAAAGAAAAGAGTATATGAGGCTTGACCTAACAAAAGAAAAGAGTATATGAGACTTGATCTAACAAAAGAAAAGAGTATATGAGGCTTGATCTAACAAAAGAAAAGAGTATATGAGGCTTGACCTAACAAAAGAAAAGAGTATATGAGGCTTGATCTAACAAAAGAAAGGAGTATATGAGACTTGCTTGTTCTAACAAAAGAAAAGAGTATATGAGACTTGATTGATCTAACAAAAGAAAAGAGTATATGAGGCTTGACCTAACAAAAGAAAAGAGTATATGAGGCTTGATCTAACAAAAGAAAGGAGCATATGAGACTTGCTTGTTCTAACAAAAGAAAAGAGTATATGAGACTTGCTTGATCTAACAAAAGAAAAGAGTATATGAGACTTGATCTAACACAAGAAAGGAGTATATGAGACTTGCTTGATCTAACAAAAGAAAGGAGTATATGAGACTTGCTTGATCTAACAAAAGAAAAGAGTATATGAGACTTGATCTAACACAAGAAAGGAGTATATGAGACTTGCTTGATCTAACAAAAGAAAAGAGTATATGAGGCTTGATCTAACAAAAGAAAAGAGTATATGAGACTTGATCTAACAAAAGAAAAGAGTATATGAGACTTGATTGATCTAACAAAAGAAAAGAGTATATGAGACTTGCTTGATCTAACAAAAGAAAGGAGTATATGAGACTTGATTGATCTAACAAAAGAAAAGAGTATATGAGACTTGCTTGATCTAACAAAAGAAAGGAGTATATGAGACTTGCTTGATCTAACAAAAGAAAAGAGTATATGAGACTTGATCTAACAAAAGAAGAGTATATGAGACTTGATCTAACAAAAGAAAAGAGTATATGAGACTTGATCTAACACAAGAAAGGAGTATATGAGACTTGATTGATCTAACAAAAGAAAAGAGTATGTGAGGCTTGACCTAACAAAAGAAAAGAGTATATGAGGCTTGACATAACAAAAGAAAAGAGTATATGAGACTTGATCTAACAAAAGAAAAGAGTATATGAGGCTTGACCTAACAAAAGAAAAGAGTATATGAGACTTGATCTAACAAAAGAAAAGAGTATATGAGGCTTGACCTAACAAAAGAAAAGAGTATATGAGACTTGATCTAACAAAAGAAAAGAGTATATGAGGCTTGATCTAACAAAAGAAAAGAGTATATGAGGCTTGACCTAACAAAAGAAAAGAGTATATGAGGCTTGATCTAACAAAAGAAAGGAGTATATGAGACTTGCTTGTTCTAACAAAAGAAAAGAGTATATGAGACTTGATTGATCTAACAAAAGAAAAGAGTATATGAGGCTTGACCTAACAAAAGAAAAGAGTATATGAGGCTTGATCTAACAAAAGAAAGGAGCATATGAGACTTGCTTGTTCTAACAAAAGAAAAGAGTATATGAGACTTGCTTGATCTAACAAAAGAAAAGAGTATATGAGACTTGATCTAACACAAGAAAGGAGTATATGAGACTTGCTTGATCTAACAAAAGAAAAGAGTATATGAGGCTTGATCTAACAAAAGAAAAGAGTATATGAGACTTGATCTAACACAAGAAAGGAGTATATGAGACTTGCTTGATCTAACAAAAGAAAAGAGTATATGAGGCTTGATCTAACAAAAGAAAAGAGTATATGAGACTTGATCTAACAAAAGAAAAGAGTATATGAGACTTGATTGATCTAACAAAAGAAAAGAGTATATGAGACTTGCTTGATCTAACAAAAGAAAGGAGTATATGAGACTTGATTGATCTAACAAAAGAAAAGAGTATATGAGACTTGCTTGATCTAACAAAAGAAAGGAGTATATGAGACTTGCTTGATCTAACAAAAGAAAAGAGTATATGAGACTTGATCTAACAAAAGAAGAGTATATGAGACTTGATCTAACAAAAGAAAAGAGTATATGAGACTTGATCTAACACAAGAAAGGAGTATATGAGACTTGATTGATCTAACAAAAGAAAAGAGTATGTGAGGCTTGACCTAACAAAAGAAAAGAGTATATGAGGCTTGACATAACAAAAGAAAAGAGTATATGAGACTTGATCTAACAAAAGAAAAGAGTATATGAGGCTTGACCTAACAAAAGAAAAGAGTATATGAGACTTGATCTAACAAAAGAAAAGAGTATATGAGGCTTGACCTAACAAAAGAAAAGAGTATATGAGACTTGATCTAACAAAAGAAAAGAGTATATGAGGCTTGATCTAACAAAAGAAAAGAGTATATGAGGCTTGACCTAACAAAAGAAAAGAGTATATGAGGCTTGATCTAACAAAAGAAAGGAGTATATGAGACTTGCTTGTTCTAACAAAAGAAAAGAGTATATGAGACTTGATTGATCTAACAAAAGAAAAGAGTATATGAGGCTTGACCTAACAAAAGAAAAGAGTATATGAGGCTTGATCTAACAAAAGAAAGGAGCATATGAGACTTGCTTGTTCTAACAAAAGAAAAGAGTATATGAGACTTGCTTGATCTAACAAAAGAAAAGAGTATATGAGACTTGATCTAACACAAGAAAGGAGTATATGAGACTTGCTTGATCTAACAAAAGAAAAGAGTATATGAGGCTTGATCTAACAAAAGAAAAGAGTATATGAGACTTGATCTAACACAAGAAAGGAGTATATGAGACTTGCTTGATCTAACAAAAGAAAAGAGTATATGAGGCTTGATCTAACAAAAGAAAAGAGTATATGAGACTTGATCTAACAAAAGAAAAGAGTATATGAGACTTGATCTAACACAAGAAAGGAGTATATGAGACTTGCTTGATCTAACAAAAGAAAAGAGTATATGAGGCTTGATCTAACAAAAGAAAAGAGTATATGAGACTTGATCTAACAAAAGAAAAGAGTATATGAGACTTGATTGATCTAACAAAAGAAAAGAGTATATGAGACTTGCTTGATCTAACAAAAGAAAGGAGTATATGAGACTTGATTGATCTAACAAAAGAAAAGAGTATATGAGACTTGCTTGATCTAACAAAAGAAAGGAGTATATGAGACTTGCTTGATCTAACAAAAGAAAAGAGTATATGAGACTTGATCTAACAAAAGAAGAGTATATGAGACTTGATCTAACAAAAGAAAGGAGTATATGAGACTTGATTGATCTAACAAAAGAAAAGAGTATATGAGACTTGCTTGATCTAACAAAAGAAAAGAGTATATGAGGCTTGATCTAACAAAAGAAAAGAGTATATGAGACTTGATTGATCTAACTAAAGAAAGGAGTATATGAGACTTACAACTTGTGGGTGACCTTGCAAGTTATTAAGATGTGTATACAAAAGTTTGGATGATTTTTCAGGAAAAGAAAATGAAAGACAATATATACAGGACAATGGATGGCTTGGGAAGGAAGATAAGTTGAGGATTGTGTTTACAAGCATTATTGATAATTCAAAGCAGAAAGTTTTCTTTTAAATTTCAATTTTTTTACCTTTCAGAAATTATTTTGGCATTAATTGCATGTTCATTCATTCCTGGCAGATCATCTCTAAATGGAACAAAGAGAGTAAAGCGATATTTGTCAGATTCAAATCTTGAAATGAGCTCACGAACAAATTCTAGATCTTTTGATGACTCTCCAATAGGATTATAGCAGATGTATGCATCATAGTAAGTCTTTTTACCTGTCAATACTGTAAATGTAACATAATAAGTCTTTTTTTACCTTAAAAATTTTAAACTTTCCTTCAAAGAAAAAGATCATTATTTAATCTTTCTTCACCATCACCAGATAACTAGGTCAACTTTCTGATGAAACAACATACTACAGATATGACCATAGGCTCGTATTTCAGACATGTAATGCACTCTGTCTCACTTGTTAGAACAACTGGAGCAGGATTGTGTCTCAAGGAACAGAAGTCTGATGAGCAACAACTTTATTTACTGAGTTCGGGTAGTTTACAGCAAGTCACTCTTAGCGTATCCGGGATATATAAGGGTGTGGGTTGTACAATTTTGTTTTTTTTTATCTTGTAATTTGTGCAGGGTATACGAGTGTACGGGTTATATGCGTATGCAGGGTATATGCTCAAAAATACTATAGATTCTGTTTTCTTTTGTAATTAAGTAAAAAGATTTTTTAAAATACACACATTCAAAATGGAAAAACTAAAAGTGTTCTGAAAAAAAACTTTAAAAATAGTTTCCTAGTAAAAGTGTGAAACAACTTTTTTTCTAAACATAGCCTATTTTTAGTATACATTACTAGCTTGAAAAATAATTCAAAACAATAAAAGTTGCACTAACATTATTGAACAGGGTCCAGAGAGAATCAGTGAAGCTTACTAAATGATGATGTAACTGAAGTAGTGAGGAGTTAAATTATTTTGAAGGGATTAAAATTCTTTGAAAGTATTCATAAGAAGTGAACTAATTATTCATAAGACTAAGAACTATGTTTACAACTAACCATCTTGTCTGGTAATGTATGGTGGAGTTTCTGAGCCTGGTCCAGGTGTCACTAGAATATTTATGAAATAAAACGAGATTATTAATTATTTTTATAGAATTAACAAGTCTTTGATATTGAAATAATATTATTAGATATTATTATCAATCAAGAAATATTTATAATATCTAAATATTTTGGCTTGGGTTAATCCTTATGTCCTTCTTAATTTCAAAATATAACAAAATTTGATAATATGCACATTAAGGTACAATAAATTCTGATGATGATAAACTGTTCAAAGCTTTAGCACTGACAGCTAAAACAGACACAAGTCTCAGAAGTTTCCAATGCCTGTAATTTATCACTGTAGATAAAGGATACAGATCTTGCTAGAATTGTTCAAGCCAAAGCAGAACTCACATCCCACTTTGGAAAGACAAAAATATCAGTGAAATAATATGACACTCTTCTTATACACGAGAGTAAATCTTGGAAATAAAAGAGAAGAGAATTAGAAGCTACTAGGCAGCAAAGGCCATTATTCCATCACAAGGATCAAAAAGTGCAATGAGCTTACCCGTTGCCAAAAACTGTTAACTCGATGCTATGCATAAAATCATCCGGCTAAGCTTATGGTAAATTAAAATTCATGAAAGCAAATGAAAGGCCCAAAAAAAACTTTAAAAATAAAGGAAAAAAACAAAATATCAAAGAATGTATAGGCTTCAAACTTTAAGGCTGATAGAAAACAAATGGAATAGTAAAGATGGAATAGTGTCAACAGGTTTTCTAATCATACAAATGGCGAATTGAAGATATAGATAGGTCATTAGAAAATTCTGATCATTGCTAATCAAAATCAAGCTTTAAATTATCTCAATTCACATATATATATATTAAATTGATGCACGAGTTGACCATAGTATTTTTTATAAACATGTCATTGAAAACTCAGTCAATATAAATATTTTCTAAACATTTGTAACAAGTAGGCTACCCTAGTTGTATGATTTCATTGTAAGTATTACTGCCACTATACTACCAACTTTAAAGGGAAACTCCGATGGTTTTGACAATTTTTGATATAATATATGTTTTGATTTACAGATAATGAATATATTATTCTTTTTTTTTAATTTGCAATAATAACTTAGTAATTGATGTTTTTCCAACGTAATTTTCCTGTGCATCCAAAACAGTCAGACTTTCACCGGGTTTCTATGTGACGTCACAAATACGTTTAATTTAATCTATTGACTTCTGTATAATGGGAGACCATACAGCAAAGTTTACATTCTCGTAAAAGAAATATATCTTCATCTATGCAGTTAGATCTAGGATCTTGTATGCAAAGAAAAAAATGCGTATTAAAAGTAGATTTACACGCTTGACTAACTACGGCAGTGTGTTTTTTTCTCGCCAGACCACTCAACACACAACAAACACTATCGCTTGGTTGTCTTGTCATGACCGACTACACGTAGTCTCGACTAGCTTTACACTGACCAGTTTGTTCGAATAAGTCAGACACACGATCTATTTACTTTTTGGGACAGGGAAAGGCATAGATGAAAATATTACTTTTTTTCTCAAGTTGGTTATCCAATGCTTTTAGATCTATTTATACAAGTGTGTATATATATATATATATAACTGTATCATAGATCTGGACTAGGCCGTCACTAAGCCTAACAGCTACTGTAAGAATGAAGCGATACGATTGATTAAATGTAGTTTCTCTTTCAGTATTGTTGAGGGAAGTGACGTATGAAATAGCTTAAAACAAAATGTCAAAAAATACTCGTTTTTTTTTTAGATGTCAAGAATTTACTGTCTAATTTATTAAATATAAATGTTTCTAAGCATTTAAATACAAAATGGTAAAATGTTTACTATTAGAACTTTTCACGCAGAATTTAAATATGTCAATAACTCAAATTTGAAAAACCTTTGGAGTTTCCCTTTAATGTAAAGTTCCAATTTCAGACATTCTGATCTACAGTGCATGTAATCTGTTTCTTTGGCCAACAGTTAACTCAGGGGCGCCCTAAAAATTCCGAAATTCAAAATTCCAGTTTTCATCGAGATTCAAACCCAGGAAACTCAGAAGCCAAGGGCTTAACCACTCAGCCACCATGCAGCCCTCTACCAGCATTATTAAATGTAAATATATACAAACCTGTTTCATCCTGAATAGGTTTTAACAATGCCTTTGACTCTTTATCAATAAATAACTTAGCTTCATCGTCTGTTTAAAAAAAAGAAAGAAAGAAAGAACATTTGTTGTCTTGCTTTTACAAAGTCTCTGTAACAGAATCATTTGATAGCAGTTAAAATATTATAGAGAAGGACCAAATCAATTAATATTAACTGACACAACTTTATTTTTAATATGTTTGTAAAATTTCACATCATAAGTCTCCATCCATCTCATAAGTTGACAAATTTCCAAAGCTGGCATTCATCAAGAGAATAAGACATAAAAATGCCATTATGTCAATAAAGGTAATAATCCTGAACTATCAAATGATGTTGATCTTCTTAAGAAGCCTAATAAATCTTTTAGTTCAGTTTCAATGCTCACCAGGCTGCCCACAGGTTCTTCAAATGCTTTTGTTCTAGCATTGTCTTTCAATTAATGTTTGATGCAAATCTACTTAAAAACAAATTTAATTGCTCTGCCACTGAAGAATTTCGTTTATTGAATTAAATGTGCTGTATAAAGGCAGCATGCCAAGCTTTGAAGTCAAAGATGACATGGTAGCGATCTACTTGTAGGGTTCTGGAATCCTTCCAAACTTTAAAATTGAAATTAGTTGAGGAATGTTTATTGGTCATTGTGATGACCACTTGACAACCTTTCTAACAGTTGGACAAGAAACAAGTAAACAATATCAGCACCAATAATGAACTCTGAACTACCTTTTCTTTACATTATTGAAACTAATGGAATCTGAAATTATTCTTTACAGTGTTGAAACTAATGAAATCTGAACTAAATTATTCTTTACAGTATTGAAAATAACGGAATCTCATCTTAATTTTTACATCATTGAAACTAATGGAATCTGAACTAACTTAGTCTAACTATATTGAAAATAACTGAACTAACTTCTTTGCATTATTGAAACTAATGGAATCTAAAATATTTATGTGTTTACATCACTGACTAAGTCTATTACATAGTGAAAATAAAAGTGCTTACTAATTGCTTGATGACAATCTGTTAAAACGTCAATTCTATCAAGTTGAAAAAGAAACTCCACCAACTTGCCAATTTTAGGTTTCAAATCAGGTCGTGACTTCCATTCCAGTAATAAAGCTTGTGTTGGAGATTTGGCCCTTTCAAATTCCTAAAAAAGGCAAAATCAAAATATGGTATGTGAAAACTGGTTAATTTTTTTTTATTGATTCTTGTGTTGTCAGGTAAAAGAAATAATTGTGCAAAATTTCAACTTGATACTATTTACCAGAGACAGACAGAGTGAGTTGATATAAGCTTTGTAAAAACGTTAAAGATCTATTTGTATTTTATTTCACTTTAGTTTAATATTTAAACAGTAAAATTTAAATGCAAACTAGTTTTCTATTATAGAACTTAAACTAAACAAGTATAGTAGAATCTAAAAAAAAATCTAGAGTAAATTAAAAACTGATTTTGCTGTTTTATTTACACTGGGCTCATAGTGAAAAGACTTGAGCATGTTGGTGCTGTTATGAACTAATTAATTTAGTGATAAATAAAAGTTACACACACTAAATTTTTTTATTTTCAGAGCTGGCTACAGCCAAATTTGTATGTAAAAAAAACTGAAGGAGACTTAGCAATTTTAAGTTATATTACATAATACATTTTGTTGTTGTTTGTTTTGTTTTTTTTGCTTTTGTTTTATGAACTTGAAAAATTATAGGAAAAAATTAATAGGAACTTATACCATAATTTCTAATCCTGAAAAGCCAATTAACTCTGCCAAACCACCATAGTTAGGAATATATCCATTATGCATGACTACATCTTCAATGTCTAGATAAAGAGCAAGTCTGTGACAAACTGAATTTCTTAAAGCATGGAGTGGTACATCATAAAGAGATGATTCTAGAAATGTCTGCCAGCTTTCTTCTGGCATACATGCAGCCATCGTTAGTTTTGACTAAAACCTTAAGCCCTGTAAATAAATAAAATTAAAAAAGATTATTTTAGACATTTTTAAAATATATATGTGAATATTTCAATTCATAAAATAAAATATGCAATTCTCATTTAACTCAATGCAATAATTTCTTTTTAAAAATCTTAATAAAAAACTTTTTAAAAAATATTGTAGAACACTTGTATTTTAAAATAGATTCAAAATTAATGTGAATTATTAATAAAATGCATTTTTATGTGATTAATTATTTAATCTCATAGGAGAACGAAACATTAAATTTTTAAAAGTACATGGTTATCTTTTTCAGTGTACAGATAGAAAGGGATATAAATATTAATAGTATTTGTAAACATTGTTTTTTATTTTTAAATCTTCAAGAGAATTTCATGGCAAGTGTGTTTCTCAGAACAAAACAAATAGGGATGCAAAAATTGAAGGCAAAAGAAATTAAAGATAATGTTGACATCCCCTAAATCAAACTGAACCGAAATCTGACTTACCCTTACTTTCTAAGGAAATGAAAGACCACTGTTCACTTTTAGTGGAGTTTTTGTAGCTATTACTTTAAAAATACTTTTATTATTCAACTTGTTATATTTTAAATAAATATTAGCTTTATATAGGTATGATACTAAGCTTTATTTAGCAAAGTAAACTGGCGATTGTACTTTTAATCCTAATTATTTCCAAAAATTCAATGTTTAATTAGGTGACCAGTCATTTCATTCCCGGTCACTTCATCCCCAGTCATTTCATCCCCAATTAAATATTGTTTAATTGTGCTTTTAAGGCTTTGACTTTTAAGTCCTCATTTCATCTAATATATTAATATGATTATGTAGAATGCTTTTTGACACTTTTTGACATGTTACTAATGCGTTTATAGTGTTTCCTCTTCCACTTTGCATCCTTGATGAGAAATCTTATAATATATTATAAATCTGGGTGTGTACTTAGCTATAGCGCTTCTATTGGATATGGGGGATGTAATATTATAATATTATCCTGCACATGACTTAATGATCAAAGTCCAAGGTTTGGAGGAAGTAGTGAAAATCATTTGAGAAATAGAAGTGCGATTAGAATAATTATGACCATGCCGCTGATAACTTATCATCAAAGGCCAAGGTGTGGTGCAAGTAGTGGAAATCTTTTCAGAGATAGAAATGCAATTAGAATAATTATGACCGTTCTGCTGATAACTTATCATCAAAGGCCAAGGTGTGAAGGAAGTACGACCATGGACATTTCTAGATGGTTTACCTAAGGATAGTCAGTTGCACAAGGCATCAGTTTTACAAGCTAGCGCTGGCACTGAAGATCGTCCAAGGAAGAAATATGCAACACTAGCAAAGAGAATAACAAAAGTTGTTCAGCAATATGAATCGATGGATCGTCTTCTGTACTTACAATCGATAGCCCAACTATCTTATTGGTGTAGATTAACACAGAAACACTTTTTTTCATTACCTCTATATATTTATAAATGTTAAATTTTTTTTAGTCTTTAATGCCATTTAATTTTTATTTTATTCTTATCTAACATGTTACACTTTTTGTCATTTAAATAAAAAATGAATATATCAAATATTGCTAATTTCATGACTTACAATTACTATTTGTTAGATAAAATGATATCTGGGGATGAAATGACCAGGGGATGAAGTAACCGGGAATGAAATGACCGGGGATGAAATGACTGGGAACCATTTAATTAAAAAGTTATAAAGTTATATTTCTGCAGTTTAATAAAAACACAAGACACAATTATGTGTGAAAATTGTTAAAGTAAATAATTCACATTTTTGGCTACAAGAAAATTAATAGTAGTAATTGAAAAATGCCTTTAATATGTAGTGATGGGAACTAAACTAACTTTTAAAAGGTAAACTAAAACTAGTTTTCAACTAAAATAAAATAGTTAAACTAAAAGTTTATCATCAATTTCAAAATATAGTTAAACTAAACTAAAGAAAATTAATTAAACTATATACAAACTTTTCATAACTTTTTTGGGGGGAGGGGCGGGGCAGGGTTGAACTAGACCTATATAGATATAATCATCTGACTGTATGCCTACGGTACGGTTCGATCTTATTCTTTTAACATTGTGATAATATTTATCCATAATAAAATCAGTAATAAAGAATATATTTCTTACACAAACGTTAATGCACAATAAAATTTTAAAAAGATGTCTAAATAAAAATGTATGCTTGTATTTTTGCCTTTAGAAAAGAATGGTACTCTTTTTTTAAAAATTATATTAACTTAACAGAAAATCTTACTTATACCGGTAAAGTTTAAAATCTCATTAAATAACATAGATTTAGAATTTCAAATTTAGATCTAGTAACCAAACAAATAGAAACAAAATCGTTGGAGTTTTAAGAAACATTTGACCTGTATAACTATTTTATAGTGTAAAATACATGCTTGACTAACCATGCTGATGTGCTATTTTCTTGTCTGACCACTAAAAATACAACTAACACTAATGCATAACCATTAAACGCGCAAGGGAAAAAAAACAGGATGGTCTTTCATTATGGACTGCACTCATTACATTATATAGGCCTACACATGTACGTCAATCTGGCCAGGTTGTTAAAATCACTCGGACACACTGTCTATTTACTTTTTGGGCAGGGAGGGTGTGTAACTATTTTAGTGTAAAGATATATCTAAGAACATGCTTGACTAGCCACGCCAGTGTGTTATTTTCTTGTCTGACCACTCCACATTATGCAAACACTATTGCATAACGCGTAATGAAAAAAATGCAGGGTAGTCTAGTAGTATCAACGACTACACACGTACAGTACACTAAACCTACATGTATATGTCTAGCTGACCAGGTTGTTAAAATCAGTTGGACACAGTCTATTTACTTTATGGTCAGAGAGGGTTGGTTATCCTAGCGCTTTTAGGCCTAGCTGTTGATTTAAACTTAGATCTCAATAATTGCCTAAGCATTAAGACTATAAAAACGGTATACTTGATGTTCCTGCAGTTAAAAAATTAATTAATTATTGTTTGCCGCAAATGAATTAAAACCACTAAATATTGACTTAACTCACTAATCAGATTCCCATTCTAAACAGAAATTAAACACCACCACGTGGCTCACACAAAATTCGGAACAACCCCATTCATAATATTGCATATAAGCTTTTGGCAAAAATTGTTTAACATTTTATAATAGCCTACTGCTACTTTCAATTGCAAATATTTACTCCCATAACTTCTACCAGCATCTTACTTTACCCTCTTCAAATGCAAACTGACCAAGAAGTTGTTGACTGCATCATTTTTTTTATAAAGTTATTTGATATCACATGACCAGGGATGTGCGTTTCAACCCTATTGAAAAGTTGTACAACGTTTTCATCCTCTTCCCCCTTGGTGTCGCCCAACGACCCCAGACATATGTTTGAAACTAGTAGACCCTAATGCCACTAAGCAAAGTCGTTCATCTAACGACCTTCAAATTCTAGCATTGGAGACCATTAATACCTTCAAGCACAGTGCTATTTTTGCATACACTGATGGGTCGGCATCGATAGATTCTGAAAGAGCAGGCTATGGAGCCTACATGGACTTTCTTGGATCTCACTCAGTCAAAATCTTTGGACCATGTGGTAGTGTTTGCAGTTTTGATGTGGAGACCATGGCAGTCTGTGAAGCCTTAAAAAACATTGACTCTCAACTCAGCGAGGGACATTTGAGGGCAACACAGATTGTTGTGGTCACTCAAAATCTGTACTACAGGCTTTGCAAAGCCCCGGATCATAGCCTCCCAATATCGACACTGTCATCATGGCTTCACACAACATAAAACAACGCTATGGGACCCCTGTAATAATGCAGTGGGTACCGAGTCACATAGGTGTGACTGGCAACACTGTTGCAGACTCCTTGGCCCACCAGGAAGGGCAAATTCCACCCACTGAACAGGCTGTAAGTTTTCATCAGGCTCTGGCTATAATTCAAAAAAACAGAAATGGAAAAGTGGTTTGAGTGCTGGGACAATTCCCAAAAAGCCTGTGGAGTCTGGGAGCGCATGAGGCGCCCTGACCGCACTTCGTTCCCCGTGGTGGAGGCTGTCCAGGCCTGAGCAAGCTATTATAACACAGTGCAGGACAGGCTATTGTCCTGTTGGCTCATATTTCTCACGGCTATGGCCAAATTTTGATTCACGGTGCCCCCGCTGTGGGGATGAAGAAGAAACCGTGCCTCATATTCTGTTTGACTGCCCCAGACTTGCTGATCTCCGTCTTGACAGGTCTGGGAAACCGAAATTTCTCGACCTGTATGGCGACATTTATGCACTACACAAGACAGCAGGGTTTCTGTCCAGGGCTTTTGCAAGAGAGGATTTGAGCCTCTCAAGCCCTCACTCAAATGGAGTTTGATGATGATGATCATGATTTGATAACACATGACCAGGGATGTGCGTTTCAACCCTGTTGAAAAGTTGTACAAATTTTAATTAAACGTTTTAGTTAGTAACTAAAAAAAATTAATCAACTCTTTCTCTCCTAACTGATGATACCAGCATTGATTCCACCAGAATGTGGTAAATAATTACGGAGAGAAAGAGTTAAACAACAATTTTAACTAAACTTTTTTTTTTCTAGTTTAACAATGGCCTTAATTAATTTTTTTAGTTAAACTAAAAGTTTCTAACTTTTTAGTTAACTTTTGCCCATCACTATTAATATGCAAAGCTTAAATTTTGTATTTTGTTATATTTGGCTCTTTTGGATGAAGAGTTTCCCAATCATTAATCTAGGCTATCAACAGCCTCCTTTAGTTGTGAATAGACTACTGATCATCTCATATAAATGAGATGAATGCTTGGGCATTAGCTATGGTCAGAACAATGTTGCCCAGCAGTTCCCACCTCTCTACGAAGCTGATGTGTTCAAAAGCAATGCAGGTGCCAATAAAGTTTTAGAATCAGTGGCATCTCAGGTTATGTTAGGGTGTAGAAATGCGTGCTGCAAAGTATGTCTAGTGCCAAGATGGTCCGGAATAAGTGGCATCGTAGGTTATGCCAGGGTGTAGCACTTCAAGCTGCCTAAGGATAACTGACTCCTGATTTTTCCTCAGAGTTGACTCATGAAGCTTTCCCCTATAAGGATTTAGCTCCATGACAGCAGAGGTTAGGATTCAGATTTCCATCTTCTAGGTGTGAACCAACCAAAGTTAATGAGCCCCTCCTGCTTGAAACTTACTGTGTATCACTAATATGAAAAATAATTTGAGTGTGTATAATGTGCCTCACTAGAAAAAGGCTGGATGTAAAGTTGAAATCTATAACTGAAAGATGGACCAAACAGCAAATAAGAGTTTTCCTTTTAAGAGGCAATAGGATAGCTTCAACTTTCACACAAGTCATTTTTTTTATTATTCCAGACCATTACATGGTTTCATCAGAAACTTTTCAGCCTACACAAACAACCAAAACATCCACACTACTTTCCCCATTGTAACACACACATTAACTCCATAACAGGAAAAAATGTCCAAGTAAAAAAATAAACTAATAAAATATATATATACAAATATGCTATACGCACGTTTATGCATAGGGTTAGGGTTTACTGGGCATTAGGGTTAGGGTTTGGAAAAAAAACGCCCCCCCCCCCCCAACTCCAAAGTTCTGGATCCGTTAATGATCTAATATCTAGTGTGGCGTCAAGCATACTTTAACTTTGTTGCAAAAGAATACAAAAATCCTGCTTCACACAAAAAGGATGTATGAAACTGAAGAAAAAAAAAGTTGTTTTAAAATATTGTGACCCTCTTCAGAAATCTGGTTGATTGTATCTTTGTTTCAATTTAGATTTATAATTTAAAATAATTCAAAGTTCAAAGATTAATTTACATGGTGGCCTACTACTTAATTACTCCAGTTCGTGGAACACTTCTTCAGACCCTGGTCTAGGGTTCAGCAGAACCCAGTTTGGGAAACACTGATATAGTACAAGTAAGATATCCATAGTAGTGAATCTTCTTAATCAACTCAATTGCCTTAATTATAAGTCAGCTTATATATTATATTATATTAATAATATTTTTATTCTAAAGTGAAAGTTTATTCTATACAGATTATAATTACCAGGTCTTCTTTTAATCCAGATCTACAACTAACTATATCTCTATAATCTAAATGAATTCAATTTTAATTCACCCTTTTGTTTTTTTACTAATTAGAATAGATTAGATATAGATCTACTTACTTTCCAAGCTAATGAAGTATTTGATCAAGCTGGTTTTTTACCTTGTTATCCTTGTAATTTAGTTATTGATTACTTCAGTTGATAGATTAGATCTATATATAAAATATAATGATATGATAATATTGATTAGATTTCTAGTCTACTAGATCCAGATTCTAGATTCTTTCTAAATCATAAAAAAAAAATAATCCAGAATCCAGAAAACAGCGAGTGTCATCAAACTCAAAAAGAGGCGTGCCAGGAATTCCCATGGGTTTTTACATACGCGCCGACCATTCCTGGCCTTGAATTTTCGGGGGTTGTTTGAAATATTTGTTTCAAGTTGAATAGCCCACCCTGTAAGAAGATCTAGAAATTAGAAAGTCAATTTTAAAACATTGTCACTTTTATTTGAAATGGCTGTTAGTTGAGAGTAGACTTTTGTGGCTGATTATAGAGTGAAGAGTATACAATATGTTCTTTTGTGTTCCAGTTTAAAATAAATTTTAATTATCTTCTTTTCCTAGTAGAATTAGTTAAAAACGGAATCTGTTATATAAATATTTAATATTAGAACTACTTTTTTAATTATATATAGGGGTATTTACATTTCTGTTTAGTGTTTTATTTTTTAAAATTGTGAAAGTATTCGATATTGGATTATTATTACTATTATTCTGTTTTGCATTATTGATCATCAGTATTTTTAATGCAGCGTTTCTCAAACTTTGGGTCCTCCCCCAGGGGTGGTGTGGGGGGTGGCGAGTACCTCTAATTGGCAAGGGAGGGCGCAACTTCTTGACAAAAAGGGGTGTTATAGAGTGTGTGCGTGTTTCCTAGGTGGCGGTAAGACGAGGTTAAGCGATTGATTGGTACTTATGCATTGAGAATGATGAAATTAGTGTAATGCAAATGTGAAATGGTAGACAATCTTGAGACATGAAAGAGTAAAGGCTATATTGAGTTTATGTTCACAAAAGAAGTTTCTTCAAGTTATTTAAAATTTATTTAGTAAAAATATAAAATGCCTTTATTGACACAATTGTACTAGCTGTTTGTAGCGACAAACCAACGACTAACTAATAGCAATGAGAAGGGCGCCAAAAGCATTTGTTAATTTCAGTGTAACTTATCCGAATATTAATAAAGTTACATGTTTAAAAATTAAAATATATAAAGTAGGAGATGTTTTATCTTCTAATAAGACCTTGTTAAAAGTAGACTGCTTTTTGCGAGGCGCATATGCAACAATATGGGTCAAAACATTTTGAAGAAAACATTTTAAATGTCTCCACTGGTGTGATTCTTCTGGACTTTTAGTCTTTTTGTTTGAATTTCTTCCATCTATTGCACTTCATTATGGTGACGACTTGTGTGAAAAAAAAACGTATGAGCCAGAGAAGTCTTACTTAACACTAAGGATATTTTTAAAAAGATCACGCCCATTATAGACGAACGTGCGCTATATGTAGGTCTACCTAGAATGTCCCTTGCTTTATACTAAAACCTAAATATTGTGTTATAATTAATTAATAATAACCCTCGCGGCGGCCCTGTGTATATATATATATAATATATATATATATAATATAGATATATATAATGACATAAAATGTTAAAGACTTTAAGTCTAAGTTAAGTTATATTATTATATAATTAGACTTAATTATATATAAGACTAAATTCAATGAAGACTACTCTTTTTTTAGAGTTTAGAAACGTCATGATCTAGATCTAGAATTAGAATCACTAAGTATTAGACTAAGACTAAGTCACTAAGTTAAGAATCTACTGACTACTCTAGTTTAGTCTCTAGTGACTCTGGCCTAGCTAGATCTATCTGAATCTAAAATCTAATATCTTATCTAGTAAGAGTAATATCAACTAAATCCAGCTAGACTTGATGATTGATCATAATTGATCTAAATACTAAAAATCATAAAATACTAAACCTATACTCAATACTAACAATACTTATTGAAGTTATTGTATACTGATAGTGATTGATCTAGAATCTTGACCTAGAACTAGATGATCAGATCTAGATCTAATTAATTATTAAATAATTAATTCTAATGATTAATCATTCTGAGTTTTCTTGGATAGAATACTCCTACTGAGTGATTTGATCAAGATTAGGTCTAGATCTAGATCAATAGATCTAGATTTTAAGGACGTTCGGACCCTATCAGGATCTAAAAAGTTTTCCCAAACAAGCTTCCTTGTTTGACTGTTTGGATTAGAGGAGTGAATATTGTACGTTTATATTCTATAAATAGATATAAGTTGTGTCTATTTTGGGGGGGGGGGGGGATTCCCGCTATCATTCTTTAGAAGTTTTCATGTATTTAGATCAGTGATTCCCAGAATGGTCTATATTCTATCTTACCTTATACTATAGACGACTTCGAAGGGGTCAACGAGAGTGATGAAAAAATGAATCGGGGGTCTACGAGATGTAAAATGTGGGTCTACAATAGTGGATCTCATTTAAACAGGTCGAAACTTTAAATCTTATTTCCAAGTAATGTTAACTCATACACAAATATATGATGTGTACCTTATTAGTTATTAATGCTTTGAATTTAAATAGGGTGTCATACTGTCTCCGAAACAAAATGAAAATAATATTAACAAGGTTTTAAAGACAGTTTGTGTGGAAACACAAACTCAAAATCGACCCCCGAAGTGGTCCACCCAGGCAGGCTTCAATATTTTCAGAAAGAACATCCGAATGAAATTATACCAATGACAAATGACAGATAAGAATGGAGAAAGAAGGTTGACAGATCTTGTGTAGTGCCCCAACTGTCCAGCAGATCAAAGGATAGGTGAAAGTGAATGTAAAGTTAGATGTGAACCTGGCCTAACTAGTTCCCCTTTCAGACCTTGTGGTCTATAGGGTAGATGATGTAAAGTTCATCTGTTTTTTTGTGGCCTACAGTTAACTTGGGTGTTTACTTTGCCCCAACTAATGTCAGGTACCCATTAGAGCTGGGTGGACTCAAAGACGCTCAAAGATTCCGAAGTTGAAAATCCTAGTCTTCTCCAGGATTCGAACCCGGAACCCCCAGTTCGGAAGCCAAGTGCTTTACCACTCAGCCACCGCGCCTCCCCTGGCCTAACTGATGTCTTAAATTATATTTGGTCTAATTGTTTTGAAGAAGCTCAATCTCTTATTCGAATCCTCAAGAGAAAACTTTGAATGGTCTAAAATATTGTGATGTCGATCTTTTCTAGTTTACGAGATCTAAACGGGACGGACGGACAGACATTCACACAAAACGTCTTTTCCCCTTTCGTGGGCCGTTAAAAATGGACGAATCCAAAAAGAAATGTCGACGGCTTAAAATTATATATCTAGTGCTGATTATGTTTATATGAGATGATGACAATCTGGTAAAATAGATAAAGATTTAAATAGCCTACTTTCGAGCAATCAAAGAAAACGTCCAGTGTAGAACCTATTGGTGGACAAAATATTCGCTTCAACGTCACAAAGAGAAAAAGTTTAAGAGCGTCTTACAATATTTCTACTTATAACAACATCCGGAGAACTCACTCACTATGGATTTAAAATTGACTTTTCCAACTGTTGAAGAAAGTTTTAAGAACTGTTTTACTGCATTTGATATAATAAAAAGAATTAATGTAAGCTGCAATACAGTTTAAAAGTGGATTGATATAACGAGCCATGACATTAAAAGCTGCTAACAACATATATTTTTCTTTAAATTTGGACGAGTTAACCTATCTAAGCATATCAAGATGGATGAGTATCAAACTAATCGGACGTGTAAAATTTATAGAATTATCAACATTGTGTCCTACAAGGTGATTGTGGTGGATTAATTGTTGGTCTAAAAACCATGCGATTTTCAAATTTAAATGTGCTTATAAAGGTGTTAACACAAATTACTTTGTATTCTCCAAAAGGAAAAAAACAACTCCAAACAGCATCAATCAGGGGACAATGTCTTCAATGTGTTAAATAATTTGATAAAAGACTTTTAAAGCATGACATTTGATGGTGGGAAAATATGTTAATCTTAGGGTGTTGATTACCACCAGTATTTCAAAATTTAACCTTTTATTTTTTATTTATGACAGCTATTTTATTATTGATTATTTACAAAGCTTATATCAACTCTATGTGGTAAACAGCTTGTAAACGTTATTTCTTGGATCAAGCTGAAATTTAGCACAATTATTTATTTTACCTGACAACACAAGAATCAATTTTTTTAAAATTAATCAATTAGTTAATTAAAAATTGGTAATTAATTACTATTCTTGAACAAGGGAATGAAAGTATGTGTACTTGATTGAAGTGGTGGTATAAGCTGAATTTGTCCCCTTTATAGGTCACCGCTCTAAAGTAAGTTTGAAACAAACAATAGATAACTATACAATCTTCTGTTTTCACCTCACTAGCAGAGTCGTTAGTATGTCGGCTTGAGGAGACTTGAGCCATTAGTTCGAATTCAGGTCGTTCCCCCTCCCCCCTTTTTTTTTTATAAATGCTTTTAAAAAGTGATTATGGGGGAAAATTCACCCAGATATCCCTTTCTTATATATCCCTTTCTTATATATCCCTTTCTTTCTCCCCCTTTTCCCAATTTTTCCAACTGGTCCAGATAATTAATTGATAGGATCATAGCGCGTTGAGAAAGATAAAAGCATGTTATACTAGCTTTAAACAAAAGCAAATGGTAAAAATATTTATTATCGCACAGATTTATTATTGTTGGTCTAGATTCAGCGGTTCTCAACCGGTGGGGCGGACCCCTTAGGGGGTTGAATGACAGTTTGCCGGGGGTCGCTTAAGACCATCGAAAATTGGATTTTTTTGTGTGTTTGTCTTTTGTACAAAATTTCTCCTTTGAAAGTTACAATTTTACGTTGTTTTCAAGGATAGAAAACTTAATCAGAATGATTTCAAACATTTTAATCGTTGTAGCATATATATTTTTAACACTTTAAATTAATATAAATTAATGCATAAATCAACTTTGCGTAATCATAGATAAGGGGCCTATTATTTATGTAGTAACGACATGACAAAAGTGAAAAGCGAATATATTTAATAATAACTTATCTTTTAATAGTCCATGATTAGAGAAAATATTTTCATCACGGAAGACTCCATAACGTTATTTGATATTCAACATTCGTGCTTTATTAACATAGATATTACGTAATCTAAAGGAATGTTTAGGTATATCAATGATGGCGATTTAAAAGACGAGTTTCTTTTTTGTAACCAATTGAAACGACTGCACCACGAAATGTAAAACAGAAAGTTGATTAATTTGGAAAATAAGAAAATCTTATTGAAAAAAAAAAGATGTTTGCACAGATGGTGCTCCAAGTATGTTTGTCTGGATTTCAACGTCTGGTACTGAATGAGTTACAGAGAGTTATCAAAACTCAATGTATGATTTAGTCGGCAAATATTAGTAACGAAGACACAGCCAAAAGAATTACAAGAAGCAATGATAAACGTCACTACAAGGATCAAATGCAACATGCTCGATAAGTCTGGAAAAAATCCGATCCTTCTAATGAAACTTTAACTTGACAAACAGAATTTGTCGAAAATTGACTAATAATACGAATAATAACAAATAATAATCTGTGACAGAACATTTTCGTAACGAAATTTCCTCCCATTTTCCAAATTTACCTGACACTGCGTTTACACTTTCTATTTCTATATCAGGAGTTTCACGTGTCTTTTCACCCTCTTAACCCGAGGTGAACATTTAACAGACAATGTCAACCGAGACTGTGACACTCTGTCGTCTGCAAAGCGCAAGTTAGTAATTCTTCTTCCTCCAATGCTTACAAAGCAAATCTACAATGATTTATTTACTTATTTATCTGTATTTTACGGGTAAAAAAGTGGCATTATTATATGCTATGATATTGTGCAACGGGTGATTCAAAGAAGTGTATGCTTTAAAAAAAAAATTGAGGCGGCCTAAAAGTCCGTGATTGAGAATGAGGGCTTTCTATCGGAGGGTGCCTAAAAATTATGCGATGATATTGTTACGCTGGCTGTTCGATTGAATATACAAGGGCCAAAATTATGTTTTTTAGGGAGAAACATTTCATTTAAAAATAAAGTGTTTATTGTGTAGGTGTGTGTGAGGGGTGCGTTATAATGCAAGCTGTTGAAAAGGCTACAACTGATAATCCTACGTAGTGTTTGTACATACTCTATATCGGGCTCTCAAACGTAGCGTAGTACGTGTATCATCTTGTATAATTATAAGTATAATTATAATTATATTCCACTAAATATGAAGAGGGAAAAGCTATTATTAAATTTCTGGCGATATTTCACAATATTGGATAATTAAGCTCCTTTGACAGTTAAAGCTTTGAACAAAATGTAACTAACTGTTGAAAGCACAAGAAACGGATTTCTTTTTTTAAATTAGTATTTATTCTGAGTAGTTCTTTTTGTAATGTACGTCTGTCCCTCCTATATCATCATATGGATTGATTATCGAGTCAGAAATGACCATACTCAGAAAATCCTCAATTCTTATTTGAAAATCAAAATAGAGGGCATTCAAATATTCAATATAAGTTAAAACATTAATTTTCTGACAGTTTGTTCTAAATTTGGAAATCGGTTAAATATATCGTTTCATAAGATTAGGTATAGATGCTATGACGTAATCATCTTCTTTTTTTAAGTAACGTCTGTATTTATATAAATGGCTATGTCTTTGAATCCAAAGATTATGGATGAGCGCAATGTTTCGCATGACTCTGAATACCCAGTTGCGACTTGAAAATTTCCCCGCATCTCGTGCAGACAAAGCTGTTGTTCGCCGGAGGTCTATTTAAGTTTTCTTTTCGTCTTCTGCGCTTGTCTTCAATAAGGGTTTTTCTTTGTGTCTCAAGCGTGTGTCCTGCGGTCTTTGTGAGAGCTCTCTGTCAGACTCTGTCTCTTTTTTGATGTCATCTGCTTCCAGCTACTGTCATCATGTTGTCATAGTAATGTTAATGTTACATCGGAATAGGTATTACTTATGAAAGGTATCGATGAAACGATTAAAAGATTAAAATTGAAGAGAGAGGTTTTCAACCTCAAAACTCTCTGTAGGCCTAAAGGGGGTTTTAAACTCAAAACCATCTGGAGGGATTTTAAAGCCCTCTGGAGGAGGGGGGTTTGAGCTCAAACTCCCCTTGGCTGCGCTGGGGCAAGTGATGGTTTAGTATTAAAATCTCACCTAAAATAAAATCAAAGCAGTCACTAATTGCCGTCCTGCAAGGAGGGGGGATAGAACCCTAACCTCCTCCTGGCTACGCCCATGATATAAGCCTATATATAGAGAGAGAAACATTGTCTTTACATCATCTGCCCTATAGACCATACGGTCTGAAAGAGGAACTTCACATACACACACATATACATACATATATAGGCCTATATATATATATATATATCACGATGAGAAGCATTAGTTTCGGCAGCGGCAGTCGAAGCATGGGCCGCTCGGATAAACTTAAAAACCTGTGCAGTAAATAGTTTGTCACATGTTTATTTATTTTCCTGAAACAAGTATTTACAGCGTACTAAATATTGCACGCAGCACAGTGATGGGGGACCGGTCGGGCAGACTACCAGTTCTAATTTCTTTAATATTCTCCGTAACAAGAATGTTGAAGCTACGATTTTGAGCCATTTAGGTGGCAACCTGACCACCTTGCAAAAACCCTGCGGGCGACAGTGTATGTCTGTTTTCGCATGAGGTGGTTCCTTTAATGGAAAGTCAAAATTATAGTCAAGACCTGCGTAAATAAGATCCACTATCCACATCTTATACTTATAGATCCCCTATTCATTTTTCACTTTCGCAGAACCGTAATTGGGATTGGTAATAATCTTCCGTCTATACTGACCAATCTAAGATTCACTGTTCTACATCTAGTTTACAATGGTCTTACAACACTTCTTTGGGTATTTTAAAAACATTTTTCTATGTATTTTTCAAGAACCGAAATGTATATAGATAAGTGTTGTTTTTTTTTACATCGACAAAATGGCGTTGCAAAGAAAAAAAGACGGCGAACCAAATGTTAAATATTTTGAGACTCAAGAGACTATTGCCCAGTTTGATTCCGTACGAACCTGGCTTTTAAAGAATTGCAAAAAAGTACGTTGAATTTATTGACGAGATGGAAATATTGGGGGGGAATCAAATCCAGATCTAGTCTTGTCAGTTACTGAGACTGATTCTGATTAATCATTTAAATTGATTAACACTCTCCCCAACTACAGTGAAAAAATAGTGACTTTAGTCTGGACTCTGATTTGTGATTATAATCTCAGTTATTTATCTGATTAGAATAATTATTTTAATAGATTTACTCATTTAGATGGCTAACTTGAAACTTGTCTCTAACTTCACTACTACTACTACTAGTACTAAGAGTCTACTAGTCTAGATTTAGTAGATTGTCTTGATAAGATAGATTCTAGTAGGTAGTTAAGTAGATCTACTCAATTATTCTACTGATCTAGATGAGGCTCTAGTATTTGGGACACCCCATCAAGTTCTCCTTCATTGAACGCATTGCTTTTTAAGTTTTTTGGTTTGTAATTCATTTGTTTTTATGTTTGGAGCAAAAATCGATGTTTTGGGACAGCATGTCCAATTTTACATAAGTTCCGGTATTTTTGATCCAATTTTCCAAAGCAGATGTTGGTTTTTTAGATTCTCGGTAATCATGCATGTAAAGATATTGTTTTAACCTCCCCCGGCAATTCACACCCATAATATCTAATATATATAAATATAAAGTAGAATGTTTGGCGTATGTATGTATGTCCCCGTATAGAAATAAAAACCACTTCACCAATCTTGATAAAACTTGGCAGAAATGTTCCTTGGGTACCAACTTAGACCGTAGTGTATGTATTGTGGCCTAGAACAAACTTAAGTCCCTCAAAAAAAAAAAAAAAAGACCAACTCTATTACAGCTATAGTATTTTATGGATCTATGCCATGTTTACACTGTTGACATGAGAAAAGATCGAAAGGATTTAGATCTAGATCTAATTTTAAGAACTAAACTTTGTACTTTATTTTTTTTTGACACATGAAAATACAAAATATAGTTTTTATTGATTTCATTATTTAATAAAATTAACCTTCAAATTTGTGTTTCAAAAGCATTTTTACATTAATTCGTTATTTATATATATGCCAATTTAGATATCCCGATGCACATTCTTTCATTAAACATTACCAAATGGTTACACATTAACACATCTCTCTACTGAGTCTATTCCTAGGTCTAAAACTCTTATTGTACTCCAAGATGATAAAACTTCTTTTCGCAAAGATAGTTTTATGCTTTAACACATGAACATACTAATACTAATTATTGTCCATTCATTTCATATTTTAATCAAATTAACGTTCAAATTTGTTGTTCTAAACTAAAGCATTTTTAATACATTCGTTTGCTTTTCGCTATAGCTGCGTAGCCGTGTTGAGAAAGGCCTATATTCATTCATGAAAAAAAGTCACGCATGCACAGAGCAAAGCCTTCACGCAGCACAGAATGAACTCTATAAAAGCTAATTTTTAACTCTAGATTAGTCTAGATCTCGATCTGTGTCTACCTCAAGATCTACTTAATACTTTAACATATGAACATTCAAAATTAAGTCTATTAATTTCAAATTTTAATCAAATATATATGTAGGCCTACAAGCAAATGTTTTAATTTGAAAAATGGATTTAAGTAGATTAGCATTTTTGATTTGATGGCTTCATTCATATTATTTTTGCATTTACACATTCACTTTATTTATTACATTATTATTTCGTTTAAATGTTTTAAAAACACTCTCAATGACTATATCGACAGTAATACACAAATAAAGACCAGGGTCGCTGGTAAAATATATCTAGTATATATATATAATGAGTATTTATAATTTGAACAGTAGGTAGAAGATAAGGCCCGCCGACAATAGTTTGGGCAATCCTGATCAACACAAACATTATCATAAGCTTCTAGATTTAGGCCCACGTGTATCAGTTTATCCTCACTTTCATAATCACCTTACATGGGCCCTTTTCAAGCAAAATATTAACACAAAAAAAGGGAAATAATTTTTAATGTTATTTGCAGTCTATATGTTACTCCCTGAAAAATGTCGAAGGCTATCGTTCTTAATGACAGTACTGAGACCTTTCTGATGGGCCCTCACCTCTCTCATACTTTCAGTTCATCCGCCACAGACACACCTGATGATGTCTCCCACTTGGAACTTTCTTGGGCTTATTTTACATTGACCTGCAATCATAAACAGACATCACAGCAGACGATCAAATGATAATAGTAATAAGAGAATCATAGTAGTGTAAAGTGAATTAGTTTAACTAGGAAAGCTCAAGCAAGATCGTCACAAGGGTGGGGGATAAAGGGGGGCGCGCTTCATTTACAAGTAGATTGAGAAAACTATTAATGGTAGTGACAACTTTCTAGATCTCATTTCTGGAGGATAGGTTTCAGAAAATGCAATTTTAACTAACAGTGGACATATGGGGGCTCGGGGAGCTTGACCTCTATATGGGCCCCTGCATTTTGACATTCGACATCATGGCATAATTTTTATCTTTGGACCCCCTTGCCCCACCCTAGATACACCACTGTAAATAAAGGTCGAATCTCAACAGTGCTCAATGTGTTAAGGTCTCGAGACTATATACATGTCTGACAACGGTTCGCATCACTGCAATTCTATTTTTTTCAGAATAATAATTATAAACACTCAATCGTAGAGTCCAACGGAACCGATCACCTGAGACCGTATTATGGCCAACAAGGTGCAGCATGGACTTAGTGTTGGTCTGGATTAACAGGGCCGGTCCTAACAATTGCAGGGCCCGATGCATAACTGCGCGGGGTCTAGTCTGGGAGGGAATAAGGATAATAAGTGAAAATTATGAATTTGTATTAGAAAAAAAAATTCGACTTTGAATTATATTCATTCTTAAGTACATATTCATAAGTACTTAATTGTGATCAAATTAACTTTACTCTACGAACCTTGCAACCTATGGCATATGTATATGCCAGTGACTTTAAAAGTAAATAAAGTATTGGAACTTCCGATTAAGGTGAACATTCACCCGATTATTACATGAAAGCTGATAATGCCTTTTTCTTTTAGCGCGCGTAGGATTGGCATTTTCCGCAATGGATAACACCCACAAATGACAATTTTGTCTATTTTTCAGGAGATTTTTATGAGTTTTCAGGAGATTTTAATAAATTCAGGAATTTTTCGTATATATTTTGCAATTTAATAATTACACCTAGAATTAGCGCGGGGCCCTAACCCTAACCGCATAGGCTGCAGTGGCCTAAGACCGGCCCTGTCTGGATAGTTGAAGTCAAAAGAGTACGCCCTGATGACAGACTACTGTATACCAGACCTGCCTATCGTTTTGCAAAATGCGTATTAGTTATGCAAATTCTCCCAAAAATGACCATCAGTACACAAATACGAATTGAACCCGTCACGTTACGCATTTCGTATCCTATTTTTCCCCCTCTCTTGACTAGCTTACAAGCGGTCACAGAGGTCAAGCTAAGCCGTCCTGTTGGGGAGGGGGACAGAAAAGGTGGGGGAACACATTGTGTCCAGATCTATACGTTGATTGGTTCTTAATAGCAATTAGATTTAGTCTAGAAATGAAGAACGTGAGAGTGAGGGAGTGGTGGTTTGTACCAGGTTGGTACCGTCAGTTAGCTGGTATACCAGCGTGACTTTTGTTTTTGTAAGTTCATTAGTAGAAATTAATTATGTTGAATCCCTGATTCCCGTATTCATTTGTATAGAAAAAAATAAGTGCTATTGATTCAAAACACATTGAGTGACATTGTAGATATCTAGTCTAGATCTAGAATCTAGATAACTTATTATACAGGAATAGATCTAGCTAGAGTGTAGCTAGTCATTATGTTATGTCATGATTCTCTACATTACTCTACAATCTAGATCCAATTTAGTTATAAGTTATAGTATCATTTAGTCGATCTAGATCTAGTCAATCTAAAATTTAGATTGACAAGATCTAGATCGTTAAAATCTACTACCATCTAGTCTAGATCTAGACTAGATTCTTAGTCTTAGTATAGAATAGATCAAGGATGAAGGTAGGCCTACGAAAGTTTGGAGAAGACCTACGTTTGTAGCGAATCCAGGGCATCGGTAACACTCTTGAGCCCAGATCTAGAGTAGATTATATTCATTATATAGATATAGATCCAGATCTAGTCTAGATATCATCGCTATTGATCTAGATTTAGATTTTAGATCTAATCATGACATCTAATATTATATTATATCCTGTTTGGTGATCTAATAGAAGGCAGGAGAGCCGCTGGTCATCCACTTTTACGTTATACTGATGTATGCAAATGCGACATGAAGCTCTTCAAAATCGACACTGGCAACTGGGACAGATCCACATGGAGAGAGAGCATAAAGGAAGGGTCACGGATTGCAGATGTCATACAAAACAGAAGAAGAAAGAAGGGTGAAATGCAACGGCGCCTGGTGATTATATATGCCATGCCCAACCTGCGATTGCAGCTGGGTATCAAAGATTGGCCTCTCTAGTCACACAAGAAGTTGCAAAGGGAAAAGATAGTGTCTCGAGACTTAAAATGCCACAGATATATATATATATATTGTAATAACTGAAGGGAGGCAAACTCAACGAAACATAGACGTTTATTTACAAGGAGACATGACAAACACAAGGGCATCTGCCTTGAGTACAGCATATATTGTAATAACTGAAGGGAGGCAACTCAATGAAACATAGACGTTTATTTACAAGGAGACATGACAAACACAAGGGCATCTGCCTTGAGTACAGCATCTCCATATTGGCTCTCTAATGTCTCTCCTCTAATGTCAACATCCTTCCTGTCAAGTCACTGATAGTGCGCACCTTCTTTCTGCACTATCTTGGATGGCGGTATGCATGGCAAAGTTATAACATTGCCCCCTTCTTAGAGCTTTTCGTCCCGAAAAGAAACAATGCAGTGGAGGTGAGACAGTTTAGGTGGAGGTCAATAGGTGGGAGGCACAGGCGGCAGGGAGCGTGTTCCTCACGAAGTCATCCACACAGTTTTCCTCTGGTGCCGCTTTCTCTTCCGCCACTTGACCAGGCTGTTGATGAGACGATGACTTGGCCGTTTGACACACAACGAGGCAGCCATTGATTGAAAACGCTGTCTCAGCAGACCCTCCTGACAGACGCCTTTGAAGGAGACTGCAGGTTCACATGCAGCCACGCTGCAAATGAAGTCCAATGCGCCGCGGTCATCCTCAGCTAACAGTCTTACGTCCAGGAGATAAGTCTCTTCGAGCTCACATTGAAGATGTCTTTCGCTTGACAGCTCAGATTTAAAGTGGGCTGACTGACATTCATCTATGCCAATGGCAATGATGACGGCAGGACACATGCCTTGTTTGTAGTTTTCTTGGCATCCACACCCCCTGTGTGATGCGTCGCACGTACAGCTCATGCTAAACTTCTGGATGCAGTTGTCGAGCTTCAAATTTCCTTTGTAGGTACCGGCAGATAGGCAGAGGTCTTTAAATGCTTGGACGCATACCCAACGTTGTCTTGACCTGGCTGGCTCATTGAGATACTGATAACAAGTCCAACAGGAACAAACGCTTCAGGCACATAGTAGACTTCAGTTTCTTTATTTGTCTCTTTCCGTTCGATTTGGTACATCTCGTTGAGATCATCACAGCAATCGTTGTCACGTTTCTCGTCTTGAAAGTCACAATCACAAGACTTGCCCACAACACAGCGTCTCCGTCACCACTGTTTGTGCAGCCACAGTCTTGACCACGCAACTTCTTTACCAATGAGTCTACTCCTTCTTTCACTTGAGACACCATTTTATCTACCTTGTTCCCCATACTGTTAATTTGTTCACACATTGCATCAATACCTTCATGTATCTTGGCAATAAGCTCATAAATCTCCGGTTCAATTTCAAATAGGTAGGTATCCGGATCTTCGCCTTCATCGATCAGGGCTTGCCGAAGACAAGCTGTGAGCGTTTCCCTGCTACAGACGGATTTTAAACCTTGGTCCCGAAGCTCTGTCTTAGCTCTTTAATTGAGAGCTAATGTAATAGCTTCAAATATGTCATTGTAATCAAAGCCTACCTCTTCTCGTTGAGTTGCCTATAATCCCACTTCTTACACCAATTGTAATAACTGAAGGGAGGCAAACTCAACGAGACATAGATGTTTATTTACACGGAGACCTGACAAACACAAAGTACAGCATCTCCATACTTGGGCGGAAATCGTTCTCTCCTCTAATGTCAACATCCTTCCTGTCTAGTCAATGATAGTGCGCACCTTCTTTCTGCACTATCTTGGATGGCGGTGTGCATGGCAAAGTTATAACAATATATATGACAAAATAGTGGATCGTGTAAGTGTTACGCATTCTGATGCCAAAACACGCATTTTGACCATAAGCATTACACATTTAGACTTTTTTGGTAGGCAGGTCTGGTATACGGAAACTGTAATGCTGTTAGTTCTCCTTTCAGACCTTGCGATCTATCGGGCAGGTCATCTGTTTCTGTGGCCCACGGTTAACGAGGGTGTCATGTGGCCAGCACAATGACCAATTGCTTTAACTTTTCCCCAACTAATGTCGGGTGCCCATTAGAGCTTGGTGGACTCAGAGGCGCCCAAGGGTCTCAAAGTTAAAAATGCTAGTAAGAATATAAGGGATGTGAGCTATATTTTGAGCCTGTTTGATCGTAGACTGATGGGCATATGAAAATAAGCTTCCAAACATCTTTAGAAAGACATTTCAATCACATTTATACTGTTAGTTGTTAAAGAAAATTTTTTTAAAAAGTTGTCCCAATGAATAATAATGAATTTAACTCATTCTCCTTCATTGGACAGGACAAAATCGTAACAAGAAATATATAATGGGATTAATAAATCTATGATTTTTTCAATGAATAAAAATGACCTAGATTGAGATATCTAGAATATATAATTTATGAATGAAAAAAAAGTGTGGGCTGCTAATTTGAAGCCAGAGGCCATGCCCACTGCAGGAGAGCTGGCGGTGAGGAGAGGTGTTATAAACTAAGAATGTAGCGTCACAACCTATCAAACAGGCAGTGGAGGGAAGGGGGGAGAGAGTCATGAAAAGAATTATAAGCATCTATGGGTGGGAGGGGCCGTTAAGGTGTAACAAAATGAACATCCAAATTATGAAAACAAGAAGAGGGTCCATGGATGGGAATTAAGAAAGAGAGTGAAAATACATGTAGCCTAGTTGAAAATATCATGCTTATTAAATTGTAATAATTAATTTATAGATCTATATAGATTTATTTCTGTCTGTTTCTACACATAGATAATAATAGGTATTTAAATAAATAAACTATTTAATAAACGATATAATATATATATATATTATATATATATATATAGAGAGAGAATGAGGCAATAGACTGTAAATACATATTGCAGAAGTGAATCTACTTCTTTAATACAATATAAATAATTTTTAATTAACACAGATAGATATATATAATTTATTACCAATTACATAGTGGTGTTCAGTGACGGTTCTCAGTGTCCAATGAAGGAGAAAGCACAAAAACTGCGTTCAGAGTAGGAGCATGAAGTGACCCAATTTATTTTAATATAAAATCCTGACTATGAGTGGTAATACAAAGAAACACAGCTATTTTTATTGTTCATTAGTCTGCTTTCAGTTTTTTTGCAAGTTAAACCTTCACCAAATAAAAAAATAAAATAAAAATTTGACCTAGTTCCCGAAAGTCAGTGTTCAGATATGTCTTATAAGAATCTACCATAGATCTAATCTAGTAAAT
The DNA here is from genome assembly GCA_030265305.1 of Biomphalaria pfeifferi. NCBI lineage: Eukaryota > Metazoa > Mollusca > Gastropoda > Planorbidae > Biomphalaria > Biomphalaria pfeifferi. The sequence continues at coordinate 195,140 of JASAOG010000118.1, forward strand.
CTAGTCTAGATCTAGACTTTATCTAGACGACTAGACTAATCTAGAGGAAGAGTCTAGAGACCTATAGTTACAGTATATACTCTACGTAGAGCTAGAGACTAGACTTAGACTCTGAGTCTATCTCTAGTAATAGATCTCTTGAGATCTAGTCTTAATCGACCACCGGCGGACGATGGTTATGCTTGCTCTGGATGTGGCAAAATATGCAGCTGGGAAATACTGCTTTCCTTATTAATCTTCAGACTTGAAGACAAGCCTTATTATTATTATTGATAAAAAAAAGTATAATATTAATCTGTGACTTCCTTCCTTCTTCCCATAAGGTAAACAAAGTCACCTTATTATATCAATGCATTTTAATTCCAGGTAGAAATATTGTCTACTGATGTAAACGAAATAAATGTGTTTAAAGTATAAGGAAATGGAGGATGCACAATATGAATAAACGGATCAAGTATTTCTAGATTTCTAGAGATTTTAGATCTAGATCTAGAACTTAAAATGCTTAGTTTGGTTTACTGGGTTATTATGAATTTTTAAAAAAATTGCACCTTTTCTTATTTTGTTTGGGTATAGTATAACATTTGGTATCTAACATTCTTTATGAAAATTCAAATAGTTTAAGTTTTGTCATTTCTTCAACACTGTATTTTTTAAAATATTTATTTCAAAGTATGTTCAAGCTGACCCACCAACAAATAAAAATCTAGCAACCCTTTTGGTGCAGTTGCTTCAATTTCAAGAAGAATCATTTGGTAGACAAGTACCTAATCCAGCTTTGACTAAATTACCGGTATTATTATTATTTTTTTTTTTTTTAAAAGTTTTTAAAACTTTGTTTTAAGCATGATGAAGTACTTAAATATGAACATAAGAATATCCCATTATCACATTGAAGACATTATTCAAGAAAGCCTTTAGTTGTTTTAGTGATAGCTTTCCAATGTGGTATGCTGTGTGACTCAAGACTTGCTGTAACAAAAAAAATTATGCATTAGTTTTTAACTGTAAGATTGTGAGAGGTTATATTATATGAATATTACTTTTATTTATTTGTATTATTTAAAATTTTATGAAATTTAATTGTATCAAAATTTTATATGCCTTACTCAGATTTTATTGCTTTTTTTTCAGTTAAAAAACTTCCTTGACTTTAAACCAGGTGGAGGACTTTGCCAGATTTTACAGGCTGTTTATAAATTTAAATGTGAACAAGGATGGTAAGTACTTAATTCTTAAGAAATTTAAGACATAATCCCTTCAAACCTGTAGACTATCTAAATTACTTACTCAATTTTTGGCTTTCATGACAGGAAGGACTACTCTTTCCATATTGCTTTAACTAGAAACTTTGCTATATGATTTTTTTTAAAGCATTGTAACTTCCATAATTGAGTGTCAGAAAATTCTTCTAAACTTTGCAAGCATGCTGTCCAAAATAACTCTCTGGTACCTTCTTTGTCTAAAATCCTCCTGCAATGGAAATACAAATATATGACATATTTATCAAAAGGAGCATTTTGGTCAGATATTTAAACAATTTTTTTTATAAAAACCTGCTTACAAGTGAAGCCATGAAAATGAGTTTAAGTGGCGAGGGATCACTGTACTTTGATAAGATGACCAGTCTCACTCTGGCAATAGTAAATTTAAAATGTCACCATGCAGTAAATATAAATATAGAAATATATATATTAGAAATAACTATCGGCTTGATAGTAATCAAATTTTTACATGCTTACAGGCTTCAAAAGTGTAATAAACATGAGATATGTGTATACATAAGTACATAGAACTCACTCCACTCACTACCAAGTCCAAAAGTAGCAGAATTGATTTAGAAAAAGAATAGATCTGAAAATCCCCTGATTTATCATATTGTAAAAAGAACCAAGGTTACTTGATAGAGGCAAATTTATATAGCCTCAAAGTATCAAAGTAGTGTGTGTGGGGTGGGTAGGAGTCTGGAAATCATCTTACAATCAAGAGAGATACAATGTGTAGATATTTTATCTCAATCTTGCACTGCAATGTTGCCAATGTGGTAACTAATGAAAATAAATTGCAGATAAAAAGTTGATGTGTGTTATCAGTCAAATGGCAGAAGAAATAGTGTTTTCCTTGTGGAATATATAAAGCAAAAGAGGGGAGGGGGAATTAGAGGAAATAATTAGACACAACAAATTTCAGCAGGGATAATTTATGTGCTCACAGTCACTTAGAAGCTATAGATTGAAAGTCTTCATTGTTGTGCATAGAAAATGTACCTTTAGCGAAACATTAATAGCTAAGTTATCATTAATACATTTTTAAAATTAAAACATTAATGTCTTGTAAATTAAAACCCAATTTATATGTGCTTTGCTTTGGCTGATATAGTTTGTATATATTTAATTGTATTGGGACATTGTTTTTTTTTTATTGCTACCATTGAATGACCTACATTACAATACTTTCCCTACAACACAGTTTTCTGGCCCTTGAATTCTTTATGTCCCCCCCCCCCCCGCCCCCCCTTTGTAATCTCTTATCATCTTTCAATTGAAAGGCTCATAACCTGCTAATTTAGACTCATCAATCACGCACACTTCTTTGGACATAATTTGTAGTCCTTAAGAAAAACAAATACATTTTTAGATGGCCTGGATTATAACACCTTTCCCCAAATTCGCACTCTACAAAAAAATATTCTTTATGGACCTTGCATTCTTCATTGGAAGGGCCTGCATTATAATAATAATAATAATAATAATAAAAATCTTGATTGTCGGTAAGGAAATTTGGCTTACAATTTGTGCATTACACCAAACAAAACATAGCTATAAATAAACAAAATGTACATTCACACAAGACTCACTCATAATTTACATGTGAAAAGTTTATATCCGATTGTTTCTATTTAATGATCCCCATGTTCCCCATCACAATTATTTTCCATCTTCCATTGAACAGCACTCCCTCACACATACATACAGTCCACACACTGGTTTGGCCCTTGAGTTCAAGATAATGCACTTCTGGTTAGTTTGACCTGACTGTTATTTTAATTATTGTAATCTAGTGAAATGGCTTGCAATATAATGATCCTCCCAAAATTCTAGAAGAATTAAAGATGACACTTCTGTGATTTATATTTTAGACACCACACATACTTCTTTGGCTCATCAGTCCGATCAGTAGTTGCAAACCTAACCGGAAGAAAATAGTTTTTAGAAATAAAAAAAAACCTGGTGTGAAATAAAGTTACCCACCAAAAAAGTGTGTTAAAAGTGCTTAACAATGGAAGGAAGTACAATTTTGTACTATAAACATTTGTATTTCTGATACTTTTGTTGCTCTGTGTTCAGAAAATTGATAGGCTATATATATTGTTTATTTTCATCCGAACTCCCTTTCCCCATTTTTAGTACTTCCAAGGTAGCTATCTGCATTATTTACTCTCCATCACACACATTTTTGGGCTATGAATTCTAGTATCCTTTACATTGAAATATTTGATAAACTCAGTGAGGCAGTGCTGTTTTGTTTTGGGCTAATTATTGTTTTGTTGTTCTTTTTGACGAAACCCATCAAACTCTCCCCCCCCCCCCCCCCCCCCCCCCCCCGTCCACATTTTTTTTGCACTTTCCTGTCAAAAGGTGAAGTAAATAAAGTTAGCCTAATCAAAACCTGAAATTTCATTGTATAGATATGAAGCTTAGCACAAAATTTACTCCATTATTACTATTTAGTTGTAAATGTTTAAGATGTAAAGAAAAAAAGGATATTATTTTACCCTTCTATTGTATATGCTTTAATATAAAAGAATTATTTTATTTTTACAATTTACACAACTCATGTATATTTATATTCTTTATTTCAAATGGCAGGAGGCGCTTTGATTTCACTTCTCCCTCTCGTATGGATCGCAATGTAGAGATGTTTTTACAAGTGGAAAAGGCTCTAGTTACCTCCAAATGTTTTATTCTACCTCGCATTTTCATTAAGCCTGAAGTAGATAAACTTTTGGTTCCTAAGTTGAAGGATATTATCAAAAGACATCAGGGAGTTCTTGTTGAAGATTTGGAATCAGCAACTCATGTTATACATCCCAATCCACAGACTTCTTTTTCCGAAAGTAAAAGTCATATATTTTCTTTTTAGCTCTACAAAATTCATGATTTAAATGCATTCATTATGTTTTTCAGCTCCTTAGATTAATGCAAAAATTGCAAGTCTTTTGTAAAACAATATGTATGAAAAAATGGAAATATGTCATTGCTTTTTTTTTAGCAATTATAAGATATTGTCATTAATGGCATTTTTAGTTGCTGCATTCAGTCGTAAACATGACTAGTGTAGGTGTATTGTCATGTTTTTAAATCTAACTAGTCTAGAGTAAAATCAAGAATTACAACTGTGGTTACAAATTTAATACAAAATACATTCATGTGATAGATCTGAGGGTCACAATATATATATATATATATATAGGTGACCAATTAAATGAAAATCACTGTCCCAATCATATTATTTTGCAAAGACAGCACATATATATATATATATATATATATATATATATATATGATTGTGACAGTGATTTGGTCACCTAATTACTCTAAAGACTTCTATTAAATTTCTTAAATCATTTTAATTATTTGTCATAAAGCTTTTTTTTCTTACATCTCTCATATTAACATGCTGCTAAAAACTTTAAGTATTTTCAATTCTTTTTTCTCCTCAAATGTAATATAAGCATAAGCAAGACAAAATCCAGAGTACCAAGTAATAAAGTGGTATTACATATAAAAACAAATTTGCACATCAGATAAATATGATCTTTTGAAAGACGATATTTGATGTTATTTAGTAAATTTTTAAGCTTTATCCCATTGATCAATCCTTGTTCTAAGAATTTCATTTTAGTTAAAAAGTAGCATGTTTTCTGAAGTATTTATGAAAAGCAGCTAAGCTTTAGTTGTTCCTCTAATGATCTGCTTTAAAATATTTTTTTTAGTGTTTCTACAAACTACATAGTATGCTTAACTGAATATAGGAAAGAATTGCACATTTACAGCCTCATATCTCAAAATGTAAAAAAATATTTCCCTTTTTCTATACCAAACAAAATTAATTAATTACTATTAATTAATTAAATTAGTTAAATTTTTTATTGATTCATGTTTTGTTAAGACAATGAATAATTGTGCAAAATTTTTAACTTGATCTGAGAATGGGAAGTGGGAGAAATAACATGTACTGGACAGACAGACAAAGTGAGTAGATATATGCTTTGCAAATATAATGGAGAGTAATACTTTTGATCTAAGAAGTAGTTGGTGTTTATAGCATATCATCTGTGTCTTTTTCATTACCTCAGCTGCTATTTAGAATCTTCAATCAAAACATTGGACTATGCTTTCACTTAAACAGATGCTGAGTTGTAAGGTTTTTAGCTCAAGTTTAGCTTATTCAATTTAGTAGTACAAACAGCCATTATTAAATGTGCCTCTATGAAAAATGGAACTTTAACAAGCATTGATACATATCTGTATTTGTGATTAGACATTTTCAAACATGCATTGTAAAACATTTTAAAGGCATTTAGCTGCTTTTTAATTTACTATAATCTGGCAAATATGCATTTTACAGATTTTACATTCAACTAATGTTTTTTTAAATCAAATATTCTGAATTTTTTTTTTTCTATCCATTCAGATGAGGACTATTTCAGGCCTACTTTTAAAAGAGAAAAAAGTTATGGAATTCACTGGTGGTACTACCCAGACAGGTAAATTATTAAATTGTCCTTCATGTTAGCTGATTTATTTTGTTAATAATGTTTTGATTATGCATGTTGATAAGAAAACATACTATAATAACATTGATTTGTGATCTTTTTTTCTATTTACTTCTTTCCAGTTATGATTCATGGGTTACTGATGTTAACATTGAATATGATTTTGAACAAAGTCAACCACCTGAACATTGGGAGGTATAGTTGTATTTGTTTTCCTAATAACATTTAATTAACACCAAGAATAGAGCAAGTGTTACTCAAATTCATATAAAAGTCCAGTGGATTAAACTCATTATTTCACATCACCCATACATAACTGAAGGTGAATTACCTCTAAAAGTTCATGCATATTCAAACTTAATTTAAAAAAAAAACAACAGAAAAGCACACTGTTGGTAGACCTAGTAGATGTTACATTTATAATGCTTTTCTTTAGTACGCCTTTTTTAAAAATTCTTTTGAGGTTTGAATCTTTCAGATACGACTGGGGGTGTCAGCACATATTTGGGCTGTAGCTGACAAAATTGTCTATGACTTTAAAAAATATTGTATATCAAAGATATTTTTAAAAAATTAACCTTTCCAAAATGTTTACATGGATATAAATTATGTGTAGTAGAAAAAATACTTAATTGCATATTTCTTTGTGCTTTATATGTCAACGTTTAAAATAGTTTACTACAATAGTTAATAGATTATAATGCCTTATTAAAAATATCTTTCTAAATTTCATCAGGTTTGTGCTAGGTGGCTATTGGATTTAGAACAGTTTAATGAGTGGATGAATGAAGAAGATTATATTATCGATGATGAAATAAATAGTGTAAGTTATCATTACTTTTTTTGCAAATTACGGGGAAAAAAATACTTTTTTACTGAATTTTTCCAATGCAACCCATCCAATTAATGCTAATAGACTAGTTCTCTCAGTTTGTTGCCCATTGGCCCTCAGTTCTTTTTTATTGGTCTAATATCTGTATTATCAGTACAGCCATGCTTGTTTACATTGTTATAATGTTTTGTTTGTTTGCAATGCTATTTGAATTAACAACCAGAGTTCTTCATTTAAGTCAGAACATATCAGCACAGCAGCCTCTCATATTTATCTCATGCTATACAAATCTTCTTATACTTTTCTTGTTACTGTACCAAGAAATTGAAATTTTAGTTTTCTAAAATGAATTAAATTTGTTTCCTTGTTAATTTTATATTTTTTCCTCTTGTTCAATTTTAGTCATCAAACTCTTAAATCTAAGAATCATGTCAGAGTGTATAGGTAATTCGTTCTTAACTATCAAAAAACACCAAAGTTGTATAATGATAACAATAAACTAGTGCTAGAAACATACAGATCTGAATCATACACTAGTGAAGTCAACACTTTAGAACTGTTGTACAAACTCAACTTTCATGCATGTTGATTGTGACACTTGATGTGATTTGACAGATGCACAACTTTAATTATATTTGGCCCTGTAATGTCTAGGGAGTCAAATAATGTTCCAGTGATCAGCATACATTTAAAGGCTAATGAATACACTGAGGACTCAAATAATTAGAGAAATAGTTACTTTAAATAAATTTTATTTTATTAATTTTCTAAAGGGGAAATATAACAATAGTGGGGATAACAACTAAAAGTAAACTATGTGTGACTGCGTTTCTTTATTAACTGCAGCTGATATAAATTGGCCCTATTGTTTGTTTGCCTTATTTTAGATTCCTCACTAGGACTAAGCATAGAAGTTTGATGTCGAATGCTTTGGTAGTTGAGCAGGCATAGATTCAATTCAGCATATGTAGTTCTTGAATTCTGATGCTTCCTGTCAGGAATGTGTCATCTTTGTAAAAGCTAAGTCACCCAGTGTGGATCTAAAATCAGATGCTTCCATTAAATGTATGTGCAGCTCTATTAAACCAGGTTCAGCAAATATAAAACCTAAAAACCAAGTTTAAGTATAAAGTGTAGATTTATTCAGAAAGAAGAAACATAGAAACCAGGCTGTAGAATATTGGGAATAGTAAAGGGCTTTTGTTTAATAGAATGGGCAAGTCAGTTACACACTAGTACATTACTATTTAAAAATGGGGTGGGGAGACTACAATTCCAGTTTAGATATCTGATGGAACAACACAATCACTGGGCAGATTTAAGATAAATCTTAAAGTAATAATACATAGCACAACGAAGATCACATTTCATGAGATACAATCTTACATTAATGTTTAATTTTTAATACAAAAGGGGGCATAGAGTAGGATGCACAATATAAGTAACTATTCGACCCACGGTGTAGCATACGCCATTATTTTGCAGGGCCGGCCTTAGGCCAATGCAACTTATGCGACTGCAGTGGGCCCGCACTTTCAAAGGAACTGCGCTAATTCTAGGTGTAAATTATTAAATTAAACCATTTTATAACTTTTAACAGAAATCCCGCTGCCTCCTGATTTACCAGGAGGTCTTTGAAATCTCCTGAAATTGCAAAGTATACAAAAAAGTCATGGAAATCTCCGGAAATTATTAAAAATCTTTTGAAAACTCATACAAATCTCATGAAATATATAGACAAAAATTGTCATTTTGGGGTGTCATTCAATATGGTTAATGCCAATCCTATGTGCGATAAATAAAAACGTCATTATGCATTACCCGTAATTGTGGAATCTGGTGAAGGAAGCTTCTTGCGCCTCAAACTAATGAAGAATTACTTGAGGTCAACAATTCTTGAAGATAGATTGAAACATTTGGTAATTCTTGCTATTGAGCGTGATCTATGTAGGAAATAAAAATTTTATGATATACTGTATGACTTCGCTACATGCAAGGCTCGTAAAGTAGTTCTGTACGTAGTAAAGAATGAATAAAATGCTAAGACAAATTTATTTTCTAATACAAACTCTTAAATTTCACTTATTATCTGTGTCCCTACCCAAACTTGGCCCCCGCGAAATCCGTTTCGCATAGGGCACCACAACAGTTGAGTTCGGCCCTGCTATTTAGTGATGGGTGAATACAGAGTAGTTTACTTGTTCTCCCCCCCCCCCTTTTTTTTTGGCTGCTAAAACTATGTGGGGTAGAAATAAAAAAGAGTGATCTTTCCATGACATTGGTCACAACGGTTAAGTCCGACCCTGCTATTTTGTAACAGGTGAATTCTACAACAAAGCACATCCTTAGGAACTATAGCGCACAAACCATTATGGTGCACAAAAGAGAAATATCACACAAGAAGCAACTCTAGATGCGCACGACAGAAGGAAATGGAGAAATCGTTTCTCAATTTGCCGGGAGGTTTTGGGCATTCTATAGAACACTATTGTAAATAGCAATAATTAAATTACTTACTATTAGGTGAATTACATATGAGATATTAATACTCAATTATGCACAATTCATGTTGATCCTGTGTTGGCACCACCACTAAATCCTTTTACAATGAGTATGAAAAGGATTGGGCCTGGAAGTGTACAGATTCTGGTTTGAAAAATTGGGATAACTCAAGCTCAACTTGATGGGAATGAAGTCAAATATTGCTTGGGTTTGTTTAAGTTTGAGACACTTTGAAACATGTTAGCCAGATGAAATAGTAAAAGCCAGCTTCTTCTCATCACACTGAGTCTTGCACCCAATTCTGCTAATGTTGTGCTGTAAGGTCAAGATGACTGATCTGGTTAGATGTAAGAAAAAAAAGCTGGATACTAATTGGGATGTGTATTTTCAGTTTTGGTGCTGGGTTGGGGGAGGGATAATGAGTACATTACTAGATGTGAACATTCGTTCAACTGGAACATTTGAAGCAAATTTACACGTTTTTGACAGTAATAATATTAAAGACATAAAAGAATGGAAATACTGATAGAGCCAAATGTAAAGCAATAGATAAATTACAAATCATCTGCTAACAATTAAACATTAATGCCCAAGCTCTCTGGAGGTTCTTTCAGTAAGTATCTTTTTTACTCATCTCTGGAAAGAAAAGTCTCAAATGTGTGAATCCCATTAGGACATATCATATGTAATGTTTAAAAACATCCCATAGATTCTAGAAAACAGTAATAAGCTGTTCCTTAAATACTGACTAGTTTCTTATTAAGTTTTGGACAAAAAAATGTATCTAAAGTGTACTTCTTGAAAGAAAATATTTAAAATAATCATTCTTTTTTCTTCTTCAACTATCATTACGTTGGTTGGTTTGTTGTTTTTTACTGTTACATTTAGAAATTTAGACCTTATACAACACAAAACAACTTCACTTGTGATGTTACTGCTACCTTAGTAAAATTATCTGCATGGTCAAAACATGTAATTAATATATCTAGAAGTGGCCACGATGTTCACTTATTTAGTGACCCAAACATCAATCAAAACAAAAAAAAAATCTAAATTTTTTAGGTGATTTTCTGGGAATTCAATGGTCTCTTCAAATCAATCCACTCACAACACCCATAATTCTTCCAAGCTATTTAGTGTTGTATATCTCTTTTCAGAGATTTTTATTTTATATTTATTCTGCACTGCTTTGTCTTGTTCTTTCTGGGAGACTCAATATATTTATTTCATTCATCTCCACTTACCAATATTTGTCAATGTTCTTACATTTTCTACAGTTAGGTGGTTTCTACCTTGTAGTACTATTGTCTTTTCATTATTTTTCCTTTGTCATTTGTTTAGGGTTGTGGTTATATCATTTTGAAGTAGGCAAAGGCCTGTGAAAGTGATGAAAGGGGATGAAGTGACCAGGGGATGAAATGACCGGGCACCTTTTGACCATATCAAATAACACTTTTACACAAAATAAATTTTTTTTGTTTGTTTATATATTTAGGGAGATGGTAAAAAGTCTAAAAAATCGAAGCTTCGTTTGACTGTTGATGATGTAAGTAATCATTATTTTTTTTATTTTATTCACGATAGCAATACTTTTTTGTGCCATGTGAACGTAACTAATGTGTTTGTTGTTTACCACAGATTCATGATAGTCCTGAGACTGACAAAATACGACGGCCAAAAAAAGGTGGAGCTAAGAGAAAACGATCCCCCTCTCCCCCACAAGAGAAAAAAAGAAAAAGGTTTGTAAAAGATAATCTCCTTTAAAAAAAATCACTAAATATTTGAACCATCCATTTCAAATTACAGGTTATTAGTATAACCATTATTCATAAGTGCAAAGGGTCATAGCAAATACACTTACAATGTTGTTTTTTTTAATGATCAGATCTGTGGAGAAAATAAATTATTGTTTTCTATTATGTTTTATTAAAAGATAATTGTTTTGCTTTTTAAATGAAACTAACAAAAAATCAAACAAAGCATTAGGGTTTATTAAAAGAAATTTCTATAAATCAAAGAAGAACACAAAACTAAAATGTATTTAACCTTGGTTAGGCCAATAATAGAATATGCACCCTCTGTTTGGGACCCCTCAACTCAAGAAAACATTAAGAAACTGGAACAGACACAAAGTAGAGCAGTGAGATTCATAACAAATGAATATTCACATTTGACTAGAGTAACACCTTTAATAAAATCACTAAATTTAGAAAGCCTTCAGGACAGAAGACTCAAAAGTAAAGTAGCAATTATACATAAAAGATAGCTCTAGACCGCAACAGATGGAGAGAGACAGTGAGCAAGTGAAAGAACATGGGTCTCAGCTCAGGAAGGAAAATGTACAATATGAAAAATGGCCAGCTCCTCTACCACTGAAGCAAAAGTCACCTTAACCTGCGATATTTGTGGACGGGAGTGTCTCTCCAAAATAGGGCTCCACAGCCACATGAGGAAGTGTGCGAGATGAACCATAGTCATTCTACAACTAAAGGAGGCCAACAATACATAAAACACTGAACCATAATCTTCAAATACAAAAACAAAATCTAATAAAATACTCAGAAAAGACACAAAGATAAAGGACAAAAGCTCCTTCTTCCCTGTTGCTATTAGAGCATAGAATGGGTTGCCTGAGCTAGCCAGGAAAACCAGTGACTTAGCAGAATTTAGGTCATTGGTTAATATGCAAGACTAAATGCATGACGTGTAAGACGTAATCATCTTCTTTTTTGAAGTAACGTCTGTATTATATAAGATAACAAGTATTGTTATCGGATGGATTTTTCAGTGAACAAGTTGATTTTCACCCAAATTGGATTTACGTTACGCATCTTCAGACCTTATAAATTATTAAACTTAATTTTTCCTGTTTCATTTTGTGCCTTTATATTTTCATCAGACATTATCAGATCACATTAAGCACTGGGAATTGAATCAATAGATCAGGTCTTGTGACCTAGATCTAGATCCATTTCTTATTGTGTGTGGCACTGTGGCTTGAAAAAGATATAAATCTCTAGATCTATCTAGATTTCTAGATCTACAAATCTTATCTTCAGAAATCGTCCATCATTGGTATTAAAGCTTATTGTTGTCATTATAAAAAACAAATTATCATTTCAAACATGGGTGAAGCAGCACTTAAATTGCATCTAAAATCCGATAAGCACAAGCGATAGTCTGTTAAATCAGATTGCTGCTGTATTTGTCAAAAAGGCTGCCACAGTCACAGTGACTGTCACTTGTCCAACACCCACCTGCAGCTATGCCAGTAACCCAATTCTTACAGCCTTTGATTAAGAAGGCCATTGTCACGTACACAGTGTCTATATTTAGCTCGTCAGCAACCTCGGGTAATTTCTCATGCGGAGATATGTTAATTAGGTAACTTGGGCTGCATTTATTGGTTGCAATGAGCTGCGTTGGACACGTGACAGTGCTGGACCCGGGAAAAGTTCTGGTTTTATTAGGCAGTCATTGTATGGAACTTGGAAGTGAAACATCCACTAAAGCTTTGTATTAGAACTCAATTATATTATTGTGTAGATCTATCATTTTATTCAAGTACGTTGAACCATTGTAATTATTTGTGAATAGCTTTTTCAAGCTCTGAATTAAAGTAATTGTTTTAGACGAAGAGAAGTTTCTTCATTGAATACAGTAATATACTTATATCGACTTAGCGATAGACAACTTCTAGATGATCAACTGGCAACATTTTGAATGATCGTATTATCAACTAGATCTAGCTACTCCTATACGATCATCTTATTAAAAGAAGATTTCAAGATCCTCATCAATCACGATCATTGTTAGTGTGATGTAGACTAAGATAATCTTCAACGTGACATCTGACATCCACTAATTAATGATTGTGATAGCAATCAACACAAAGTATTTTGAGCACCTCAAAGGATGTTTACCAAAATTAAAAGCTTCATCTTTTCTTAAAAAAAAAATGGCAATCAGATGTGCTTTTGTTGGTTGCCCTTTCATGGCCCAAGACCTCTTTAGCATACATCAGTCATTGTAGAAAAGACTTATGACACCAGCTGTTTTCAAAGAATGAAACTTCTGTTACAGCACTGCTTAGTTTAGATTTGACAGACACAAAAAAATCTTCTAAATTAAAATTAAAGCCAGCGTTAGGAATGTTTTAAATTTCCAGATGGAGAGCAGAAAATTTCTGCTGACAACAGTTCTCAAACTTGAAAAATCTCCATTGAAGAATGCAGAATTAAAAATGGCAACAGCCCAAAATACCCTTTTGCAAGATTTTGATAGCTCCTTAAATGATTTATATGCCACTTTTGAGCATCTTCTTTCTGCTTAGCAGTATCAGTGCAAATTACTGTGATAGCATTAAATCTGATTTTTCACAATAGCACTATTCCATTGTAACCACAAGTTCTGCTGAATTCCAGTTCTTCAGTGTCACCTCTGATAGACTGGATACTTTCTTATAGCCAGCTTGTAAACACTGAATTTTCTAAACGCTGAATAATGATGACAGGAATTTTGTTTACTATGAGTATGTTAATTTAATTATTAAACCTAAATTACACCAACTTTAACTTTTGTTATATGATATTTTGGCACAACCGGAATTTTAAAATTGATCCTGGAAAACTCCTGGAATTTCATATTGACTTTGGTGCAGAAACCCTTCTATAGACAAGTACAGTTGTTTTCAACTACAGTAATTTGTTTTTATATTCCCATCACAGCTCTAGAGCTGCGGCTATAGGAGCAAGCAAAAAACGCAAATGGGAAGAAGATGAGGAAGACAGTACCAAAGAAATGGATGATCCCCAGCCAGAAACAAATATACAGGAAGTTCACAACCCTAAATCAGGTAAGTTGTGAATATTTATTGGAAACATTTTTTATTTTGTGTGTGTATGTCTTTCATAAGAATATTTTAAGTTGATAAGTTTAGGTGAAATTAATTTTTATGTATTATTGTTGGAAGATTTTTACACTTTTCTAATCAGCAGTATGAATGTTCACAGGTGAATTTCAGTTATTGTTTTAAGGCATGATTTTCATTGCAATGTCTGCTTATGTTTACTTGTTCACATCTGACCAGATCTACAGTTGGTTGTAGTTAAACTTTAGATTAAACTTTCCATTTTTTCATTATCTTGATCTTTTAATTACATTGACAAACTAGAGTATAAAGCAAGGCTTCAATATCCAAGGTAGCCTGATAAGTTCAATTCTTTGAAATCATTAGTAGTAATATAATAGTATTTTATTATTCAAGGTAATGATGTTCTTTATTTTACAGAAAGAAATTGTATACAAATTTTGAGTTGTATATGACATATGACAGTTTACTTTTACACTACTCAATAAATCAATAATAAATAATGCTATTCCACACTCAAACTAGTTTGAAACAAGAATGCTTAATCAAATATAAATGCAGGAATATTGTGAATACTAAATCTAATTTATTTTCTTCTGCCTTGACAACTTGCTCCCATTTGTGCAACTCAACTATTAATTAGTAAACAGTTTAACTATCTTTTAGATGAGAAACTTAGTATTGGAACAAATTAGTGATGGATGAACATTGAGCACTTAGAACAGCACTAGAATACTTAAGATGAGAGGAGTTCTAAAGAAAATTTGTCAAATTAAACATCAATCTCTGACCAGGGTAGAAACCTCCTACCCTGACATAGCAGGTTAATTTAATTACAGTTACATCACTCTTAATGGGGAGAATTTTTTTCCCAGGTACAGTTGGTTGCATGCAGGACTTAGGGGAAACTAGCAGTGTTCTTATGTGCTTACAGAGATAGAAGGAAGAAAGAGCTTGATTTTTGTCAGAATTAGTTTTAAATGTTAGGCTCTCATAGGCTATTCCTACTAATGTGTTCATATGCTTATTGACTAAAAAATGCTTTAGTGAAACATCATTATTATTTAATATAGTGTATATTTATGTTCTTTAAAGTAGCAGTTGATTAGTATAAAAATAGATGTATGTATTGAGTCTTATCATCTAAAAAATGTGATTAAGTGAGAGCACTCTCCAGAATATTTTTCATATTAAGTCCACCCGCAGTGTAGCATACAATGCTACTTAGCAGGGCTGGCCTTAGGCCACTGCAACCTATGCGACAGCAGTGGGCCCTGCACTTTCATAAGCCCCACGCTAATTCTAGGTGTAAATTATTAAATTAAACCATTTTATAACTTATAACACATTTCCAGTGGCCTCCTGTTTGACCAGGAGCTCCTGGAAATCTCATGAAAGTGCAAAAAAATATTGTTACAAACCTGGTGGTGGCACAGATGGGGGTAGTGGTGTGAGTGTAGTCAGCCTACGCAAATGGCCCCAGGCCAGCGCTAGACGAGCGGTCAACCATGACAAGTTACGACGGTCAGCCGAGTCGAGTGTCAACAAGACGGTTCGAGAAGGATCGCCATCGTGAACAGAGCTCAGGGGCGTCACGAGGGATGTAGTCATGTGACGAAGCTAGAAACGTCGAGCGATGTTCCGTCCGGTTCTAGAAGGCCAGTAGGGGCCCTATATAAAGAGCGGAGGTGTCCAGTCAAGACAGTTCACGACAGGGCTCAGAACACGGTCGACTATAGCACAGTTCAACGGTGTGATTCTGTACGGAGCATTACGACGGTTCAGTGCGGAGTACTGTCAAGTACAGTTGAGATGACTGGCGTCTTGATCTTGGTCTGCGATCGAGTCCGACACAACAAGCCTAGTGTGTAAAGTCAGTCCTGGACTGTTGAACCCAGTGCAAGCCCGGAACGAGACGGAGAGGCCAGTGCAAGAGTTGATACGGCAGTACGGTGTTATCGGAGAGATATTTGTACAGTGTATGTGTTGCCAATTGTACAGTATTGGCTGTTATTTATTCAACTATTAAAGTGTTGCGTTACTCTGGAGCCCTGAGTTGTCAAGTTCTTTAAGTTGGTTGTATATGGTGCAGTTTGCAGAGAGCCTGGATAGTGAGATTCGTAACAATATGAAAAAGTCCAGTAAATCTCCGGAAATTATTAAAATCTTTTGAAAACTCATAAAAATCTCCTGAAATATAGACAAAATTGTCTTTTTGGGGTGTCATTCAATATGGAAAATGCCAATTACGCCTCAAACTAATGAAGAATTACTAGAGGTCAACAATTCTCAAAGATAGATTGAAACATTCGGTAATTGTTGCTATTGAGTGTGATCTATGTAGGAAACTGAATTTTTATGATATATGACTTCACTACACGCAAGGCTCGTAAAGTAGTTCTGTATGTAGTAAAGAAAGAATAAAATGCAAAGAACAATTTATTTTTTAATACAAACTCTTAATTTTCTCTTATTATCAATATCCCTACCCAAACTGGGCCCAGTGCAATCCGTTTCACATAGGGCCCCGCAGTGGTTAAGTCAGCCCTGCTATTAAGTGACTGTTGAATACAGAGAAAACTCCTACCCCCCCCCCCCCCCTTTTTTTTTTCTGAGCTTCACTCTCTGTTGCAGAAATAAATGAGTTATCTTTCCATGACTTTTTCATCGAGGGTTAGAGAGTCAGTGTGCGTGCGTGTCCTGCGTGGTCGGGCAATGAAGAGAATTATTTAATATATAGATGCAATTATGAAATCAATCTTGTTAGTTCCTTATTGTTTGCCAGCAGTGTGTCTTAATTCCTTCATTTTTGTGTACATGTGGAACATAAACCCCTTGGACAAACCAAGCACAACTACTAATCCAATGTCACATGATACACTCAAAGATTGCCCATATTCATTCCCACTTTCTTCTCCCACAATTCAAAAAAGACTGACTTGTATGAAACCACCATGCTTTTGTACAACAAATTTTTCTATTTGTAAATTTTAAATTACCTATCAAAAGGATAAAACCAATGAAGCACAGTAGAGATTTTTTTCTGTATATTTTCACTATTGCATTTATGTCTGGCCATAAGAAATTCCACTTGAATGAAAACATTTTTTGGAAAGAAAAAAGCAGTAACATGTAAATAATTGGTACATGGGCTTAATAATAATAGTAATCTTTATTATCCGCAAGGAAATTTGTCTTACAAATTTGTGCATTACTACTAATAAAACATTATAACTATAGAAAACCAAAATGTACATTCACACCAGACTCACTCATAATTTACATGTGAAAAGTTTATATCAGATTGTTTCCATTTAATGATTTTATTGCCAGGGGAACAAAAGAGTTTTTGTGTCTGTCTTTATTATTTCTGTTTTGTATCTCTTTTGTGATGGTAAAATCACAAAATCCTGACCCTAAGGGTGATTTTTTATCTCTAGAATCTTTTTAGCTTTTTTATGGTTGTTTGTCTCAAACAGCTGCTTATATGTCTTCCAAAATACTTAAGTTAAACAATTTTATTTAACATTCAAAATTGAATGTTGATTGCTTAGCTACTTTTTTTTTTCAAATGCAAATATTTATTAGATTATATGGGAAGATAAGTTACACATAAAAACAAAGTGCATTCCAGACATTAAATCCATTAATCTACAAAAACAATAATGCAGAGTGCATTATGCTTCTACATACTTTTGAAAGACTAAGAATGGCTTTAAAATACCCTTACTGACAGTGAAAAATGGAGCTTCTCTCTCTGTTCTTGTTATTATAGAGAGCAGCCAACCCTTTGGTCCAGATTTAATAAACTGTAGTAGAAGTTGTAGTAAAGAGACAACAGTTCAATGCCCAGATATGAACTAACTGTGGTGGTCTCTTGGCATATTCTTATATGCTTGTGAGTCTTGGACGCTAACGTCAGAGATAGAGAGGAAGATCCTAGCATTGAAATGTTAGAATCTTAGGTATCACATTTAAAGATATCACAAATGAAGAGATTAGAGGTATGGTTACTAGAGGGATTGGAACCACAATGACCTGCTAACTAATGTAAACAAAAACGGAAACTAAAACTCTATGGCCACATTACAAGGTCTTCGGGGATTGCAAAGACCATCCTTCAGGGAACAGTACCAGGAAAAAGAAAAATAGGTAGACAAAGAAAACGATGGGAAGACAACATAAAAGAATGGACGGGCCTGCCTTTGAAAGAGATTCTATCCAAGGCAAAAGACAGGAATGGAGAAAGATGCTTGACAAATATTGTGTGGTGCCCCCAGCAGACTAAGGGATAGGTGAAGGTGAAGATGAAATTGGTATGAATAGTCCTTTAGAATTAAGGAAGGGCGCTAGAATTAAGGAGGGGAGGGGCGCATGTATAAAATAATTCTAGTAAATTAAAATAGTAATTGTAGCTATTTTAAGAGTCACTAGGCTTTACTTATAGGTTTATTTAATTAGTTTTTAAAAGTTATATGAATGGTTGTATCTACAATTGAGGCAAGGTGGCTGAGTGCAAAACACTTAGCTTCTAAACCAGTAAACTGAGTGATGGCTGTCATTTTCAATTATGCATTTTTAGGCTCTAATAGATATCTGACAATGGTTTGATCATTTTTCTAAGCACATGATAACTCATTGGCCACATTAACAACACTTTTGAAGCTTTCAAAGGAATACAAGTATTCAATGTATTTTTTATATAGAGAACCTGATCATTTGTTATACCTTGGATTTGGTCAGATGGAATTTAGAAGAATGCTTTATTCCCAATGAGAACTAAAACAAAGTGGACTAATATTGTATTGTCTTGTAACAGGTTTAGCTGCTCGTGCGGGAAAGGATGAGTTTACTCCAATTAAAGGTGGTTCTATTATGGACTTGGACGAAGAGCAAGCAGAAAAGGTAATTTCAAGTAAGAGATACAAATAGGGAGAAGGTTTTAAGTGAAACATTTCTTGCTTTAAAATTGTTTTATTTGGCACAATTCTCCTACATACATGTATTTATAATGAAAACACAAATCTATAACATTTTATGCTTTTATTAAAAAATCATCCTTAAATAACTTCTGTTTTAAAAGAGTGGGAGAGAAAATAAAAAAAGAAAAGTATACAATAAAATTAAAGTGATGTATAATATCTAGACTGCACATGCCTATCTATTAATGTATGAATGTACCTCGTGTATATGTTGGATTTGTGCTGTCATTAATAACAGTTTTTAAAAGCCACTCTTTCTGTCTCTGTCAATTTATCTGTCTGGTCGTCTGTATTATCATAAAAATTACAGATGAATCCTTTAAAAAGATAATTATGTCCTATGACTACCTAGGTGTTAATTTTGCCTAGTCATTTTAATTAGTGATCTTAACTATGTTAAGTCATTGGCTGATTCATGAAACCTGTTCCATGATCTAATTACACAAGGAAAGAAAAAGTACTTGTCTGAATTTGTCCTAGCATATTCTTTTTTCCTATTCATCTTAACTGTTATGTGGTATTTTACGTCTCTTAAGAGTCAATCTTTTTCCTTTGCAACTTCTCATGTGACTAAAGATTCCAATCCTTTATACATAACTGGGCATTTGTAATCACTAGGCCCTGTTGTACTTTTCACCTTTCTTTCTACTTCTGAGGTGTATACCATCTGTAATCCAGGACTTTACAGTTGATCTCTATATGGATCTATCCAGTGCCTCTTTTCCCCAGCTGTTGGTGTTGATGTTGAAGATCTTCATGTCGCGTTTCCATACATAGGTATACCTTAAAAGTGGGCGACCATCGGTTCTCCTGCCTTCTATTAGATCACCATACAGAATGTTTTGTGGGAGTGGACCTTGTGGCATTCTGTGAACATACCAAGCCATCCAAGATGTCTACTGCTGATAACAACGTGGATGTCTTGGCATCCTGCTCTTTGCATCAATTCCTTATTGGTTATTTTATCTTGCCACTTTATTATAAAAATCTACTTAAGTATTGAAGGTGGAAGATAATCAGCTTTTTTCCCTCCAAGAGTAGGTTGATCATGTTTCACTACAGAGGGCTCATCACACAGGTCCAGTAAATTAGGGCTTTGGTATTGGTAGTCAATTGTCCCACTCTCTTTCTGCAACCGTGAGATGGTGCCTATTGCCTTGGCTATCCTGTTGCTGATGTCTTTATTCAGTAGCACATCATTGGAGATGATGGAACCAAGTTGGTCATTAATGTTCATGTGAAATGCAGTGCTTGGAACTAGTATTGTTTTGGTCTTGCTTTGACTAATATTTAAGCTTAACTTCTGGCTTGCAGCAGGGCCTGAAGTTGAGTTCCCTTATTAATACCTTTCTTACTTTGGTTTTTGCCCTCAACTTTGATACATTGAAGAGCTTTTACAGAAGATCTTGTATGGAAAAATACACTTGCGTTGATGTCACTGTAAGCATAATGCAGTAGGTAGGAAAAGAATATGCTTAACAGAGTAGGTGCAATCACACATCCTTGCTTGACACAGCTGCTGACCTCAAAAGGTGATTGGGCTCCATTAAATTCCAATTTACGTTTTGCTTCCTGATGAAAACATTCAATATACTTTTGTAGTTTGGAAGGGCATCCTATTTTTTCTTAGGAAAAGGGCTACATCTGCTGACCATGTCTGATTGTCTGATCAACAAATATGAACTTTTCCTGCAGTAATCAATATCATCAAGTTTAAAGTTAGTTGTTTAAGATTAGTTACTCTTTTTATTTATTTACTCTATTTTATTTCATGTGCTTAGGAATAATTCATAAACTGCTCATTCAAGATATCATGTCTATAGTGAATCTACTACTCCTGAATCCATACTAAGACTCAAGAAGTTATCCCTTGCAGCCTGGATAGTGCCACACAAGCAAATATTTTGCCAACTATGCTGAGAGAGATAATTGTTGCAATCACTCCTATCTCTTTTGTTCTTATATATTGGCAATGACCCGATGCCCAGCAGCAGCAGAGGAGATTGTATAGTTCTGGGAGCAGGATTGTTTGATTGGCATTAACTACTTCCGTTGGTTTCAAGGGTTGTCATGACCAGGGGTGTCAATGGGGATAAGCTCCCATTGTCTATAAAATACTCCTAATGGCATGCGTCTCAAAAAGCTTCTGACAACCAAGTCCAGCACCTGGCCTGCTCGTGTGGCTTAGATATTAAGCCCGGCAAAACTGCTCTTACTAACAGGTGAAGGGGTGAAGGCATAAAACCGGGAGCTTCGGGCAGATGGAGCTCGTCAGCCTAGTAAGCCAGTTCATCTAGGAGAGGGGTACTCTGACTTCAAACCCCCGCTGCCTTGCAATACTGAGGCTTTAGGAGACAACCTCGAGGAGAAAGCAGGAGTGAAGCCCCTTAGGCCTTTGGAGTATCATCTATGAAATTCCCTCCGGCAGCTTCTGCAACTGAGTTGGTGCCAAATGCAACGCAATGCATTCCTTTGGATCACATCAGCAAGGTCGAGAAAGGGATCATGACGCATGGGCCACCCATGACCCCTTTATCCAAGGCCCAGGAATGCGCCCCGGAGAGGAAACTCTGGTTCTGCTGATTAAACCAAAATCCAGTGACTCATCTGGGCTCATCTATTGCCTATCGAGACAAAAGGAGTCATATAAAACTTCGTTGGAATGCCATCACAAAGTGTCTTATGACACCCATGCTCAAAAAAGGTGATGCCCATGGATCTGAAAAGTATCATTCAGACCCGCTCACACCACTCTTTCATAGCACTCTATGTTGAGCTTCTGAAAGGTTCAATACCGTTGATAAGTGATTCTGGGAGAAACTTAGAGATGCAATCTACAGCTCAGCACTTACTGCCTTTGTCCTCAAAAAAACAAAAAAATGTAGAATATTGCATAGAGAATAAGGTATCTGCACACCTTGCTTACAAGGCAAACCCTAGCCTAAAATCTCTGCAAGCTTTCAAAATTGCTAGTAAAGAGGCAAAATAAATGGTTAGACAGTGTGCCAACAACTTTTGGAAGGATACCTGCAACAGAATTCAAGAAAGTCTGTCCTTAGGAAATAGTAAAGCTTTTTTTAATGGCATGAAATAGATTTGGGTTCAACAGTGTCTAAACCTGCCCCCCCATCCCTTTCGCATTTCATCAGAATTGTCTTACAATATTAGTCTTATTTTTTCAAATCTTTAGAGACACACAAAAGAAGGCTTGAATGGATCAATCAGATTTTTCTAATTTGTTCCCTGCTCAAATTTTTCTAATTTGTTCCCTGCTAAAAATTAATTTTTGTTTCAGGGGGATCAAGAAAAATCTGAGCCAGGAGGTGCTGGTACTGAAGAAACTGATAAGAAAGACACTCAAGAGGTGGGAGATGATTCTTTAACTGAACAGACTCACCATATTATTGTACCTAGTTATTCCGCCTGGTTTGATTATGATTCTGTACATGCTATAGAAAGAAGAGCCATGCCTGAGTTTTTTAATGGAAAAAACAAATCTAAATCACCTGAAATGTAAGTTTTTAATTAAAATGGATAGTTCTGTATATAACAAATCTGTATATTCAAAACTGAAAGATCTTTCTGTCTAAGCTAAAAGTAAATTACATCATCCATCTGTCTGTCTCATTTTCCCATCATTTATCAATGACACCTGTTTATATATGTATAGGTTCTTAGTCATTTTATCTTTTGTCACTTCATCCCTGAACAAATAATAATTGTAAAAAGTATGAAATCTATGATATTTTAATTAACATGACAAAAAGTGTGACACATTAAATAAACATAGAATTTAATGTTATTTTAAAAAATAAAAAAAAATCAACATATATATTTATAGAGGCAATGTAAAAATATTTTTCTTGCTTGTTAAGGACAAGCTATTGATCTTAGATACAGAAGATGATCCATTGATTCGTATTGCTGTTTATCGTTTGTTATTTCTTGGCAAGTGTTGCATATTTCTACCAAGGACCTTCTTCTATATCACAATTTATAATTTTAATGTTTTAACGGGAACTTTAAAAAAAGTATATATAGGTGATAAAAAAAGTATATATAGGTGATAAAAAAAGTATATATAGGTGATAAAAAAAGTATATATAGGTGATAAAAAAAGTATATATAGGTGATAAAAAAAGTATATATAGGTGATAAAAAAAGTATATATAGGTGATAAAAAAAAGTATATATAGGTGATAAAAAAAGTATATATAGGTGATAAAAAAAGTATATATAGGTGATATGAATCCGCTCTAGAGGATTGAAGTCAGCATTTATTAGATTAAATAAAATATTATCTTAAGGTTATACATTTCTAAAAAATGATGCGCCCCTATTTAAGAAAGAGCGATTAACAAACAAAAAGAAAGTGAAAGATGGCTGTCAAGAAATAAGTTATCAGTTGCATGATCTAATTGTTCTCATCTCTCAAAAGATTTCCACTACTTCCACCACTCCTTGGCCTTTGATGATTACAAATATGGGCAGGATAATATTGACATCCCTACATCAAATAGAAACTGTATAACTAAATACAAACCCCACATTACAATACATCTACTTTTTTACATATATATATTATTTCATTTCTCAACAAGTATGAAGAGAGGAGGGGGAACACTATAAACACTAGAATAACATATCCAAAATACAAAAGTCAAAAAGCATTCTAAATAAACATATTTATTTATTAGATGAAATGAGTGCTTAAAGTCAAAGCCTTAACAGCACAGTTACACAATTACTAAGAAAAAAATATTTAATTGGGGATGAAATGACCGGGAATAAAATGATTGGTCATCTATTTATATATTAATGAGATGAAACTTTTGGTGTTTGATGTCACAGTATGTTTACTTGATGTTATGATGATTATGATGAGATTGTGTTGATCAGATAATGTGTTTCTGATGTTCAATTTCGTATAATACTCTCCTTTTAAACAATTATTGAACACTCAAACAATATTGTGATGCTGAGGATAGAAATGTAATGTATAAATTCAAAACTGAGATCCTTTAACAATAAATACAAAGGAATCACTGTAATAATAGACACACTTTTTAAATGTACAATACAATTTTATTAAATATGTTTACTTTTTTCGTTCTCGTCCCCCAAACTACAAAAGCATCTCTTTAAATACTCCTAAGATCTCCGTCTTCCCGCCTTCTTGGAACCATCCAATTTTCTTTCACACAACCACTCCTTCTATACTATGGAATTTCTATCATTAACATGCCACCTTGACTTTATGATGCAAATATTCAAACAATGTAAGAATAATAATTTGTTATTCAAAATGACCTTTTACACTTCTGTTCCGCGACAATTTTCCATTTCAAAACTGATTCACACACATACTGGTTACAGTAGCCTGACCATTGGATGTGTATGCTTTACATGAAAAAGTAAAAGCAGTAGTACAGGAAGTTTCACTGAAAAGAAAAAATGTTCGCTTTTACTGAAAGCTATTCATAGCCTTAATAGCTCTCCTCCCTTGAATAATCAGTGCAAATAACGAATTTTTTTTCAAATAAAATTATTGTTACATTTTTTTAGTGTGCATTTATCTAGTTTCATTTTTTTTTTCATAGAAAGAAAAAAAAACAACAAGCTAGTAAATAAATAATGTATAATAATTGTTTTATGCCAACTCTCTGACCTTAACTTTCAGATATGTGGCTTACCGTAATTTCATGATTGACACTTACCGCTTGAATCCAACAGAATATTTGACTTCTACAGCTGTCAGAAGAAACCTTGCGGGTGATGTTTGTTGTATTCTTCGGTAAAATTTTCTGGCTTGGTTTTTCCTTAATGCCTAATTTTTATGGTGAATGTTTTGGTAATTTATTTTGTGATATTTGTTGGTTCTTTCTTGCTTAAATAGAAACACAGGCTATTAATATCTCCACTAAAGTATAGTAACTCAAAAAAAAAGCTTAGTGTTAAAGTAATTAATGATGAAATAAACATTTAATATGATCTTTTTTTAGTGAAAAATATGGTTAGAAATAGCACCAAAAAAAAAATTAAAACAAACTTTTTGAACTTAAAAATAAAGGTTAAGAATTATGATATTTAAAGTTGTACACATTTATGAAAGTTTTAATGATTTTTTTAGTGATAGCCATGAATTTATTGTATTATACCAGATTGATCTTTTCTAATTTAGAATAACCAATGCAAGTTTATTTTTTCTTAAATGGATAATATTTTTATTTTTCTAGAGTCCATGCCTTTTTAGAACAGTGGGGTCTAATTAACTATCAAGTTGACTCTGACAGTCATCCTACAGTAATGGGACCACCATCAACCTCACACTTTCACATTCTTGCTGATACACCTTCTGGAATAACATCTATTAATCCACCTCGAATTAATCAGGTAATAGAGTGGATAACCTATTCACTGCCATTTAAAAAAAAAAGTTACTATACATTCATTAAACCTGATGACTTTGAAAAAGAATATTTGATTTAATTATCCAACCTAATTTCTGGTACTTTTTATATTAATATAATTTAGTAACTGAAAGTAAGTGGCTAATTTTGTTATTTTTAGCTTGAAGAATTGCCATTATTCACCTATTTCTTTCTAGGAGTAAAGAAAGTGTTGCTTTTTCTTAGAAGCAACAATAATTTGTAGCCCAAATTTGTGGGGTGGGCTTAGTTATGTGGATTGTTCAAATGGAGTCTAAACGTATTAAAATAGTACGTTGAAAGCCATTTCTCACTCAAAACTATTTCTTTTGAACTGGAGAGTAAATTTGTTTCTAATTTTTCCATCTTACCAGAACATGAACATCATGTTGCTGTAATAATCTAGTCATGCATGTTATTTAGAAACTTAGCCAGTGGCTGATTCAGGCAATCCATTCCATGGTCTAGTGGCACTGGAGAAGAATGAGCACTTGTATGAATTATTCCTAGCATATGAAATAAAAAATTAAATTGAAATAGATTATCTAGTGTAAATAATTTTAACAACTAGCTTTAAACTTGATTATATTGACAGTTTGTAACAGTAAAAGATTGTTTCAGACTAATAAATAAAGCTTTAGTTATTGCAGATGCCTTACTGTGTAATAAATCTATAGATTACAGCTGGGTCTGCATAACCTTTTTAAAGACTTATTTAAATTTTCTTTCTTTCTTTTCTTTTTTTTTTTTTTTTTAATATTCCACTTTTATATGTTTGATAGTGATTGTTTAATGAATGGATATTGTATTTAATGTATTTTTAAAAATTGTGTTAAATTGTACAACAAATGTCATTCAGGATAATAAAGCTTATTATTGACATTTTGATTATTTCCAGCCATCAGCTGCTCAAGAGGTGTGTGACTTTACAGAAAGAAAGGATAAAGTTGACAATGAGGAGAAAAAGGAGTTGGGAAGTGTAGGATTAAAAACAGATATTTACACTAAAAAAGCTCTCAAGGTGCATAATTAAATTAATTTTTTAAAGTAGAATGATAGTATACAAACATTGTCATTACATTCGTATATGAACTTCATGTAATTAAACCAGTGACTCACACTCTGACTTATTATTAAATGCCAATGACATTCTTAAAATCTTTTAGGTCTTGTCCCTCTTTTGTTTCATAACTTAAAGTAACATTCTTAGAAATTTGTTTAAATAAATACATTTAATAAGCTTTTATAGGACATTAACAAGAATGGATCATCAAATACCAAGTGTTCTTATTTTATGATTTACAGAAACTCTTTGAAAAGAATTTGTATGTCTTTCTTAGCTCCATGTTAGTAGTTACTTCTCATCTTGTGGTTGAACCATTCAGTCCTTAAGTGGTAGTATTTCTTGCACATGACACATTTGTTGAATTTAGAAAGTCACTTTACATTTTATTTTTGGTCATTCTGTTCTGTTCTCAAAACAGTGCTACCTTTCTATGTCATCTGTGAAATGGATAGATTTTTTTATCCCTTGTTTCTTGCTAATATTCTCCGGTGACATTTTTAGATCCAACTTTGTGAACATTTTTTTACTAGTATTTCTATATGGTTGATAGATTCCAGATATTAACACGAATGATAACACTAAAGGATTAAAGAATTTCAAAACTTCTGATTTTTAACAAAGTTTACAGATCACCCTTAGATTAACAGATCTAGTAGACCTTTAGAGTATTTCTAGATCTACCTAATGCTTTACAAGCCAATAGCCTTAGATCTAGTTGTAGGCTAGTATTTCTTGTATACATATAGTTCGTCCATCGTGGTGCGATGATGACCGTTTGTCATCCAAGGGGATGAGGGATTTGCACTGGGGTTTTATGCCTCCTCATGTGGCTGGTGAGACCTATGTGACCCAGAATGTTCGGCCGCACACTGGGCAGGTTTTTCCAGCTGGAGCTAGTGTCGTTTGCCTTGCTTTTCTTCTCTGGCGTTTTTCTTCTGCCAGGGTTGTTCTCTTTTCCTCAGCAACCTGCGCAGCGGTTTTCACGGTGCTATGCCATGATGCTCTGTCATGTGCCTCTGTCTCCCAGGTGCCTGGGTCTATGCTGAAAGCATTCAGAGAAGCTTTGAGGGTGTCCCTGAAGCGCTTTCTTTGACCACCTTGCGAGGGCTTAGTTGGCCATACAAGAGTCATTTAGGGATGCGGTAGTCTTCCATTCTGCAGGCGTGTCCTACCCATCGCAACTGGGAGTGCATCAGGATTGTGTGGATGCTTTGCAGACAAGCTCTTCGAAGGACTTCAGTATCTGGTATTTTGTCTGTTCCAGACATTTTTAGACAGTCTGCCATAGGATGCACTGGCCTTGGCGATACGCAGGTCAATTTCACTATCGATTTTTCCATTTCTGGAGAGTGTGCTGCCAAGATATTTGAATTTGTCCACTGCGTTTATATCCTGTCCATTTATAGTGATGCTTGGATCCGAGTAGGCTTTCCCAGGAGCAGGTCTTGTTTGTGTTAATGGTAAGGCTAAAATCTGAGCATGCTCTTGAGAAGTCACTGACAGATCATTTTCAGAGCAGGCATTTAGGGCACAGTCGTCAGCAAATAGCAAGTCTCTGATTACTGCTGAATTGGTTTTTGATTTTGCTTTAAGCCGCCTCGGGTTGAATAAGCCACCATCAAATCTGTATGATATATTTATCCAGTTGTTTTCTCTATTTGTGAATGCATCTGTCAGCAAAGCGGAGAACATGTGTAGGTGCTAGGACACAGCCTTGTTTTACCCTGTTTGATACTTCGAAGGGCTCTGATTCTCCACTTTCTTGGACACGAGCCTTCATATTTCTTGTAAACAATCAGCAAATACCATGTATTTTAGTATGAAATAATCAATAAACAATATTTACCTCAATGCATCCTTTTCATTAAAAGTTAAATCTAGAGATCCTTTCTATTCATTAAAAGTTAAATCTAGAGATCCTTTTTATTCATTAAAAGTTAAATAAGAAGTGAAGCACAAGATTTTAGCCTCAATACTTAGGTTAAGCCTTATTCTGTCAGGTTCAGACCCTCTAGACAAGAAATAAAGATACATTTCAAATGCAAAGAAAAGAAAAGCTGCTAAAGTTCTCCCATCTAAATGTACAAACAATAGTGTCTTGCATGCATTTTGTAAGTGGGGTAAAGCATGTGCATTTATATTTATTTGTAACATTACTTAAAGAAAATACTCAATATAATTAAACTCTACACATTTTAAAAAGTATTCAGTTACTCTTTATTTCGGTCATCATGACACAGCATCACACTAATGCTGGTATAAAATTTTTTATCAGAGTCTGTTCCCATCTCTGCAAATAACATACTAGACCAAATGTTTCTCTTGTCCTTAAAATATGTGAAAGCGCTTAGATTTTGCCTTCTAAAAAGTTTTTTTGTCTTAACCTCTATTCTGGGGCCTTGTTGCTTTTGGTATTCATCATTTGTGAGCCAACTTGTACACTTCTATTGAAGCTCTCTGATCATGCTTTATAAATAATAGTTAAAATGAATTACAGTGATCTTTCTTGTTGGAGATGTGTGTGTGTGAGTATATTTTATATTTGGATCTTGTAGTAGATTTTTCTGTTCCTTTTAAGACAAAAGAAATTATAAATAATGTCTTAATAGTCCAATAAAATATTTTTTGTTAGATTTTACTTTTATTTATATAAAAATGGTACTTTACTAAAATCTAACAATTTTAATGATGACTCATATAAAGTATTAAATATAAAGATTTACAATCTTTTTTTTACTTGTATAGGATAAAAATCCATCTATGCGTAGCAGAGAATGGACAGATCAGGAAACATTGTTATTGTTGGAAGCTTTAGAATTGTACAAAGATGATTGGAACAAAGTGTGTGAACATGTTGGTAGCAGGACACAAGATGAATGTATTTTACACTTCCTGAGATTGCCTATTGAAGATCCATTTTTAGAAGAAGATTTTGGAAATCTTGGTAAGTTCAGTAATTTAACTCTTTAATTATCTAGCCATTTTTATAATATCTTGTTTTTCAGTATGAATTAAATATTTATGCTCAATCTAAAGAAAATTATTTTAGAAATATTTTCTTAGGGGTAGAATGCAGCTGAAGAAGGGAGGTGATATTTTATTCCTAAAACAATGAGGAATGATTTGTATTTCTCCAGAACATTGTTCTAGACGCTAATTTGTTTTGACAGGCTTAGAAAATAAATATCTTATTAGTTTTTTTATTCATTGGAATAACTACATTTTTATTCATTGGTATTATCATGCAAATAGAAAAAATATTATTACAAAGCTTTAATTAACTCACTCTGTCTGTTAGGTAAAACGATTTTTCACGTTATTTCACCCAAACCCAACTTAAGATTAAGTTGAAATTTTGCGCACGCGCGCGCGCACACACACACACACACCATTTTTTTCCCCCAACTAGTCCAGACAAGTTATAGGATCATAGCACATTGCGAACATTAAAAGTATGAAATTGCGCTAAACAAAAACAAAAAATAATCGGTAAAAATGATGGCACTGCACTTGAGTACATTTTACATTTTAAATCAAACTTTACTATACATAATTTTATTTTCAATTAATAATTTACATTTGGATCTATATAGGTCCTCTTGTGTACCAGCCAATTCCATTCTCTAAAAGTGGGAACCCTATTATGTCAACTGTTGCTTTTCTGGCATCTGTAGTGGATCCAAGAGTAGCCAGTGCAGCAGCTAAAGCAGCTTTAGGTCAGTAGTTTTAGGAGTTTAATGCAATCTTGAATGTCATTTTTGAGATCCCCAAAGAGGCACCATTAATATTGTGTTTTGTTTGTCCTGTTTAGATATAAAAAACTAAAAGCACTGTTGAAAATCTGATTTACCCCAATTTTTTAGCATGCCAAAAATGTGCAATCCCTACATTTTTTTTTTATTAAATGTGCAAACTAATTTTTTAAATACAAAAATACCCTAAGGCAGCTTGTGGCACATAGTACAGAGCCCTCAACACCTCTGATCCCAAACTAAAGTTAATTGGCTCTTGACGTTCATTTGGATACATCAGGTGCGTGGAGAGTGGGGTACTGCTCTGTGGGCGACATCCTTCCTACCATAGATAATACCTAGGCATTCATCATTGCTATGAGATCATCCCTAGTTGCTTCATAACTATAAGGAGGGCATAGATATCATCTGTACTTTTTCATACAAAAAAAAAACAATTTGTAAAAGGCTACTAACTATATAGTACTAACGTAGCCTTACATACAATCTCTGACTTTTCTACAAAAGAGCTGGAGAATCAGTGGACACACTATTGAGACGTATTGAAGGGCTCTTGCCAAAGACAAACACTGATGACAAAAGACATATTATATAGATCCCTTACAGACAATGGCTTTGTCTGCATTAGATTTGGCAAAATATGCAGATCGCTACTGGGTTTGCGTGATCTTATCTTATCTTAAATAATACAGACGTTACTTCAAAAAAGAAGATGATTACGTCCTTCGCGTCATGCATATTAACCAATGACTTAAATTCTGCCAAGTCACTGGTTTTTCTGGCTAGCTCAGGCAACCCATTCCATACTCTAATAGCACTAGGGAAGAAGGAGTATTTGTACAAATTTGTCCTAGCATAGGGGACGAGGAATGTGCCTTTATTTTTGTGTCTTTCAGAGTATTTTATTAAGTTTTGTTTTTGTATTTGAAGATTATGGTTCAGTGTTTTATGTATAATTGCTACTTTACTTTTGAGTCTTCTGTCCTGAAGGCTTTCTAAATTTAGTGATTTTACTAATGGTGTTACTCTAGTCAAATGTGAATATTCGTTTGTTATGAATCTCACTGCTCTATTTTGTGTTTGTTCCAGTTTCTTAATGTTTTCTTGAGTTGAGGGGTCCCAAACGGAGGATGCATATTCTATTATTGGCCAAACCAAGGTTAAATAACATTTTAGTTTTATGTTCTTATTTGATTTATAGAAATTTCTTTTAATAAACCCTAATGCTTTGTTGGATTTTTTTGTAGTTTCATCAATATGTGGATTCCATGACAGTTTTTCATTTATTAACCTAGGTATTTTGCGTTTTTAGTCTGTGTTACTGGTTTGCCATGAATAAGATAAGTGGAATTAATTTGTTTTAGTTTTTTTGTTACTCTTAACAACTGACATTTTTCTGGGTGGAAAGACATGCTCCAATTTGATTCCCATTTCTGTAATTTATCTAATTCTCTTTGTAAAATATCCGTGTCTTGTGTTGTTTTTATTGTTCTATATATTATGCAATCATCTGCAAATAATCTGACTTTTGTTCCTGAACTAATGCAATTTGGTAAATCATTTATGTAAATTAAAAATAGTAGTGGACCCAAGACTGTTCCTTGAGGTACACCTGAGTTTACTGTTATTGGTGTTGATTTAGAGCCATTTATTATTACAGTTTGTAAAATACTGCACTCCTCCTTAATCTTGAGAATGGAAGACACTGCCAATATATGTATAATAGACCTCAATATCTCTAGTTTTATTAGTGTACTATTAAATAATAAGATGTTGAATGAGTGACCTAACTCATTAGATTCTTTACCATACTTGACTTTGATCTCTGTAAATGTCATGTCATGCATGCTGTTGTTATGGATACCAAGCTACCTGTTGTGTTGACCATATGTGACCCTTAATTATTTTTAATGTTATTATTATTTTAACAAGCTAATTTATTATATGTGTGTTGTATATATAATTTTAAAGAACTTGGAGATTTGGTTTTTTTTTAATAATGAGAATGTTGAGAAATTTAGACATTTTTAAAAATATTTTTATTATATGAACATATTTAAAAATCTATTTCTAGAGGAATTTTCCAAAATGAAAGATGAGGTGCCTCCTTCCATTGTTGATGCTCATACTAAAACTGTTTTGAATGCTTGCAAAGATGGCAAAATGGTGGAACCACATTATGGACTTGAAAAGAGTGGTATAGCTGGAACAGGTAAAAGTGAGAAATGTGTAACTGTATTTGTAAGAAGGGAACTAACTTGTAAAGATGAAATCTAAATGTGTTTCACTTTTTAGTTTCACTCTCAACTTACTGGCTGAAAGCCCTTAACAAAGGAAATGTAAGGTGGAGACATTAGCAAAATAGTTAACTGTTACATTTTTTTTATTCAACTAAAAGTTTTAATTTTCCACAATCTTTTAGTTATTTAAATACATATATGCAATTTTTTACTTGAAATTTTTATTACATTTAAAAAAAAAACTATTTAGTCTAGAGATGCTTTAAATTAAATCTTCATGTTTAGATGACTAAGCTTAGCATTGATCCAGCATATGTTGTCATCAGAATTATTAAATTGTCTTTTTTTTTCTTCCTTTATAAAATTCTAGTAACCACTCAACATGAGTTATGAATAATGCAAATGCATTGAAATACTTTATTCACTATAATAATATTTATAAAATTAGAAAATATGATGGTAATTCAGTTTTTGGACACAATTATATACGTCTTTTTTAGCAGTGAAGGATTTATTGTAACTTAATTTTACTTAAAACAGGCTTGTTGATTTGTACTCATATTAAACTAAACTTAAGAATTTCAGATTTTCAGTCTTAGACAATATGTCATACATAGCTTCATCTACATTGAGGGTGCGTGGCAGAGTGGTTAAGCGCTTGGCTTCCAAACCTGGGGTCCTGGGTTTGAATCTCAGTGCCGACTGGGATTTTGAATTTCAGGATACCTGGCTTTAGTTGGGGAAATTAAAGGCGGTTGATCATTGTTCTGGCCACATAACACCCTGACTGTTTGTTAGGAGACAGATGACCTTAACATTATCTGCCCTATAGATCACAAGATCTGAAAGGGGAAATTTACTTTACTTTGCTTTTACCTTTATCTTCATTGCATTATAGTCCATCAATGAACTGTTATAAATATTTGTCAAGATGAAATATCACCTTGTCACCATGAAAATCTTGTAACTATGTCACGTTTATATTACATAGATATTTTCTTATATAGACTTTCAATAAGTGTAACCTGATGTTTTGCAAATACTGTCTCATTGTGGAGACTTATTTCTGAACTTAAGTCCATTATAGCTAGATATAGTATGAAATAGCTAAAATAATCTTTCTAAAAATATTTAATAAATAGAAGATATTTTTTTCTTTTTTGTCTTTTGGTTGGGGTTTATTAGACAATTATAGGCGCAGCTGGCACGTATGGTACATAAAAAGGTCCCATCCCAGGTTGTAAGACTCTTAATTATAAATTGAACAAAAGCAGCTATCATTCTCTCAGTTTATCTGTATAAACATCATTAGGATTGTAGTATTATTGTACTACTATTATTATCCTAAAGTTGTTGTTTCAATTTGTTGTCCTAGAAATAATAAGTGATGATACAGGAGAAAAGCAAATAGACAAAGAAAAGAAAAAAGAAGATAGTAAGGTAAAATTCTATTAGTCTTATATCTTAAGAAATGTGATAAAACTTGGCAGAATATCTTTTTTTTTTTTTTAAGATAGAAACCAAAATTTTAGTTTTTTTTTTTTTTTTTTGCTTGGATTTTTTTATCTCATATTTTTTAATGACAAAAAAACTCAAAAACTTTTGTCTGCTATACATAAATATTTATAATAGGAAGGGAACCCATATTATGCTCAAGTGGCATGCCAAAACGAGAGACAATCTCAACTGATTAGCACTTAGACGCTGACTCCTGCAAATATTGAAACTATGTTAAAAACAAATTCTGCACTCAATAGAGTCACCACCCCTTGGAGCTTGTTCTTCTGAAGCTAGACAGCCTATCATAAATTATATGCTGTACCCTTAACGACAACAACTTGCTTGTCAATTAAGGACCAGTTACTGACACCTGAACTAGTGGCAGTAACAATTACATACCACTGCAACTAAGAATCAAGAACTAATGAAGTTAAACATATTCATTTGTTTAATATAATAAATATTTTCAATTACTGGACAGAATGCCATTTAGAAGGGAATTTCTTATTTCATAATATGAAAAAGTTTTATGACAAAATAAATACACATTTGAGTTAAATTCATCTCAAAATGTACAATGTTTTAAAAACTCAAAAAAAATTTTTAAAGTTTTGCTTTTTATTTTTAACCATGCCATGGTATGAAAATGAGGCAAAGGGGGTCACAAGTGAAGAATTTTTGTTACTTTTGAAAGTGGGAGTATACTTATTTGCTTACATTCGGTCTTATTGTTTATGGAATCAAAAGCTGTTTTAAGTTAGTGAAAACAAGTTGGCAGAGTAGCTTTTAAAAGTTAATTTGAAGACCCTGCTTTGCTTACAATATTATTCTGTCTTATAAAGTCATGGTCTGAGACATTAGTTTTGATGTTGTTTTTCTAATGTATGTTTGCTGTACAAATTCAAACATAACAAACATTTGTTTCTTCAGGATGAAGATGACATGGAAACAGAAATGATAAAAAGCAAAGAAGATGAAAAGTTACAAGAATTTCAAATAGGGAAAAAAGAAAAATTTGAAGAGGTAATTTTTTTTTTTAATTTAGCGCAATCAACCTCTTTAGCCAAGTTATTCACAACTCGATTACTTTTTTTTTGTTGAACTTATGAAGGTATATTGCAGGATAATAGAAAATATGCTACATGTTAGCAACCTTTTCATCATCAATGTGTTTTACAATAAAATTGATTGTTTTGTCTTTCAACCAATAATTCTTTCCCTGGCAATATCAACATTGTTTGCTTAAAGTAAGCCTCTTTGAAAAAGTCTAGAATATTGATTGGCTCCAATTCGCTCTACAATTTTTCATTGCAGTGGAGAAAATTGATAACTGGAACAGTCAAAAGGTGTAAAAAAAAATAATAAATAATGCTGGCTCAAACAACTAGTTATGAGACTCAAAAAAACAAAGATTTACTGCTGCAGGGGTAAACGACTGTATAGAAAATACGAAAAACATGCATATATGTAACCCTGCCGGACCAAGTAAAACAAAGGACGTTTGGGCCACGAGGCCTTCATCAGCTACAAAACAAACAAAAAATAAATAAAAAACAATTAACACAAAATAGTCTTAAGTTAACTTATCTGTCCGATGTTGTTCTCTATCGAGGCAGAAAAGAAATGAGCTGCGCTGGTGTAAAAGCGCGGGAAAACGGAAGGAGGCGGAGATGTCAGGCAAAGATGAATGGGAAAAGGGGGTACCGTAGTGTTAGTGCCCATTGCTTATTAAATAAAAGTGTGCTGGTTGTTGATCCCGTTAGGTTGGAGGGTGCCTGACATGTAAATAAGTTTGTTTTCGATCTGCAGACGGGTGTTTTTGTCGTTGCATTGTTGTATGGCAGTGACGAGTAGGTCGGTGGTACCCCTATGATGTGTGTTATTGAAATGGATAGAGACGGGCTTAGTAGCAAAGTTACGAATGTCTCTAAGGTGTTCTTGGAGTCGTGTTTTTAAGGTCCTGCCTATAAACCATCTGACACCTTGAGCATATTATAGCATATATGACTCCTCTACTATTACAGTTAAATTTGCCACTGATCTTGATGGTCATTTTAGGACAGGTGATGGTGGGGGTGGCGAGTGTGTGTTTGCAGGTCTGACAATTACGTCGCTTACATGGCCAAGTGCCAGGTTCACTTGAGATGTTGTGGAGTTTAGTGTGTACTAATATGTCCTGTAGGTTTTGGTCTCGCCTGAATACTACAAGAGGTGGGGATGAAAAGACGTCGCGAGTATGTTCATCGGCTAGGAGAATGTTCAGGTTTTTGAGAAAGATGTTTTTGGCTTTCACATTGTGAGGGTGATAGGTTAATATCAATTTGGGCCTCCCATCAATGCTAGATATCGTTTTTTTCTTGAAAGCTTGTTCTCTTTTAAGATTCTCCACTCGCGATAAGGCTTTGTCTAAAATAGCTTGAGGGTAGCCACGACGCAAGAAAAACTCAGTTGCTTTTTCAGTGAAGTCATTGTCATCTTGGCAAAGGCGGCGGATACGTAGAAGTTGGGAGTAGGGGATAGAATCTTTACAGGATGGTGGATGGGATGACGAGTATAGAAGATAGCTATGGCTGTCAGTGTCTTTGTAATGGCAGGATGTAGACAAAGAATTTTGGGTTATGTTTATTTCTATGTCTAAGAAGTTCACTCTAGTTCTGGAAATGGTGTAAGTGAAACGAATGGCGGGATTGAAGTTGTTAGTGAACTCAATAAATTGGATAAGTTCATTCTCTGTCAGAGATGTTATGCCTAGGCCATCATCAACGTATCTCCTATAAAATTCGGGCATGGGGCCCGTGTAGGATGAACAAATGTTGAGTTCTAAGAAGCCCATAAATAGGCAGGCATAAGATGGACCGAATGCTGTACCCATAGCTACTCCGCTGATTTGGTCGAAAAATTGCCCATTAAACTCGAAGGAGTTGAGAGTTAGTACAAGCTCCGTAAGGCGAACTAGAATGTCAGTGGATATAGATTTGTGTTTGTTTTCTGGTATATCAAAAAAGTAACGGATGGTTTTAAGGCCATCAGCATGTGGGATGGAAGTGTAAAGGGAGCTGACATCTAGGAGGAAGAGTAGGTATTCTTTGTCAGGTTGTAGTATGACTCTTGCTAGTGTTAACAGGGCGTGGTTGGTATCTTTAATGAACATATAGTTATGAGACTAATATCTTTTTGTCTTGAAATTTATATTATATAGAAAAAAAAATATTATATACATGAACAAGTGTGATTGTTAATCCTGACATGCTTTGTACAAGTCTGCTTGCCATATCATTTCCCTGAATTTGTGTAAGAGATGGGATCTAGTGTAACCAAGTATCCTAATTTTGAGGATTGAATAGAGTTGTGCATTCTTGAGAGGCATTTATTTATGTGTGTTTCTTTTTACAATCATCTTCTGATATGTCATAGAAAGCCTCAAAGATTATGATTGTGATAATGCTTGAATATCATACCTCTTCAATACATTTCAAATGACCAGATTTACTTTTTTGTAACAAACAAGAAAAACTTTATAATTTTACATGCGCACATTTATTTTAAAAAATTAAAACTAACATGAAATTAAAGGCATGTTAGGTTCTGCAGAGTTGCCTACAAGTATGCATCTTGCGTATTTTGTACGCTAATGGACACAAAAATATGTGCGCTCGGTTTATCTAAAATTACCATTTCCCCTCGCAAAACAATGATTTTAAACATTCAATAATCCTATTAAGCTAATGAAAAAAACAATTATTTTTAGGACAATTATTTGGCTAGTAGAGATTCTGTATCTGATGATGGAGAAAAGAAAGTAGACAAGGAAGTTAACAATGGAGAGAAAGAAGATCATCCAGCAACAGCACTTGATAAATCAAAAAACACACCTGAAGACAGTGCTACTGTTGTTTCAACTGCAGCTGCTGCTGCTTTGGCATCTGCTGCTGTCAAAGCTAAGGTTTCATTTTTTAAATTAATTTTTCATTTTTATTAACTCTTTGACTCCGTAACATTCTCCTATCGTTGATTTTACTCGGCTATAATACTTGGATCAACGCTAGCAATGTTGGTGTTTTTAATTTTATTTTTCCAGTTTTTTTCTCCTGTATTGTTTTAATTGCTTAAAACATTATCTTGAATAAATTCCCTTTTGCTAAACATCCGGAATTTTCCTTCTTTCAATGTGTTTTTACAGTGAAAGATTTTTTGAAAGAGTGGGGTCTTATAAAGGCTCTATTTTCTTTACATTTATGTTCTGGATGATAGTGATAGGGATAATGAGCTCAAAACATTCATTTTATGTGTTTTTAAATGGTTTTCATATAAAGTTTTTTTCATTTTGAAAAGACAAAAAACATTAATTCCGTCCAAGTGTGGAACATAATTCCGGAGTCAAAGAGTTAAGCTGAATAAAACATTCGAATGCCACTGTTTAAAAAAAAGCTCTTCTCACCCCCCTTACAGACAAACACAACACATTTGCTTTGTATAATGGATATGTATATTTATTTCTAGAGCTGAATACCTTTAGTTCCTTGGAAACAAGATTTTTTTTATTCTTATGGAAATGCTAGAAGAGTATTTTAAAAAAAAAATTAACATTTATTTTAATTTCTTGAGCATCTTTAAATCTTATTAGTTTGTGACATCAGATTTTTGAGAACCCACATTTTTTCTTTTCATTGTAACCCTGCAATAAGTTTCTACCTTTTGATTGCAAGCTACGGCTAGTTGACATAGTCTAGTTACTCCATTAACTCGTTTGCTGACATTGATTTTTGAATGATTTTATGGCAGTTACCCTAGAGAATAACTTTAGTTCTTAGTTCTCTTTTTTACCTTATGTGCCTCAAATTTTTATATTTTTTTTTTGGGATGTCCAAATGTAGTACTGTTTAAAGTATTTGTATGTGTAGTTTGGAATCCAACCAGTATTCAAAGTTTTTATTTAAAAGAGTGAAAAAAATATTACAAGTATTTTAAAGTAGAAGCAGTGGTTAAACAAAGAATATTTGAATCCCATTAATATTTTTTAGTAGTTCAGGTCATCTTAACTAAAAAAAATAAATAATAAATTGTGAATATTAGTTATGTATACTTTATTTTAACATAGACTAAAACTCTCTAAAAAATTATGAAATATAAAAGTTTACCCACGACTACGCCCATTGATTTATTTCCAGGCTATATATTGTTCATTTTGCCATGGGCCCTTTCCATTTTTTTTTATTTGGCTTCTTAATTCAATATTAAAGTACCAGTATTTTAAAAGTTCTATGTTGCGTTTGGTCAGACCCCTTTTATTTTATAATTATGGCATCATAAAGCATCCCATAAGAATTCTATTATCTTTTTATTTTTAATACCTCCACCATCGATGTTCATTGATTTTTTTTCAGGATATACATTGTTTATTTTTTTTACTTATAACTTGGACTGCCACTTATATTCAAGTATCGTTTGTGTACCTTTCCCCCTACTGTCTCTTATTTCCACTATTTAACTATTCTTCTACTTCTTCACTTCTTATTTCCAAATATGATAATCAATCTGAAAAGCCTACAATGAGACACACCCAGACATCCATATATAATTTTTTTTACATTTGTTTAAACAATTATTTTTTTTATTATAGAGTCATGAATTGACAAGACGACTTGCCCGTGTTACTTTATAATCACTAATTAAATTTAGCTTAATCTTTTTTTCTTTATATTTTTTATTCAGCATTTAGCTGCAGTAGAGGAGCGTAAAATCAAAGGCCTTGTGGCATTGTTAGTTGAGACTCAGATGAAGAAATTGGAAATTAAACTCAGACACTTTGAAGAACTGGAAGCCATAATGGACAAAGAAAGAGAATCTGTTAGTAGATGGGTTTTTTTGGTCTTTTTAACTGAATTTTTTTTTTTTATTGCTCGCTATTGGCAGAAGTTAAAGAGCAAGTATGTTTATCATTGTTCTACTGTATTAGGTTTCATCAAATTATAGATCAGTTATAAAACACTGCACAGAAATAAATAAAAGAATTAAAAAAACTGTACCTTTTAAAATTCGCCATCAATTGTTCTATCAATCTGTCAGAAAATAGTTTATAGACCTTTTGCTTTGTTGTTGAAGTAGAGAAAAATTGCTGATTCATTTTTAAACTAAATATTAAAAAAATGAACTAATTTTGCTGAAAAAATTTTTTTAAGATGAGACATCCAATTTTTTATATCAGTTATTAGTGATGATGGTCCCATTCATTGTACATTGAAAAATCTGAAATCTGTGTATTGTATGACTAAAAAAGCAAGTATGGTTAAATATTAAAGTACACATTTGAAACTTTAAAATATAAACAACATTAATAGTGTTGTGCTGATCTGTGAATATCAATGGAACATCTAGCAGATTCTTTGACCTCACATAACACAACTCCATAGTGAATAAAGCACAAAAGAATAATACATAAGTTGAAATTTTTGCTGCCCTCAGAAAAGGAAATGTCCTTATAAGTGTGTATGATTCATCTGTTACTTTTAGATCTCAAACACTAGAAGATCTATGGAAAAAATGATTTCACCATATTTTGTAGTGTGCCTAATTTAGATGCAGCAACTATTTTTAGTCTCTTTTGAAAAAAAAACTTTTTGTTTTAAAATGTTTGAAATGTTTTTGTTTTTTTTAATTTAGATTCAATATGGGTATCCTTTTTACTACTATCATAGGTCACTAGTGACATTCATCTTTCATGAAACAAAAGTGTTATTGCAATTTAATTTGTCCCTCATCTTGCTCAAAATTTAAAAATCATATTTTTTTAATATCTTACATTGCTTACCAAAATAGCCATGCCTATGATTTTGTGTAAAGAGACTCATTTTGTTATTACGTTAATATGTAGATATATTTATTTCCAGCTTGAATATCAACGCCAGCAGCTCCTTCAAGAGCGCCAACAATTTCATATGGAACAAATTCGTGCAGCTGAGTACAGAGCTAGACAGTTTGCTAATCAACAGTTAGCTGATGCTAAACATGTGACCACTCAGCAGCATGAAGGACAACATGGAACTTCTGTGAATTCTGCCAGTGTTCAGAATCCAGCCCTAGCTGCAGCTGTTAGTCAAGGCTCTAATTATGCCATGCATGGATCACCATTATCTCCTCAAGGACCACAAGTAACTATTTAAAAATTGACTCATGTAAAGTATAATAATGATAGTTATCATAAAAGACTTTTTACAAATTTTAGTTTATAGGGATTCTTTCATGCATATTTTTTCTAAATTATCAACTTTCTAATTAACTGTACCAGACTACTGTACCCATATCTCTTGGTACATGCCTAGTACTTGAAAATGCATATGTTTATAAAAATAAACAACCAATCGTAATTAAATCTCTTACAGATTTTTATTATGATTTCTATGAAAGGTTATATAAATCTTTTTCATCTTTTGTGATGGTGATATTCTTTAATGAAAACTCAAAGGTCAATTTTTTGTTATTCTGGATGATGTTGAAAGATATAAAAAACAAAACATTTATGAGGGTCTAATGTAACCTCGACAATAAATCTTATTGTACTATGACTTATTGAGAAGCTAGATTTAAAATGTTGGGTTTTTTAAAATTTAGATTCAAACAATTGTAGTTATTAACTCTACGTTAATTTGCCAATCCAGATATTTGTTTCCAGTTAGTG
Organism: Biomphalaria pfeifferi; assembly: GCA_030265305.1. NCBI lineage: Eukaryota > Metazoa > Mollusca > Gastropoda > Planorbidae > Biomphalaria > Biomphalaria pfeifferi. The sequence continues at coordinate 236,766 of JASAOG010000118.1, forward strand.
TTTTATTGTGAAAAAAACAAATATAATGTCCTCAGGTGCAAGCCTCTCAAGTAACTCAAGGCTCACCTACTTCTAGCACCTCAAGTATGCCTTCTATCACAGTAGCGGCTGTTACACCATCATCTGTGTCCTCACCCTCATCCTTGCCTGCAAGTATACCTATATCTCAGCCTGTACCATCTACCAGCCCAACTTATACATCAACTGTTGCCCTTACCCAAGCCTCGCAATCATCTCCTCAAACACCTCCTCCCACTCTCACTCCTAGTGGGACACCTACACCACAGCAACAGGTTGCAATGCTCCCAAATAATCCTGCACAAGGTCCTATGGGTCAGACTTATCCACCAAGTCAGTATCCAAATCAAGTTCAGACTCCACCTCAGATGTATTCATCAAATACAGCCCATCAAGTTCCTCCATACCACCCATATTCACAGCAAGCTATGGGAGTAAATCAGAGTAGTCCTTCTGCTCAGCAGTATCCAGGTGCCAACTCACAACCAGGTGCTGCACACTATCCCAACTACATTAACCAGCCTAGTCAGTACCCTTCCCACTCAAGTGTTCCAAATCCTTATTGTGGACCTCAATCAAATATGAACCAACAAGGATATTCACCTTATGGTACAGCACCACCACCTGGGCCATATCCTAATCAACCACAAATGCAACAGTATCAAGGAGCATATCCTCAGCAAACAGGAGTTGGTTTACCACCATCTCTGCCAGTTAACCCAAGAATACCCAATTCTGGAAATACAGCAGGTAAATAAAAGTCCTTTTCATTACCAATGTTCTGGAGCAGATGTTTTTTCATTAAACCTTTAGTAAAGTATGAAAAAAAAGTAAAGTTGCCATTTCAGACCTTCACCAAGATTCAAACCCAAAACCCCAGGTTTGGAAGCCAAGTGCTTAACCACTCAGCCACTGGTATTTTTAGGGCACCCTGAGTTCACTCAATTTTATTTGGTCATTGTGCTGGCAAAATGACACCCTAATCATTAACTGTTGGCCAAAGAAACACATGATCTTAATGTGTCATCTGCCCTATAGATCGCAAGGTCTGAAAGGGGAACTTTACTTTATTTAAACTCTAACTCTGCTTAATTCTCTGTCCAAAGGGACTTTAGCCCTTTTTTTTTTTTTTTTTAAATAAATTCTTATTGTACCTTTTTTTTTCCGTACCTAGGTGGCCAAAATGAACAAGATCAAATGCTAATAAATTCACCATCTCCTGGATCCAACAAATAATGATCATTGTTCTGATAATGTAAATATTTGAAATAATGTGTTATGTTTGAAAAATATATCAATCCTAAATAGAACTGGGTTATTTAGTAATATTTACTAAACTTTGGGATACAATTTGCATTCTTTTGTCATATTTTGTTTTTGGTACCTATGAGTTTGATTATTGCATTAACATTGTTTTTTTTTACTTTTGAATTTTGTTTATTTTCCCTTATCAATAAACGTTGATTGTTACAATTTAATATGAAAAGAGGTACCCAAAATATAAATATGATTAATCTCACACAAATTGTGGCAGAAACACCCAGAATTCTATAACATGAAACATATTCAAGTGTTAAAATATATGCCTCAACATATAAAATGTTTAATTTCTAGCTAAATGATCTTTATCTTTCTTACTTTCTTACTTTTTTTTTTTACTTTCTTAATTTTTTTCATTTAATTCAATACTTATTATTTGAATGTTAACATTAGGCATACAAGGTGTTATCAGTATCTCCCTTTTTTTTTAAATTTGGTTTTATATTTTTACCTTATTCTTTAAAAAAGCTTATGGCTCTGAAGATGCACATAAACTTTGCTATTTACATGTAAATTAAAACTAAATTTCTTTGCTTTTTACCCAAATCTTTTCAACCAATATTTGTTTTTCTTTTTAGTTTTTTTTATTTCTTCATGTACCCTAGATAGATAAAAAAGGCCTGACTTGAGAAAAGTGTCATGTAGATGAGGTTCAGAATAAGATTTCCAGAATATAAATTTCTGCTTTTTAAGTTTGCAAAAAAAACAAAAAAACTTGCCATATTTAATAATTGTTTTGTTAGTTTGATTATGACATGTTTATTGTTTACCACTATTATTGTGTCTCAACACCAATATAAGTTCAATTTTGTCTACTTGTCCTACAGGTATCTTAGTATAAGGAAAAGATAGGTAGAACCTACTTGATAACTCTAATGTTAACTCTAATGATGACAATGTTTGTTAAGGGAAACTTACTATATTATCTCACCACCATGGCCTCCTATAGTTAGGGGTGACTAGGTATCACTTCATAGAAAGGAGATGAATGTCTGGCCATTAGTTAGGGTTAGAATGTGTTGTCACACAGCAACTGGTGGGTTCAAAGGAATGGCAAGTGCTATTACAGTTTTGGGTGTAGTAGTTTGTGCTGCAAGCTGCCTAAGGGTTGCCAGATTTGTTTGACTCCCAAAGTCTTTCCAATGTAAGGGTATTGCTGCAAGGCAGCAGAGATTTGAATGAAGTTTCTAGATAGTTAGCCATCTAAAGGTAACAAGCATCTCTCATACCCGAATCTAAACAAGTGAACTACCTGTTCTGGTAGCCTAATCTGTTGTATTGACATTATAATACATTGTCGTTGTTTTTTGTTTAGGAAATAAAACATAATTCCATTTCCAATCAACAAAACTTAATAAGCTACCAAATATTAAGTGTGAGCTAATTGTACAAATGAATATTCTTAACCAAAAGACATCACATTTTTCTGATGAGTAGTATTCATCAACACATTTGTACTTCAAGGAAACTGTAGGCTTAGAATGAATGTTTGGTGCTTGTTCTCAGTTTGTTAATATGGACATTTTGTTTTAAATGTATAAGTACATTTATTGTAATACCCGCTCGCCTTACATATACATTTTCTATTAGATCTGGTGGATTTTTATAGTTTAAATGTTCCTTTTTTTTTTTTTTTTTTGCTTTGTAGTTCTGTAATTTAAGCTTCAATGCTTTTTTTTTTTTTTTTTTTGTAAAAGAATTCGTATTATGAAAAATAGCTTTTTGTTTTACATGCTTGTATATATATGTATATATATCTAGTACAGAAGAATCCAGTTAATCTGATTTTCTGATGAGGTCTGATTTACAAAAATATACTATCTCTCTTTTATTTTTTAATTGCCTTAATTGAATCTATTTGGTACTAAAATGTATGCTCTATAATAATCAGCACTTAGTGTGAGAAGACATGAATGAATACCATGTAGACAATGTATTTTCTCTATGGACACTTATGTGTAGAAATAAAATGTATAATCAAAATAAAAGTGGAAATTAACAGTACGTACCATTGTTTATTTAATTAATATTATTTTTTTAAGTTGCTTCTTTCATTTTTGTTTCAATGTAGAGCAGTGGACATGAAGAATATGTAGTATTGGGGCAGTATAAAAACCGTGCGAACAACAAAAACTACAAGAAGGTTTAATTTTTTAAAAATGCAGAAAATCTGTCCCGCATAGAAATCAAAATCATTTTACCAATCTTGTTAAAACTTGGCATAAATGTTCCTTTGATCACGGCGGAGACCGTATTGTGTGTTAAATGTCCCTCAAAAAACCGAAAGGCCCTTAAAATAAAATAAAAAATGTATCTCTATTAAGAAAGAAACGTTTTAACAAACTGGTCAACCAGTTTTCACAGTATTTTCTATTAACTATCAATATGTTGGCTAAACTGGTAAACCCATTTTCTCACTCGACTTTCATTTTCGTGGCAAACCATTTTTTTTTTTTTTATGTTAGGGAACATTCGCCATGGTTGACATACCGATATATCTAAATACAATCCAGTATATCCAATATATATATATACTGTCAATTTGAGATAGTCTGATATGGTCTTCGGCCATTTAGACAGCATCCAGAATGTAATACATGAACAAATGGCACAGTTAAAAGTGAGATGCTGAAACAAATAGAAGGTACAACACTGTCGCAAGCTAGTACACTGGAAGGACAAATAGACTTATTGTTGAAGGAGCAATCAAGACTGCGGCTGCACAAACAGTGGTGATGGAGGAGCTGGGGTAGTGTGTTGTGTTGTCGGCAAGTTTTGCGGGTGTGATTTTCAAGACGAGAAACGTGACAAGGATTGCTGCGACGATCTCAACGAGATGTACCGAATCGAAAAGAAAGAGACAGATGAAGAAACTAGAGAATTCTGTTATGTTCCTGAAGTTTTTATCCCTGGTGTACCTGCTACAAGTATCTCAATGAGCTGGGCAGATCAAGACAATATTGGGTCTGCGTCCAAACCTTTTGCTGTGGACCTTAAAGACATATGTCTATTTGCCAGAAACTACGAGGGAAACTCAAGTCCTGATAACTGCACACTGGTGTCTAACAAGAACTGTGCGGCGCCTCGAATAGAGATACCTGCTAATGTGTGACAGAGGAGATACCAGCATATGTGTAGCAAAGAAGGTACCTGCAAACTGTTGGCAGAAGAGAAACTTAAATATAGCGTCGCAGAGAAGATACCTTCAAAATGTATGGCAGATGAGGTACCAGCAAACTGCATGCGTGGGTTCCAGTGGGACTACAAATCCTTCACAAGACGTCCATGGAAAAGGTCCGCTGGGAACTACAGTGATCGCCATTACCTCCATTGGTGTTAAATGGCTGGCAACCCTGACCTCCACTACCTCCCCCTGTGTCAGCGCCAATCGTCATGAGGTCAAAGCAGCGAGCACGATATCGTCTCTCAAGCAGACTGGTCAATTGGAGGAAGAGAAAGCGACGGCCACGGACAACTGCAGATGGCTTGGTGGGAAACACTCTCCTTGCCGTCTGAAGCTCCCACCGATCGATCTCCACATAAACTGTCAAACCTCCACTGCACTGTTATGAACCTGTTTATTTTCGGGACGAAGAAGGGGGCAATGTTATAACTCTTTCTTGCACAGCACTATCCAGGAGTGCAGAAGGTGCGCACTGGACGGAGAACGATGTTTACATAAGGATGAAGATAACGGAGTTCCGCCTAACTTATGAAGAGGCTGTGCTCAAAGCAGATTATTACTTAGTGTTTGTGATGTGCTCGTGTGAACAAACATCTGTATATCGTTGAGTCACCTCCCTTAAGTTATTACAATATATATGGCGCCTGAGTTGATCTTTATAGTGTTTACACTCTCCTTGCCGTCTGAAGCTCCCTCCGATCGATCTCCACATAAACTGTCAAACCTCCACTGCACTGTTATGAACCTGTTTATTTTCGAGACGAAAAGCGCTAAGAAGGGGGCAATGTTATAACTCTTTCTTGCACAGCACTATCCAGGAGTGCAGAAGGTGCGCACTGGACGGAGAACGATGTTTACATAAGGATGAAGATAACGGAGTTCCGCCTAACTTATGAAGAGGCTGTGCTCAAAGCAGATTATTACTTAGTGTTTGTGATGTGCTCGTGTGAACAAACATCTGTGTAACGTTGAGTCACCTCCCTTAAGTTATTACAATATATATGGCGCCAGAGTTGATCTTTATAGTGTTTACGGGGGGGGGGGGGGGGGGAGCACCTCTGTTATGCCGTTCTAAGACTAAGACTGCTTTATTGATCCTTATGGAAATTTGTTGTGATTTCAAGGACTCTTTTCTCATATAAAGACAACACAACAGAAAAATACACATAAAATAGACAGACACAACATAAAGAGTTCAGTCAGCGACTACACACAGGCATCTTGGTCCTTTTCATGTTTCCTGATCAACGAGTGGCGTTGATATAGTCTGACCGAGTAAGGTACGAACGAGTTTTTGTACCGCTCAGTTCTAGTCTTGATTGACAGTAGTCGCCCACTTCGAGTTGTCATCACTTGATGCCCCGTGTGGCCCGCACCACCCGCACATGGTTAGTTACGCCACTAACGTAATCATCATCATCTTTTTTTTTTAGTAACGTCTGTATTTTATAAGATAAGATAAGAACACTGCAGGACGGTAACGAATAGGTTCGGGTAGAGTTCTAATAGGAGATGCTTAAGAGGACAGTGCGGAGCGCATACCACACAATCAGACAACTATCATATAGGAATATTCATTGTATTCTAAGCTAGATCTTTCAAGGAAATAATTTAGATCCAAAACAAAAGAAGCTCTGTGTTAAGTCTAGGTATTATTACAAAAAAAAAAGGAGGATTCGCTATTATGCATTAAAACGAGTTAGAGTTGTGTTTTTTTTTAGTCCCGGCTGTCTGATAAACGCGGATCCATGGGCGGGCATTGGGGACCGCCTTTGAGTTTGTGTGAAACACAAACGTCTTTTGTAATCTTGTTTTATTGATTCTTGTGTTGTCATGTAAAAGAAATAAGTGTGCAAAATTTAAGCTTAATTCGAGATTGGGTGTGGGAGAAATAACGTGTACAAACTTTTTACCAGACAGACAAAGTGAGTTAATATAAGCTTTGTAAAGAATATATATATATATATATATATATATATATATATATATATATATATATATATATATATATATATATATATATAATATATTTTTAACATTCTCTCTTCTGGGTCACTTATTCTTGCGTTCCTCTATGCGGACGTCAGAAATGGATGACCCATTGTTTAAAAAGAAAAAAAAAAAGGTTAGAAACGGGTTACGTGTGTGGGTGGAGAAAAAAGAGAAGCCAAAGGAGAGTGGGAGCGCAAGGCGCGCATGTGTAAGATACTCATTGATCATCTGAATTCACACAACGTGGAGAGCAATCGATATGGCGAAAACATTTGGCATTGTGTGAACAAGGAATGCCTTGACTATGTTACAAAGGTCAGTTATGTATCTGTTCATAGGTTTAGTTAAGTCTTCACATTGTATGGATATAGACTGCATGAAACGATATTATTGATTTTAGATATTAATTTATATTCTAGTCGCCGCTGTTATGAATTATGAAATGGCCTACATGTTTTACTCAGTGACACAAAACAGTAGGCCTACATTCCTTTACGGTAGTCATGTGATGACTCGAATCCTTCAAAAAGAAGTTAAGGCGATATAAGTTTACAGCAGCTATATGAGACTTAGAACGAGGCAGATTTTCAATTCTTATAATAGAGAGATGACAAACTGCTGCCTATTTAGGATTGCGGATATTTTAAATTGCATCATATTAAATTTCGATCATTAATAAAATAAAACTAATGTTTGCTTCCGGTTTCGGATCGTTAATGAACATTACGTAGCTTAGTTTTCTATGTTTTTTAACTATCGATGTGACCTTTTTAATTCTGACTCAATGATAATGTAGCCGATGTGGTTAGTTTTGGGCATGATGTTGACAGGAAATAATTATAAGCTAGGCCTACAACAAAATTTCTTTCCCCATCAAGCAGATAATGGGCAGAAAGACTTTAAATTATGTTTTCATACAATATTACTGCTGGCTTGACAAGAAGAAGAATGGTAACGTACGAGACTTGCTTTGGATTTCTATTCAGTGATATAAAACAAACAAACAGGCGTAACCGTTAAGCAAAACTCTAGTTAATCAATATTTATAGATAGTGTAGAAGAACAAAGTCAAGCAAATGTTTTTTTCTAAACCATCATGACACAAATGTAATATCAATGTGGGTTTTTTGTTCAGAATAGAGACAAATCAGTAGATAGCTAACATTTGGGGACTATTCGGTATGCTGAGTACGGATGTATTGCTATTGTAGGCCTAGGTATTTGAGAAGAAATAAACAATTTGGTGCATTTTTTTAGCACTGCAAAATACTATGTTCAATCTTTTCCCTTTGTTTCAAAGATGAATTTTTAACGTCCATTGAAAATGGAAATCCACTATTAATTTTGTGTATGTCCATCCGTCACGCTTAAATCTCAGAAACTATAAAATATATTGCAAATCCTATTCCGTCATATTTAGCTTGCAAAGTTTAGATGCAACCGCTACGTTTTGTCTTGTGAAAATGAAAAATGTTTTTCAAAATTAATTATGCAATCCTTTTTTTTTTTTAATAAACTACACCACATTGAAAACTGTAGCCTACACAAAAGTAAGGGATGTTATATTGAGAAAGGGAAATAATTATTGAACCACTTCTTTTTGTTATTATTATTATTCAGCGAAACAGCCAGCATTATAATTATATCTCAGCCAATTTTTGGCATCCTCGCGGATCACTTCTTTCGGGCTTTCAATTGTATAGTTTCTATAGAATGACACAGTTTTGATTTGTGCGACCCCCTCCCTTTTTTTTTTTCTATTTGCATCCCTCAATCGAATACATTGTTTTCAATACCGCACACTTTTTTTTTTTGGATCATCAGTTGCAGGCCTAAGAAAAGGTTATATAGATCTAGTTCTAGATATATTTTTTACTGGCTGAAGTTTAAATAGTTGGTATGTATGTTTATTTTGCTGTTAAACACACCAATAAAACGGCCCGTATTACAACGCTCCCCCACGCCAACACAATTTTCTAGCCCTCAAATTCTGTCTTTTTTTTTCTTTCATCCTACAACCCCCTATTATAGAGTATGCTCAAACACATTTTAGGCCAATCAGTTGTAGCCAGGGGCGGCCTTATCAGTGTGCGGGGCCCTGGGCGAGCGTTATGTGCGGGGCCCTTAGCCGTAAGGGTAGACTATATACCGTACCACATCACGCTAATGGGCTGATCCGTCTCTTACGCTGTAACAATAACAATATCTCTAAGCTGTGAGCCTTATTTTTGCTACAAAACATAGAACATGACGTAGGTTGGCTACTGTTGGTCTACTATTGGCCGCTTTACATCATATACTGTATTGCAGGGGTGGTCAACCTTTTGAGTTTGTGCGACAATTTTTTCACTTATTCATACTTATTTTTACTCCCTGTAAGTCCTTAATGTATACATACCAATTCTTTTTATACTGTAATGCGACATAACAGTGCTGTATGACACTTTAAAAAATTACTGAATATTTAATGAGTTTTAAAAAGTAGCAGCATCTAAAAGTTATAAATGAAATGAGAAATTGTTATCTATGGGTTTGAAGTGTTTGGGTATACCCTGTGATACTGTTTATATCTGAAAATATCTACGTTTATGAAGTTAAATACTGCAAGAATCTGACCTTCCCGTGCGGTCCTAGAACGTATCAGCGAAAGTCAAGAAAGTTTATTAATTTTCATTAAAAAAATCAATTTTTCAAAATGTGTATTTATGTTACTACAAATATTATATGCAAAGAGTATTTCAAACTTTATCACTACGCATTTTCCTAATAAAATCCGATTGGACGTTGATGTTTATATACGAAATAAACGATTTAGATTGGTTGCTTCCACCTAGGTGTTTTTATTGATGCCAAGGTGAACTTGTTAAACGATGATAGCCTCTTAGAATCGGCAGGTCATAAGATACTGTCTTTACCAAAACTGAACGAAATTCCGAAACCAAAAAATGTTTAGGCTACATGGTAATTGGTATCATAAAGATACTGAGAAAATATTGAGTAACAAGTCCTATTTTATGAGAACTGATTTGGTTTTCGAAGTTGGTGACAATAAAATCCCGATCGCAGGGCCCCCCTCAGACGCGAGGTGTGGGGAGATTGCCCCACTTGCCACCCCCTAAGGCCGCTACTGGTTGTAGCCTTCTATCTTCTTGTTTTATAGTGTCTCTCTTATATACACACACTATGTTCTAATGCAACGCCCCTTCCCGCGGAACAGTTTGATAGAAGAAAATCACTATTCACAACTTAGTCCGTTCTTTACATAGATCTATTTATTTTTATTCCGCCAGTCATAGATCTAGATCTAGATCTAGAGAGGCACCTTGTTTAGAGTAACCCATATTCACAAACCATATTATACCCACTCCAGGTACACTTTTTGACTTTTAATATACCCTTACATTGAGTGTTACAATTCTTTGGACTCCTAGTTTTGCTTTTAAATAGAGGCATACATGTATATCTAGGTTTTAAAATTGTTCTACACAATATCATACAGTCTTTTAATTTTAAAATTGTTATTAACATAGTAATAAAAACGATCTTTTTCACCAAAATATAAGGACATTGGCGTTGCTTGATCTAAATACATTCTCTAGCGGATCCAGAGTGGGAAGGGGCGATTTTTTCATATATATAAAAAAATATATATATAAGCCTATATATATATATATATATATATATATATATAAGCCTATATATATATATATATATATATATATATATAAGCCTATATATATATATATATATATATATATATATATATATATAAGCCTATATATATATATATCATGGGCGTAGCCAGGTTTTTTTTTCGGGGGATGGGGGTGTTTTTTTTCTACCCCCACGCCCGCGAAAAAAATATATTTATAGGTATGTATTTGTGTGTATATATAATCTTTATTACATTCTGACCCATCATTCTTTCGGAAGACGCTTATTGTGCCATAGAATTGGTTCTTCCTGGAGTTAGTGGAAAATTGTAAATTCCCCGCCATTGCTAGCAAAGGGGTCTGGGGGAACGCTAGGAGCTCCCCCAGTACGGGGCGGAGCCCCGCCGCCAAGCACTATTTCTGATATTGAGAGCCAACAAAATGCATATTCTGAGGTATCTACAGTGCATTTTCCTGCTATTGAAAAGTTTTATTTTAAAATTCTAATGTGCTATTCTTACTGACTTCGGCGCATTTGACGTCAAGCTGTTTCCACAAAAATCTGTCACTGGTAATGTCTGAGGCCTCTTCCCACTTGCTCTGAGGACATCCATGAATGTGTGGCGCCAAATTGCAACTCTTCTTATGCATTATTCATTTCGTCGGAGAACATGTCCCGCAAACCTCATGCGACGCTCTGTCACAATCTTACTAAGGGGTCGACTCCCAGTTCGGCAAAGGATTTCCTTGATTTAGACCCGATCTCTATAACTGACTCCTAAAATCTGTCTTAGCCATCTTTGTAGAGCCATATTTAGTGTTTTATTCACTGCACTTTATTAATTGAGCCCCGCCACTGGTAGAAACGTGTAACCTCTCTTGAATACTCTCTAGGAATTAAGTGACTGTAGTTTGCTTTAAATTTTATATCGAAAAGTGAAGTTTTATCGTCAAAATCATCTGTTAGGCGTTTTAAACTAAAAAATCTCTGGAGTTATGTTGTTTTTTAATTCAAAATCCCATTTAGCTACGGTCATAAAATTTAGTAACTGTAGTTTGCTTTAGAATAATATTGAAGATAGAGGTTTTCCACCTCAAAACGCTCTGTAGGGGGATTCTAAACTCAAAACCATCTGAAGGGGATTTAAACTTTAAAAAAGCCATCTGTAGGAGAGAGGATTTAAACTCAAAACCCCCAATTGTCTTGGCTACGCTCAAATAATTTTAGTGTGTAATTTGCTTTTTTTATATTGAAGAGGTATTTTTTAGCATCAAACCACTCTGAAGGGAGGTTTAAATTCAAAACTCCTTTGGCCACGCTCATAGCATTTTAAGTGCGTAATTTGCTTTTTTCTTGCATTGAAGATGTATCTTTTAGCTTCAAACCCCGTTTGCGGAGGGTTTAAACTCAAAACCCCTTTGGCTAAGCTCATAGATTTCTGAGTTTGTAATTTTCTTTTTTTTTTTATATTGAAGAGATATTTTTTAGCTTCAAACTCAATTGGAAGGGAGTTTAAACTCAAAATCCTTTTGAATACACTCATAACATGTCGAGTGTATAATTTGCTTTGTTTTTAATATTAAAGAGGTATTTTTTACCTTCAAACCCCGCTGAAGGGGGGTTTAAACTCAAAACTGAGTCAAAACCCATTTAGCTACACTCATAACATTTTGAGTGCATAATTTGCATTTTTTTTATACCGGGTATTGAAGAGGTATTGTTTAGCTTCAACCCCTACAGAAGAAGGGTGGGGGTTAACTCAAAACCCTTTGGCTACGCTCATAGAATTTTTAGTGTGTAATTTTCTTTTTTGATATTGAAGAGGGGGTTTATCGTAAATATGGAAGGGGGTTAAAAATCAAAATCTTCCTTAACTGTGCGCGTGAAAGTAGGGGGAATTGTCGTTTGCATATTTTTGTTTTGTGTTATAGAAGAGGTAAATTTAACTACGAAAACCCCTGGTAGGGGGTATTAAACTCGAACCCCCCTGGTAGGGGGTTTTAAACTAAAAACCTCTTTTGCTGTGCTAGGGCAAGTGATAGTATAGTATTAAAATCTCATCTAAAATAAACAAAATCAAAGCAAAAATCAGTCACTAAATCCCTGCGGGGGGGGGGGGGGATTTCATTTCGTTGGGGGGGGGGGGGGGGGGTGTCCTGGCTACGCCCATGATATATATATATATATATATTTCATATATATATATATTTCATATATATATATATTTCATATATATATATATATACATATTTCATATATATATATATATTTCATATATATATATATTTCATATATATATATATTTCATATATATATATACATATTTCATATATATATATACATATTTCATATATATATATATACATATTTCATATATATATATATATACATATTTCATATATATATATATATATATACATATTTCATATATATATATATATACATATTTCATATATATACATATATATATATATTTCATATATATATACATATTTCATATATATATATATACATATTTCATATATATATATATATATACATATTTCATATATATATATATATATATATATAAATATATGAATTAAGAGCAAAGTTTCTTGACCTTCGGTAGAAAAAAATTAAATTGATGCCCCTTCTTTTCGACAGTTATGGGGGTTAGGGGGAGCACTTTTGATATGCGATCTTGGCTTAAACTCTTTCGAAAGTTATGTTTCTGGTTTCCACTATGAACTAAGTTGCATTCCGATTGCCGTTCTGTTTTGTAGTGGATAATGATTCTTAACTCCTTTCCTCTTGTCATAATAGTGTTTCTGAGGCTATTTCTCTGAGTCAAAGTATTTATTCACCACCTTGAGATCTGGTGTCTTATAAGTGGTTATTTTCTCACTCGAATGTTATACATTTCTGGGTCGGCGTCCCAGTCATTTGTAGATACATAACTAGAAAGATCTAAGAAATCAATCTATTTAAATGTACATACGATTATTGAAATCATCAGACGTGAATTATTTCGATCTAGGATTTTCGAAAAATTATATCAATGGAAACTAAAATGGAAAGTCGCTTCGGCTGAATATCACTGCCGGATAGTAAATAGTACATCGTAGTATCTATATTTCTATCAATTTTGTTAGGTGCCTCCGCGCTAAGTCTTTTCAAGATAAGTCAAACACTTAAATACCGAAACAACGCCAACACTATAAGGGTAGTCGACGCTGATAAACTAGTCCAACAAGAAGTTTAATACTTAATGATGGGAACTGTCGAATGACGTCAAACTAAATCTCTACGTCAATAAAAACCTGCCAATATTCATAAAGTGAACATGATTCAATAATGTCAGTTCTGAAATACATTAACGTTAATGTGCTTTTAGTACTATGACTATGCACCATATTTTAGTACAAAGACGAGGCGCATTAATCTAAATAGAAATAAAACTTTACATTTTAAATGTAGCATTCCTTAACTATGTCACGCTGACCAGACGTCTGTCTAGATGTGCGGGGAGAGATGAACAGCCCCCACCTTCTTTTGTTTTTTTAGTCCATAACATTGAGTTCACAGATAGACAGGTGACCTGACCACATTAAGCCAGATTTCAATATGTTGACAGTGTCTAGAAGTCACACCTTATGAGGGATCTGAGTTTGTTTACTTGGAGAAGAATCTGTGTAGTCAGTCCGGAGCAAGGCTAGGTTTTTGGACAGTCAGTGTTAATGTTGTTGCCAATAGTGATGTATTTAAAATTAAACTGTTACTGATACTTTGGAGCCCTGAGTTCTTTAAGTTCGTTGTGTCGTGTGGTGCCGTTTGAAGAGAGCCTGGATAGGAGAAACGTAACAACTGGTGTCTGAAGTGGGGAGTTCAGCAAGGCCTTCTGTAAACACTGCTAAACAACAACACAGCACATCTAACACAAGTACTTGACAACAAGAGTTTCAATAAACAGTGTGGCGGTTTAATTTACAGATACATCAACAACAGCCAATAAACACAATTGGCTACACTAACGTCAAATGCTTTGCTACACAACAGAACTGCCTACTAAACACTACAAATCTCTCTAGCTCGTACAGCTACATTCTCGAGGACTCACATGGTACCGCACAGTCCTTACTGCCTTTCTTATACATTGTCTTTCGACCGTCAAGGCTCTTGATCACATGACCACAACACGGTTCATACTTGCGTTCACTAGCAGTGTTGTCCCCTGTCTATCGACAGCCGTTGACCTGTGTGATTGGCCTGAGTCATGTGTGTCAGTAGGCCGCACACACATTACCCCTTTCAGTGCGCCACTTTAGTTACTACAATATGTTGACACTGCGTAGAAGTCACACCTTATGAAGGAACTGAGTTTGTTTACTTAGAGAAGAATCTTTATTAGGGGAGAGGGGCTGGACTTCAAGCCACACCTCTGCACGGGTAACAAGGGTAGAAATAAATCAACTCCCACCCCCTTTGATTTGTTTAGTCCATCACATTGAGTTCATTGAAAGACAGGTAACCACAAGTCAAAGACGATGGACGTAGGTACTCTCTAGAGGTCAGGCGAGAGAACTAAGTTTGTTTACTTGGTAGCTAATCTGAATTAGCAGCTGGACTTCAAGCCACACCTCTACAGGGGTAACCGTTTGCTTATTTGGAGAAAAATTTCAATCACGTGGCTGGACCACATGCCACACCTATTCACGAATGGCTAGTTTGCTTACTTGGGTATGTGAGCAGGTCAGGTAGGCGCGAGTGGGAGAGACCTATTCTCTGCTCAACATTAAATTTTATTACAGTAGGCAGATGTTTGCACTACTGGGTGGGCTCAATCTGTGCACCTCGGTATGGTGACCAAGGGGCTAGAGTCACCTAAGTAACCAGACATACTAACTATACTAACCTAAACTAAATGAAAACAAGATAACAAACTTTAGGATAAATAAACAAAACGAAACTTTATTTACATATGCAAAAATAAATCAATTATAAAATATAGACACTACAATGAAAACAACTAATACTAACTAAAATCCTCTGAATCTCCGCCACTAAAAACTAACCAAACCAACTATCTAACACAAACTGATCAAAACAACTATCTAACTAAAGAGAACTAAATCACTTCCAGACAACTACTATACTAGACCTAGATCTACACAAACACACTACAATAAACTAGTCTAGATCTACAATATTCCACTACTTATACTATAACCAACCCATAACTACAACTAAAACAAGAATACATTAGCCTTAGCATTCCCTAAGAACAGAAACAGACTATAACTTATAAATAAGTTTACTAATCTAAGCCACTAAGGCTACACTACAAAAACAAAATAACACTAGATTCTAGATCTACAGCAAGAGTTACAGCAGTTATAATCAGCAGTGTAATTGCAGCAGCTAAAAGCAGCAATAATAGCCTGCAATACATAAAATCATATATTCTATTACATCTAGAAAACTCAAAGCAGGACTGATGGACTCCGCCATCTTTAAATCACATGCTCAAAACATAAACTGCCAACTAGAAAATAAAACTAAATTAAAATATGTCTAGCATATTTACACACAGTGTGCCATAGATCTAATAAAAGAAAATATCAGATAGTTACAAACTTACAGGCCGTCCCAGGTACAGAATAATAAAATAATTAGACGACAGACCACAAAGATCTTCAGCTGTCACACAGACAGATATGATACTGACCACTGGTCAAATGTACACTCAACTGTTTAAGACAGCATGTAGTACATCGCTTTTATACTATCCCGCACTAGCCTATATAAATATGCGGAAGTACAATTATAAAATCTGACACTAACCTATAAATATAAAATATATAAAAAAATAGATCTAACCTATACAACAAAAATACATATAAAACTAGCTCATGGCGCAAGCTCACAGGTATAAAAATTATTCCTGCGTTAACTTGATAAAGATATTCTTAATAGTTTGAGAGTGTCAAGTAACTTTTTGTTATAACTGTTTTTACTTGTTATTACTGTTTTTTTTAACTTACGATGCGTACTTAGCCACTGTGTATCAGGCCAGAACGACTTTTTACAGACCTAACAACCATAGGCTTAATTTCGTGCCCTTTTATTACAGAAAGCACGATAAAATCAGTAGGCCTAATAATTAAGGAAGATGTTTCTTACATACTTTGCAAAAATAAAATAATACAAAGAACAAAGGTGTTTTATATCGCCTGGTTCCATGACTAATGATCAATATTGGCCAGCCCTACACTGCAATTTTGTTTAAAATGATGAAAAAATTTAAAAGTTTTCTTAAAACATCCTAAACGTCATATCAAACTATAAATTAACTTCAAAACATTAACTTGTGTTTTCACCTAGAGTCAGTGTAAGTGTAACTGCTTTCAATATGTTTATTGTAATGTGGAGGCGGCGCGTTGATGGTGACGGTTGGGTCCCATACTCCCATTCTTTCTTTGTTTTTTGACTGTATGCTAATTAATAGTATTCTTGATAGTATTACCTTTTTTTTTTCTGCTTTTTCTTTTAAATTAGCAACTTTATTTTTCATTTTTTCCATTACCAGAAATCTAGATTTAGACTTAAAATAGATATTAAACAATAAAAAGAAAATCATATTCTCTTTGTTACTTAGGGAAAAATAAAAGATGTTGACTTTTTAGCTACTTATCGTAATAGAATTGGGAGGAGGTTTATAACAAAAAAAAATTTAAGATATAGCGATGATTTCATTTCTCATGGAATAGTGTCTTTCACTTGAATGGCTGCCTTTTCGTAAGGTATGTGCACTGGACAGTATTTCGGATGGTCTAGATGGTCTCGGGTTTATACCCTGACACAGCATCAATGTTATTTGTTTTCCAACCCTATCGTCAAAAAAAAAAAAAAAGATAGGCCTATTAACTTCAGCAACAAGCTTGCCAAACATACAGACAACAAGAAAAACTAAAAACAGTGGATGATGCAAACTAAAAGCACATTGAAGAAGTTGACAATTACTGACGGAAAGTAATTCATCACATAGTGAATGTTAGTTTTAACTTTAGCATGCAACAACCTTTCATTGAGTGGACATAGCGAAGAGTATCGTTTATCTGACACAAGTAACAACGACGATGTCTTAGCAGTACATAAATTCTTAAGAAAACAAAAAACAACAACACCACCCCTTAACTCGACCCACAGATTCAAAACGAGATAATAGACCTGTTGGGCAATACAATTTTAGCAAAACATCTAAAGGAGATCCAATCTGCGCCATTTTTCTCTATCATGGTTGACAGCACTCAAATAGAATAAAAATGTATTAAATTAGCATTATTTTCTGGAAATGTTTTGTAAACTCCGATGACGAACTACCTAAAGAAATTGCAATCAGATAGTCATTAGTAGGTTTTCATATTTACGAGAACCAGAAGTCTGAAGGATTCACTGAACAAATATTCTTAATTACTTAATTAATTGTGAGCTTGCGCTCCCAGAGCTATATTTTTATGTATTCTATTTTTTATAAGCTAGTGCCAAATTTATTATTTGTTCTTCCGCTTTTTGTGTAGGTTAGGGTGGGGTGTATAAAAAGTGATGTTTTAAAAACAGTTCAGTGTACAGTTGACCAGTGGTCAGTATAGTATGTCTGTGTTACAGCCGAAGATCTTTGTGGTCTGTCGTGTACTTATTTTTATTTCTGTACCTAGACTGGCCGATTAAAGAGTTTTATGAAACGAAAATTTGTGACTTGCAATTTTGTGTACTTACTGTATAATACAGCATTTATGAGCAGTATAAAAGTTAAGTATTCATATCTATTTCAGCCACACACCTATATATATATTGTAAATAAGGAGGCAGTGTAGTTTTGTTTAATCTCTAAGAATGAAGACTATGCAATTTTCATAATTCGGAAATCCGAATAAGATATGCATGTTTTCAAGTTACATGAAGTTACTTCCTTCGGTCGGTCTATATTTATTTATGTCTAAGGCTATAATAGAGAAAAAAATTCTGCACACAAACTACGGGTAGTTGGGATAAAACCCGATAAAGGCTATAAAAAGAGAAGACCTGAAACTAATGTGTGAAACTACACATTTACAGTACCTTATTTGATGAAACTTTTACCCAAGGTCTGTGTGTTTTTTTTTTTTTTAGGATTAGCTTACTTCAAGTACCCGGCATTTTCCGATACACAATTTCACACACAAAAATGATTGTAGAAATATAAATTGTGATTTTAAAACTTTTAATGATTTTTTAAAAATGTGTTTATACTATAATCAGAATATTCGTTTCTTATGAATCTCACTGTCTATTTGATGTCTGTTTTAATTTCCTAATTATTTCTTGAGTTAAGGGGTCGTACTTTCTCCTGACCTGATCAGTCGTTTTGAGACATTGGTCCAAAATAATGCTAAGCTTATAAATTTAAAAAAATCTCATGTGAATTTATGAAAAAAAATGTTTTAGATCAAGTCCATTAGTTATAGTTGCTTTGAAAAATAGATCTCACACATGCCATGGGCCTTGTCATAATAGTTATAGATTTATCAAATCTAGTTATAATCTGTAATCTATATAGGGCAATATAGGCCCTAATCATAAATACTCACGTTGAATTCAAATTGTGACTATAGAATCACTATAGATCTACTTCTAGAATTAATATCTAGGTTATAAATATAGTAAAAACAGAATCTAAGATAATCAGAATTTACTGGTGCTCTAGGCATCAGCAACAATTAAGTCCTACCCATCAGATGCCATTTTCTGCTATACCGATGGGTTGGTATTGAGGGACTCTGATAGATCTGGGTATGGGGCCCTTATAGCCTACCCAGACCGGATAGAACCAAATCGGCTCTCTGGTCCATGCGGCTACGCTGCATGCTTCATAGACGCCGAGCTAACAGGGATAACTCGGGCGTTCGAGGCTATTAGAGCTCGAATGACCCAACATGAAACTGGTGCCACTACTCTCGCTCCAGTCTCCTAACTATGAATGGCGGCGGGGGAGGGTCGCCCGTAACAGAAGAGGCAGTCGGCGCCGCAGATAACATCCGCCGAGCTATTGGAGCTGTCGTTTTCATGCAGTTGGCGAACTCACATTGCGGCGTGAGGGGCAATGAAACGACAGACGCCCTCGCAAGGGAGGGTGCTTTGGCAGCCACACACCTCGAAGCACCAAGCACGTTTTTACAAGCAACGGCACAAATCCAAGCACTCATTCAAGAGAAGTGGTTAAAGTCCTGGGAGGAATCAGATAGAGCACGTAGTTTCTGGCAGCACATGCGTCACCCAGATCGCAACGATCCATGGTGGCGACTGAGGAGGTCAGAGTAGACAATTATTGCGCAGTGTAGGAACACTGTCCTATTGAGGCATATTTTGTACGGTTCCGTCCGAACTTTGACTCCCGATGCCATCACTGTGGAGAGAGCTTCGAAACAGTGTCGCACGTCTTGTACGAGTGTCCCCAGCTCCGCGAGCTAAGGGGGGACGTGTCTGAGCAGTCACTCGACTTGTATGGTAGCTACGAGGCATTACGCCGAACGGCCCAATTTCTTGCCAGAGCACTACGGGAGGATTGAGTCCTTCCTGCTCTGTTTTTTCAATAGGAGTTCATCTCAGGGGACTGATGTATGGATAGTCTTACTTTGAAGAGGTGTTTTAAAATCAAAATCTTCCTTATCTATGCTCTTGGAATTTGGGAATTATCATTTACATTATTTTGTGTTTTTGTTTTGTTTTATAGAAGAGGGGGATTTAACTGCAAAACCCCTTTGGTAGGGGTTTTAAACTCAAAACTCCCTTGGCTGTGCTAGGGCAAGTGATGGTTTAGTATTAGAATCTCCTAAAATAAACAAAATTAAAGCAGTCTTGATCTAGAGTCTTAGACATTCTTGATTTTAGACTAGATTTAAGTCTAGTATACTATATAAACCTATATATACGCTGCCTTCGTGGACCTCACCAAGACTTTCGACACGGTCAATGGTTATTTGAGGATTTTAGCTCGGATGCCCAACTAAGCTCCTATAACGAATCCTAACGAATTCGTATACGCTCCCGCAGAAGTCATGTTCCAGAAGTGACCCAATACAATCTAATCAGCCCTAAAGATCACAGTAAATGGACGTCCCCTTAACGTGGTAGACCACTTCACGAACGTATGCCAAAAGCAGTCTTTTTTGGTGAGCGAGACAGACAGCTGGAGGACACTTACATAGGCCGCGGGATGCACATTTCAGACCAAAAGGAAATCCGCTTCCGATTACAGACGCTGACGGCGAAAAGAAAATCTTAATCGACCATAGGCGGACAATGGTTATGCTTGCCCTGGTTGTGGCAAAATATGTAGGTCACAGCTTGGCTGCGCAGCCACGGGAAATACTGCATTCGAGATCCTCATGAATCTTCGGACTCGATGACAAGCCTTATTTTTATTATGTTGGCATTGAAAAGTAGATCTATAAGTAGAAGTATATTCAATATTGTATAGACAGTAGATCTTTTAAGTCTGATCTAGACTAGCTATAGAATTATTCTAGATCTAGATACAGACTCTATATAAAATAATCTAGATAGTAGATGTAAGCCTATCCTAATTAATAGACTTAAGTCAGGTAGATCTATACGTGACAATCTAGTCTCAAGATAGAATCTAGATTTCTATGGCCTCCTTCAGTCGCGAAGCGACTATGGATCATCTCGGTGAGATGAATGCCTGGGCATTCACATCAGCCCACACATCAGTTCCCCCCTCCGATTCCGAAGATTAATGATGAGTGCAGTGTTTACTATGTATTTTAATGTTTTACGAATTACATGTGCTCATGTTGTGATATGACTACGCCTACAGTGTACGCAGAACCATGAATGGCGTGAACTGTATACATATACGCAGAACCTATAACGACTTGACGGCTTTCGTAAATTTGTCTGCTGTGCTGTACGAGATACAAAAATAATATGTAGATTCTAAAATTCTAGAACAATAGATCTATTCCACTTAATTTATTAACATAAATCTACTAATCTCATTTATAATATGTAGCTCTAGATCTACCATTTTACCAATGCATTCATACAGAATTTATAGATTTAATGATACTAGTAAAGAGATGTAATTTAGATCTATACATTGTTAGAAAATAGCATGACACATACACACAAAAACAACAACAAAAAAAAACGAAACTGGGTTTTTCTTAAATCTGATACTTGTGTAATAGTAAAACATCTCATACCTAAATAAATTGTAAATAGAGAGCAAATACCTATATTTATTGTAGTTTACATAGGTCTGTGTTTTTATATTATATAACTTTCGTATCTTCTTCTATAGAAAAATAACTTTTGTAATTTCTTTTACTGAAAATTTGGGCTATTCGCGTCTGACACATATATAATTTTGATGTGCAGCAACAAAGCCCACTAGGAAACATTGAGTTGTGAGCATTTTTATTAGAGATAATTTAAGAGCTCCTTAAGGAAAAGGTTTTTAATTATACTAGTGTTTCTCAGCTTCCGAAAAGGCAAATCAAGCACTGAACATGTTTACATCCTACGAAACATCGTCGAGCAAAGACTGGAATACCAACAAAGGATGTTGATTAGTTTTGTATATTAAAAAAGTTTGATAGCGTCCACCGGAATCACTCTGGAAAACAGCAAGAGAATAAAAGAGTACCCATGGCGTAAGCCAAACAGAGTTGGATTTTTGCAGACGACATAGCATATCTTTGTAATACAATTAAATGTATACACGATACGACGGATACAGACACCTCAAAGTTATGCATATTGGTTGCAGGTACTCAGTACCTCATCAACATTGGTCCTAAAGATTTTGAACTAATAGAAAAGTTCACCTATTAAGGCAGTGTTATCTCAAGCGATGGAGATGCATATTATGGTGTTGCATGTCGGATTGGAAAGCAGGAGCCGTCTTTCAAAAAGTTCGCCTATCTGAGCAAACAAATCAATTAGCCTGGAGATTAAAATCCACCTACTCAATCATTGTTCCAAAGGCTACTACGCTTACTGACTTGGAAGGTTGAAAAGATGCTGAGTAGTGATGGTTGAGCTCCTACGAATAACATAACGAGATAGTGTTTACCAATAGAGAAATCTTTTCCCGCACAGGGAAGTGGCGACTGAACGTCAATTGATATTTGTGGGACATATCATTAGACAAGACGAAACATGAAAGGCGAAAGGAGGAACGCAAAAAACATGTCCGTCCACATTTTAGAAGTCCTGAATTTCGTGGGCACCAGCTGCCAAGTGGCTGTGAAAGTGTCACCTTAGAATGATTTCTGTGGAGAGAGCTTCCAGCCCTTGGCGTCGAATAGCGCGCGAGGGGATTATGTCTATGTGTTTGTCAACATTTTACAATTAAGTGTTACGTTCGCCACTCAACTGGTCAGATAAGAAGTTAGAAGCTCACTCAAAGTTGTACCAAGCGTTTTTCTACATTTCTGAGCTTCAGAAACTCTCCTGACGTCTACAACGTATTATTATTACAGGTCAAATCGAATTCAATTCAGAAGGTTTGGGACACGTTGATACGAAACTGTGAGAGACATTCGAGGAAGCAATTTTAATTTTTTCAATGTTGCATTTCGGAAAAGTTCATTTTTCCGACTTGGGTGTCATCCCCTGGTGGATGTCACCCGGTGCGATTCGCATCCCCCGCACCCCGCTAGTGACGCCACTGTGTGTAAGCATAATATCTAATGGAAATTACATTAAATCTCTACTATCTTATGGTCGTCTACTGTCGACTGCATCTTTATAGACATTTATTTCAATAAGTTTTGGTAATACAGGGCTTACTTTCATAAATGGCTGAAATTAGATTTTGGCAGAAATAGTTCCTGGAGCAATCTTAAACCGATCCAAGAGAGAGAGAGAGAAAGAAACAAAGAAAGTCATTGAGTTTCTGTGTGAAATGATTGAAAACTGTATTGATAAAACATAATTTTTTTGTTTGTTTATCGATTGCAGGACTTGTAGACCAAAGTAATCTCCCATTACCAACAACAATGTTTCATAGAAAGTGCTCATCTGGTCACAAGAAATGACCATCTGCCAAGTACAAACAAAATTAGATACATGGAGAAAAAGACTTCAAGTGACCTAATTTTTTGTCTGAAATTAAAAAGCTAAAGAATAATGTATTTCTTAAAACGCCTAACAAAATCAGATACGATCTATAACAAGACGGAACTAGATCAAGGCAAATTGTGGAAAAAAATTGGAAGGAAAGGCCAAGGTCGAGGTCAATTCGATATGCCATGTGGTGTGACAACTACAAAGTCTGGTAAGCTTCTACAAGATACTTGTCCATCCTTTAAACGTTGTAGGTTTCTTTTCTGCCTCTATTTTTATTCAACAATGAAATGGCCAATAATATCCCCCATTTAGACACACAAACACTGATATACTACTTGGCCGACAAATTATCGTAGGTCTAAAAGATAAAATACCTTTTTTTACTACTCCAATGGAATGAAGCAGTTCGACGTCCTCTTTCTTAATTAGCCTTCTTCCATACAGGAGTAATCTTTTGCCTAGTGCCCTAGTGAGTTGTAGTCATTAGGTATAGAAAGCCTTGTCTTTCTACTTCAATCTGTGCGCAACAATAAGTTTGAGCTTTAAAAATGTCCAATTTTTTTTTCTTTTAAGGCTGAAATTTTAGTCGTTTAAAGAAGGTAAACAAAAAAGAGCCTTGACTAAATCTACTACTTAACATTTGATTGGATATTTTGTAAGTTTTAATGCTCCCTTCGTTTCTCCAAGCTTCTGAAGTGTGTGGACATTTTAATTCAAACACGCAGTCACCTCATAATAAAATAATATGTTGCCTCTTATAACAGACATGTGTAGAGTCACACTGTCCTGATCGAGAGAGTCAAATAATATTATGTTCAAATTCTTCAATGGCTAAGCATAAAGTGAAAGTTTGAAATAACTAGCAACAGAGAAATTCCCTCCCTCCACTATTATCTCTACTCCTTGTTCCAAAATGAGC
Organism: Biomphalaria pfeifferi; assembly: GCA_030265305.1. NCBI lineage: Eukaryota > Metazoa > Mollusca > Gastropoda > Planorbidae > Biomphalaria > Biomphalaria pfeifferi. The sequence goes on from JASAOG010000118.1 coordinate 260,969, forward strand.
AGCCTCTAGTCAAACAAAATACGCTAGATGTCGATTTCCACACTAACTGACATGTACCAGTAAAAGATTCCATCTATAGTCATCCTTAATATACATTTCTTTCTTTTTATAACAGGAGACGTCATTATCGCGGATACTGAAAACCACAGAGTTCAAATTTTTAATTTTGATGGCGTGTTCAAATCAAAATTTGGAAGTAAAGGTTCAAAACCATCTCAACTTTGTTATCCAATGGGCGTAGCTGTCACATCTAGTGAAGATGTAGTTGTAACAGACAGCGTCAATGCATCAATTAAGTTGTTTAGCATAGATGGTACTCTCAAAATGTGTTTCACTCAGCAGGCAGCGGTAGAATTTCCTCACGGAATATGTGTCACAATCGATGACCATATTATATTCACTGATATATGTAAACATTCTGTCACAGTTCTACAACCAAACGGAACTATCAGCCATATTTTTGGCAAATATGGTGACGGCCCTCAAGAATTCGATCATCCTTACTGTGTCACCACAAACTCCTCGAATCAGATTATTGTCTCCGACACGGGAAACAACTGTGTCAAAATATTCCATTTTCAAGGCAGGCTACTGCGTTGCTTTACATCTTTAGATTTTCACCTTCCTTCTGAAAATTTCGTTTCGTTGTTTGGAGTCTGTACAGACAGCGATGATAATACGCTTGTTGTATGCAACAGTGGAGTGTATATTTTGACCAAAAATGGGCGTCTATGGGAAGTACTAACCTCTGATGATGGACTTACAACACCGAAGTGCATCGCGTTTTCTCAAGGCCGGCTTATTGTGACTCAGTCGGGATATGATGTTAAACATGAGGTGTGCATATATCGCTATAATAAAGACGATTTTAAATCTCTTAACACATTGCTATACTATGCTATATCCATATAATAAAGTCTTATCACAATTTCCAAAAAAAAAAATGCAATTTGTTCTTATTCAGTTCAAAATAATTAAACTTTGCTAGAATTTTTCTAAAACGTTAACATTTCTACAATATATTTTGTATGTTGTTTTTTGGGCGGCCCTCGAAAGGATAGTGAAAATCCGACATTATAATATTTTAGACCATTCAAAGTTCTGATGCAACGGCTACTTTTTTTCTTTTCTGAAAGCGAAAAATATAATTTTTAAAATCACTTATGCAAGCAGTTTTTTTTTCATAAAAATAAACCACCTTTACAACTTTCACTATTAAAAATAACAAGCATTTGAGTCTCTTTAGTAGGTGAGATAACCATTCACCATATTTTTAGCAAATTTATGCAAACGATTTTAGTTTTTTATCAAAAATTAATTTTGTTTTTACAAAATATTGCTAAGTTTAATAAGTTCTGTCATACTAACTACTACATTTACACAAAAGAATATTTTCCTTTTTTTAAAGAGAAAAAAATCTGTTTAGTATGCATATAAGTCGGACATAATTTAAAACAACAATTAATTAGTAGTTTTTCATATTATCGCGTGAACTGCACTGGCGCCCCCCTGTATTAAAAGAAATTTTTATCTTTTTTTACGGAAATGTTTTTTTTTCTTGAGGAATAGGAGATTGTCCCTTTACAAAACAATTAGAGCAATTATACATTCATTATAAAACATTAGTTAGGCCAGGTTCACATCTAATTTCACATTCACTTTCACCTATCCTTTGGTCTGTGGACCGCTGGGGAACCACACAAGATCCATCAACCTTCTTTCTCCATTCTTCTCTGTCATTTGTCTTTGATAGAATTTCATTCTGATGTTCTTTCTGAAAATATTGAAACCTGCCTTTTTACCTGCCTGGGTGGACCACTTCGAGGGCCGATTTTGATTTTGTGTTTCCACACAAACTGTCTTTGTAACCTTGTTTTTTCTTTTTTTTTTTTTTAGTAATTAAGTCTAATTAGGCTTTTTAAAATTTATACCTCATTTTATATCTTTGTCATATTTATATAATTCACATTGGCCCTTTTTTCTTCCAGTCATGTACATACACTTTCTTTTTAAATGATTAATCTTGTACTTTGTATTATGAATACATTTCCGGTAATAAAAAATATGAAATCTTTCTAGTTCTCCTTTTTTAAAAATACTTTGACACATACAAAATAAATAAAATTACAATTTAAAATTCTTCTTCCTTCTCCATCGACCACCTGGCCCATCATGTGACCTGACAGCCATAGTCTTTCTCTCTTCATAAGGCAAAAGTCCTAATAAGTGTAATTTTTTTTTACTACACAAATGCTCTTTAAAATGAAATCTTTTATTTCAAGGAAATCTTTGTAGGGATTTATGGTTTTATTTTTTGTTGTCAACAACATAATGTGAAAGTAATGTTTATCTCGGTGATTAGCTGATTTCAGATATTGCTCAATTGTCTACACTGTTCATGTGAAACTAGCTTCTTTCATATTACTCCGTATCCATTTAGTCCTTCAAAATATTATATTTTTAGTAATTGTTTATTACTTAATTCTTTGAAAGCTCTAGCTAGAATGCCAACAGTTAAGTTACAGTTCCATATGCTTTATTCTACTTGAAAGTGTGTGAATTAATTTTTTTTTCGTCCATCGTGGTTCGATGATAACCACTTTGTCATCCAGGGAGCTGAGGGTTTTATGCCTCCTCAAGTGGCTGGTGAGACCTATGTGAGCCCGGAATGTTCGGCCGCACACTGGGCAGGTTATTCCAGCTGGAGATGTGTCATTTGCCTTGCTTTTCTTCTATGGCGTTTTTCTTCTGCCAGCGTTGTTCTCTTTTCCTCAGCAACCTGTGCGCCAGTTTTCACAGCGCGACGCCATGATGCTCTGTCGTGTGCCTATGTCTCCCAGGTGGCTGGATCTATGCTGAACGCCTTCAAAGAAGCTTTGAGGGTGTCCCTGAAGCGTTTTCTTTGACCTCCTTGCGAGCGCTTTCCTTCGCTTGTATGGCCAACTAAGCGAAGGAAAGCGCTCTTCTACATATATAGCTCCTATGTCCTCAATTGGATTGGTGATAGCAGGAAGGTTTTCTCTCCTTGTGATGAAAATCCGGATGCAAAGTATTTATTTAGAAAATTAACTATATATTATGAATTTTTGATGGGAAATTCTTGTTTCCCTCTTCTTAACATCGACACGGTAGCATTGATTTTTATTGTGACTATGAGATATTCATAATTTTGGTGGTCATCAAATTTTAGGTTTGTGTTTTATAAATAAGTAATATACAAATACTTTATTGAAATGTTATTCACACCTGAATTAATTTAATTAATTTTGTTTTAGAGAAAGATTTTCCATCTAGGTCCAAGGCCTGGTGTTTTTATTTAGTTATTTATTTTAACACATTGTCAAAAATTCGACGGAGAATATCGCAACGTCTTACACAAAGATGAACTTACGACGTTATGAAAGTTCTTTGAAGAATACATTTCAAAATATCTGCAAATGTCTTGTGTCAGAATATGATAGCAACTATTCTGTTATACATCTTTATAGTGACAACTTGTATGCAATAGCAACACAAAAAAGGTCCGCGACATCTTACACAAAGATGAAATGATGACGTTCCCACCAATCACAGACGTACTTGTGCTATAATATCTGGAATAGTGCTCACATAATAAAATTGGCCAGAGCTGCCTCCTTATTTATTAAACTTAATTGGACCTGCGACTATACTTTTTTTTACCAAGATTCCTCTTGGTGCGTTCTGATTTCAAGAAAACACTTAAATGTCTGCCCGCCCCACTTTTTTTTTAAATTTTACTTTTGACATGCGATCTTCTTATTATGAGAAAATAGCGGTGCAGACAACATGAGAAAATTTCTGAAGCTCAGAATACATGAAAACGGTAAACGTTTGAGCAATTTTTTTTTTCGACAATCTGCTACAAAAGTTGTGTATATGTAAGGATTTGCTATTGATTTATTGATGTCTTCCAGTGAATTTCAGGGCTTTTAAAATCTCATTTAATGATATAAAATAATGGATATATTAATTTATTTGTAATGAATGTAAGCCTACTCTACGCTTCAATTGGGGAGGGGTGTCAATATTTACTGCCATTTAATAGGAGTTTAAAATTAGTGTGTGTTTGTGAGTGTTCTGAAATGAGCGTGTTGTTTTGTTTACAGCTAATAAAACTCATTCATGTTTTCTTCTTACCAACTCTTCTAAAAAGTCGCAGTTGACTATTTTTTAATTGTACATTTATCCATGGTCATAGAATTATATATACTATATCTAGACTGGACTTGGAGACTTTTTAACACTACAAAAAATGTCGTGAAATTTTTTTAGAAAGTTAGATCAAGGCGATGTTTTGTAAAGTAGATAAAAGAAGTAATGGCTATTTTTTTCAATCCTAACCTATGTAACATATAATTTATTTGTTAGATCTAGATCTAGTAAATGAACATCAAAAATAAGAGTACTCTCGTTTCATAATTATTATTTTGCAATTTTTAGATACACAATATTCTTTATCAAAAGACTGAATGCAACACTAAATTGTGATTTTTGTGTATTTTTTGATTGAAAAAAACAACACAACATTACTTCTTTTAACTACTTTACAAAACAACGCCTTGATCCAACTTTCAACAAAATGTTCACAATCGATCAGTCGCGGATAAGAATTTATTTCCGGTTTCCAGTCTAGTAGTATATATAAGTTTATGTCCACATTGTGTCTTATGCTTGAGTGTATGCCTTTTTTTATATTGTGTTTTTAATTACTTGATTAACAGTTGTTATCATTATTTTAGATGTAAAAACAAAAAGACTTTTTAAAACTTTTTTAGTGCACTTAAATAAACATTTCAAATATTGTTTTCAACTTGTTGTTTTTAATTACCAAATGAAATTGAGACCATTTCTAGTTTTACATTATAATGATAGAAGAGTGTACAAACTGGTGCACCGACAACTTTCTAGAACTGAATGTAACAAAAACTAAAGAAGTTATAATAGATTTCAGAAAGAAAAAACAAACTATACATTTTAAACTAAACAAAAAGATCCTAAATACTTTTTACAGCGCGACTATACAAAATCTGCTAACATACGGAATAACTTGTTGGCAAGGCAACGATTCATCTAAACTGTTGCGACGTCTAGAAAACATCACAAAAGACAAAAAAAAGCATCTAAAATTACACTTACAACATTGCCACATTTAAAGGAGCTTTTTGAACAAAAGTGACTAAGGAAAATCGAAAAAATCTTGGAAGACAACGGCCACCCGCTCAATCAGAACTACGTCAGGTCGTCGCGAAGTGGGCGACTGCTGTCAATCGAAACAAGAACAGAGCGATACAAAAACTCGTTCGTACCTCACTCGGTCAGACTATATCCCCGCCACTCGTTGAAAAGGGAACATGACTAGCACCAAGATGCCTGTGTGTAGTCGCTGAATGAAATTTTTATGTTGTGTCTGTTATATTTATGTGTATGTTTCTGTTGTGTTGTCTTTATATGAGAAATGAGTCCTTGTAATCACAACAAATTTCCGTAAGGATCAATAAGGCAGTCTTAGTCTTAGTCTTTCGTTGAGTGCCTGCCTTAGAGTTACAACAATTAGTGCAAAGTGGGATTTAGGCAGCTCAACGAATGAAAAGAATGACAACGCTTAGGAAGCTAAATGAACTTACCTGTAAACAGTTAAAAGAGGAGCTCCGAGCCAGGGAGCTGAGGATCTTCTGTGCCAAAGAAAAGATGAGAGACAGTCTTCGACATAACCTGGTTGATGAAGGGGGGATCCCGAGACCTACCTGTTTGAAGTCGAACCAGATATGGAAGATATGCAACAACAGATGGGTTCTCAGCAAGAACAGATGGGAGCTGTGCTAAAAAATATTGGGTCTATGCCAGAACAGTTAAACTCAGGGCTAGAAAATGACAAGATAGATGCCATGGACACCAAGATAGATGTTATGGAGTCGGCAATCAAAACCGATTTACTAGCTATGAACCAACGCATACATGCTGTGGAGTAGAGAATCACAAACATTGACGAACAGATGAATCAGAGGGTCGACGCAGTGGAAGAAAGAGAAGAAGTCTGCTTTGTGGTTGAAGCTATTGCTTTACATGCTATGAATACCACTACGAGCAAGACAGGTGAATCGATATGTACCATGCTCGGCAAGACTGATGAACCGATATATGATCTGCTGAACAAGACAGACGAACAGATGGCTACTATGTCGAGAAGGATTAAACGATCCGTTACTCATCGGAGACGCTGATAATGATAGTGCTGTCAGTTACTGTGATAACGAGTTTTGCAAGCGTGGCTCTCACGACAAGAAGCCTGGCGATTGCTGCGAATATCACAATAATGAGCAGAGACCTGATCATGTCCAAGTGATTTCTGCTGCCTACACTCAGGCTTTCTACGAGATCTGTGCTTCAGGAGCTTGAAGGGAGAGGGCAAGTACTAGAAGACCAAACAGGCGCTTGTCCAGAGACCATAACCAGCGAGAGAAGCCCTGAAGGTGGTCAGAGTAAACCAGTAAGACGTGATGCAGCAGCTGATGAACTTTTGCACATTGGACGTTACCCACGTGCCCTACAGGCATGTCTTCCAGATGCTGCTGGGTTTGGTGACCTGTTTGATAAGTTGACCTCCTGGGGGCATCCGACTAAATTGCAAAGCATTCACCGAGAAAGTCTGCTGAAGCGACGTTCTTGATCAACTGCATTAAAAACAAGAGATGTCACCTTCGCTCTACGTGTCAGGTGGCTAACGCCAGCAACAAACATCAGAATGGAGAGACAACGATTGAGATATCGTCTCGAAAGAAACTTGGTCAACTGGCGAAGGAGAAAGCGGCAACTGTAGATAGCATTGTGGATGACTTTGTGGGGAACAAGCTCCCTGCCTTCTATGGCTCCCACAGACCGACCTCCACCTGCACTGACCCTGTAGGGCACCTGAATCTGTTCGGGACGAACAGAGCTGAGAAGGGGGCAATGTTATAACTCCGCTCCCGAGCCACACTGATGGTGCGCATCAGAGCGCCATTCAACACAAGTAATAGAAGACATGTTTAGACAGGAAGAAGGACTGGTGTGGATCGGGTTAAAGTGATGGGAGTCTAAGCTGTCTTGACTCGAGAGAACGTCCTTTGTGGTATCTATGAACTGTGGGCGGCTCTGGGAAGTGTGTCGGTGGTCTGTATTGGTATTTAGGTAGGAAAGGACTGGTGTCACTTGAGATAGGACATTCTGGGACTTGATGGCTGAAGTCCATGCCTGTTTATACTGTAAATAAATACCTAGTTTATTGTTACCTCCTGCCTTTCGTTGAGCGCCTACCTTATATATATATATATATATATATATATATATATATATATATATATATATATATATATATATATATATATATAAGGCTTATCTCCGAGTCCGAAGAAAAATGAGGAATGCAGTATTACCCGTGGCTGCGCAGCCCAGCTGTGACCTACATATTTTGCCACATCCATGGCAAGCATAACCACTGTCCGCAGGTGGTCGATTTAGATTTTCTTTTTGCCGTCTGTGTTTGTCCTCGGTAGCGGATTTTCTTTTGGTCTCAAATGTGTATCCTGCGGCCTTCGTGAATTACCTTCAGTTGTCTCGTTCTGAGGCAGCATGCAACCAGGTGCTCTCTTCTATGTCAGCCAAGGAAAGTTGGCGCCTAAGCTGGTCTTAGAAGCTTTTAAGTGGGGCGCCTCTGTTACGTCGACCACCTTTTAGCTCATCAAAAAAGACTGCCTTTGGCATACGTTCGTCTGCCATACGGGATACGTGCCCTACCCAGCGTGACTGTCGGACCATAAGAAGTCCATCGATACTATCCATACCGGCCTTCGCAATGACATCGCTGTTTGTAGTGCGGTCTTGCCACCGTATGTCCACGATGGAGCGCAAACATCTTTGGTGGAAGCGCTCAAGAAGTCTTAGTTGTTTTATGTATAGTGTCCATGTCTCAGAGTCATATAAAAGGGTTAAGAGAACCAACGCCTGGTAGACATTGATTTTTGTTGGTTATCAACTTTCCTTGAAAGTGAGGCGTCATTTGACACTCTACTACCTAGATATGTGAAGTGTTCTACCACGTTAAGGGGATGTCCGTTTACGGTGATCCTTGGGGCTGAGTATGTTTTATTGGGTGACTTCTGGAACATTACTTCTGTTTTCCAGAGATTTATAGATAGACCGAAAGAGGCGGCAGCGGATGCAAATTCGTTTACCGCGTTCTGTAGATCATGTTCGTTGTGAGCTAGCAGGGCGCAATCATCGGCATAGAGAAGCTCTGTTATGACCATCGCCTTTGTTTTTTGTAAGGGATAGTAGACGTCAAAGATTGAACACATTGCAGTCTGAACGAAACCGGATGTAGATGCCATCGTCCAATAGCTGCCTCATTTGACCCAGCATTACGCCAAAGAAGATAGCGAATAGAGTAGGAGCAAGTACACAGCCCTGCTTCACGCCATTTTCTATTGGGAAGTGATCCAAAAGGGCACCATTGTGTCTGATTTGGCCTTTTTGTCTCACTTGAAACTGCTTGAGAATGGATAGGAACGTAGGTGGGTATCCCAGCCTAGCCAAAATTCTCCACAAACCATCGCGACTGACCGTGTCGAAAGCCTTGGTGAGGTCCACAAAGGCAGCGTATAGATTTAGGTTCTGCTCTTTGCATTTTTCTTGTAATTGTCGCAGAACAAATATCATACCAGATGTACCTCTACCGGCTCTAAAACCACACTGGCTTTCAGATAAGATCTCGTTCACTAAAGAGTGAGTTAGTCGGTCGAGCAACAGTCGAGCAAAGATCTTTCCAGCTACTGAAAGAAGTGTAATGTCTCGATAGTTGGAGCAGTAGACTTGTCACCCTTTTTGTTTAGGGATATGATTACGGAATCTCGAAGTTCAGGTGGGACCACGCACATCTCCCAGCATAGAGAGAACAAGTCTGTTAGCCTCTCGGTTAAGGCGACACCAACCATTTTAAATATTTCAGCGGGAAGTCCACCAGAGCCAGGTGCCTTGTGTTGTTTTAGTTTAGATATTGCTGTCTCAATTTCCTCAGATGTCGGTGGATCGTCGAGCTCCTCTCTCATAGTTTTCTGAGAGACATTTGCCAGCGATTCCTCCGATACGTGCCTTTTATCATCAAACAGCATACTGTAGTGTTCTGTCCAGCGATTTAGTATGTCCGCCTTGCTAGTTAATAGGGTAGAATCATCGGATGATCTTAGCTGTGCTGTAGTCTGGTAAGCTGGGCCATAGACACATCGAAGCGACTCATAGAAAGAGCGTGTGTCACCAGTGTCAGCATGTCTCTGTATGTTTACAGACAGCTCAAGCCACCAATTTTTTTTAGTTCCCTGACCTTTGACTGCAGATTGTGACAAGAAGCTTTATAGAGAGATCTGGCTGCGTTGTCATTAGGGTTCGCAAGAACAGATCGATAGTATTTGTCCTTATTCTTTAACAGTTTTTGAATTGCGGTATTGTTCTCATCAAACCAGTCTCTGTTGGGTTTACTGCAGTATCCCACGACTTTGGCCGTCACATCCTGAAGTATTGTTTTTAGCTGGCTCCAGTTACTCACTGGATCATCGTCTTGGGGCTTCCAAAGATCGAAGCCCTCTCGTACGTATATATATATATATATATATATATATTGTTACGAATCTCACTATCCAGGCTCTCTGCAAACTGTACTATACACCACCAACTTAAACAACTCAGGGCTTTAGAGTAACGTAACACTTTAATAGTTGAATAAATAACAATACTGTACAATTGGCAACACGTACACTGTAAAAATATCTCTCCAATAACACCGTACCGCCGTATCAACTCTTGCACTGGCCTCTCCGTCTCATTCCGGGCTTGCACTGGGTTCAACAGTTCAGGACTGACTTCACACACTGGGCTCGTTGTGTCGGACTCGATCACAGACCAAGATCAAGACGCCAGTCGTCTCAACTGTACTTGACAGTACTCGCGCACTGAACCGTCGTAATGCTCCGTACAGAACCACACCGTTGAACTGTGCTGTAGTCGACCGTGTTCTGAACCCATGCCGTGAACCGTCTTGACTGGACACCTCCGCTCTTTATATAGGGTCCCTACTGGCCTTCTAGAACCGGACGGAACATCGCTCGACGTTTCTAGCTTCGTCACATGACTACATCCCTCATGACGCTCCTGAGCTCTGTTCACGACGGCGATCCTTCCCGAACCGTCCTGTTGACACTCGACTCGGCTGACCGTCGTAACTCGTCACGGTTGACCGCTCGTCTATCGCTGGCCTGAGGCGATTTGCGTCGGCTGACTACACTCACACACTACCCCCATCTGTGCCACCACCACATTTATAACAATATATATATATATATATATATATATATATATATATAGATAGATAGATAGATAGATAGATAGATAGATATAGATATAGATAGATAGATAGATAGATAGATAGATAGATATGTAGATAGATAGATAGATAGATATGTAGATAGATAGATAGATAGATAGATAGATAGATAGATAGATAGATAGATAGATAGATAGAGATAAATATACTATTAGACATATATTGCCCGCGGGTCTTAATTTGCGTATCACTGTTGATAAGAGTCACTGTCACTGAGAGTGTTTTGGAAACAATTAAACGAAATAATAATGCTATAAGAAAGCATATGTGTGAATTTAAAAAATAGTAAGAATGGAGCTATCAAAATAGCTAATCGACCTAAATCCATTTTTTAAAATAAAAACATTTCTTTGTAGGTCCACATATACTTAAATCTAGATCTAGAGTCTAAATACTATTATAATAAATGTAGACCTACTATTATAAGAGTGAATTGAATGTCTCAAGAAGCCTATTAATTATTGTATGTTAGTATATTTAATATCCCCCATATAGAGCCTCGTGTAGCCTGTCCAATGATAGCGTGTTTACATAGCGGTGTGCACGACACATGAATGGGACTATTAAAATGCATGTCAACATGGAAGCTATAGCGAACGAATGTATGAAAAATGCTTTAGAAACACTAAATTTGAGGGTTAATTTAATTAAATATGAAATGAATGAATTTTATTTTCTTTGTTAATGTGTTTAAGTACAAAGTAGATCTTTTGTCTTTGAATTAGATCTAGAATTAGAGTTAGATCTAGATTACATTATTAAATAATGAAATCAATAGACTATATTGTATTATTTTCCTGTGTCAAAGTAAAAAAACTATACGTGCAAAGTGTAGTTCTTAAAATTAGATCTAGGTCTAGATCCTTTCGATCTTTTCTTATGTAAACATGGTAAACATGGCCTAGACCCATAAAATACTAATACTTTCATATAGTTGGGCAACTTTTTTTTTGAGGGTCTTAATCACCACTGAAGAATATGTAGGGTCATCAAAATGTCGGTTACAAGAAGCTCTCCACAAACTCAGTGAGTGGTGCAATGACTGGGGCATGACCATGAACAAGAAAAAAAAACAAAAAAAAACAAACACAATCTTCTCACTATCAACAAAACAAAGCAAAAAATAAAAGTAACATTAGATGTGGAAGCTCTAGAAAAAAATTTACAGTCCTACATATCTTGGAGTCACATATGACACGAGACTAGCTTGGAAAAAAAACTAATAGAAAAAATACAGAGTAAAGGTATCCAAAGATTATCCCTTATGTAACAAATTAGCTGGCAGCAACAGGGGAGTTAATCACAACATTCTAAAAAAGACATACACCAGTTACATCAGACCCACTCTAGAATACGGTGCGACAGCTTGTGGCTCAGCAGCCTAAACCAACTTACAGAAAATAGACAAGGTACAAAATATAGGCCTTAGGATTATGACAGGGGCTATAAAAAAACACCCATTAGAGCTATGGAGGAAATTGCTGCTGGCTTCCCCATGATGGCTAGCATTAAGAACTGTGTTCAGGCAAGGATTAGTGAAAAATATCCAAAAGCAGCCTTAGTCTATTGTGCGTTTCACAGACTTAATTTAATTTTGTTATCAATGACCTGAATGACCTTTCAGATATCCGTAATGCTGTTTGAGTCAAGCGAGAGCGTTGGTGCTAGATTTGCCTTATTTGTGTGAGACACGATAGACAGAGAAATACGAATTCATTCGCGCTTTAAGTCACAACTTTGAGAATATCTTTGACTGTTTGGTGTACAGACTGCATATGTGTAATTAGTGCCTGCTTCTCATGTGTTTCTGATTTGTCTTTTATTTGTCGTCAATTATTCACCTGTTCTTGAACCAGTTTCCGCGATGTTGCAGTCTGTCCATCTTAGCATAAGTGGCCGCTCAACAGCACTCAGGGATGGCATCTTGAGGAAGGCGAGACTGCTGGCAGACAAACTTGGAGTTGGTGTTGCCGAGAATTAGCAGTCGACAGACTGTTTTGATTTTGGTATTATTAAAGAACTTGGCTTTACATTACGTATCTTAATTCCTTGGTTTCTTCATTAATGACTCGCTTTTAAAGCAATAATAAATGCTCAGTTCAACCTGTTTTGTCAACACCCTAAAATGATGCAAGAATTGCAACGTAAAGAAAAATATCAGAACTGCCAGATAAGCGTCCATCACCGGCTTGTCCATCGCGACGAGAAACAATTCAATAGTAACGTTATTGACAGTTTTGGCTGCGTTTGCATTTTTTGTTACATCGAACGATGGGATGCACGGGCCGCATATATAAACTTACCAACGTGTACAGTAAATACTTTGTTCACATGTTAGTTGTTTTTTTTTTTTTTAATTTACTGATACAAGTATTTACAGTGAACTTATATCGTATAGGAATGGAGGGCGAGGGTGGCACCAACTCTTTACTTTTAATATTCTTAGTAATAAAAAAGTTACGACTTTGAGCCATAAGTGGCAGCTTGCACCTCCCTGCTAAAAATCCTGCGGGCGCCCAAGACAACAATACAGTTCAAAGGTCTAATGGTAAGATGTGTTAGAATAATGAAAGATTCTTATGTAATTACTTACAAAAGTCATACTTCTAAAAAAAAAGCTGAACTAGTTAACCTTGCCTGATAATAAAATGTTATATAATGTTATTATTATCATGTTTTTGTTTTGTTATGAATCAAGAAATCCATAAAGAAATGCTCTTTGTCTGAAGCTTTGATCAATCGCGCCTTCACACTGATGTTGACTGAAGTATGATATTTGTCTAAAGACACTATTTTTTTTCTGAGTTCTAGGTTGCTAAAGATCCAATAAAAAAAAAATCAGGAATCGAATATTTAACAGGCTTGTTTCATAAATTAAATGAGGTTAACTTGCAGCTACAAGAAAATCACTTAAATTTGATCAAATCGAAGGCATAATCTCAGTGTTTCTTGTAAGGATTAAAGTAATGAAGCAAACAATGGACGGGATGAATTTTTCCAATTTAAGTCAGTCAAACATCATCTAATTGAAAAGTTATAATATTAAACCTAACTTAATTGAAGCCCAATATTAAAATTTTATTATCAATGCTGCCTACCAATAGGCTTTTTTTTTTGTTTGTTTAGTCAATTCCTGTAATGCATATTAATTTTTTTGCATCATTTTAATTTGAATTTCATCAATGAATATATATGGCCTAGAAATCAGGGACAAAAACACATTTGAAGTTGATGAATTAGCCAAAAAATCAGGAGGTCTACCGAAGAATGGAAAACATAGCAAGGGGTCTACTACAAAAAAAAAGATTGGGAACCACTGTTCTAAACCATCTGTTGGGGGGGGGGTAAATTGAAAACCACCTGGAGTTTTTTTGTTAACTTAAAACCCCACTTGGCTACGCTCATTAAATTTGTTGACTGTAGTTTGCTTCATCTCAATAATTAAGGGGGGGGGGGGCAATCTCGACACTCTCTAAAGGGCGAGTTTAACTCAAAACCCTCTGGAAGGAGTTTTAAGCTTAAAACCATCTTTGGGGGAGGGGGTAAACTCAAAACTCCTCATTGGAGTTTAGTGACTGTAGTTCGCTTATGTCAACTTTAGTGCAATATTTAAGCGTTGTTGTTTTTTTAACAAAACTCTCTGGAGGGGTTTAAACTCAAACCATACCATCGGCTACGCTAATAAAATTTTGTAAAAGTAGTTTGCTTTATTTTTATATTGAAAAGGGGTTTTAAAACTCAAAACCCTCTGGAGAGGTGGTTCAAACGCTTATAGAATTCAGTGACAGTAGTTTGCTTTATTTTTATATTAAACAGAGGGGTTTTAACGTCAAATAACTCTAGAGAGGGGGTTTAAACTCAAAATCCCCTTTGGCTACGCTCACGGATTTTGGTGACTTTTGTTAGTTTTATTTTTTTGTTTTATTGAAGAGGGTTTTTAACCCCTTTGGAAGGGAGGGGGGTTTAAACTCAAAACCTCCCATGACTGTGAAGCTTTAATATTAAAAATCTCACCTACAATAAACAAAATGAAAGAAAAAAAAAACAGTCACAAAACTCCCCCCGGGGGAATTTTATTTCTGGGGGAGGGGGGGAGGTTGAACACCAAGAACCCTGCTGGCTATATATATATACAGTGCTTTTTTTGTGTCGGTACGCACCGGCACCTTTTTCAATGTGGGGAAAAAATTATTACTTTTCTTTTTACTAATTTATTAGCAGTTAAAAGTTAAGTAATCCATCACCATGGGCGCCTGCAGAATTTTTTTGTAGGAGGGTGCAAGTTGCGAATTTTGGCTCAAAGTCGTAGCTTCAACTTTTTTATACCAAGAATATTAGAGAAAAGAACTGGTGCTCCCTATTAAGTTCACTGTTTCAAGCCTATATTAAAGTGCATAGATGAGCCTATTCTAGTTTATTATAATAATAGCTAATCCTTACTAACTTTATTTCAGTGGAAGCACTACACGTTACGTTGCTTCCTAGCAGAAGTGAATTGATTTGAAGGTGCAGAAACTTGGCTACTCATAATTCAGTAAGGTGCACTTTCATGGCCAGCCATCCATTTCTTATAAGCCTAGGCTTGTCTACTACAACCGTACGTCGGTCACCAATGAAAGCACTACTTGTTCAGTAGCTACTTAGGTTTTATTTGATCTTATGGTGCAAAAAAAAATGTCTAAAATTTGGATACTCAGAATCCAGGAGGTGCAGACTGGGTATCAAAATCGGCCCGGGCATTACCATATAAACCGGCCCACAAAAGGCATGTCATATCATGGGCATAACCAGGATTTTTTTCAGTATGGGGAGGGGTTTACCCTCCTCCGCAATATATATACCTATATCTATCTATCTATCTATCTATATCTATATCTATCTATATATATATGTGTATGTGTGTGTGTGTGTGAGCTTGCGCTCCCAGAGGAACTTTTCTATGTATTTTTTGTTGTGTATGTTGTATAGGTTAGAGCTATTTTTATATATTTTATTTTTATAGGTTAGTGTCAGATTTTATATTTGTGCTTCCGCATACTTTGATATAGGTTAGTGCGGGATAGTATAAAAAGTGATGTACATGCTGTTTCAAAACAGTTGAGTGTATATTTGACCAGTGATCAGTACGGTATCTCTGTCTGTGTGACAGCTGAAGATCTTTGTGGTCTGTCGTGTAATTATTTTATTATTCTGTACCTGGGACGGCCTGTAAGTTTATAACTATTTTATATTTTCTTTTACTAGATCTATGTCACACTATGTGTAAATATGCTAGATATATTTTAATTTAGTTTTATTTTCTAGTTGGCTAGGGTTAGTGTTAGGTTTATGTTTTGAGCATGTTGATTTAAAGATGGCGGCGCCCAGCAGTCCTGCTTTGAGTGTTCTAGATCTAATAGAATATATGATTTTGTATTTATAGTTTTGCATTTATGTATTGGAGGCTATTATTATTGCTGATTATAACTGCTATTACTCTGCTGAATATAACTGCTGTGTTATTGCTGCTTTTACTCTGCTGTAACCTCTGCTGCATTTATTACTGCTAGTGTTATTGCTTCTGTAGATCTAGGGAATCTATCTAGTGTTATTTTGATTTTGTTTTTGTAGTGTTGCCTTAGTCGGCTTAGACCTAGTGGCTTAGTCTGTTCTTAGTGAATAGTAAGGAGCTGTTCTAGTTTTAGTGTTAGTGTAGATCTAGTGCTAGTGTAGTAGTTGTAGTGATTTAGTTAGATAGTTGATTAGATCAGTTTGTGTTAGATAGTTGGTTTGGTTAGTTTGTAGTGGCGTAAATTTAGAGGGTTTTAGTTAGTTGCTGGGTTCAGTTGTAGTGGTTAGTGTATATATTATATTTTATTATTGATTTTTTTTTGTATATATGTAAATATAGTTTCATTTTGTCTTATTTAATTTCAAGTAAAGTTTCGTTGGTGCTTTCATTTAGTTTAGGTTAGTATGTCTGGTTGCTGGCGACTCTAGCCCCTTGGTCGTAGACTGAGGTGTCACAGATAAAACCCACCCAGTAGCGCTAACATCTGCCTACTGTTTATAAAATTTAATGTTGAGAAGATAAAAGGCCTATCTATCGCCTCCTGACTTGCTCACAGACATATATATTGTTATAACCCTAGTGGCGGACTGAAAGGGTTAATGTGTGTGCGGCCTACTGACACACATTATTCAGACCAATCACACAGGTCAAGGGCTGTTGAACAAGGGACATTACTGCTAGTTCACGCAAATATGGCCCATGTTGTGGTCATGTGATCGAGAGCCTTCACGGACTAGTGACAGTGTGTAACAATAGAAAGTAGAGTCCAGGACAGCAAGCTGTAAGGACTGTGTGCTACAAAGTGAGTAAACAGAGAAAGACTTGTAGTGTTTAGTAGGCAGTTCTATTGTACAAGAAAGCATTCGAATTTGATGTGGCCAATTGTGTTGTATTGGCTTTTCATGTAATTGTATGTAAACCGCCACCTTGTTTATTGAAGCTCTTGTTGTCAAGTTCTTGTGTTAGATGTGCTGTTGTGTTTAGCAGTGTTTGCAGAAGGCCTGATAGAGAAGAACGTAACACTGGTGTCAGAAGTGGGATCCGCTATGGCTACTACGAAAACGCTAGACCAACTCCTTGTGAAGAAACTGAGGCAAGAACTCCGTGATCGAGCTATGAAGACGAGCAAAAATAAAGAAAACTTACAAGCACGCCTTCGGGAAGAGCTGATGAAGGAAGAAGCAGATCCGGACACATATCTTTTTGAAGTCGAACCGGATATGCAACAACAGTTGGCAGCTGTTCGTAAGGAGATCTGTTCTATGCAAGAAGAGATCACCAGTAGTAAGAAGGAGCACATGGCAGCTGAGATCGGTTCTATGCGAGAACAGATGAACTCGGGGCTAGAAAACACCAATGACAAGATAGACGCCATGGACTCGGAAATCAAACCGAGTTATTGGCCATGAACAAACGAATACATGCTGTAGAGGAGAGAATCACCAACATTGACTAGCAGGTGAGTCAGAAGGATTAAGTTGGTAGAAAATACGACCTTGCCTGCCAAGTCTGAAATGATCATTTGGGGGAAAATTGAGGACGACTATCCCACGACAAGAACAGCGCTGGTAGAAAGCTTGGAACCAACCATAATGGGATAGCAGTAGGAAAGACACTAGTCACGGCTGGGAAAGACCAAAAGGTACCCGTAAGAATTAATAACCTCGGCACAGTGGAGAAACATTTACGGGAAGGTAAGATGATAAGAAACTGTAGCAGTGAAATCCCCGACGTAATATTGAAGTCTAGTGAACCACAGGTTACTAAACTTCTGGCAGAAGTCAAAACGATCTTGTCGAAAGAGCAGTACACCAATGCAGAACAGAGTTTTCTGACATATCGCCATCTGATGACATGGACTTTTTCGCGAACAAATCTGATCCAGCATCGAATAGACAGGAAACGCAAGGCCTATCCGACAGCAAACACGTCGCCTGCCGCTAGCAAAACACCAGGAAGCTATGGACATGATAGAACGAATGAGGCAGCAGGGGGTTGTAGAACCATCCAACAGTCCGTGGTGTTCACCGATCTTCTTGGTAAAGAAGAAAGATGGATCCACGCGATTTTGTGTCGACTATAGATTATTAAATGACGCCACACACAAGAACAGCTATCCGCTTCCTAGGATTGACAACACATTGGACACACTTGGTGGGTCGCAGATTTTTTCCACCCTTGACCTGAAGAGCGGTTACTGGCAAGTGGGATTACACCCCGAAGACAGAGATAAAACGGCATTCTCTGCTGGTAATGGTCTCTGGCAATTTATCGTGATGGCTTTTGGCCTCTGCAACGCCCCAGCCACATTTGAAAGATTAATGGAACATGTGCTAAGAGGACTCAACTGGACAACGTGTCTTGTTTACCTAGATGACATTATCGTCATAGGCAGGACCTTCGAGGAACATCTTGCAAACCTGAAGGAAGTGTTTGAACGAATCAGAAACGCTGGAATGAAATTAAATCCAAAGAAGTGCTCATTGTTCAGAAGAGGCGTCAAGTACCTTGGGCACATCGTGTCGAAGGAGGGGGTCACCACAGACCCGGATAAAGTGGAAGCCGTAAATGGATTGTCGATCCCCGCTAATATCCAGTAGTTAAGAAGCTTTCTTGGACTCTGCACGTATTACAGACGTTTCGTGCCAAACTTCTCTAGCCTCTGTAGTCCCCTTCATCAATTGACAGAACCAAAGCGACCGTTTATTTGGACACAAGAATGTCATGAGGCCTTTGAGAGACTTAAAAAGGCTCTTGTTTCATCCCCCATTTTTGCCTACCCGATACCAGGCGAGACGTTCATACTTGACACCGATGCGAGCAATACTGGAATAGGCGCTGTCTTATCTCAAAAGGTAGATGGAACTGAGAGGGTCAAAGCTTACTTTAGTCGGAGCTTGTCAAAAGCCGAGAGAAACTACTGTGTCACCAAACGTGAACTACTAGCAGTTGTAGATGCCATACAACATTTTCACAAATACTTATATGGGCAAAAATTTATCCTTAGGACAGATCACGCTGCTTTACAATGGCTGTTGTCATTTAAAAGTCCTGAAGGACAAGTCGCCAGGTGGATTGAACGTTTGCAAACCTATGACTTCGAGACACAGAACCGAAAATGATAAACTCAACAGAATGCTGACTCGCTGTCTCGACGACCTTGTAGAATGGAATGTAAACACTGCAGCAGCGTTGAAGAAAAGGAAGTTATCATTGGTTGCCAACGTCTTGGAGTACAAGCTTTCGGGTCATGGTCTGACGAAAGAATCCTAGAAGACCAGTTAAAAGATGAAGACCTGTCTCCCATTCTGCTCATGAAGGAAGGCGGACAAAGACGGAATGGCATCACCTTTCTGATAGAGGAGCTGCTACCAAGGCATATTGGGCGCAATGGAACTCACTGACAATCGACAATGGAGTTCTCAAGAGGGTCTGGGAAACGGCAGATGGGACATGCAATCGCTTACAGCTGTTGTTGCCTAAAGCGAAAGTTGCTGAGGTGCTGCAAGAAATCCATAATAATTCCAGTGGGTTGCATTTAGGTGTCAACAAGACCTTTGAAAAAGTACGCCAGCGGTTTTACTGGTTCGGCTGCCGAGATGATGTAGACGAATGGTGCCGAACGTGCGACGTATGTGCAGCTGCAAAGGGCCCGCACAGGAGAACGAGGGGACGTATGCAGCAATACAACGTCGGTAATCCCTTCTAAAAAATAGCGATCATTGTAGCCGGACCATTTCCTGAGTCCTAGAGAGGAAATAAGTACGTTCTAGTTGTGATAGACTATTTTACTAAGTGGCCTGAGGAGTATGCAATACCAAACCAAGAAGCCACCACCATAGCGGAAACACTTGTGGAAAATTGGATTAGCCGATTCTGTGCTCCCAGGGAGTTACACTCCGACCAAGGCCGAAACTTCGAATCCAAGAGATGTGCCAGGTACTCGGCATCGAAAAGACACGCACTACCCCTCTACACCCCCAGTCAGACGGAATGATGAAACGAATTAACCGAACACTGGAACAACATCTGTCGAAAGTCGTCGATTAACGTCAAGATGACTGGGACACCTATATACCAATGTTCCTTATGGCATATAGAGGATCGATTCACAGCACCACCGGTTATACTCCAGCAAAGATGTTGTTCGGCCGAGAGCTGCAACTACCGTGTGACTTGCTATTCGGGATTCCGGGAGATGTGCCAGCCACTTCGACAGACTATGTCGTAAATCTCCGAAAACGGATGGACAAAACTACGCTCTAGCCCGCAGAAACATCAAGGTCAACAGTGACCAGGTGAAGACAAAGTACGACAAACATGAGAACGATCTAGTTTGGTTGTACAACCCACAAAGACGAAAAGACAAGTCCCCAAAACTTCAAACAGACTGGGAAGGACCTTACCGCGTGGTAAAAAGATTCAACGATGTCGTGTATCAAATACAGAAGAGCCCAAGGTCAAAACTGGTCTTCCAGGTCTTCCACATTGACAGACTCAACAAGTACTATGGCGAAGATGGATCTGCCCGGGACGGACAGATCTAAGGAGGGGGCAGTGTTATAACCCTAGTGGCGGACTGAAAGGGTTAATGTGTGTGCGGCCTACTGACACACATTATTCAGACCAATCACACAGGTCAAGGGCTGTTGAACAAGGGACATTACTGCTAGTTCACGCTAATATGGCCCATGTTGTGGTCATGTGATCGAGAGCCTTCACGGACTAGTGACAGTGTGTAACAATAGAGAGTAGAGTCCAGGACAGCAAGAAGTAAGGACTGTGTGCTACAAATTGAGTCCTTGAAATTGTAGCTGTACGAGTCTATAAGTAAACAGAAAGAAGTGTAGTGTTTAGTAGGCAAATCTATTGTACAAGAAAGCATTAGAACTTGATGTGGCCAA
Organism: Biomphalaria pfeifferi; assembly: GCA_030265305.1. Lineage (NCBI taxonomy): Eukaryota > Metazoa > Mollusca > Gastropoda > Planorbidae > Biomphalaria > Biomphalaria pfeifferi. The sequence continues at coordinate 281,856 of JASAOG010000118.1, forward strand.
GTGTGTTGTATTGGATTTTCATGTAATTGTAAGTAAACCGCCACCTTGTTTATTGAAGCTCTTGTTGTCAAATTTATGTGATAGATGTGCTGTTGTGTTTAGCAGTGTTTGCAGAAGGCCTGATGGAGAAGAACGTAACAATATATATATTGTTATAAACCTGGTAGTGGCACAGATGGGGGTAGTGTGTGAGTGTAGTCAGCTGGCGCAAATCGCCTCAGGCCAGCGCTAGACGAGCGGTCAACCGTGACGAGTTACGACGGTCAGCCGAGTCGAGTGTCAACATGACGGTTCGGGAAGGATCGCCGTCGTGAACAGAGCTCAGGATTACGACGGTTCAGTGCGGAGTACTGTCAAGTACAGTTGAGACGACTGGCGTCTTGATCTTGGTCTGTGATCGAGTCCGACTCAACGAGCCCAGTGTGTGAAGTCAGTCCTGAACTGTTGAACCCAGTGCAAGCCCGGAACGAGATGGAGAGGCCAGTGCAAGAGTTGATACGGCGGTACGGTGTTATCGGAGAGATATTTTTACGGTGTACGTGTTGCCAATTGTACAGTATTGGCTGTTATTTATTCAACTATTAAAGTGTTACGTTACTTTGGAGCCCTGAGTTGTCAAGTTCTTTAAGTTGGTGATGTATGGTGCAGTTTGCAGAGAGCCTGGATAGTGGGATTCGTAACACTGGTGTCAGAAGTGGGATCGGATCAAATCGAATAGGAACGGATGTACTATGGCTCGTCTGAAACTGCTGTATGAGCTCGAAGTGAAAGAACTAAAGCGAGAGCTACGTGATCGAGGGCTGAAGACAAGTATAAATAAGGAAACCTTAGAAGCACGCCCTCGGGAAGACATAGTGGAAGAAGAAGAAGATCCAGACACTTATCTTTTTCAAGTAGAACCAGATATGGAGGAGCTCTTGAGCTCAATGCTAGGAAACATCAATTCCAAGATAGATGCCATGAACACCATGATAGCCGCCAAGAACCAACGCATATCTGCTGTGGAGGAGAGAATCATCAATACAGACGTTAGTTCAGATGCTAAAACCAGTGAGAGGAGCCTTGGTGGTGATCATGAGAACCCAATTAAAACTGACGAAGCCGTTGAAAGACATATGCAAGTCGAGAGATACCAGCAAGGTTTGAACCCAACAGACGTTGGTCCAGCTGCCAAGACTGGAGAGGGAAGTCCTGATGGTGGTCAAGAGAATCCAAGGAAGCCTGACGTGGAAGTTGTTGGACATTTGCACGATGAAAGTCATCGACCAGGTCTGAAACCAACAGGCGATTGGTCCAATACTGAGTCGAGAGAGAGAGGTCCTGAATGGAGCCTGAAGCCGAAGACGAGGGACCTTTGCACGAGGAGTGTTACGAGCATGCCCTCCAGACAAGGCTGAAGATGTTGACCTGTCCCACAATTCCCTGTCCTGTGGATTTGAAGCCCATCCCAGTCCTTCTTCGCAAAGACCTATGAAGCCACCTCTTTGTCAACAATCCTGGTAATCCCTGCCCTTACATCCTATACCTCTCCATGTGTCAAGTGGCTGCCCTCAGTACCGAACGACAAGAGAGCGTTGCAACCACAACGTCACTGCAACAAGAGGACGATCAACTGGAGGAAAAGAAGAAGGTAGCGTTTGCGTAGTCCAATGTGCATGGTGCTGCAGCCACATGAAGACCAACTGGCGGAGAAGAAGAAGAAGGCTACTTTTGTTGAGTGCAACATGGATGACGATGCGACAACGACGTCGATGCATCCAGATGAAGGCTAACTAGAGGAGAAAAAGAAAACGTTTTCTGAATTCAACGTGGATGGCGATGAACGCAAGACGTCCATGCAACCAGGTGAAGGCCAATTGGAGGAGAAAAAGGAGGCGACCATTGCTGACTGCAACATGGATGGCTCCATCAAGCTCAAGAGGCTAGCCAACTGCCACTGATCGACCCCCACCTGCAGTGATGAAACTTTACAGCCAATGTCATGATGTTGATTCTGTCCGGGACGGACAGATCTAAGGAGGGGGCAGTGTTATAAACCTGGTAGTGGCACAGATAGGGGTAGTGGTGTGAGTGTAGTCAGCCGACGCAAATCGCCTCAGGCCAGCGCTAGACGAGCGGTCAATCGTGACGAGTTACGACGGTCAGCCGAGTCGAATGTCAACAGGACGGTTTGGGAAGGATCGCCGTCGTGAACAGAGCTCAGGAGCGTCACGAGGGATGTAGTCATGTGACGAAGCTAGAAACGTCGAACGATGTTCCGTCCGGTTCTAGAAGGCCAGTAGGGACCCTATATAAAGAGCGGAGGTGTCCAGTCAAGACGGTTCACGGCAGGGGTTTAGAGCACGGTCGGCTACAGCACAGTTCAACGGTGTGGTTTTGTACGGAGCATTACGACGGTTCAGTGCGCGAGTACTGTCAAGTACAGTTGAGACGACTGGCGTCTTGATCTTGGTCTGTGATCGAGTCCGACACAACGAGCCCAGTGTGTGAAGTCAGTCCTGAACTGTTGAACCCAGTGCAAGCCCGGAACGAGACGGAGAGGCCAGTGCAAGAGTTGATACGGCGGTACGGTGTTATTGGAGAGATATTTTTACAGTGTACGTGTTGCCAATTGTACAGTATTGTTATTTATTCAACTATTAAAGTGTTGCGTTACTCTGTAGCCCTGAGTTGTCAAGTTCTTGTCAAGTTGGTTGTGTATGGTGCAGATTGCAGAGAACCTGGATAGCGAGATTCGTAACAATATCTATTTAGATATATATATATACCATGGGCGTATCAAGGATTTTTTTTCGGAGCCCCCCCACCCCCTCCCGCAAAAATATGTATGTAATTTATGAGTGTGTGTGTGTACATTATCTTTATTACATTCTGACCCTTCATTCTTTTGGAAGACGTATATTGTGCCCTAGAATTTCTTCCTGGATTTTTTGAAAAAATTGGCAGCAAGGGGTCTGGGGGAGCGCTAGCAGCTCCCCCCGCAGCGGGGCGGAGCCCCGCCGCCAAGCACTATTTCTAGTATTGAAAGCCAACAAAATGCATATTTTGAGGTATCTACAGTGCATTTTCCTGCTATTAAAAAGTTTTATTTCGAAAACCTAATGTGCCATCATTACTGACTTAGACCCTCCCTCGCCGTTCGGCGCATTTACCGTCAAGCCGTCGGCATAGGTTTTCCTTGATTTAGACCCGATCTCTATAATTGACTCCTAATATCTGTCTTAGCCATCTTTTTTGAGCCCCAATTAGGGTTTTTCAATTTCGCAGATGACTATTCACTGCACTTTATTAATGAAGGTCCGCCACTTGTAGAAATGTGTAACCTCTCTTGAATACGCTCTTAAAATTAGGTAGCTCTTGGAATTAGGTGGTTGTAGTTTGCTTTAGATTTTATTTCGAAAAGGGAAGTTTTATTGTCAAAATCATCTGTTAGGGGTTTTAAACTAACAAATCTCTTGAGTTATTGTTGTTTTTTTAAATTCAAAAACCTCTTTTAGCAACGGTCATAGAATTTGGTAACTGTAGTTTGCTTTAGAATAATATTGAAGACAGAGGTTTTCTACCTCAAAACGCTCTGTAAGGGGATTTTAAACTCAAAACCATCTGGAGGGGTTTTAAACTTTAAAAAAAAGCCATCTATAGGAGAGGGGTTTAAACTCAAAAACCCCAATTGGCTTGGCTACGCTCAAATAATTTTAGTGTGTAATTTTTTTTATATTAAAGAAGTATTTTTTGAGTTTAAACTCAAAACCCTTTGACTACACCAATAAAATTTTTAGTGTATAATTTGCTTTGTTTTTAATATTAAAGAGGTATTTTTTACCTTCAAATGCCGTTGAAGGGGAGTTTAAACTCAAAATTGATTCAAAACCCATTTAGCTACGCTCAGTTAGCGTAGTTAGCTTTTTTTTATATTGAAGAGGTATTTTTTTTTATCTTCATACCTTACTGAGGAAAGAGGGGGGGGGGGGGGGGGTAAACTCAAATCCCCTTTAAAATTTTGAGTATGTAATTTGCTTTTTTTTCTATATTGAAGAGGGGGTTTATCGTAAGTTTTGGAAGGGGTTTTAAAAATCAAAATCTTCCTTAGCTGTGTTCTTGGAATTTGGGGATTTTCGTTTGCATTTTTTTGTATTGTTTTATAGAAGAGGAGATTTAACTGCAAAACCCCGTGGTAGGGGGTTTAAAATCAAACCCCCTTTAGCTGTGCTGGAACAAGTGATGATTTAGTATTAAAATCTGACCTAAAATAAACAAAATCAAGCAAAAATCAGTCACTAAATTCCGACACCCCCCTGCGGGGGGGGGGGTGGATTTCATTTCGGGGGTTGAGGTTTGAACCCCAACCCTCTCCCCCTGGCTACGCCCATGATATATATATATATATATATATATTAGTTTGATGGTATGCCGCCTCGACGAGCATAACTTCTTGATAACAGGCCGAAGTGAAATTCTAATATCTATAGTGTAGCGTGAAGCCAGTTTCTATAATTTGACTGGTTGGAACATAAGAAAGTCATGCTTCGAATAAATATGATATAGGAAACTAAATTAAAATAACGATAGCTTGTTTTGAAATGTGGTGGTACCAAGTCCGGCCTTAGGGATATGCAAACTATAGGCAGCCGCCTAGGGCTTTCGATAGGTTGGATTTAAAAAAAAATAGAAAAAAAATATTGCTATAATTGGATCAAATCTCAAACCTAGCAGAACTCTATAACTCATATACTAGCCTAGCTCTGACGGAGTTGTTACCATCAATATTCCATACGGAACGCTACGATAATCGCGCAATATGAATTTATTTTATTTGTTGATTTAGATCGCCTATAGATGCAGGAAGGTTTTAATTCATTGCGTAATTTTATTTTTCGTTCTTTTTACTTTTTCTATTTAATTTGCGGCCACCTAATCGTGACCTCCGTGACCCCTAATTCACTTCGCCTAGCTAGGCCCTAGGGTCTCCAATTGCCTATATATTAAGGCCGGACCTAGTGGTTCTCTTCAGAAAACCTTGACCAATAATCATTTATTGGTTGATTTTTTAAAATTTCTTTTTATCTTAGTTTAAAAATTAGAGTCAGAATCTATATAGATCAGTTCAAAGCTCAAAGTGACGTAGAACAGTGGTTCTCAACCTTTTATTGTCGCGACCCCTAATACGATTCCTCACTATAGGCAGCGACCCCCAACCGTAATTTCTTTTTAGTTCATAGGTCTAGGTAAATGAAAATTTGCTAATGTTATAAAATCGTTATCGTTATGTCTATAGGCCTATCTGATCTATGGCGTACGTATTTTCATTGATAGACGTTGAACACAGAAAAAAGCTTTATGTAATTGTACAAAGTGTAAAATAAATATGTGTTATAATTAAATTGCTAACAATAAGTTTATCTTTATAACTTGCATTTATTAAAGTTTCTATTGCGTATTTACCATATTCATGTGCATAATTGTGTGACAATGTGAAAACCATGGCGAAGCATGGAGGATTAAATAAAGATTAAATAAGATAAACTATATTTCTACAAATGTGTAAATACGCCAACGTTAGTGCAAAGGTTGGGTTCTTGTGGGAGTCTTTGTAAGAGCACAATGAATATCATCTTCAGCATCAAGTCTACTTCTCTTTTAAGACTTGATAACTACCAGGCTAGAAAACCCCGCTTCGCCTATTGTTATAAATAGAGGAAGAAGGCGCAACACAATCTCAAAATGAGACAAAAACGTGATCAAGAATTGTGTAGCAGACGTTGAAGAGCATCGCATTTGATGAGCTCAATAAACTCTTGTCTCCAGAACATCTTCAACTTTGATTTCTAGAAAGTGTAAACAGGATGTCATGTAGATTTGGAAGTTTAGTGAAATTTCACGCAAACGCTACTGCAAATGTCCCAAAATCAATTCACGATTACTTGAGTAATTGCATTCATGTAGAATAATCCAGTAGTAAGTGAGTAGTAGTAGTGTCTCTTTAACTGGTGATGTCTCTTTAAATGGTGATGTCACGCCGTGCTGAATCTTCGGACGTCAACGAAAAAATGGGGAATTACTCATTGATCTCGGTAGACTAAAGAATAATCCAATAGTAAGTGAGTATTAGTAGTAGTAGTGTCTCTTTAAATGGTGATGTCCCTTTAAATGATGATGTCTCTAAATCCAATAATCCAATAGTAAGTGAGTAGTAGTAGTAGTAGTGTCTCATTAAATGGTGATGTCCCTTTAATTGGTGATGTCTCTTTAAATGGTGATGTCTCTTTAAATGGGGAGTGACTCAATGACCTCGCTATACAAGAAGTAGCTGCAAGTCCAAATTAGTCAATGACATATGACGAATTAGGTTAAACAAATACGGTTCTAGTAGAAATGTCAATTTGTTTCTTTGAATGGTATGTCCTTTTATATAGCGTTGATTAAACATAATGATATCTCAAGGCGATGTCTACGTTGATGCAAACGACGTTAAAGCACAAAGTTTTATTGAGATTCTTTCTTGAATAGATGACTGACTTGATCGCAAAATAACTTCTGTGTGTAACATTTACAATCGTGTGTAGAGGTCAACCAGTGAACAAAATATTACAGGCTCTGGCTAGTTCAATGACTTCTTCAAGGTGACGAAAAAATAAATACAATAGACACGTTACCTGCCCGGACGGGACATCAGATGTAAATAATAATACTTTTTAAAATAATACACTGGTTAAATAATATAGATTGTCTTAAATCCACTCAAGGTAGTATCTCGTTTGGCTGATCGAAGCGACAAATGATAGATAACAGGTACAACGATACCTTCCCGGACGAAGCCTCCAGATGTCAGGGGTTTTAAATATATATATGCTTGGCTTGTTTTTAGTTTCAAACAAGGCTCTAAATTTTCGATTGTTAGTTGGCTTGTTACTTTAATTTTAATTATATTCATGCAAGAAAACACTTGGTCGCACGAATATGTTGATCTGAAAATATTCAGTACCGTACTTCAAATGCCAACGTCACCTCACTGTAGCATTCTGAAGACTATTCCATGCGTCGAATATAGGCTAAGTGCCTCAGCTCGAGAAATTTCTTTTGAAGTTGTCACTTTTGTTGCGTAACGACTAACGTACATACATTTCTGGACCTCCAAATTTTCCAACTTGCTTTTTGACTGTAAATTTTCCACTCCACAAAGCTTTACTTTTTAAATCGATCAATTGCATTTCTAGAGATCCAGTATCAATTCCTGTATAATTGCTCAATGTGGATTTTGTTAATCTTTGTGTTGAGAGGATTTACCAGGAATGCTAGAATGGTTTTGAATTGCTCAAATCTTTGATTCTTTTATTACTGTGCTGAAGTAATTCGTGTCAAAAGTTGCACTGATTTTATCGCGATACTGCTTAAGACATTTTTCTCCGAAGAATCGTTGTTGCTCCTTTATTTTTTCCTGTCATGCTTCTGGCTCCATCAGTTTAAACGATTTTATTTAACTCGATCTTATTGTCTTCAATGCATTTTTGCAAGGCATTCGCTCTTTCATGAGAGTCATGTCATATCATGAGAGTAGCAATCCTAGTAGATCTTCTTTTCGACCTTGGGAAGACATTCCTGACAAAATGGGCAACTTGTGTCGAGTCTTTTATGTCGCAAGACTAGCAAGTGATAAAGCAGAAGAAAGTTGAATATCTTCCACCTGCAAATATGTTACATTTGAAGATATTTTAACTATTCTATCTTGTACTGCGGATAGTGGCATAACTTTGATTTGTTTCTTCAAGGTTTCTGGGGGAGGGGGGGTTGAAATCACGAAAAAGTTCTTCAGACGCACGTAGGAAGCAGTCTTTGACATACTCACATACCCTTTTTGTGCAATTTCTAATGGCCGCAAATCTGGACAGATTAGCATTAGGCCTACTTGTAGATTGCTTCTAGCTTTGAGAAGATCATTCGCTTCTAACTCATTTACTTGAAACAACAAACTATACGTCGCAGACAAAGCACTTGGTGAAGATGCGTTTCGTCTTGCGTCGAATTAAAACCTACATAGAAACACCCGACGACGGCGTCATTCAAGAGCTTCCGATGGACTGACGACAGTGACGACGTGTATAATGGGTGGAGTAAGGCTGCCTAATCCTCGTTGAACAATTCAGAACTATTTTAAAAAATGTTTTGATAAAATAAATAATATTTGCGTATGGAACTAATGAGCCGCAGCTTCACATCCAAAGAGCCGCATGTGGCTCGCGAGTCACAGGTTGCGGACCCCGAATCTTGTGTCTCAGTAATGAGCGGAAGTTAAAACGCTAATCAAAACAAACAAAAATGCAATGATAATAATAGGCTACATAGACTCTCCTTATCTAGATCTATTCTATATAAATTATATATAGTGAATTAGAATCTACTTTGATCTAGATCTACATCTATAAAGTGGTAAACTAAATTACGAAATTTTTAGATCTAGATCTATTTATCAACTTATCTAGAATTCTAGATGAATGATTTTTAATTTTTAAAAATTTAATGTGAATGAGTCTGACTCATGAGTGCTACCAATGGGGTGAATGAATAACTCATAAGTCTACTGTCTGATTCAATCTAGGGTATTAGTTTACTAGTAATATAGTAATAAGTGCAATATTACTATTATTACGAAATAGAGTATATACAATATAATATAGAGTAGTTTATTTAATCCGGACATTACATGAATTAGGACACTCTGTTTTTGTGGTCATTAAATCTTTATTTTGATATTTAAAAGGAAACTCTGATGGTTTTGACAATTTTTGATATAATATGTGTTTGGATTTACAGATAATGAATATATATATTTTTTTATTTGCAATAATAACTTAGATTCTAGTAATTAATGTTTTTCTGGCATAATTTATCTGCGCATCCAAAACGGTCAGATTTTCACCAGGTTTCTATGTGACGTCACACAAACCTATTAATTTAATCTATTCACTTACTGAATAACGGAAAACCATACAGTAAAGTTTACATTCTCGTAAAAGAAATATATCTTAGTCTTGTAAGCAATGAAAAAAATTCTCGCCTGACCACTCAACACGCAACAAACACTATCGCTTGGTTGTCTTGTCATGACAGACTACACATAGTCTAGAGTAGCCTTACACTGACCAGTTTGTTAGAATCAGTGATACATACGATATATTTACTTCTTGGGACAGGGAGAGGCTTAGATGAAAATGTTACTTTTTTTCTCGAGTTGGTTATCCTACTGCTTTTTGGTGTATATATATATATATATATATATATATATATATATATATATATATATATATATATATATATATAACTGGACTAGGCCGTCACTAAACCTAATAGCCTGACAGTTACTGTAAGAAAGAAGCGATACGATTGGTTACATCTAGTTTCCCTTTCAGTATTGTTGAGGAAAGTGACGTTTGCCTAACCTAAAAACTAAATCTCATGGGACTCCATTTTTTTTTATATGTCAATAATCTACTGTCTAATTTATTAAATATAAATGTTTCTAAGAATTTAAATAAAAAATGATAAATGTTTACTATAACAATTTTTTACGCAGAATTTAAATATATCAATAACTCAAATTTGAAAAAACATCGGAGTTTCCCTTTAATATGAAACAATAATGTGCTTGTCCATTTTCCAATGATTCTGACCCAATTTCCTTCCATTTAGTTGTATTTTTATGTAAGAAAAAAAAATTCAAATGTCTAAGTCAGGTTGTGTTTTTCCTATAAAGATGTTACCCAGATGACTTTACCTAGTGATGAGCAAAAGTTAAATAAAAAGTTAGAAACTTTTAGTTCTACTAAAAAAAATTAATTAATGCCATTGTTTAACTAGAAAAAAAAGTTTAGTTAAAATTGTAGTTTAATTTTTTTTTTTAGTTACTAACTAGAAAGTTTTTAATAGTTAAAATTTGTACAACTTTTCAACATGTGATCAGAGTTGAAATGCACATCCCTGTTTTCTGGTCATGTGATATCAATAACTTTGATTATCAAAAAAATGATGCAGTTAACAACTATTTATAATAAAGTCAGTCTGTATTTGAAGATGCTGGTAGAAGTTATGGGAGTATATATTTGCAATTGAAAGTAGCAGTATCATTATATAATGTAAAATATTTTTGCCAAAAGCTTCTATGCAATATTATGAATGGGGTTGTTCCAAATTTTTTTTTGAGCCATGTGGTGGTGTTTAATTTCTGTTTATAGTGGGAATCTGATTATGAGTTCAATATTTAGTGGTTTTAACCAATTCATTTGCGGCAAACAATATTTTATGAACTGCAGAAACATCAAGTAAATCCATTTTTTGGCAAAAAATATTTTACATTTTATAATACTGCTACTTTCAGTTGCAAATGTTTACTCCCATAACTTCTACCAGTATCTTACTTTATCCTCTTAAAATGCAGATTGACTAAATAGTTGCCCATCACTACAACCTGGTCAGCTAGACATACACATGTGTACTTTACATGTGTAGTCGATGATACAAGACTACCCTGCCTTTTTTTCATTATGCGTTATGCAATAGTGTTTAATTTGCTTAATGTGGAGTGGTCAGACAAGATAATAAAACACTGGCATGGCTAGTCAAGCATGTTCGTAGATATATCTTTACACTAAAATAGCTACACACCTCCCTGCCCAGAAAGTAAATAGACGGTGTGTCTGACTGATTTTAACAACCTGACCAGATAGACATGCATTTGTAGGCCTATAGCAGGCATGTCAAACTCATTAAGGTGTATGGGCCACATAAACACTTACTATGACCTGAGGGGCAGCAGCAAAACATCTGTTGCAAAACAGCCTACTAGTTTTATGTAAATTAGAAACAATACAATAGAATACAATAATTAATAGCATACCTGTTCCTTAGCTAAATTTTGTAGTACTAATTTAATTTAAAATTACTATGATTACGCATAATTTTCTTTCTCCTGATGCTTGACATCTTTTCTGGAATACAAGTTTATTAATTGTCTGGTTGAAGTTTGTTTGCCACTGACACTTTCATCACTGATGACAAATTTTGATCAGATAATCTCGAACGGTGAGATGTTCTTGTAGCCTTCATTATGGAAACAAAAAGAACCTGCTCACAGAGATCAGTGCTTGCAAATATAGCTAGAATTCTGGCTGCAAATTTCCGCAATTCAAACATAAGATCTGACTGCTACTCTATCAGCTCTAGTTGCACATTACCAGCAGCATTTTCAGAAGCAAATGAGAATGAAAATACAAACAACGAAACTTTTTGCTTGTATGAAACAAAGTCATGAAAACTGTTATTGAAGCATCTATTAACGATTCCATGTATAGGATATATTTAATCTATTTATTTAATTTTTTTAGTTCTTGACACGTTGAGAAGTGAACAAGATTTTCTCTTCATATTTGGTTTATCCACAGTCGTAATTTTGCTTGAAAGCACTTCACATGATCACACGCAGTTGTGACAATTCTGTCTTTACTTTGAAGTTTTTCAGGTGACCAGTGAGTACAACTGCAATGCCAAATCCTGAAGCCATTTGACAGTTTGGAAATGTTCAACAGGTTCACCTTTCATTTTCAGAAACACAATTTCCTCAGTGCAAAAAATCTCTTCAATACTTTATGACAGGAGAGCCAGTGGAATTCTGTGTAGAAGGGAACACATTCAAATTCATGTCCAATGTCTTCCAGAAACATTGAAAATTGCAATTGGCGATGATTGAAACCACGGGCACAAATAAAATTGAGAGCGACTGAAAACGGTCTTATGACATGCTGGAACTGTAATTGCTTTGCGCAGAATGTTTCTTGGTGAAAATGAGCAGATTTTAAAATTAACATCAGCCTCTCTGTTTTTCACAAGTAGCTTTGCATCAAAACCATTTCATTTCATGGTTGGTACGCCATCTGTTGTTAGACTAGCTAGCTTTACAAAGATAAATTGTACTGCAATATCACCTCCTGTAATTTTTCAAAAACTTCCTCGCTTGTTGTGGCGTTATGCATAGAACAGAGCTTAAGTAGTATCTAGTGTATCCTTTCAAAGGCCCTTATGAATATAGCCAATTGTGCTACATTCATTACATCAGTCGACTCATCGAGAGCCAATGAAAATAATTCCAAATCAACTATTTTGTTCTTTAATTGTTCACGCAAGCTGACTGACATGTCATTTACTCTATCTGCCACAGTGTTTCTAGTTAACGCTATTTCTTTGAATGCTTTCGCCTTTTCTGGACAAATTAATTCCGCAGCTTTAACAACACACTCCTTTATAAAGTCACATTCACTAAATGATTTGCTATTTGCTGGCAATTGAGTTTGACAATATGTAGCTGGCTTTCATGGCAGACTCACTCTCGTTGTTCAGTTTAACAAATACTATTTTTCAATTAAAGTAGCTTGTAATCTTTTATTTTCCAGCGTAATAGTTTAACATTGTTTTGATAATTTTTTAGGTGGCTAAGCGGGCCGCATGCAAAGTGGTCGCGGGCCGCATGTGGCCCCCAAACGCCTGGCCTATAGTGTATGCCTACTGAGTGTGCAGTCCATAATAACAAGACCACTCTGGTTTTTTTTTCCCTTGCGTGTTTAACGGTTATGCCATAGTGTTAGTTGTATTTTTAGTGGTCAGACAAGAATATAGCACATCAGCATGGTTAGTCAAGCATGTATTTTACACTATAAAATAGTTATACATGTCAAAAGTTTCTTAAAACTTCAACGATTTCGTTTCTATTTCTTTGGTTACTAGATCTAAATTTGAAATTCTAAATCTGTTATGAAATGAGATTCTAAACTTTACTGGTTTTCCTTTATATAATAAGTTTTATTAATATAATTTTAAAAAAAAGAGTACCATTCAGGGCAAAAATACAAGCACACATATTTATTTAGACATATTTTTTTTTATTTTATTGTGCATTAACGTTTATGTAAGAAGCATATTCATTATTACTGATTTATGATGGATAAATATTTCTACATTTTATTTTATTGTGCATTAACGTTTATGTAAGAAGCATATTCATTATTACTGATTTATTATGGATAAATATTTCTACATTTTATTTTATTGTGCATTAACGTTTATGTAAGAAGCATATTTCTTATTACTGATTTATTATGGATAAATTTTTCTACAATGTTAAAAGAATAAGATCGAACCGTAGGTATGCAGTCGGATAATTATATCTATATAGGTCTAGCTGAACCCCCCCCCCCCCCCCCCCCCATTAAAAAAAAAGTTATGAAAAGTTTAATTCATTTACTTTAGTTTAGTTAAACTATATTTTGAAATTCATGATAAACTTTTAGTTTAACTACTTTATTTTAGTTGAAAACTAGTTTTAGTTTAACTTTTAAAAGTTAGTTTAGTTCCCATCACTAACTTTACCTCTTCCTAGGGTTAAGGCTATATTTTTTTATTGGCTTAGTCTATGCTAATGAGCCCGGCAATATTTATTCTGTTTTTTGGAGCTGATTTATTTGATTAATAGGCCAAGTTGTTTGATTCCTTACAAAAAAAAATTAATAGGGTGTTTTTATTAAATTACAATTTTCTTACCAAAATTTATTTCTGTCAGCCAGTTTTGGACATCAATGTTAATGATCTTATATTATATTTGTTTTTTTGTTGTTTTTTTATAGAGAATAAATGAGCTTAGAGCCTAGTTTGGAGTGAGCTTGGTAGGCTACATTGAATAAAGTTAAATGCCTAGATCTAGACCTGCTATATAGATCTTGATTTATATAGAGAGAATATAGAGGATTCAGATATTTTAGGCAAGAATAGCTATCCTAACCTGTACTATACTACAAAAGATCATCTGTATTAGAAATTTATTAAATTAATAAACAAAAAACACAAACATTCAACACACATCTAATCATGCAAACATAAAATAAGTCTAAAAGTCTGTGTAGAAGTCACTATCCCAGTGACCTAATTTTGGTTGAATAAGTGTGTTCATATTTTTATTTTTTGTGTTCGTATTTATGCATAATTTGAAAACATCTTAATGATTTCATGTCAGGGGCTATGCCTGAGGATTTTAAAATTTAGTTAATGTTAATTGAGAATTAAAATCTGAGATTATCGATGCCTAAATATAGAGACTGTCTGAAATAAATTATGGTGTCCGGAATCAAATAATATAGGTCAAATTTGTCTGAATTAAATAAAATACATGGCCTCTTTGACCTTAAATATAGGTTAGGGCAGGGGTGGGCAAATTACGACCCGCGGGCCACATGCGACCCGCCGAAGTGTTTTATGGGGCCCGCGGACACCTAAAGAAATCTGGTGTGCCCACACATTACACATATAAATATGCAAATATATTACAAATAAATAATTGTAAATATCAATAGAAATTATTGAAGCTTTTGGTTCTCATCACTTACAATTAGGAGGCTAAAGAAACATCTCTAAACGTTATTCTAAAAAGTTTAAAGTAAATGAAGATTATTCTAAAAACAATATTTCAAAACATTCAGTCAAAAGAGACTAACAACAGTTTTTATTCAATGCTATGAAGAACTGTGTTTAAAGTGTTGGGTTTGCTTATACAAGATGTTAAGGGTAACTGATGCAGTCCGTGCTTGATTGAGAAAAACTGGCTTTTGAATAAAGTAAATAACAATATCCCAACCATTATCTCATAACATGAAAAAGTACATAAAGCTGCATAAAAAATCACACATTTCGTAAGACATAAATTATAAATATTCATATGTTTGACATAGGCTACCTTAGGCATAAGCAAACCATGCAACTGCTCTTGGCCCATGATTGCTTGGGTCCTCGCACAGAGTACGCATTTCAGAGAAGAAATAGCAAAATTTGTCCTCAATGATATTGTTGAAGTAAACAAGGTTTTTAATAAATTGCATCATTTTAGTTTTTTCGCTGTTTATTTTTATTTTTCTATTTTATTTGGTGCCACCATATTCACCTTGCCTTGGGCCCCAAATTCCCCAAGGCCGGCCCCGACTGGCAGTTCCGAATACTTGAAGGCTTGGAAACAAAACATTCCGAGTGTTCGGCAACACAGCAGTATCCGCTAGCCGCTAAGAAGAATATGGGATCTTAAGGAAGAAATTGTTTGGTTCCATGAAGGACATTGACTGTGACCTTGTTACAATATTTCTAATGAAGAGTGGAAGACAGACTTCATGTTTATCATTGGGAACACTGAAATATATTGCTTGTGCATGAAATATTTGTGCATGTTAAATCCTTTCAAACAAAGCTATTCCATTTCTTAAGGCTAGTAAGTGAAAACAGGTTTTGTTATTTTCATTAGCTGAAAGGCGAAACTATTTCTAGTGAAAGGATCATGGAATTTGAAAGCAAATCTTAAGACGTCAAGAACCTGGAACCAGTTTTCAATACCCTCAGCTCACCATTTACTGCAGAAGCCGATTCAGCTCCAGATGACAAACCTCCTAGCAAATTATGACCTGAATAAGAAGATCCAGTCAATTCTTTCGTGGAAGCTTCATGGGGGCCAGAAGCTGTATATCCACACTTTAAAAACGTTAACATTATTTGGAACCACATTCATAAAGCTTTTGAAAATTATAAAGTGTTAGAACAGGTCGATGCTGATTGACTGTATAAGACAGAAGTCACAAGAAAAACAACAACTAGTAAGCTAGTTTGACGTTTCTGGAACATTATGCACAAGAGTAAACAGTTATATACTTCATAATAAGTACTACTGAACATTTGTGATGTGGTGAAATGCCATAGTATGTTAGAACCTAAACAGACAATAGCAAAATGAAAAAAAAAATGATTAGTAAAATTAGTTCAAGAAATTGCTAACTTTTGTTATAATTCCCGAATTGGGGGGTGCAAAAATAAAATCTATATTTATGCAGCCCTCCAATACCCAATTTTTTTTTAATGCGGCCCTCTGTAGAAAAAGGTTGCCCACCCCTGGGTTAGGGGTACAATATAAGTAGTCATCCTTATTCTCCTTAAACTAAAGAAGATTTTGATACTTCATTTTCTTTTTATGTGGAACCATTGTTAAATAATGCGCTGTCAAAGTCAAACTTTGAAATTTTGGCCTATAGGTGTCAGAATAGCATAAACTACTCTAAAGAGCTCCAAATATTTACGGTATGTGGAAAATATCAGGAATTGGAGTTGTCAAGTCAATGTAAAGCGCTCCGAGAATACAACTGTTTTCCAGCACAGCACCATATATCAAAACATCTTTTCAGTCTTTTGTCAAATTGACTATTGCAGGAGTTCCTTAATTAGGTCTAGATCAATTAATGTAATCTAAACAATATGCTTTACTATAGTAAAATGACTTAATGCAGGGTGCGATTTTGAGCAATTTTGGGGACTAACAAAAGGAAACATTTATTTCTTGCATGTGAAAAATTGCTCTGTAGAATGTGAAATATTTTAAAATTCTGCACAGCACTCTGATTTTGAATGTTTCACAGATCTACTCTGTCCCATAAATAAATTAAATATAATATAATAGAAAATAAATTTTATTGATATTAGGGGCCACATTAATGGTTTCCAGCAACAACTTCTATTTACAAATTAGCTAAAAATTCACTGACCATTGTGTCGGTATTATGAAGATAACTTGATAACTTCATGGCTAATTTGAAAAAAGACTTAGTAAATCCTGTACTATTCAAAAGTATTTGGATAATAATAATAATAACCATAATATTTTAGACCATTCAAAGTTCTGATGCAACAGCTACGTTTTTCTTTTCTGAAAGCGAAAAAATTTAATTTTTTAAATCACTTATGCAAGCAGTTTTTTTCATAAAAATACACTTTTACAATTATTCCCTATTAATAGTAACAAACAGAGGAGGCTCCTTAGTAGATAACTATTTACCATATTTTAAATACATTTGTGCAAACAGTTTTAGATTTTTTGTCAAATATTTTTTTTTACATTTGTATTGCTAAATTCTGTTATACTAATAACTACATTTGCACAAAAAAATGTTTCCTTTTTTTTTTTTAAGAGAAAAAATCTATTTAGTATGCAAATAAGTTAGACATAATTTAAAACAACAATTAATTAGTAGTTTTTCATATTATCGCATGAACTGCATTATTGCTATACAGGGATAGAGAAAAGATTTTTTCTTGAGTAATAAGAGATTGTTTCTTTACAAAACAATTAGATCAATTATACATTCATTATAAGACATTAGTTAGGCCAGGTTCACATCTAACTTCACATTCACTTTCACCTATCCTTGTGTCTGTGGACCGCTGGGCAACCACACAAGATCCGTCAACCTTCTTTCTCCATTCTTCTCTGTCATTTGTCTTTGATAGAATTTCATTCTGATGTTCTTTCTGAAAATATTAAAACCTGCCTTTTTACCTGCCTGGGTGGACCACTTCGAGGGCTGATTTTGAGTTTGTGTCTCCACACAAACTGTCTTTGTGACCTTGTTATTGTTAGTCTAGATCTATTACAAATTTAATTATATAACTGATCCAAACTAATTGATACAAATACGCTTAATGTAAGCTTTGTTGTTTTTTTTGAATATTTTTTTTTATTGTTTTTCTTATTTTTAAATTCCATCAATCGGGCCACATTTTAACGATCCCCTAACATACTTTTAGCCCATGAATTATTGTATCTGTTACAATTAAATGAAACCGCCTGCTCTCTTTCCTTTACTTTCTCTCTATCAAAACTGTGTGAGCACTTAAAAAGTAAAAGAAACCTGTGTATGAAATTTCATGCAAATCCGTTTGCTACTTCAAGAGATCTCTTGATATATACATACATTAATCACTGAGTTGGGTTGTTTTTTTTTGGCTATTTATATAGATACAAACAGACCCCTGTGCTGGTGTTGAAACCCCCTAATATAGAGTATGCCCATCATTATCCTTCATTATAATGTCCTGCCCCACACACAATACACTCCCACAACAACACACTTTTGGCCCTTGTATATTCAGTGGAATGGCCAGCATTACAAACACATCATATAACTTTTTTTCATCTTCCAATAGAAAGCCTTTATTCCCAACAACAAACTTTTAGGTTGCCCCACTTTTTTCTTTCCTCAAATGAAAGGCCAGTAAAGCACAGTATTAAACAAAGCATACCCTTCTTTGAATCACCCGTTGCATCCTACCATATAATAATGCATCCACACTACATACATTTTGTACCACTCAATTAAATAAGCACTAATAAATAATTTATCGAAGCTTTGCTCTACCAGTGTAACAGTTTGAAAGAAGAAACATTACTATTTTCTACTTAATCCACTCTTACATGTTTTTTTAAAATTTCTTCAGTCTTAGATCTAGATCTAGAGATTCACCTTATTTAGAATAACCCATCTTTTCAAACCATATTATACATCCCCCAAAAAACACAAACACACTCACATTTTTAATAGGCCCTTGCATTCACTTTTTAGGATTTTTAACAACTCATTCTGTCTGCACATATTATTTTCCCACACCCATTCTTTACCTCTGAAACAGGACTGGTAAACAACCAATGTTGGCAACTGCTTTACTGTCATCTTCCTTTTTGGCAATCAATAGTCCTTGCTACCTGAATTTAGCAGTGTAGGTCACTCTCTTTTCATTTCTTATTAATCATTCTTCATTTCTTTATCTTCATCCATGGTACTGATTAACACATCAACATAAGTATCATGTATATCATATATACTGTATGGCAAATCAAGGAAAGGGGCAATGGAAGAAAACAAGATCATAGTGCTTAGGCTTATGTTTTTACCCTGAAAAAAATAGTGCAGCATTTTTCTAATATGATTGATACAGTACTATGTGCTGCTGCTTACTATGCTAAATTTTCTCATTACAAGCGCCACTACATGATTAAAATCATTTTCTTAAAAACAAGATTTTTTCAAAATCCTTTTCTAGGTTATGCTTTTTTTTTATTTTTTGTGTAAGACACAATTATTGACACTGATTAATTATATTATAAATGTTACTTATGTATTTTATTTTGTAAAGATTGAATTTGATTTATTTTGTCACTGCTATGATTGTCTTAACTAATGAACACTTCAAACAATCAAAGAGTGTTCTGGTTGCTCCCTTTGAACAAACATTCTAGTAGAAAGCGTAAATTTTTCTAAAAGAATTTAGTATTCTAGATATTTTTTATTTTAAAAAAAAAGATTAGTTTTGCCAAGAGAAAGAACTTGGAACCATAAGAAAACATATAATTAGTCTTTGTAGTGAAAACTGTTATCTCTATTGTCTTGTTTGATGAAAGCAGGCAGAGCAATGTTGTTTTTTTAATCCATTAGTGCTACCAGAACTGACAGGCCAAACAAGTGTAGGATGGGGAGGGTGTGCAAAAGGAAAATAGAAATTAAAAAGACTAAGACTAAGACTGCTTTATTGATCCTTACGGAAATTTGTTGTGGTTACAAGGACTCTTTTCTCATATAAAGACAAAAAAGGAACTTAACGTTAAAATATATATATATATATATATATATATATATATATATATATATATATATATATATATATGGGAAAGAATTGCACATTTACAGCCACATATTTCAATGCTGTAATATTTATTTCCCTTTATCAATATTAAACAAAATTAATTAATTACCACTAATTAATTAGTTACTTGTTAATTTATTTATTGATTCATATTTTTTTAGGGACAAAGAATAATTGTGTAAAGTTTTAACTTGATTTGAGAATGGGAAGTGAGAGAAATAACGTGCTCAAACTTTATACCAGACAGATGGTGTGAGTTGATAGAAGCTTTCCAAAAATATTAATAGTGACTAGCTGTGTCAAAGAGATATCTGCTAGTATAAGTGAGTCATATACCTGTATTCCATATTTCCTAAAAGGTTATTTCGATTTTTTTAAAACTATTGGCATTATACAATAGTATGGTGGTCAATAAAAGTATCCACATACTTAATCAATACAAACAATGTTTTTGAAAACATTTCATACCTCTACTTTATTTCATTTCTAAATTTATTCATTCTAGATCATAAGATGTCTGACAAAGCTATTTCAGTTGTAGATGGAAAAACACAAACAAATTCAAGCAACTCCCTACAAACAGAAAATTCTAATAATTCAGAAAATAATCTGAGCAGCTTAGAGCTTTTAGAAAGTGGAAGTGAAGCAGCAGTGAATATTGGTGCTGTACCAGACTTTTTAAGTGCCAAATGGGATCCTGATGATCCAACTGATACAGAAGTTACAAGTCCACCATCACCTTCTTGTATCAGGCGCATTAAAAAGTAAGAATTGATGATTGCTTTATTAACCCTAATTGTCTTCTTTAATGGGGGGGGGGGGGGGGGGGGCTGTTCCAGTTGTTTCCATTTTCTTAGATTTAATATATGACTATAGATTATTTTGTTACCTTTCTTGTTGAAATTGTCTATATATTTGCTCTGCTGGTGATTGCTGAATTTTTGGTAGATGTTTGATTTTTTTAATAATTTGTATACACTTTGTTAGTTCTAGTTTCTTTCATTTTCTTAATATTATTTTTCATCTGTTTGGTATTAAATCAGCATTTATTATTATGTTTGATGATTAACTTTTTATAGAGCCTAAAAATGCTATTGTATGATTATATTTATTAGCTTACAAAGTAAAAATGCAGCTGATTTAATTTTTAATTTTATTTGGATACTTCGATGTAATATTCCATTTAAATTAATCAAATACGATTAAACATAAATTAACATAAATTAACTAAAATAAAAACATGGAGACTAGCACCAATGAATAACAAAACCACTTCAATTGAAAACAAATTTAAAATTCTGTAGGAAAGCTATACAATAATGGCAGGAAACAAAAAAAGGTAAATATTTTCCACCTTTGATGCTTAAGGCGGATCTTGAAATAAGGTCGCAAGATAAAATAACCAATGAGGAAGTCTGCGAAAAGCAGGGTGCCAGGACACCCACTGTGTTATCAGCAGCAGAAGCCTTGGCTGGCATGGCCACGTTCATAGAATGTCAGAAAGCTTACTTCCACAAGACATTCAGTATGGTGATCTAACAGAAGGCAGGAGAGCCGCTGGTTGTCCACTTTTACAGTATACGGATGTATGCAAACGCGACATGAGGCTCTTCAAAATCAATACTAGCTGATGGGAAAAAGTGGCACTGGATAGATCTACATGGAGAGTGAGCACAAAGGAAGGGTCCCGGATTGCAGATGCCATACACAATAGAAGTAGAAAGATTGGTGAAAGTACAACGGCGCCTGGTGATTATATATGCCCAACTTGTGACCTCAGCTGTGTATCGAGGATTGGCTCCTTTAGTCACACAATAAGTTGCAAAAGGAAAACATCATCTCTGGAGATGTAAAATACCACAGAATGCTCTTCTATTCATTGCTTTAGTCTATGAAAGGCATATTAATCAGTAAGTCTCATGTATATGTTCCCTTCCATTTTTACCCTAATTAGGTCTTGATTGTTAAACTATACATCTATATCTACATCTATCTTTGTATCACTCACAACTTAAGATTGTTCACTTTTCTATAAATGTTCTATAAATGAACCTGAGGGCAGGCCTTGGAGCTTCATTCATTTTAATCTGGCTTGTTTGAACAAAAAGGATATAGGGATTTATAATTTAATTTGATTATGTAAACAAACATATTCTTTTGTCCACCTTACAAAAGTCTCTCAGGCCCCTTCTTTTCAAGATCAGTTGCATCTCCCCCCATTCTGTTTTCTAAGTTGCCCCCCCCCCCCCCCCCCACTCCCCAATATGTTTCCTTTCATTCTTAGTGTGCTCTTTCACAACACACCTTGTCTCTGACACTTTTTAGACTTGAAGAATTCCAATCCTCGCTTTAAAAAGTCGGCCGCATACGTTGCATGGGTAAATTTGGTCAGGTGCAGATATGCCTGCTTCTTCTCTCAGTTTTTTGTTGGTTCGGCGCTCTTTCACCCTGGCCACTCTTCTTGCTTCAAATCTTGAGACTTCCAGACTCACAGCTTCATGCTATGAGGAGCGATCGAGAGCTAGTGCTTCCCAGCCGTGAATGTTGATATCGCATTCCTCGAAGGAACTCTTGAGAATGTCTTTATAGCGCTTGTATTGACCTCCCTGGGAGCGCTCTCCTGCACACAACTCCCCGTACAGAAGTAGTTCGGGAACGCGATTGTCTAGCATGCTGACTAGCATTTCCCGCCCATCAAAGTTGGGACATTTTTACTGTTGCACTGATACTGTTCATGTTGGACAGCTTTAAGATTTCTGTGCCTGGTATGTAGTCGGACCAACGCACCTTATGGATACTCCTTAGGCAGTGTAGATGGAAGGAGTTTAACTTTTTGGTGTGGCGGGACTATAGGATCCAAGACTCGATGCATATAAGAGTGATGGGAGAACTACAGCACTGTAGACTTTCAGTTTTGTGGATAAGCTGAGTCCTCTCCATTGCCACACTTGTCCTTGAAGTCTGCCAAAAGCAGCACTGGCACGAGCAACATGGAAGTTTACCTCATCATCTAGGTTGATGTTTGCTGATATAGTGCTTCCCAGATAGACAAACGTTTTGACGTTTGCTAATTTCTGGCCATCTATGAGAATGTCTGGTTCTGTGACATATTTATTTTGAGGAGGTGCAGCACTTTTGTCTTATTTACATTTATTTTGAGGCCAAAATTTTTGCAGGCTAAGCCAAGAGGGAAGGCTCTTTTAAAGGTCTTCATAAAGGTCTTCATCGATTACGGCATTTAGGGCACAGTCATCTGCTAATAGCAGGTCTCTGATGCTGTCGTAGTTTACTTTGGTCCTTGTCTTTAGTCTTTGAGCGTTGAATAAACTTGCATCTGTTTGATATCGTATGCCAACTCTAATGCTTTCTGTGCGAAAGGCATCTTTCAGCATGGCAGTGAAAATTATGCTGAAAAGCATTGGAGCCAGCACACAGCCCTTCTTAACGCCACTTGAGACAGGAAAAGACTTGTTTTGGACTCTTGCTTGCATGTCATCATGGAATTGGCGCACCATTGTTATGAATTGATCCTGGCAGCCGAATTTGGACATGATTAGCCAAAGGCCTTCACGACTGCCATTATCAAAAGCTTTAGTCAAATCTATGAATGCAGTATAGAGATTTGAAGTTTGCTCTACATTTCTCTTGGAGTTGGCGGACTGCAAAGATCATGTCAACAGTGCCTCTACCCTACCTGAAGCCAAATTGACTCTCCGGAAGTAGGCCAGTTTCTAGATGGTGTTGTAGTCTGTTTAATAGCACCCTAGCCAGAATCTTGCCAGCAATGCATAGAAGGGATATGCCACGATGGTTATCGCATAACTGCCAATTTCCTTTTCTCTTGTAGAGGTGAATGATGGAGGCGTCTTTGAACTCTTGTGGTAGTTTCTTTGTTCCCATACTATCTGGTAGATTTCTGTTAGTTTAGCTGTCACCTCTGAACTGGTGAGTGAGTATATTTCAGCAGGAATGGAGTCTAGTTATTTTACCAGTTGAGAGATTGGATATTGCAGTCATTACTTCATTGAGCCGGGGAGGGTCAGCAAGTGAATGGTTTATTGGGACTTGTTCCAGGCGTGCAATGGCTTCGGCGCTAATGCTTGATGGAAGTTAAGGATGGTACTGAAGTGTTCAGCCCAGCTAACAAGTCTATATCCTCCTTGTCTGTGAGAAGTTTGTTTCCATCAGCACTGGATATGGGGGATCAGACATTTTGCTGGGGACCATAAAAAGCTTTTATTGAATTGAAAAACATTTTGCATTTTTACTGTCAGCATAGGACTGGATTTCTTCTGCTTTTTTGTTAAACCATGACTCCTTCATGAGTCTCAGACCTCTCCTTTGGCATTAGTGTAGTGTTCTCTGCTTTGGGGGCAAGCTGGATTACACAGAAAGGCCTTAAAGCAATGTTATTTGTGTGTTATAAGCTGTTCAATTTACACATTTTCGTCAAACCAATCTTGGTGCATGTGTTTTAGCTGACAGAAGACGCTACTAGCCAAAGAGTACACAGAATCCTTTAGTTTATTCCAGCTGTTTTCCACATCCTTGTTCATGTGCAGGATTTTAATTTCACTGTCTAATTTGTTGATGAGCTCTTGCTTGATATCTGAGTTTGTGAACTTACCAACATCTTGCAAGTGAAGTCTCTCTATATAAGCCTATAGTAAATCAACATGCAATATTTTGGAGCTTCCAAGAGAGTTAAAAATTGATTGTCTCAACAAGGCACCTACATTAACTTGAAGATCATTTGGTGATAATTAGTTGAGATTAGTTCCTAGTTTGTTAACTCTAATTAACTAAATTCTTTTGAGAACTTCTTTCACATGTGGTCATCATCATCATCGTAGAACGACTATGGTTCATCTCAGAGCACACTTCCTCATGTGGCTGTGGAGCCCTATTTTGGAGAGACACTCCCGTCCACAGATAGCGCAGGTTAAGGTGGCTTTTGCTTCTGTGGTAGAGGAGCTGGCCATTTTTGGATTGTACGTTTTTCTTCCTGAGCTGAGACCCATGTACTTTCACTGTCCATAGCTTTCTTGGTCACTGTCTCTCTCTCCATCTCTTGCGGTCTAGAGCTATGTCTTCCCAATTGTCAGTATTGATGTTCACTGATTTGAGGTCATGTTTTATTACATCTATGTAACGGAGGTGGGGGCGACCAGTTTTTCTTGTGCCAGTCGCGAGTTGTCCATAGATAATGACTTTCGGGATGCGCTTGTCCTCCATCCGGCGAACATGTCCAAGCCAGCGCAAATGGCGTTGTCTGAGGGCTGTAAAGATGCTGGGAATGCCTGATCGCGCAAGGATCTCAGTATTGCACACTTTTTCTTTCCATGTGATATTCAAGATCCTACGGAGACATCTCAAATGGAATGAGTTCAGTTTTCTCTCTTGCTTTGCGTAGATGGTCAATGATTCACTGCCATACAGAAGTGTACTCATAACGCATGCCTTTTAGACTTCCATTTTGGTTACCATAGTTAGCTTATGGTTTTCCCAAACTCTGGGCCTGAGTCTAGCGAAGGTCGAGGCAGCCTTCCCTATGCGTTTTTTTTTTATCTCCTCTTTTAGAGACTGGCCATCTTTAATTGTGGATCCCAGATAGCAGAATTCGTTTACGGCGTCCAGCTTGTTATCGTCTATGAGGATGGAGGGTGGTGCTGTACCAGGTAGT
Source organism: Biomphalaria pfeifferi (assembly GCA_030265305.1). Taxonomy (NCBI): domain Eukaryota; kingdom Metazoa; phylum Mollusca; class Gastropoda; family Planorbidae; genus Biomphalaria; species Biomphalaria pfeifferi. The sequence goes on from JASAOG010000118.1 coordinate 307,078, forward strand.
CCCAAAACATTTGTTTTCTTCGTGCTAAAAGTCAAGCCATATTCTTTACAGGCCTGAGAGAAGCGGGACATTAATGACTGAAGTTCCTCTTGCGTGTGTGCCACTACCGCTGCGTCATCCGCAAATAGCATATCTCTTAAGAGGGTGGCTCTGATTTTAGTTTTGGCCCTCAGTCTGTCAATATTTAGGAGTTTGCCATCAAATCTGGATTGGAGATAGATGCCTTCGGTGGATTTGTCAAACGCATTGTGGATTAGCAGTGAAAATAGTATTCCAAAGAGGGTTGGGGCCAGGACACATCCTTGTAACTCCGCGGTTTATACTGAAACTTTCAGAGCTGGCACTGTTGAATTGCACTGTACCCATCATATTTTGGTGGAAAGATATGATTACATTTAGTAGCTTGGGTGGACAGCCTATTATCTGTAAAATTTTAAAGAGGCCATCTCTGCTAACTAGATCGAAGGCCTTTGTCAGGTCAATGAACGCAATGTACAAAGGCATCCTTTGTTCTCTGCACTTTTCCTGGAGTTGGCGGATGGAGAAAATCATGTCAATCGTGGATCTCTGAGCAAAAGCCGCATTGTGATTCTGGATAGACCCGATCGAGTTTTTGTAGCCTGGGAAGTATCACTCGAGCAAAGACTTTGCCTACAATACTTAGGAGGGAGATTCCCCTGTAATTGTTGCAGTCGCTTCTGTCACCTTTGTTCTTATACAGTGTAATGATTTTAGCATCCCACAGGTCTTGTGGCACAGCACCTTCTTGCCAACATTTGCAAAGCAGTTCGTGTAGAGGTTGAATTAGAGTAGTTTTGCATTGTTTTTGAATATCTGGGGGGATACCATCGCATCCGGGTGCTTTGTGGGCAGCAATGTTGTCTATGGCTTTGTTGAGCTCTGACAGGGTGGATGTTTCGTCTAGCTCGTGGTCATACACTCAATAATACAACAATTATGAAACCCTATATTATTATTATAGCTTTTATAGAGCGCTACTTTCATGCTTATAGCATGCTCAGAGCGCTTTTGGTCCAATCTCATTTGTGGACCAGTGGGGGGGAGGGGGTATCTAGGAGTTGGTTTTCCATGGTGCCTTTAGGCGCTCAGTAAACACAACTCTGCCTGAGTCGGGTGTCGAACCTCGAGCCCCCTTCTAGGTAGCCAAACCAAGCGCACTTGGCCTCTCAACCACGCTTCCCACTGATATGATATGAGTACATAGAAAACAATGATGATGCACCCATTGATATCATTCAGATTTTATTCTGAAAATTACACTACATGAACAAATTTAAAATATGTATACAGTATAATACTAGTTGATATATTTAAGAACAAAAAATTAGTCTCAAATCAGAGAGATCATTAACATCTAGTAAGGCCTTTTCAGTAAAAGCCCATAATGAGCCTCTTTGTTTTGCATCTTCCAATAAAACAGCCTGAAAAAAAGAAGTCTGAAACTAAAGTCTCTGTTATATTGAGTTTCAATAGAAATTCTGATAAAGACACTTTCTACTTTTTAGTCCCTCCCTCCTGTCTTTACACATCCCCATCAGGGATAAAATTAATAAAACTTTGTCTAACAATATAATATTATTAGCAAAACTCTTATATGTACACTTATCTTATTTTTATATTTTCTGAGATAGGCTTGTGGTTGTTGATAGTTTTTAGATCTAAGCTTCTGATATTCTTGCTGAAAATTTTGAGACCTACCTTTTTACCTGGCTGAGTGGACTGATACTGAGTTTGTGTTTCCACACAAACTATCTTTGAAACCTTGTTATTTATCCATTTCATGTTGCTTTTAAGTAGATATCTTCTTTGCCAGCTTTGAGTTCTGTGAGTTGTAATCACATTAATATTTTGTATTCGTATTTGATTATTTATGAATAAAACCTAAATACATAGAAACTTATATATTTAACTCTTGTACTTTTCTTGTCTAGTGATATTTTGGCCATTTACTCAGAGCCTCCACCAGGATTATGTGTTCTGCCTGATCCTAATAATATTACAAAAGTAAGCTGCAAATGTTTGTTTTTTTTAATTTATAAAAAAAAATCTACCTTTACCTTGTTTTAAATTGCATGTAGTTTAAAATAGATTTTATGAAAGGTTTTAGAAGGAAGAGTATAACTTACACTTGTTCCACCATGAAACAGAAAAATCAACACTGAGGTACTTGCTTGCTCAAGTTTCTCTGGTGATGCTGCCTGCTTTGGCTTGGTCATGTATGGAGGATCAATGAATTCCCAAAGTTATCCTCTATGTTCAACTTGCACAAGAAAACTCAGTTGCCCTCATTTTTTATGCCTAGACAAAATCAAACAGGACTTTAGTGAACATCAATGTTGACTTCTGGGAAGACATAGTCCTAGACCGCTATATGTGGAGAGAGATAGTGACAAAGAAAGCTATGGTGAGCACAACAAAACAAAATATTACCTTAGCTGTTGAAGAAATGTGAGCCTTTGCCACCAAACCAAATGCTACCTTCACCTGGGTTGTATTTGGATGGGAATGTATCTCCAGAATAGGGCTTTATGGTCACATTTACAGCATGCAAAAGTTAATCTTTTTTGGCAAGCTTCATGAAAGTCACAAGTCAACATTTGAGATCCAAAGAAAGGCCCTTGCTATAGACAGGCACAGATGAAATGAAAATTTAAATAGAACCTCATCGGACAATGGCTTTGTCTGTATTATATGTGGCAAAATATGTAGGTCACAATTGGGTTTGCATAGTCAAGTGAAATACTTCACTCATCCTTAATCTTTGTAATTTAAGACAATGTCTTATTAATAGTATTAGCTTAATATAGGATCATGATCACTTAAAAGTCTGTTATACAGCTTTAAATCATAGTGCTGGGGAAAGAGAGTGACTTTGAATTAAAAGAATTCTGTTTTCAATGAATATTCTACAAAGTTAGTTCTCTTGTTTGAGTATTTTATATTTGATTGTCCTCACAGTTCATCAATATCATTGGCAGTGTTGACAAGAAAGAAGTATTTCTTTATAATAGCTTCTCCATATCTTACAGCAATGCTATTTTCATTTCTATTGTATTTTCTCCCCAAAGAATTTGGACTTGAAGAAGCTGAGGATACTATTCTATTCTAGTGATAGTGATTATATCACAGTGCATATTGTCTAAGAGAGAGAAGAATGGGAGAGGTGTCTATGGACCAGTTTTAGTTCCTTACTTCGTACAACCATCCAGACAAGGCCATTCAACACCTATACATGATGTAACATGCCATACCACAAATAAAATAGCAATACCAGTAGGTGGTAGAAAAGAATTGATAGCTGTGTGTTGAAGGATTGACTGCTGGCCTGTGATAGGTGGACGAAAAAGACATAATTATATTTGAATCATCAGGAACCAGGCATAACTGATTTCAAATAAACCACTTTTTTTCTATAAGGACTAAAGAGGATGAAAAATTAAACAATTGTATTTAAGTGATTTATATCAGTTTGAATTATCTGGAATCTACTGTATTTATTAATGTATTTTCAATTTATTACATTTTATTTAAATTAATTTTGTTTCTTTTTTTAGATTCATGCTCTACTAACAGGACCATTTGACACACCATATGAGGGAGGTTTTTTTTACTTCCTCATTCGTTTTCCTTCAGAATATCCCATCAGTCCACCAAGAGTACGTCTTATGACTACAGGCAATGGAACTGTCAGATTTAACCCTAATCTTTACAAGAATGGAAAAGTCTGTCTCAGTATTCTTGGGTTAGTTATTAAAAAAAAATTCTTGGACTTTTTTTTCGTTGCATAAATATTGTTACGAATCTCACTATCCAGACTCTGCATACTCTCTCTGGAACTGTCAGATTTAACCCTAATCTTTACAAGAATGGAAAAGTCAGTCTCAGTATTCTTGGACTTTTTTTTCGTTGAATAAATATTGTTACGAATCTCACTATCCAGGCTCTCTGCATACTGCACCATACACCACCAACTTAAAGAACTTGACAACTCAGGGCTCCAAATTAACGTAACGCTTTAATAGTTGAATAAATAACAGCCAATACTATACAATTGGCAACACGTACATTGTACAAATATCTCTCTGATAACACTGTTCCGCCGTATCAACTCTTGCACTGGCCTCTCCGTATCATTCCGGGCTTGCACTGGGTTCAACAGTTCAGGACTGACTTCACACACACTGTGTCGGACTGGATCGCAGACCAAGATCAAGACGCCAGTCGTCTCAACTGTACTTAACAGTACTCTGCACTGAACCGTCGTAATGCTCCGTACAGAACCACACCCTTGAACTGTGCTGTAGTCGACCGTGTTCTGAACATTCTGTCGTGAGCCTTCTGTCATGAACCTTCTGTCATGAACCGCCTTGACTGCGACACCTCCGCTCCTTATATAGGGTCCCTACTGGCCTTCTAGAACCGGACGGAACATTGCTCAACGTTTATAGCTTCGTCATATGACTACATCCCTCTTGACGCTCCTGAGCTCTGTTCATGATGGCGATCCTTCCCAAACCGTCATGTTGACACTCGACTCGGCTGACCGTCGTAACTCGTCACGGTTGACCGCTCGTCTAGCACTGGCCTGGGGTGATTTGCGTCGGCTGACTACACTCACACCACTACCCCCATCTGTGCCACCACCAGGTTTATAACAATATTTTAAACTTATTTTTCAAAGCTTTTATCAACTCACTCTGTCTGTCTGGTACAAATTTTGAACATGTTATTTCTACCACAACCATTCTTAGATCAAGTTGAAAGTTAACACAATTATTTATGTACCTAACAAAACATGAATCGTTAAAAAATTAACCAATTAGTCAATTAATTATTGGTAATAAATATTATATTATTATAAAGGGAAAAAAATTCTACATTATTGAATTGTTAATGTGGAGTTCTTACTGTCAGGGGGAGGTTTGGCGAAAGTGAATGTTAGTTTGATATTTTGGTATGATAGTTATATCCCCTTGTATATGTATTCCCAGGTTGTGAATGTGAACAGTCTTGCACGTGTTGTGAACTGAATGGTTAAGTCTTCTATGAATGTAAGACAGAGTGTGTTAAGTTAGTGAGGTCTTGTTCCTGGTCCAGGAAGGTTGGATGTTTACTTCCTGGATTGGTATTTGTGTTATTTCTTGAGAGTGATATAATTGTGTGCTTGATTTGATATTAAAGAGTTTTTGGTATTCATTGAGACTGGAGTTAGAGTTGAAGTATATTAAGTATTGATTGTTCTTATTTGTGTAACAAGTATTCTTGTAGCAAGTAATTAATGAATTGTAATTGAATATTCATACCCCTAAGGATCCGAGTCAAGTCAAAGCATATAAAAGAACCCCTGACACTTACCATTTTTTTTTTTTAAATATATTCTGCTTGTTGATTTTAGGAATAAAATTTAGTCTTTTGATTGCAGAACATGGGCAGGCCCTTCATGGAGTCCAGCTCAAACTTTGTCAACTGTCCTAATTTCTATTCAGTCCTTGATGAATGAAAAACCCTATCACAATGAGCCTGGATTTAAGCATGTAGGTTTTTTTTATCATTTCACATTTGAAAATTGAAAAACGAAAATTGTTGGGGTATTAAAATTGTGTTTTCATTACCTATTCCTGTTTTTATCTTTATAAAACGATAAACATAAGACAAAATAACAACATAAATAACCACTCACTCAAAAACACTATTTATTTTCACTCAGCATCAAATACAAATCATAGATACCTAGATCTGGATCAAAGTCAGTGTGTGTGTTATACTTTGACTCTTGTGAAGTTAGATAAAGCTGGAAATGAGAGACCAAAGAAGTGTGTATGATAATGTGGAAGATGATCAGTCAAATCTAATGTGAGACTGAGAGGCAAAAACGACTTACTTTCAAGGAGGCTTGACTTAAAAACCTGAGTCAACCTGTTATGTTTGCTGTGAAAGGAAGCACAAAAACCTCTTATATATCCTCTTCCCCCATAGGTTTACAAAATTTTTTAAAAATTAATTATAAAAGTTTTAATTTGGATACACATTTGAGGCCAAAATGAATGAATGAATGTAGCAAAATATATTTTTGTTTACTAGCACCTTCCCTTTTCAAACAAGACATTTTCTTCTATAGGAACGAACATCTGGTGATTGTAAACACTACAATGCTATTATTCAGCATGAAACTATACGAGTAGCAGTGTGTGATATGATAGAAGGAAACATCAAGATTCCAGATACCTTGAGGTCTGTTGATTTCTAAATTAAAGTTTATTTTTGAGCATTAGATTTCTTGAGTATCTGTTCTTTTTCACTTTTCATACTTACTTACTTATGCTAATATTTAACTTTTTTTAATATAAGTAAAGTAAAGTTTCCCTTTCAGACCTTATGATCTATGGTGCAGATGATGTTAAGGTCATCTGTTTCTATGGCCAACGGTTAATGAGCAGGTTGTCATGTAGCCAGCACAACGACCAACTGCCTTTACTTTTCCTAACTAAAAGTCAGGTACCCATTAGAGCTGGGTGGACTCAGAGACGCCCTAAAAATCCCGAAATTCAAAATCCCAGTCTTCACGAAGATTCGAATCCAGGACCTCAGGTTCAGAAGCCAAGCGCTTAACTACTCAGCCACTGTGCCCCCTTTTTTAAAATACCTGTTGTGATTGTGTTTTTGGTGTGAATGTGTCTGTGACAACTTGTGTATTTGTTTCACCTCCCAAGCAACACCCCTTTATGTAATTCTCTCTTGGTTAAATGGGTTAGAGCTAGTTTTGTTCTCCTTTTTAAGGCATTGTTATTTTTTCTGTCCTCATTTGAGTGGCTTAGCTGTACATTGTTTCTAGTATATAGTAATGACTTACTTGGCCTATTTGCTGATGAGTTGTAGGAGTCAGGGAGGGATAGCTCATTGGCTTCCAGCAGGAAGGGTTGACTCTGATATATTGCTTTGCAAAGTTGTGGCAAAGCTGGAATGGGACAGAGAGTAACTTGGTGTAATTCTTGGTCAGAAACTGACTATGTGCTGCCCAATCCAGCATGTTAGAGAAACAGCCTCAGAGACTGGCAATAGTCTAGTAACTAGATGGAACAAAGTGGAGTGTGAGAGCAGATGTGATGAAAGTGGTTTACATAGGCGCAGTGCACTCTAGATTGGATTGGTATTATTGTTCCAGTCTAAGCATCACAAACACCTCTAGTATGCTTAGACGCTGTTCAGAATCAAGCCATAAGGGAAGCGTGGTTGAGAGGCTATGTGCGCTTGAACTTGGCTTGTCTTGGCTACCTAGAAGTGGGCTCGAGGTTCGACACCCGACTCGGGCAGAGTTGTGTTTACTGAGCGCCTAAAGGCAGCATGGAAAACCAACTCCTAGATACCCCCTCCCCCCAACTGGTCCACAAATGAGATTGGACCAAAGCGCTCTGAGCATGCTATAAGCATGAAAGTAGCGCTATATAAAAGCTATAATAATAAGATTGTTATGTGGTACATTTCTTCTTCTTCTAGCCAGCTTTATTGCTGCTGAGCTGTGAGCTCTTTTGCAGACTGTGCCAAGGAAAAAAAGTGTGCTGTTTTCTTCAGTTGTTCAGCTTTGCCGTACAGGGTGTTGGTTATGTTTGGCTGTAGTGGAAGTAGGGTCTGCCTAAGGTGGATTAGGGAGGGGCATTCAAAGAGGAGAGGTACATTTCATACAACTCCTATTTCCACCTAGAAATCACTGACTATCTATGCTCAGAGAGAGAGCTGTTATATTAGCACTTGCAAGGTACAGACAACTTGAGGAGAGCTGCTCCCTCACTTGGATGGTAGACGACTGGAGGATAGGGGGCATTTAAAAATTGACCCTGTTTCATGCATGTGGCATTGGGGGCTGGTTTTTGAGTTGCAGCTACCGGTGGAGCAGACCACTCTATTCTTTGCCCGTTCTCTCAGCATTCCAACAATCCACAAAAACAAATTTACAAAAACTTACTTGGCCTCGGGGTAGACAGAAAAATCTTTAAAAATCATTACTATAGTCATGTTGAGTGGTGATCACAAGAAAGTCATATTTTTCTTGTTTAGGGACTCAGGCTTGGGACTTAATCTGCATGTAGTTTGTTGGCTTTGTATATGCCATACTTTGTCATTGTACATGGGCCACATTTGGTTGTGGGCAGTGTTAGCCCTGATTGTATAGCTGGCATTGTGACCTTATGGCAATGTGACTAAGGTGTGCCCTCATGTTAAGCCAGTAGTCTATTTGTAAATAATGCATGTTCACTGAAATCATACTTAATATTTAATATTGACTTTTTTCCACTCTAATTGCTTCGTTTGAACTATCATTCATATCATATCCTATGCAATTAACTTTTTTTATGTTACCACTTGTTTTTAAATACTGTATTTGGTATTATTTGATTACTGGGGCAAAGGTGGATAATCTCAATTTTCAAGGCTCTCGAAGGGCAGGAATCATGGCTCAGAAGTCTAGAAAAGTTCCTGGCATGTGTAGAGTGACAGTGTGCTGTTCATAGCATGATGTTTTAATACAGCAGTTTGGTTGGTAGCAAGTGAGCTGATCTTTTAATTTGCCTTCCAGCACCTGCACTTGTTTAGCTGTTCTCCTAAGAAAATGTTTGAGCCATAGTCTGTGAGAAGGAATGGACTCTTGGGTTAGATAGCTGATCTTTGAGCTATAGTCTGTGAGAATAAATAGACTCTTGGGTTAGATAGCTGATGTTTGAGCTATAGTCTGTGAGAAGGAACAGACTCTTGGGTTAGATAGCTGATGTTTGAGCTATAGTCTGTGAGAATAAATAGACTCTTGGGTTAGATAGCTGATGTTTGAGCTATAGTCTGTGAGAAGGAACAGACTCTTGGGTTAGATAGCTGGTGAATGCCAGTATGAAGGCATATGAAGACACAAGACTGAAAAAATGTCTTTTGGCAGCTATAACAAGAGGAGCAGGCCATCCAAGCCCAGTTAACAGTCAGGTAGGCATCTATTTGGGCATTTGCCACCACCACAGAGGACACCTAACAGTATGTCACAGAATGTTGTGTCTTGCATGATAGAAGACAAGGATGTGAAAAAAAGTTCAGGTTCAGATTCTTCCTGTACAGGGACAGGAGGAACTTAAAAAATTTAGCCTGATTTCTTTCACATGCTTTAAGGGAATAGTTTTAGCATGTCACTCATTACTGAGGTAACACAAGAAAAGAAACATGGTTTCTTTGTGTAACTAATATTTCTAGTCAATATATTAAGCAATGTTGTATTGTAATGTTGCTAACAAACAGAAATGTATTTTCAATGTAAAAAAATATAATATTATTGTAGATTTAAATACAAAATATAAAGACAACCAACTGACTATAGCTTTTGAAATACTTCCTCATGAAAAAGCAATATTTTCACAGAAGTTATTTGGATCTAAAAATAAATATTCCTAACCATTGGGAGAACATTAAAATAAGATCCCTTAGTCAATCTTGAAGACATTAGAAGTGGATCAAAGTGTGGGTTTAGACTTTTAAAATGGAATTTTAAAAAAAAGTAAATTTGGGAATGTAGATCCTTAAAAGCAGTTATTATGCACCCACAAAGTATGCAGCATCCACAACAGCTTAAACATAATGTCTACCACCCAGCATTAAGGACATTTAAAGGGAAGTCTTGGTTCTGCTCTGATAAGCAGAGGAACAAGAGGGAATAGTTGCCAATGGACAGGCCAGTAGAGAGGGACTAGTAGACCCAGAAGCACTGTGTGGTATTGCCAGGGAGGTATGCAGTGTTCCTGGAGATGTTCCTGGTGTTGATAGCAACCATTCCTGGGACTTTGACAACAAATATGTGTCCCATGAAACAAACTCTGTGGCCAAAGAAAAAAACAAAACCTCAAGACTACAAGACTATTTTGTCATCACATTCATACTCAATAGAAGTAAACATTTGCTTCTTCTCTGATCCTCTTTCTTTCATTTGCTTGCCATAGATTTACCACAGTAGCTATTCCAAAACATGGCAAGGAAGAAGTAGGTAAAACCACAATTATTTAGTGAAAAATTGAATGATGAAAGAATTAATCAGTCAGGGCTTGGCTGTATCAATGGAATCATCATGACATTGTGAGCTGATGTATTACTGTATGCAACTTGTGGTTTTCAATTGATTTAGTCAGAAGCCATGACCTTATTGAAGGATTTTATAGATAACAAAAATAAATACATGTTTTTATTTTATGTTTTTATTTTTAGTGAAAATAGATTTACAGAATTAAGTTGCCTATTTTTTAAATTTATTAATGTTTATATAAAGTCTTTATCTTGAAACTTTGGGATTGGGTTATTGATTTGGTAAGGGACAAAAGAGAAATGATTAAATGTTTAATATGTTTCTTTAACAGAGCTGTTATGGAAAGTTCGTTCCCTGACTATTATAAATATTATGTTCAAGTTTGTGAATCGCATCTTCATCTAGATGGCATGGATATGAATGTAAGTACATAGACATAGTTTGGTGTTAATAGAGTAGAATACATGAAAGTATTTAGCACAACAGCAAAATATAGATAGCTTGCATTTTTTAAATGTCTGTAATTTTTAAGATCAAATAGAATCAAATATTATTTTAAAAGAATGGACTTACAACTTGTATGCTTATTTAGTCCCTCTAATCACACAATAAATACATAAAAATGCTCGAAATGATTTGGAGCATGTACTCGTATAAAAATAGAGTTTATACTTATCAATTGTTAGTTTCAAACTTGAAAGCTTTCTCTCTACAAAGTATAAAGTGGACTAATTCTACTTATCAGTCAAGTACAATTAGTTGATTAACTAACTGGTTGATTTTTTTTATTGATTATGGTTTTGTCCGCTAAAAGAAATAATCATGCAAAAGTTCAGCTAGATCTGAGACTGGGAAATAATATGTACAATTATCTGAAGGGACAAAACCCACATATTTAGCCTTATCTGTTAAAGGGCTAATTTCACTTGTTGGTATGAAACAAAATAATTAATTACCAGTAATTAATTGACTAATCGGTTAATTTTTTAAAATTGATTCACGTTTTGCTAGGTACAATAAATAATTGTGTAAAGTTTTAACTTGATCAGAGAATAGGTGTGGGAGAAAGACAGAGATAGTGAGTTGATATAATCTTTTTAATTAAATAAAAGGACAGAAACATCCATAAATAATAATTTTAAACACTTTTAATTAATAAATCCAACAAGAATAATTAAATTCTTAAATTGCAATATTGAATTCACATAAAATATATCATTAAGCCAATATACAAACTAACTGTACCCTCTGAACTAGTCCACTAAGTTCACATCTCCAATAAATACTAACACATGAGCCTAGTCTGTCCAAGATATTTCTCAAGTACACATTCTTTCTACTTAAAGTTTATACTAGTCATTTCTAGAGCTGCAATATTAAATGATTTAATGCACACCCATTGTTCCTTCTTGGTACTAGTGAATGATATCAGGCTAATTGCAATTTTATTGTTAACAAGGTTCAAGGGTAGGTCATCCACTCTTTGCCCTTGACAATAATCCACTCACAATTTATTGACCAATTGATCAATAAATCAACTTTTCAAACAATTATTGTGTTTAAGTGACTTTGCTTGACAGCTTTTGTGTTGAAAAAAACATATGTGCCATGGGTTGCATCCATTATGGCAATTAACTAACAATGAGTTTCTCTTTTATTGAACATGAAAGAGTAGATTAACAAAGCATTTATGAGATATTCTTTCTGAATTATTTTTGGTTAATAACTATGGGAATAAAAAGAATAGCTTATTGTTAGTGTTGATGTGGTGAATTCTATCTATATATTATATCTATTTCTAGCATTCAATGTCTGTGATTTTTAAAAATTATCTTAAATACCATCTCATTACTTCTTTTTCTTTTTATATCTCTTTAACTGTGTTTATTTGAACTGGCTCCATCCAAGCTATTTAAAGAAAAACAAATGTATGGAAACAAAATAATGTTTTTTCTAAAACTTTTCTTTGAAATTTTCAGGATCCTTTTGGCGATAGCAGACCAAAGTTTGACTTCAAGTCATGTCTTAAACGACTCAATTCCATCAAAGCTAAATTAGACAATAATACAAGGGAATCAGAAAATGATGATGAAGATGAGGATAAATTAAGTGATACTGAAGTTGATATTAATGATAGTTGACGCCAGAATACAATGAAATGTCAAATGAATGAGAATGTTTCAGCAACTTTATGTAGATCATGCCATTGTATTATTTCATAGTGTGTTCTTTATTACAAGTACATAAATGTCATGTAAATAGTTATTAGTAAATCTATTTATATCAACAGAACAATTTATATCTTACTTTTATAGGGATGTGATTTGTTACTTTTTTTGAACATCCAGTAAGAACATTATTTTATTTTTTTTTAACAGAATTAGGTCTTGTTGCTAACAAAAAAATAGATTTTTAGTACTGCCACTACAGCTTCTTTCTTGCAAGTACTTTTGTTATTGAAATGTGGGTATGCTTTAGTTAGAAAGGTAACAAACAGCATTTAGGGCAGCCATCAGCAGCATAATTTGTTATGAAAAATAAATCAGTCACTTATTACAGGCTTCAACGTCTTTAGTGTCTGCAATTTTTTCAGATCCTGCAGTCCATCATGTTTACTTAGCTTTATAAACAAATTTATTTTAATATTTGAGCTTTTTTTTTTTTTAAAAATATAACACTGACTTACATGACTAACTTACTGTTATAGCACACTTTGTGAGGTAGGTTTTAAGAGTGGGTGAGTTAACATTGTTACACTTCAGAATGATGATCAGTGGTATATTATTCACATCTCTGGCAGATCCAGAAGTGCGGGATCCCCTCTTCCCAAAGAGGCGGGAGGCAAATTTTTGTAGAGAAATCACACAATTTGTATATAAATTCTTTATTTATCTTTATATAATATATTAATTATTCATATTTTAACCTATTTTTAGATTATTTCCCCCCCCCTCCCCTCTAGTATGTTGGCTGATTTGGTGGGATGGGGGGAGGTGATTGCACCTTCACTTGGGTAGAAATCACAGTTTGTTAACAGAATTAGTTAAATATCTATATGATAAAACCTACTTATTGATATTTTAAACAACCTTTATATTATGTTGTTCCATTTCTGATATGTTGGCCAATTCTGTAGGGTAGAGGTCGACTACATCTACTGCCCTCCCTTCTCCTAAACTCTTTAAGTGAGGAGGGGGCAGTTCAATTTGTATGTAGAAATCATAGTTTGTGAACAAAATTAGTTGAATATCTATATAACTTTTATACTATGTCGCTCCCCTTTTGTATCTTGGCGGACTTGGTGTGGTTGGGTGTGGGGGTATCTACTGCCCTCCCCATTCCAACAGTTCAATTTTTAAGCAGAAATCATCTTTATAATATAATTAACTTTTTAATACAAACCCATTTCTATATTATGTTGCACCACACTCTCAAATTAACTCAATAGTAATTATAAAATGAAAGAGGGTGGTACTAGGTGAGAGGGGCTGTAGATGCAATCACCTTACCCCCCCCCCCCTCGCCCCGGACAGACTAATACGTTCCCTTTTGTATTTTTGTGAAGAAATTACACATTTTTAAATTCCTAGTCTAGTTTTCCCAACCTTTACTCAATCTGAGATTTTTCTTTTGTATCAATAACTTTAGGACTATAACTCACAATTTATACTTTTAAAAATAAGAGTAGAATCCAATTGGTCTACTTAATTTCTCCTCCCTCTTCCAAAATTTTTTGTTCAGAGCTTTGAATGATAGTTCAGTAACAAAACAAAGTTACAAACAGGTGTATTGAACAATGTTAATCACTTATAAATGAAATTTTTATTTTTTACAAATAATTTTTGAAGACCCTCAAAGCCTTAATCTAAATCTGTGGGATATCTGTTCCTTTAAAGGAATAAATCGGCTGTATTTGCAAAGTAGTTGGGTCCTATTTATTCTTATTAGAATATTTTTCAAGTAAAATTATTATTCAAAAGGTTCTTAAAAATTTTACATTTTGCCCTTGTCAAAATTGTTGAATAGACAAAGAGTGTTTCACCATTGTTCTGTTGGCATCTTATTCTGACCAAAACAGGCCTACTACAAGAGTTATTGCTTAACATGGAGATGATAAATAAGCCTTATGAAGATATACTTACGCTACTTGTGCCTTGATTGTTGGTCACATTTAGTATCGACCTGTGCCCCCACATTACTTTATTTTACTTAATTTAACCTGCTTTTTTTTTTTTTGGTAGGATCAATAATGAACTATAGATGCCAGGAGAATGCTTTTCTGCAGTGAACAATGCAAGCAAATGCTTGGGAGCTTACAGTACTCCCCCAGACCCCCTAGCTGTTAAGGGGTAGGCCACTGTTTTTTTTTGGCCAAAGTTTGAGAAACACTGCTCTATTTGTAATATAGAACACTTTTTTGTTATTCTTTGATATATATACAGTGCTTTTTTTGTGACCATACACACCAGTACGGCGTACCGGCACCTTTTTCAATGTGGAGAAAAAATTATTACTTTTCTTGTATTTCAACGTTTATTTTTAATTTATTAGTAGTTAAAAGTTGGTCAATCCATTCCATCACTGAGTACCGGCACCTATTTTTTTTTTTACAATAAAAGCACTGGATATATATATATTTATGATGTGTTAGGGTTTACTGGGCGTTAGGGTTAGGGTATGAAAAAAAAAAAGGCCCCCTCTCCCCCCCCCCCCTCCAAAAAAATATTTCCGGATCAGCTAGTTACTATCAGACAGTGTACAGTCAGTTTATTGTTTATCATTCTTTGATTTCAGACTCTATGATCATATCTGTAGAAATAGTTTAGAGATGTCATATTTATCATTGACATAAAGAAGCACATTGGATCATATTGAGCTGGGCTGCTGAGTGGAATAAATTGATTGACTATCAAATCCATGTCCTTTTGTTAGAATTCTAATGTAGACTAGGAATTTTTACCTTGAGGCTGAGGACCAAAGACAACACAATTACCTAGGATGGCTGCCTGGTCGTGCGGTTTGTGCGCTGGACTGTCGTTCAGATTTATTGATGTTCCAGGGTTAAAACCCTGCCCACTCCCATCCCCCGTCGTCCTGCGGGAGGTTTGGACTAGGAAGTAATTATCTTCGACTCTGAAGGAACATCCGAAACATGGAAAACAAACAAACCTTCTCCCCAAAATGCTTTCTCCATATATCCCCCCAAAAATTGGAGTATTGAGATACTTAGATATATAATAATTTTCAATGCCATTCTTAATTGAAGGGAACAATTCTAAATTCAATGTAAATGAGACTTTCCAGAACTTGTTTTAGAACATTAGTCACTGCTTGAAACAGCTTAGATTTCATTTACATCGCTAAACTAATAGCTCACCCATCAGATCATAAACATAGGTTATGCCAGGTAAACCTCAATTACTGGTACTAAACTTTTTTTAAGCTAGTCTTGACAGCTTGGCTTGGACTAAAATAATATTTTTTACAAAACTTCTCAATTAATCTTCACAATTTCCTAAAGTTGTGAAACTCATTTTTCAATTCAACGATTATTGTTAACAAGCACTGGCTCTATTAATACAGAAAACAGCTGTTCTTTCCTTGTCTTGGACTGTGGTCTTGTTATAACTAATTGTAAAGAATGAAACTTCAAAAATTTAGTTTATTTTATACAAATAGTGTACATAGATTTAGATTTTCATTTTTTAATGAATTTCAATCTAGATCTTTATGTCCTAAGCATTAATTTTGATTAAAGACCTATTACTTATGTATTTGGAAAATAGTTATTAAATGAATTTATTGTACTTTCTGATTGAACAAGAAATATGTCGAGTATTTTACTAGGATATTTATTTTGTATTTGTAACATTTGTTTTTTAGTCTTTGCTACTTTTTTGATCAGCTGATCTGGAGTGTCTCCAAGTTAAGTGGTGTTACTCTTAATAAATATGAATAATCATTTATGATAAACCTGTTTTGTTCTAGCCTTTTTTTTCTTTTAATTATTTTGTGAGAGAACCCAGCAGAACATATCATATATATATTCATTCTGTGGTAAAGGACTACAAACTAGGACTACAGGAGTAATCTACCTGAAAGCTTTTTTTTTTAATAACTATAGGAAAGATGCTTTAAAATTATGATTGCTTGAGTATATTGTCATCAGCTCAACATGAAATTAAAATCTCAATGTCCTCTCATAGACATTTCCACCAAGTTATGACAATTTTTTTTTTTTTCCACTAGAATCTCCTGCATGATTAATCGTTTTCACTCTATCAACCCTTACCCTTTTCCAACAAAAACATGAAACAGAATTGTCGAATATGACGACAAAGTCTATGTGCGCATGTTAGAAAATTTTTATTGTCTGGCTTGAATTTGTCATAATTATTTAAATTTAAAGAAAGACTTTGTTTTAAAAAAAAAGAATTAATGAGAAACTGTGATCTTGATCCCATTCCAACTTCCTTGAATGTTTAGACGAAAGTATACCAACAATTACTAAAATTATGAATTATTCACTGACTTCAGGCATTGTACCACAGCAATTTAAGCATGCACTTGTCAGGCCCTTATTAAAGAAATCCAGTCTTGACCCGGAATGCCTTAAAAACTATCGCCAGGTAAAGTAGCAATTACACATAAAACACTGAACCATAATTTTCAGATACAAAAACAAAACCTGATAAAATACTCAGAAAGACACATATGCTAGGACAAATGCACATTCTTCCCTAGTGCTATTAGAGAGGTTGCCTGAGCCAGCCAGGAAAACCAATGTTTATTATGTTTGTTTGATTTGAAGATCTTGATGAGATAAACTGTGACATATGCAGGTTCGGAGGTGCAATAATTATATTTCAAACACTATCATAATCAATGAAGTAACAAAGTGTTGATATGCTTTTCTAGAGTTTTAATTATCTTGAACTTGAAACAATAAACGTATGTACAAAGATACATAAAGCAGATACAGGATTCAGTAAAAATGATCAATAAAATGAGTAACTATTTACTTTAAAACTAGCGACTTCTAAGTCAAACTCTCTAGCTCTATCCTAGTCCTAAGCTGCTACTACTCTTTTTATATCTATGTTTAGAATAAAGAACATTGACATTTCAATACCCATCCTTGACCCGTTTACATTTAATTTTCTTTTTAATGTTTTAAATTTAACCTACTTTAATTGTTTCCCTGCTGTAGACTTGAACTAAGTTTTAATCGGCATCTTTCTGTCACCTAAGCGTGGTAACGCGTGGCTTAATTTGAGATAGGTACTACTGCCTCATTTTGTGAGATGTCACCAGTGACGTGACACAATGACTTGACAGAATTTAAGTCATTGGTTAACATGCAGGACTAGATGCATGACGCGTAGGACGTAGACCTAATCATCTTTTTTTGAAGTAACGTCTGTATTTTATAAGATAAGATAAATCTTCACTTCCTGTCAAACCTTCTGGAGCGCATCGTGTTAGCGTAAATTCTTTCCCATCTTGAACGGTGCTGTCTCTTGGAAGAATTCCAATCTGCCTATAGGAAGTGCCGTAACACAGAGACTGCAGTGGTCAGGCTTCTAAATGACTTATTCACAATTCCAACATAGGCCCCATATCAATACTTTCTATGCTGGACCTGTCAACAACCTTTGATACGCTAGACCATGAGGTTATGATGGCCAGATTCTCTGTCACTTTTAGTTTAGCAAGAGTTATCCTTAAGTGGCTTGGATACTATCTGACTGAGCGCACCCAAAGTGTCATGGTTAATGGCAGAGTGTTAACAAGCTTACTCTTGAAGTACCGAGTACCCCAAGGATCGGTTCTAGGCCCAGAATTGTTCACCATCTATACATACCCACTCAGCGGTGTCATACAACCAAATGGCATCTTGTACCACTTTTTTGCCGATGGCTCACAGTTACACGATTCCTCAGTACCCTCAGAGGTGTAGCATCTAGGAGTAAAAATCAGTGGTACTGTTGCAAGGGTGAGCAACTGGATGGTTGAGAATAAGCTGAAGATAAAAGAAAACAAGATAGAAATAATTAAAATTGGAACTCGGAAAAGCATCACAAAAGTTGAAAGCACTGATTCTCTTTTTACCAAGAACTGCCAGATTCCTTTGGTTCATGTAGTTCACAATAGTTCACAATCTTGGAGTTTCTTTGATTCAACACTGTCTTTCGACCCACACCCACATTGCGAAGATTAGGCCAGATCCAACCGTACTTGACAACGGAGTCACAAAATAGCTACCTGTAACATTCATACTCTCTCGTCTTTACTACTGCAACGCCGTGCTAGCAGATATACCTGATGACAAAATCGCCAAACTGCAGAGAATTCAGAACAACGCTGCACGGATAGTCCTACGGAAAACAATGACGAGATTCGGCTACTGCTCTCTTGCACACACTCCATTGGCTTCACGTGAAAGCGAGAATTGACTACAAGGTGGCTACACTTTGTAATCAGTACAATTAAGACATGCTCTTGTACCTTAGCGAACTGATCATTTCACATGTCCCTCAGAAAACACTGCGCTCCATGGACTCAACTTTGCTAGTTGTGCTACGTTTCTCCCTCAAAAGTTACGGTTTGCGGACTTTTTCAGTACACGGACCAATGGTTTGGAACTCACTCCCCATTGATCTCAGACAGACAACATGCTTCACTACAGTCAAGAAGAACATTAAAAAACTTTAAAAACTTTTGTAGATTAGTCTGTCATTTTAGCTGTCGTGATTAAGTTTGTAATGCTATCACAGCGCCTTGAGCTTACATCGTGTTTGTTGACAGCGCTTTATAAATTAAATGATGATGATTATTATTGTATGACTAGTGAGCTTCTACTTTTCCCAAACTCTTAGTCTTAGCCTAGAGAAGGTAGATGCAGTCGTCCCTAAGTGTTTTTTTTTATATATCCTTTTTTAGAGACAGGTCATCTTGAATTGTAGATCCAAGGTAGCAGAATTTATTTACGCATCCAGCATGTTATCTCAATGAGAATGGAGGATGGTGCTGTGGCAGAAATAACCTTTATAAATATGTGGGGTATCTTTAATTTTCATTGAACAAATCTAAATCTAAATCAAACAAATTTAGTAAGGGCAGATAAATTCATATTACAATTTTTTTAAAAGTAAAAACATTATTCAAAAGATTCTTAAAAATTAGACATTATGCGCGAGTCAAAACGGTCAAATATATATAGAGTGTTTAGCCATAGTTCTGTTGGCGTCTTATTCTGATCAAAACAAGCCTACTACAAGAGGTTTATCTTAACGCGAACATATGATTACGATAAATACGCTTAATAGGCCTAAATATATATTTAGGCTCGATTGCAAGTTACACTTCAGTATCGGTCCTTAAATTGTCCTCACGTTACTTTATATTACTTAATTTGACCTGACTTTTAATAGGATGCATAATGTAATGAGCTTTAGATGTCAGAAGTAGGCCTATGCATTTCTGCAATAAAAAAGCAAGAAAACGCTTGGCGTCGAGACTCCGCCATCAACGAAACTGTTAGGACACAAGACTCTTCAAAATAATAATACACTCTCAGGGTTATTCTAGTAATACTTTAATATTATAACAAAGCTCATCACATTCAATTGATATATGCCCGAAGGTGTCTTAAATGCCGATAATGGTTTAGCTTCTTGTTTTAAAGGTACTTGCCAGTATCCTCTAGACAGATTCAACGTGCTAAAAATCTTTGCATTTTTTAGCTTAGTAAACATTTCTTCTGCTTGTGGCATTGGAAATGGATCAAATTTTGTGACTTTATTCAATATTGTCGATAATCCACACACAATCTTAAGTTGCCACATTTTTTTTTAACAAGCTTGACTGGTGCAGCCCATGGTGAACTAGATGGTTCTATCACTCCAAGTGTTAGTAGCTCATCAATTTCCTTCTGTAATGCTTCTCTATGGTGTAATGGAATCGTATATTGTGGCAGTTTATTTGGAACTTTGCCAGTTAAACTTGATGTCATGTTCTATAATACTTGTTTTTCCGGGTAAATCCGTAAAAATATTCTTATAATCCTCAATTAGTGCCTTGATTTCTTTAGCTCTTTCAAGAGAAACTCCATTCACCGCGACATCCTTCCATGTTTGCCTACTTTCTCTATTTGTCTAAACTTTTCCTCTGTCTCCATTTTTTCCGTCGCACAGGCAGCCATTACTATCAACTCCTCTTTACCCCTTTCTTCACTTCTTTGTCTTGGTCTAAACTCTTTTAACAAATCCAGATGAAATATTTTTAACATCGAATCAATGTCTATTTTATAATCCATATCGCTAATTTTCCATGCTACTTTGAATGGTCCCAGCCAATTTGTGCCCAAAGCATTATTGTTATCCTTATGAAAGACCAAAATATCTTGTCCTGCCTCTAATTCCGTCATTTTCTGTGTTCATTCACTCTGGAACGTGTTAATTCATTTCTCTCTAGCACCTATCTATCCACTTCTTCACATGCCTTTATAACCTGATTTCTAGTTTCTGTCACAATATCTTAACTGTCATTAGTTACTACATGATCATGTGGGATTATCAAATCTTTCAATATTGTCATTGGACCTCGTGGATTTCCTCCATAAATCATTTGAAATGGTGAAAACCCTGTTGTTTCATTACGACTCTCCCTGTATGCAAATAGTATTGACGGTATTGCCATATCCCACTCTTTGGGTTTATCATCCCCTACTTTAGATAATGCTTTCTTTAGGTTGACATTAAAACGTTCACAAGCGCTCTGTGGATAATACGAGGTTGTAAACCTTTGCTGGATCCCAAACATGTTCAAGAATGTTGTAGCCAATTGACAGTTGAATTGAGTGCCCCTATCTGACAATATTTCTTTAGGAAATCCAAATCTTGTAAATAACGTATATAATGCTTGTACTATGTCCCTGGCTTCAATTCGTTTGAGTGGGATAGCTTCCGACCATCTGGAGCACACGTCTATCACAGTTAGGATATAACGGTGACCCCTATTTGATACCACTGGCATTGGACCGTTTAAATCAATCGCTATTGTACTAAATGGTCTATCTGGTAAATCCACCCTTTTCTAGAACATAGTTGGCACGAAGTCAAATAACTTTTTATGTCCTTACTTATTGATGGCCAATAAAAATTCTGAAATATTCTTTGTTTCGTTTTGTGTAGTCCCATATGTCCTGTGTGGTATATCGTATCCATTTTCCATTACCAGCTGCCTGAATTCTCTGGGTACCACAAACTGAATTATTTTGTTTCCGTGCCATTCAATCTCTCTAATAAGAGTTGTTCCTCTTTCTACATAGAATATTCCTCCTCTACCTCCTTTCTTTGCTAGTTGGCGTAACTCTGGATCATTTTTTTGTTTTGTGATGAATTTTTCTTCGTTAAATCCTATGTCTTAGATTTCAATTGTTTCTGTGTTTTCATGTTGTTCTTCATCTTGCTCATTTTCCTTAGTTGATAACTCGAACAACTTTGCTACATCTCCTTCATCCACATCTTTACTACAAGATCGAGTAGTGGCCATTTCACAACAATCTGTCCAATCTTCTATATCCTTTTCCGTGCACTTCTTTATGTTTGTAATATTGCCAATAATCAAATCAATTTGATCGTGGTCTATTACACATGCCTCTACGCTCCCTGTATAATACGGTGTTTTAATGTTCACTCGGGCCACGGGTAATAGAACTGTTTTACCATCAAACATAATACATGCTTTGCTTTTTCCAGTATATTCGTGATCTTCGACCAATTTTCGTTTTATTCTAACAATAGTGCTCCCAGTGTCTCTTATCGTTCTTGCAGCCTTATTTTTTCTACAAATGTTTGAAAACAATCTAGACTTTCTGAACTCGACAATAACGACAAACTTTGATCTCTTCCATTTCTTCTGCCGTCATATCTTCCTTGTCTGTTTCCTTGATATTGCCCTCTGTAGCTATTATACTGGCCTTGTCTACTATCTATTTGGCTCCTTCCTTGTCCTCTAAACCTATTCTGTCCTTCATATCTAAATCTTCTATTGTTGCTATAACGGTCTTGTGTTTCTCTAGCTCTATTAAATGTTACTATTTCTTCAATATCGCTACATCTGTTTAACTTTTTTTTCAGGATGTGCCACTTTGTAAGCCCTTATTAATTTTACAATCTCTTCTACAGATTTTGGCTCCAGCAGGAATATTTTTAGTTCGTCCTGACTCTCATAAATAACTTTATCCAGCATAAGAAATACTTTTAGTCCACCAAACGTCTTTTCTATTTCTGATGACTCTGTCCAGTTGTCGAAGTAGCTATTCATCTTGTCTAAAAATGTCTGGGGATCCTCGTTGGTTTCAATGGTGCAATTAACATATTGTTGACGATAAAACGCCTCATTTTTTCAAAATGTTCGTAATAATTGCTCCTTTATTATTCGGTAATTATTCTGATTCATGCAAATCTTTGACGGTACATCTGATGCAAATGATTTTGTTAACAAAAATGTCCATTTATCTTCAAGAAAAGCCAATTCTTTCACTTCAATTTCAAACTTCTTTAAGAAAATATCTATGTCTATTTTGTTCTCATCAAACACTGTACTTTATATTTTGTCAATTTATTTCCAGACACGTCATTTTTCTTTGCAGTACCTTCCTCTTTAGCTTTTTCTTTATTGCCAACTTTTCTTTCTCTACGGCTAACCTTTCATTCTCCAAAGCTAGCTTCTCTTTCTCAATTTCTTTATCCATAGCTAATTTCTCTTTATCAATAGTTAACTTCTCTTTCTCTCTTTCCTTTTCCATTGCTAACTTCTCTTTCTCTTTCCATTTCTAACTTCTCTTTCTCTCTTTCCTTTTCCATTTCTATCTTCTCTTTCTCTCTTTCCTTTTCTAACTTCTCTTTCTCTCTTTCTTTTTCCATGGCTAACTTCTCTTTCTCTCTTTCCTTTTCCATTTCTAACTTCTCTTTCTCTCTTTCCTTTTCCATTTTTAACTTCTCTTTCTCTATTTCCTTTTCCTTGACTAGTTTCTCCCTTTCTAATAATCTTTCTTGTACATATTTTCTCAGCTCTGCTCCTTCTAATTCCAATAGTCTCCCTTCTTCTTTCAAAGCAACTATCTCAGCTTTATCCGCCATTTGTAAATTGTCTTTAATTGAGTTATCTGACCATATCAATTAAATATAATTGATTCTCATATACATAATGCCTGAACCCAAAACAATGTTCATATCTAAATGTAATGTAATGAAACAAACGTTTACTGTCATTCGAGTACAAATATATATCTACTTCCCGGAATACTCTTCTTCCTGCCCGTATAGCCGGTGATATGTGTCTTTCGTTGTTTAACTATTTGCTGTGGTCAGTGTATATCCGTTAAATAAGAATAATGAACCTGTACTTCCGCAGACACTGACATGATTTATTTATTTTTTTTTTTGATTTTTTTTTATTGACAATAAATTCATAACACATCCAAATACAGTGGGTAATCCCTGACGTTTTCACATTGGTGAATGTAGAGAATTGGCCTTCATAATAATTATAATGATATAAATCTAGTTTTAAATGTTAAGCCAATTGATTAATTCAGCAATAGTGTTTTTAGTTAAGTTTCAACTAAAGGTTTATGTTTATCAGTGAGTTTATCACGTAGCTTTAGAGGTCTAGATGACACTCACTCTCAATCTTAGTAGATCTGGAGATCTAGAAATTTTGTTACACTTTATATTAATAGTAATACTCAGTAGACAGGAATTAGATACAGATATAACGCAGGTTTTTCCGTTGGGCGCCACTTGTTAGGACTCAAGACTCTTCAAAATAATAATACACTCTCAGGGTTATTCTAGCAATACTTTAATATTATAACAATTTATGTAAACATCAGCATTTCGTCTCTCTTCCTGTCACTTTCTCCCGGCTTCCTCTTTTTACATCCCTTCCATTCATTACACCAATTTGCACCTTTATTCATGCACACCATGCTGCGCTACGACCGTAACAGGGACTCTAGGTCTAATTGTAATAAAGACCAATTTTTGTTTTTCTCTGATATAATATATATGGTAATGTCTTCGATTCCGAAGAATAAGGTTAAGTGCATTGTTTCACATGACTACGCAAACCCAGTTGCGGCCTGCATATTCTTACGCATCTCGTGCAGACAAAGCCTTGTCCACCGGCGGTCTATTACAGTTTTCTTTCCGTCTTCTGCGCCTGTCTTCAAATCCGACTTTCCTTTGGGTCTCAAATGTGTGTCCTACAGCCTTTGTGAGAACTCTACAACTGTCTCTTTCTGTGGCCAACTGCTGCCAGCTACTTTCCTCTATGCCAGTGAGGGGGGAAGTTTCGCCTGAGTTGATTTTTATAGCGCTTAAGGGGGGGGGGGGCGCTCCTCTGTTAAGTCGTCCTCCTTTAAGCTTGCCAAAGATCGCCTTTGGCATGCAGTCGTGTCCCATTTGTATAGGTGTCCGACCCAGCGCAGCTGTCAAATGGTAATTAGTGCTTCTATACTATCCACACTGGCCTCCATCAGAACATAGTTATTTGTTATGTAGTCTTGCCAGCGTATGCCAATTATGGTGCGAAGCTTTTCAGGAGCCTTAAATGCCAATGATACGGAACTAAGGTCTCGGATCCATACAAAAGTGTGGAGAGAGCCACTGCTTTATAATCATTGACTTTTGTTGCTCAGCGAAGAGACCTATTCCGCCATACTCAGTTTAATGCGACCATAAAACGCTGTTAGCCTGACCGAGACGTTTGTCTATGTCTATTTCTCTGGGCGCGGTGATCGAATGGTTAAGCGCTTGGCTTCCGAACCTGAGGTCCTGGGTTCGAATCCCAGTGAAGACTGGGATTTTGAATTTCAAGATTTTTAGGGCGCCCCTGAGTCCACCCAACTCTAATGGATACCTGACTTTAGTTGGGGAAAGTAAAAGCGGTTGGTCGTTGTGCTGGCCACATAACACCCTGCTCATTAACCGTTGGCCAAAGAAACAGATGACCTTAACATCATCTGCCCCATAGATCGCAAGGACATTTTTTTTTATTTCTCTGGGCAGTGACGCATCGTTGGACACTTTGCTGCCCAGGTAGGTGAAGTGGTCAACAACATTAAGGAGATGACCATTCATATTGATTTGTGGATCTGGATTAGAACTTTTTTTTTTTTAGATTGATAGACAGACCAAACGAGGTAGCAGCTTCAGCAAATTCATGGACACAAGTTATAAGTTCCTGTTTGGTGTGTGCAAAAAGGGCGCAATCGTCAGCAGCTAAGTAGCAATCATCTTTTTAATTTCTGTACGGGAGAGCGGGGCCGTATGTTTAATATGCTGCTATCGGTGCGGAACCTGATATAGATGCCCTCGTGCAGGCGTCGACTCGTTTTTGTGTAGCATTTCTCAAAAAAATATTCCAAAGAGTGTCCGAGCAAGCACACAACCCTGCTTCTCACCATTCTCTATAGAAAAGTGAGCTGATAGGTCACCGTTATATCTGATTTGACTCTTGTGACCCTCAGTTGCTTCAGAATCTTGGAGGGAGCCCGAGCCAACATAGAATCCTCCACAAACCATCGTGACTCATTGTGTCCAATGCTTTGTGAGATTTAAGAATGCAGCGCACAAGTCCTTGTTCTGCTCATGCTCGATATGCCTCTACCATTTCGAAAAGCACACTGACTTCCAGTAAGCATACTGCCTACTATGGAGTTGTTCAATCTGTCAAGAAGTATCCTAGCAAGGATTTTCCCCCGCTATTGACAGTACTGTAATGCCACGGTAATTGGAGTAGTCTAATTTGTCGCCTCTCAAAGTTTTCGCGGGATATTACATTTGTCCCAGCACAAGGTGAAGAGGTCTGTTAATCTTTCTATAAGAGCAGCAATACCAATTTTTAAAACTTCTGCTGGAAGACTTACTGAGCCAGGCGTTTTGTGTCTTTTGAGCTTCCAACCTCAACAAAACTTGGATATTCATCGAGTTCCATTTTCAATGTCTCTTGTGGGCTTTCAGTAAGAGACTCCTTATATAATAATAATAATAATAATAATAAAAATAATAATAATAATAATAATCGTTATTGTCCGTACGGAAATTTGTCTTACAATTTGTGCATTACACCAAACAAAAAACATAATAACTATAAGAAATCAAAGTGTACATTCACACCAAAGACTCACTCATAATTTACATGTGACAAAGTTTATATCAGATTGTTCTTATTTAATGATTTGATACTCCTTATATCATGGGCGTAGCCAGGATTTTTTTCGGGGGGGGGGGGGGAAGTTGGGGAGGACTCACCCCCCCCCCCCCACCGGCGAAAAAAAAAATTTTTGTATGTAATCTTTATTACATTCTGACCCTTCATTCTTTCGGAAGACGTTTATTGTGCCCTAGAATAGGTTCTTCCTGGAGTTAGTTTGAAAATTGTTGACTTCCCGCCACTGCCATACGCTAGGAGCTCAAAACCCCGTGGCTGTGCTGGTGCAAGTGATGGTTTAGTGTTAAAATCTCACCTAAAATAAACAAAATCAAACCAAAAAAAGTAGTCACTAAATTCCGATCCCCCTGCGGGGGGGGGGGGGGGAATTTCATTTGACCCCCAACCTTCCCCTGGCTACGCCCATGCCTTATATATATTTGATGTGTGTACGCGTTTATACATGTGGTTAGGGCTTGGAAAAAAAATCACCTCTACTCAAAAGTTTTGGCTCCGCTAGTGCAGCGGGAGCCCATGTTCATGAACGGCTGTTAATTAAACTATTTAATGAAAAAGCCTATTAGTGGAAATACCCACTGACGTATGTATATTCAAAATATAGATTGTCTAGACCAGTGATTCCCAAAGTGGTCTATATAGACCCCCAGGGGTCTACGAAGACTTCCAAGGGGTCTACGAAAGTGAAAAAGTAAATTGGGGGTCTATGAGATGGGCACGGGGGTCTATGATAATGAATCTCATTTAAAATCTCAATGAATTTATAGAAGAGAGTTCACTAATTTCTTGACCTCTGTAGGTTTTCTTTCTTCTTATGTAGTTTGTTGCAAAAAAACATATTTCTCCAAATGACATATAATTCTCTATACTGCTGGCTAAGTCAACTTTATATGGTAATGGAATATTTTTATTGACATATGTTTGATTTATTGTAGATAAAAGAAAATCTACTAAAAAAAAACAACAAAAAAAAACAACAATGTTCTGTGTGAAAACTCATACAATGATACTTAGGACAAATTAATAATATTTAATGTTTGGAAGGACTACTTCATAGAACAACAAATCTTAAATGAAACCTCATCTCCGAAGCAAGGGATGCTGAGCTTGGAAACCCTTTATAACAAAACGTTTCTAGTGTGTTTGTTGATTGTATGTAATATGTAGTAACTATTATTTTGGTTTAAATCTAAATTTTATTGATAAAAAGATATGACTTAAAATATAGCTTTAAATTACTTTTTTTACTTTTCGATTCTGTTAGAAGCTAGTTTTAAAAACGTAAAATTTGACGTTAATGAATTTTCAAAAATTAAATACCGTACAACTGGAGCAATTGGTCTAACGAAAACAGGAAAACATGGCAAGGGGTCTACGAGACAAAAAAGTTTGGGAACCACTGGTCTAGACATTCAAGTCAGTTGAACCTCGGTTGGAGTGCAGGTTGGGTCCACAGACCTATATAATTTATATATGTATTTATATATAAATAGACTGGAAAACAAAGAGAAAGTCGTATATTATTCCATCGTTATGTTATTAAACATAAACCTTTTCAGAGCTGTAAGGGAATTCGCCCTGAATCTTGGAAAATCGCTCTTCTGACTTAGAAAAGAATTTTTGAAAGTTTAGAAATAATGCTATCCCATTTTGAATGCAAAAAAGAATGAACAACTAATCACAAAACTATATATGTAACCCTATTCACGCATATCTATGATATACGCTAATTTTTTTCACTTCTGATTCAGATGCGCCACTTATAATTTTACAAGTTTCAGTCCTTTAAAGTATGTTAATTTGTACACATTTGGCAAAAAAGCAAACCGCATTTGGGCAGCTGTTTGAGAAAAACATTCATAAAAAAAAAGCTGAACAGATTTCCAGAAATGAAAAATCACTCTTTGGGACAGGATTTTGTGATTTAACCATCACTAACGAGATGCAAGACACCGATAGCAAAGACAAACAGACACAAAAACCCCTGGCAATCAAATCATTAAATAGAAACTATTAACTATTAGAAACTATTAACTTTTCACATGTAAATTATGAGTGAGTCTGGTGTGAATGTATATTTTGGTTTTCTATAGTTACAATGTTTGTTTGGCGTTTGCACAAATTGTAAAACAAATTTCCTTATGGATAATAAAGATTATTATGTTTGTAAAGAACGAGTATTCATTCTCTGGGGAAGCCAGTGTCGAGTTTCGTTATAGGGAAACAAAATTCATCGTTGTCCCTTTATCAGTTTCACCGAGGAATTTAATTTTCTGGTGATGTGGCAGGTCTGCAGAAGTACCGCCCTCTGACAGGCAACGAAAATGTTCCTAGGAATGGCAAGGGCCTTGAAGGTATCTGTGAGATCAGTTTTTATTATCCCCTCGGTTGATATAACAAAGGGGTATGTTCTTGTTTTAGATAATTTCCATAAACGCTTAATCTCCAAGCCAAGGTTCCCATATTTTCATTGTTTTTCCAGCTTTTTAAAAAATTATGAGATAGTGGTACGGCGATGTCAATAATGGTAGCGGTTTTTTCTTTTTATCGATGAGATCAGACACAATTGTGCCCTTTCTCTCACTTCCCAATAGAAATGGCGTGAAGCAGGGCTGTGTATTTGCTCCTACTCTATTCGCTATCTTCTTTGGCGTAATGCTGGGTCAAATGAGGCAGCGATTGCACGAAGGCATCTATATCCAGTTTCGTTCAGACGGCAATGTGTTCAATCTTCGACGTCTACTATCCCGTACAAAAACAAAGGAGATAGTCATAACGGAGCTTCTTTATGCCGATGATTGCGCCCTGCTATCTCACAATGAACATGATTTCAGAATGCTATAAACGAATTTGCATACGCTGCCGCCTCTTTCGGTCTATCTATACGTTAAACCTTGGGAAAACAGAAGTCATGTTCCAGAAGTCACCCAATAAAACATACTCAGCCCCAAGGATCACCGTAAACGGAAAGCCCCTTAACGTGGTAGACCACTTCACATATCTAGGTAGTATAGTGTCAAATGTCGCCTCACTTTCAAGGGAAGTTGATAACCGTCTGGCCAGGGCCAGTAGCGCTTTTGGACGCCTTCAGGCGAGAGTTTGGCGGAACAAATCGCTTCGCCTGCCTACAAAAATCTATGTTTACCAGGCAATGGTTCTCTAAACCCTTCTATATGGGTCTGAAACATGGACACTATACAGAAAACAACTAAGGCTTCTTGAGCGCTTCCACCAAAGATGCTTGCGCTCCATCATGGACATACGGTGGCAAAGACCGCACTACAAACAGCGATGTCCTTGCGAACGCCGGTATAGAGGGACTTCTTTGTATTTATAAATACATTTTCCTGCAATTAAAAAGTGTTAGGCTATTTCAAAAACCTAATGTGCTATTCTTACTGACTTAGACCCTCCCGCGCGCTCGGCGCATTTGCCGTCAAGCTGTTTCCACACAAATCTGTCACTGGTAATGTCTGAAGCCCCTTCCCACCTGCTCTGAAGACCTCCATGAATGTGTGGCGCCAAGTTGTACTAGGATGTCATCGCAACTCTTCTTATGCCTAATTCTTTTTGTCGGAGAACATGTCCCGCAAACCTCATCCCACGCTCTGCCACAATCTTACTAAGGGGTCGACTTGCAGTTCGGCATAGGATTTCCTTGATTTACACCCGATCTCTATAACTGACTCTTAAAATCTGTCTTAGACATCTTTGTTGAGCCACATTTAGTGTTTTTCGGCAGATGACTATTCACAGCACTTTATTAATGGAGCCCCGCCACTGGTAGAAATGTGTAACCTCTCTTGAATACGTTCTTGGAAATAAGTGACTAGTTTGCTTTAGATTTTATATCGAAAAGGGAAGTTTTATCGTCAAAATCATCTGTTGGGGGTTTTGAACTAAAAATTCTCTGGAGTTGTGTTTTTTAAAAATTCAAAACCCCATTTAACTACGGTCATAGAATTTGGTAACTGTAGTTTGCTTTAGAATTATATTGAAGATAGAGGTTTTCCACCTCAAAACACTCTGTAGGGGGATTTTTAACCCAAAACCATCTGGAGGGGTTTTAAACTTAAAAAAATAAGCCATCTGTAGGAAAGGGATTTAAACACAAAACCCCCAATTGTCTTGGCTACGCTCAAATAATTTTAGTGTGTAATTTGCTTTTTTTTATATTGAAGAAGTATTTTTAGCATCAAACCACTTTGAAGGGGGGTTTAAACTCAAAACTCTTTTTGGCAACTCTCATAGCATTTTGAGTGTGTAATTTGCTTTTTTTCTTACATTGAAGATGTATTTTTTTAGCTTCAAACCCCGCTTGCGGCGGGTTTAAACTCAAACCCCTTTTGCTACGCTCAAAGATTTCTGAGTGTGTAATTTTCTTTTTTATTATATTGAAGAGGAATTCTTTAGCCTCAAACTCCACTGGAGGGGAATTTAAACTCAAAACCTCATAACATGTTGAGCTTATAATTTGCTTTGTTTTTAATATTAAATAGATATTTTTTACCTTCACACACGGCTGAAAGGGGGGGGGGTTAAACTCGAAACTGAGTCAAAACCCATTTAGCTACGCTCATAACATTTTCAGTGCGTAATTTGCGTTTTTTTAAACCGGGTATTGAAGAGGTAATTTTTTAGCTTCAAACCCTAATGAAGAGGGAGTGGGGGGTTAACTCAAAACCCCTTTGGCTACGCTCATAGAATTTTGAGTGTGTAATTTTCTTTTTTTATACTGAAGAGGGGGTTTATCGTAAATTTTGGAGGGGGTTTAAAAATCAAAATCTTCCTTAACTGTGCTCGTGAAATTTGGGGATTGTCGTTTGCATTTTTTTGTTTTGTGTTAGAGAAGAGGGGAATTTAACTGCGAAAACCCCTGGTAGGGGGGTTTAAACTCAAACCCCCCTAATAGGGGTTTTAAACTCGAACCCCTCTGGTAGGGGGTTTTAAACTCAAAACCCCCCTGGTAGGGGTTTTAAACTCAAAACCTCCCTTGCTGTGCTGGAGCAAGTGATAGTTTAGTATTAAAATCTCACCTAAAATAAACAAAATCAAAGCAAAAAATCAGTCACTAAATTCCGATCCCGGGCGGGGGGGGGGGGGGGAATTTCATTTCGGGGGGGGGGGGGGGGGGGGTTGAACACCCAACCCCATCCTGGCTATGCCCATGTATATATATAATAGGTCTGTGGTTAGGCCTCACAGACCTATACTGTATACAAAATAAAATATCGAACTTCTCAGATCTAGTGAGAAATACCCAGCATTTGAAGCTTGAAGACATTATATAGACTATATCATATATATATATGTCTAGAATCTAGATTTAATATAATATAGACTGTACTGTATTAGTATTAGATATTATATTTACTGACCCCGGAACAAATAGAAAATCTAGATCAAATACTGAAACAGATCCATATCATGATATTGTACTAACGTGGCAACTTAGATCTACAGCTTGATCATGATGCCATCGACTTTGCTGAAAATGCCCGTGTTTAATATCTACATCATGACTTTCGTGTTTCTAGTAAGAGAGTAATAATAATATTTAATAAAAATAAATAAAGACTAGTCACTAGATTCTGATCTAGGGATCTAGAAATAGAATCTAGATCTTTAACTTTTATCTGTATTTTATACAACTTTAATTTAGATTTTAGATCTAGATCTATTTGAGTATTTTTGTCATTTGTGAGAGTCTTAGTGGTCTTAGAGACTAGAGAAATCGAGGTATAATCATATAATGGTATATAATATAATACTCTAGATCTAGATTATATTCATTTGTAATAATAGACATGTGACATAGACTATTGAGTCTATTGTGACTATACTATACTGTACTTACTATGATGTAGCTATGACTATAACTATACTGTGTGACTATAGACAGTATACTTAAGTATAGTATACTTAATACTTATTACTATAACTATAGTCACTATAGATCTAGACACTATATTATACTATTATCTAATAGACATTTTCCTCTAAGGCCTAAGGAACACCCCACACTACTTAGCCTATTTGTTAAAAATTAAAAATGAATTTTTAATGCTTTATAAACTTTATTTGATAGTCATGAGCATCTAATAGCAGAACTAACAAGCCTCTATTGCCCCTCTCTATCTTCTATTGTTTTTGTGCATGCTCCATTACTGTATAATACTTTATAGCTCAGACAGATTTATTTTCGATTACTCTGAAAAACAATGGTTTTAATATGGCTCAAAGTGCAATGGTATTACGTCACTGTTTTTCCTCTAGGACTGAAGGAGGGTAGGTCTGGGGTTAAGGAGATTTTTTAGACCATGATGTATCATCTAAATCTGACCCGTATAGATCTAAAAGGCATGGAAACATGTGCATGTCATTGCCTATGTGTAAATAGGGGGTTCCTAAAAATAGATTTGTTTAAATATAAATCACTCAGATATATATCTACATTACGAAAACTGTTTTAATGTTGAAAATGCTTATCAAAAAGATAGATTTCTATGACTCAAGGCTGGGAAGTTAAAATTTCTTTGATTTATTTTGTAATATTTTCTTATCTATACTATTTTGTTATATAAATGCATTCCAAAGGTGTTTAACCAACTCAGATGTGAAGAAAAGGAATATCGAAGCTGGGTAAAAAGAAAGGGAATATATAGCTAAATGTGGGTACTTTCCTTTCAAATCACTAATATGCTACAAATTTACAAAAGACAAAGGCAATCTAAAGTGATAGGCTACAAAAGCAAAAAATTGCTAATACAATTAACAAACAAACCAAGTGATAGGCACAACCCTGCTTTTCCTCTCTCTCTTTTTCTGTCTCTCCTTTGCATCATAATTATTGATCGACTAAGCTTGGTATCATAGAGACAAAAAAAAAGTAGCAGGAGGGACAATTATTGATCAGTCGGTTACCAAATTTAAGACACAATCACTGAGTGGAGTGAGCGGGCTAGACATGCGGGTCTCGCAGATTTTTTTTTTGTCAAACAGGTAAAACTTGTGTCTAATGGCCTGGTTGCGGTGTCAGGTATAAGCAGAGAAGGCAGCAATTGAGAATGGGAAAAGTTACACTGACCTGTCTTGTCTTAATGTGATGTAAAAAAGAAATTGATTTAAAAAAAACAAAGTTGAAGATAATAACATTTTTTAAATATAATTTATAACTATGTTTATTGGTGTACTGAGCGTGTTCGCTAAGTTATAAAGTGGTGGAAAGTGTTTGTTAATGTCAGCGCTGGACATCATTGACCTGACCCTCTTTGACTTCATATTTTATTGTAACTACAAAATAACATATGTTTTTATTGATAAATGGATGGCAAGCTTATAGATGCTTGCATTTTTTTTCCCTAAAACTTGTTACCATTTCAGAGTTATAAAAATTAAAATGTAAAAATTGCTGCAGGACTTAACCTGTTCGTTAGATGAAAATGACTAGATCTGTATAGGTCTAGATCTATCTAGCTTATAGTTAAAAAGTAAAGATGATTTAGTATTCTAGTGTTCTTAGATTTTAGTTCTCTATATATTCTATGTCTATAGAATATTATTAATATACTATATATATATAGTAATAGTATATTTCAGGTACTTTGATAAAATTTCAAGCTCAATCTATTGTAATGATATGTAATGGATAGTTCAATGTAGAGCTTTTTGAACTGAGTTTATTGATACCTCATTTATGTTTCTAGGCTAATTAGAACAGAAGTTATAGTAATTTTAGTCAAAATTAGCCTATTAAAAAAAATTAAAATCGAGATCTATATCTGAAGGCCTAATATTGGAGTTTTATTAAGTCTAGCAGATTTATAAATTCACTAAACAAGAATTCTTTCTGGGAGGGGAGGGGAAATGGGTAGGGTAAACATATTCCTTTTTTAACAAAGCTTATATCAATTCTGTCTTTCTGTTTGGTGAAAAGTTTGTACACATTATTTCTGCCACATTCAATTTCAGATCAAGCTGAAATTTTGCACAGTTATTTATTTCTTTTACCTGACAAAACAAGAATCATTAAAAAAAATTAACCAATTAGTGAATTAAATATTGGTAATTAATTATTTTGTTTGGTATCTCAAGCATAGGAAAGAAATTGTACTTGACTGATGTGGTCTTATACGTTGAATTAGCCGCCTTTATACTTTTGTAGGTCGCCGCTTCAAAGTTTGAAGCTAGCAATAGATAACTATAAAACTTTCTATTTTCATCTTGCTGGCAGAGTGGTTAATGTATTGGATGTTGGCATTAGCGGGTCTAGAATTTATGAGGCTGGGGGTCCAAATCCTAACCCTAATGCCCAGTAAGCCCTAACCCTATGTGTAAACGTACATACACAGCATATAGTCTGTTGGACCTTTGGGGCACCACACAGGATTACAGGATTTGTCAACTGTCTTGTCCATACCTGTCTTTTGCCTTGGATAGAACCTCTTTCAATGACAGGCCCTTCCATTCTCTTGTCAGCTAGGGAGTACTTAAGTATAGAAGTCGTATACAAATTGTATGACATCTTTACTAAAATTCTCTAAGCTTTGTTTTTTAAAAAGTATTTTTAAAAATGTTTTTCTCATTTTTAAGTCTAACATTCATTAGTGATTAAGGGAAAAGTTATCGCTCTATAAGTTGTATAAAGGAGGTATATTGTCTTTTACAAAAAAAAATATTTTTTTCTTTTTTAATATGGCTATTCCTGTTTTTTCCATTTTCTTAGCTTTAATGTATGACCATAGATTTTTAGTGTTATTCTTAGATATTACTTTGTTTGTGCATTCACTCTACAGCTTACCTTTTGGGTTAAGTGTTTAATTTTAAAATACTCTTTCATTACAATCAGGATACAAAAGAAAAAAAAACTTGTAAGACAATAAACCTAAACTTTGTGTGAACCATTTTGTTTTATTGCTCTTTTTGAATCGATGAAATGCAGTAGAATTTTGATAGTCTGATGCTCATGGGAACAAGGGGATGTGGGATTACCAAAAACATTGGATCACTAAAGGTTAGCTGTACTTTAAAGAATTTAACTACATATATGTTGAGAAAAATCTATTCATGATGTATTAATGTATTCTGTTATCAAGGGTTTTTTAGATGAACAAGTAACATCTAAAAAATATATAACATAATTTCAGCTTGCACATAGTTTTTTAAATTACAATTTCAGCCTACCTACATTCTAAAAATATACATACTCTACTTTATACATTAATTGCATAAATTTACATAAGCACTGTGTCAGATAATTAAGTGTCGGACTATCAAGAGTTGATATTCCTAAAGTCTAAAGGGTTCCCAATTTTTTCCAAAGTTCAGTAAGCCAACAAGCTCCTTCTGCCTTAAGCTTTCAGTTTTAGAGGCACCAAATATCTGCCTTTATCCCTTACTTCTCAGTACAGGAACAGGTTATGACAACATTTAAAGCTGGGAGTCACTCACATCTCATGTTAAATTATATCTTTGTTATTTATGTTTTTTGGATGTGACATTTCTGCACCTGATAGCCAGATTTCAAAGTCTTTATATTGCAAAATATATTTAAAAAAAAATGGTATCTTTGAATCTTTATCAATTTTTTTTTTTGACAGCTCCTTGTTCCTTGTTATTTGGATGCTCAAAAAAATAAAAATCGAAAGTCTCTAATTATCAGAATAGATGATGTGAAGGAATTTAAAAAAGTGTTGCGAACAAAAACCAACTTACTTGTAATATGTTCTCAATCTGGTAAGAATTTGTTTCATAACATTATTGTAATTAGACCCTAAATTATTCAAGACTTTGCTCTTTTTAAATTGTTCTGAAAAAGAAAGGGGTAAAAGACTAAATGTTTTAAATCATTTAAATCAATATTAAAAGTTTTTAGCTTTCATCTTATTAACAATGTAAAATGGCTAAATGAAAATGGATTGAAAATATTTTTTGTTGTCTTTTCAAGCATAATTATTATTTTCAAAATCCTGTTTCTTAAAAAAATAGCCTTAAAGAAATAAATTTGGCATCAATTCTTTGTGAACTTATCACATGCATGTGGTCTTGTGAATTTGAGAAATGACTCTTTCACTATTTTTAAAAATTGGTGTAGGCCTACTTGCATTTTTTTGTCAACTGTTTTTGTGATGCTTCAATTAACTATTGGGGGCAAGGTGGGCAAAAATAGCAATAGATACAATACTTTCCATTTAAAAACTCCTGCTAAATAAACATTAAGAAATTAGAGTTTGTTAAAAATAAATAAATTATTATTATAGAGATAATACAAACACAAATAAATCTTTTAAGTAAAAAACAAGTAACTTACTTATATATTAATATTTTGCCAATCAATGAAGAGCAGTCCAATATGAAAACAACCACCACACTCAAGCATTAAATCAACATGTTTGTTGATATGTTCTTATGGTATATATTGCTTATTTTGATCAGTCACCTCTTTCTCCCCTTTTCTTTTCCACTTTCAATAGAACTTCCAGAATTCCCTTTTGTCACATCATGTGGTATGTGCTCTGAACTGTCCTCTTGATGGTCACAGGCTTGAACACTGCCTGCTGTCATGCCCTGATGTCTTTTGGGAGGTATAGGTTAAGATGTAATAATCTTCAATTCTGAAGGAACATGTAAACTAGTTTTAGGCCCATTAATTCTTCAAGTACTATCTATTCCTCTATCAAGCAATACCCATAAGATAGCTAGATATATGTGATAATACCCCCCCCCCCCCCACACACACACACCCACAAGAACCAGAGATTTTTTTGATGATCAGTGAATGAGTGGTGTTTTGTGTATTATAGATGATCTAGTTCTAGTCCTTATAAAATACAGTGCATTACATGGTTTAATGCAAAAGGCTAGCTATGTTGTCCACACAAACTTGCACCTTCTATGTCCTTGAAAAAAAAAACAAATCTGCTTTCATAACTTTTTTTTTTCTTGGTAGTGAAGGAACATCTGTAATCTATAAGAGAAAAAAACAACACAATATGACATAATTAAAATAGAGTAGGTTTAAACATAGAAAAATTGCATGGAAAGAAAGCAAAATATTTTATAGGCTCTATGTCTCTTGTAAAAAAAAAAAAAAAGGAAGTAGATTTTTGTTTGCTCTTAAAATTTTGTATGTCATTCGTGTTGTCCATTGTTCAAAGAAATATTTGCGAATTCTTGATAAGCATTTAGATCTAATATTCATTTCTAGTATCTTAATGTGTTCAAAGCATAAAAATATATTTCAGGTGATAGGAATAGAATACCTTGATAAGCATTTGGATCTAATTCATTTCTAGTATCTTAATGTGTTCAAAGCATAAAAAGATATTTCAGGTGATAGGAATAGAATAATCTTTCAGATACAGTGTATGTACAGGTTACAGACATTTCTTCATTTTCTTTTTGTTGAAATCTCTTAACAGTCATTATTTGTGGTCATTCTGACATAAACTCACCATCTTTTACATTTTATTTTCACAATTACTCTGGTGGTGATGGGGATGAGGTAATTATTGCACAATTTACACAGGACAGCATTAGATGGGTGGTCAACAATCATCTGCAATGAGTGAAGATCTGTGTTGTAAACAATACTCAGGCAAATCATGTCTGAAATAGTCATGTGATCATTCAGCAAGCAATGTTCCATCAGCTTCTAGAAAGCCTTCAGGGACCATATATAAATAAGGAAGGTGTCACAGTCTACATGGTTCAGTGCAGTGTGGTTCCGTATGGTGCATTATAACACTTCAGTTCGGAGTAGAGTCAAGACACCTCACCAGTACGAGACAAAGTCATGAACTACAATCAAGTCCTGTACAGTGAGCACAGTGTGTGAAATCAGTCTGGAACAGCTGAACTTTGTGCAAGCCCAAGATGAGTCTAGAAGAGTTGATACAGAATACAAAAGTTGATACGGTTGTAAATGTTGAAGCATTTGTACTGTCAGTTGTACATGTTGCCAAATTTACAGTATTTGCTGTGATTTATTGGACATTAAAGTGTTGTTATTTTGGAGCTCTAAGCAAAAATACTTTTTTTCCCCAAACTAAATTTTATTCATTGTTAAATTATTTAAAATATGCAGAAAAATATTTAAAATCTAACATACTTTCATGCATGCAAAACTATCAATATTTTTATCAAAATCAATTTTTAGTGAGTCGCAAATATTTCATTGTTAATCGCAATTCTTGATTAGCTTAAGTCCTAAAAAAACTTTGTTTGCAATTGTCAGAAATATGCAAATATTTATATTTGAATCATCATTATAAAACTCAAGATCTCAAATAGGTCCTTGTTTCAGAAGTTAAAAGGCTTCTGAAGAAACTGCAACAACCGTTGAAGCCTCTTTCACTTCAGGGAGATATAATTAGCTTTTGGTCAATGTTGCTATGAGCACTGTCAAGATAGATTTCGATCTGTGGATTCAATAGTTGGGATGGCAACAAAAATGTATATTTACCTACCTCATCATGATATTTTCAAGTCGGGTAATTATTTCTTGAACTTTCCTGTCCAAGGAAGATTAAATTTCCATCTGTAGCTTTTTCTTGTGTATTAATACATAATCTTTACCTTTTTCTTTTGGCCAATACATCTTTGAGGTTTTGCACTAATCACCATCTCTGAGCACATGCTTTTAAAAGAAGTAGCACTAGCTTCAGCTATGTTGTCCTGACTAGCTTAGAATGTTTTTAATGGTTTTCATTGATGTGTACATTCTCAAATTGACAAGCCTTGTTTTTGTAGATAGACTCACACTTCCTTTGTCTCAGTTAATACAAAGGCCAAAATCCCATGGTAGGTGAGAAATTGAAGACTGCATAGTTATAGAAACTAACAATCCAGCTGCTTCAGACCTAGTAGAAGAGTTTATATCTGTACGTGTTGATGTCTATAGAGTTTCTATAAATTTTGAAAAATAATCCATAACCATTTTGACAGCTCCACTGGCGCTCCAGTGGGACATCCTAGCAGTGTGCTTAAATTGAAAAAAAATTGGTGTTAACTGTCCCTTGTACCGAAAAGTGATACTGAATTGATTTCAGCTTCAGCAGTCTGACTTCCTGACAAATTCAGAGAATGGTTAGAGTAAACAATAAATTGAGATGATATTTACAAGATAAACTTAACATTAGGGAAAATTTATCAAGTTTTGACATATAAGGTGTGCTGTCATCATAATCAAGATATATTAGGCTCATAATTACCCAATATTACAATAAGTTCATTTTCTATCCTGGGGACATGTATGTATTTGATCTTGAACTAGCTTGGTTTGGAGCAGATGTTCTCTCAGGAGTGGATCTTACTTGGATTTTAATCTCACAACTACTAGAAATTACCTAGATTTTGACAATGCAATTCTTCTTCAACTTGTTAGCGATGCCCACTGAGTGCCAGTTTCTGCTTTGAGAGAAAAGGAATGATATCCAAGATTCTTTTTAGGTAGCATTATCAGATTTTTACCTTTTGTACCCTTTGATCCCTACTGTCAACCATTTCAAACTGAGATGACTATTTGTCCATCTGAGCTAGCACCATGTGCTAACCAGACCTTTCAGTCTTGAGCAACACCCCTAATGTTATTTTCATTACAATTATTGATGAAAAAGAAACGCATAAAAAAAAATTTGAATAAAAAATAATGATGTCTGTCATTAAAATTTACATGAAGCAGTAAATTATTTTCAAAATGACAGGACCTACAAAGGATCATAGTTAAATGAAATAAACTACAAAAGTTATCTAGATCAATAGTCCAGAGTTTATATTTATAAGCTCTAGATCTAGATGAAACCAGCAATGAAGTAACATGTACCATGTGCCCCAGAAGAAAGTGGGCTAGTAAAAGTGTGTTGCCTTGCCTATTAAATTTGATATAAGCTGGTCTACAGTTTACATTTAATTAACAAAAGAATATAAGAGATTAACAAAGTAGCAAAATAATTAAATTTGAAGTATACATTAGTTTGTCTTTGTTCATGTATGTTGTTTTTACTGAGAAAGTTTATTCTTAGTTTGATGCCCTGTTCAGCCTGCACCACCTGCACATGGCTAGCTATGCCTCTGACTTTGTCTCCTTCTGTAATTTTTAAATTACCTTGGTCAGCCAAGATATTATTTATGTTATAACCTGGTGTTGTATTTGATTATTAGATTGAGAAATTATTATTGAAAAAAAACTTATGTTATTATCTTTTATAATACAGACGTTACTTCAAAAAAGAAGATGATTTTGTATCATAAGAAATATCTTTGGGAATTGTGAATGCAGGACATGCATTTGACCATTGTACCACATTTATGATAAACCATAAAAACTAATGGAATGTGTATTTTGATTTGGCCATTAAGATGTTATAAAATGTGTTTCTAAAAAATGTCTTCTCTTATTGCAAAAGATAAACAATTGCATTAAAAAACATATAAATGTCACTACTCTCTGCAATCCAGTTTTAGAATTATATTGATTGCTTAGTAAAAATCTCTAAAAGCAGAGAAATTGTTTAATAATCTGTTTTAACTAGGGGTGCACCGGATAGTACTTTTTGATATCCGGCCGGAGCCGGATATGACCGGATAGTAAAATTTGATATTCGGCCGGAGCCGAATACCTAAGTGTCTTGTAAATAGCTTGTATTGCTGAGCATTTTACGAAAGTGTTAAATAACATACCTATATTTGTTGGTAATATTTTGTTTTCCTTTTATATACCTATTGTTTTAAACTCTTTTACTGATTGATTTATTAAAGATTAACGGTATTTATAAACATAAATTAATCTGTGTAGCATGAGCGTGTCTGTGTGTATGTACGAGGCCACCAACTATAATGGCTGTGTGTTGGAGGGTCAATGTAAAATATGTTAGTATATATTTAACTAGTTACTAATGTAAATCTCTCATCTGGCTTGCATGGTGGTTGGATGTATGTGTTCAATAATTTCTGACCAACAACTGGTCATCAGACTTGTAATTTTAAGTCCAAAGGCTGCTTCTGGTTCTGGCTTCAAGGGCTTAATACTGATAGCTGTTAGTTAATCGTTGGAATCTGAAGCGTAGTAGCAGTCATATATTTATTAATCCATTTGCGGCAAACGATATTTTATTAACAGCAGGAACATCTATTATACCTACTCATAGCCTGAGATTTAAATGTTGCGAAGCATAGATTTAATTGTAGTCTGTAGGCCTATTATTGATATCTATGTTTAGATCTACTGTTATATAGATCTAAGAGAATTAGGAAAACCAAGATGAAAAAAAAACTCACCCACACCCTCCCTACCAAACAAAAACATAAAAAGACTTTATGTTCGACTGATCGTAACAACATGGTCAGATAGACTTAGTGAGCCTACACATGTAG
The DNA here is from genome assembly GCA_030265305.1 of Biomphalaria pfeifferi. Taxonomy (NCBI): domain Eukaryota; kingdom Metazoa; phylum Mollusca; class Gastropoda; family Planorbidae; genus Biomphalaria; species Biomphalaria pfeifferi. The sequence goes on from JASAOG010000118.1 coordinate 348,761, forward strand.
TCCTAGTGTAGTATGTATAGTTGATGGTGTTGACCTTCACGCGTTTTTTTTCCTTGGGCATACGCAATAGTGTTTAGTGTGCAGGCAAAAGATAACACATTGGCATGATCAATCAAGCATATAGATAAATTATCTCTGTACCTTAGTTACCGAGGTCAAGTGTTTCTTAACATTCCAGCATATTTTTTCTTTGTTTGCTAGATCTAATTGTGGTGCTTTAGATCAATTTATTTTCTGCGATGTTAAATTTAACTGTAAGGTTTTCCTTTATATATTAAGTTAATAGAATTAACTCTTTCAGTGCGAATTATTTAGATTAAAAAAATGAAGTTTTCCGGGATGAACACACATTTTCAAGAGGGGTAGAGTTACTAAAACTAACATAACTTTTTTATTTTATTAAATAATCTAACATATTTGATTTTATTTTAAAGAAAAATGAATGGGCTACAAAGTTATAATAAATAAAATTAATTATTCAAGAAAAATATTTTTTCATTAATTTTAAACTGAGCACGGAAAAAAAAAATATATTAAAAAATTTGCTTAAAATCGATATACTGAAAGATTTAACCTTATAATTAAACATTTAAACCATAAATATTGAAAAATCCCAATACTAAACACACTTAATCACTTCAAATGTCATAAAAGATGAACAAATACTCTAAGAAATTGTATTATTTACATCTTTCGGGTCCCGGGAAATAAACTAAAAAGAGGAACCATTAACACAATTTTGTCTTTTTTTAAAAAAGAAAGTTGGTACTGCATCAAATTTACTACCAAAACAAAGAACAATCACTCCCACATCCGGGAAATAAAAAAAAAAAAGAGAAATAAAAAAGTTTAACTTAAAAAGATAGTGAAATGAATATTATAAACCAAGTTACTCGCTGAGAGTAATTCCGCACTGACCAGCACTAGAGTTAAACAATGAAATTAGTTTTCTTTCTAAAAGTTTTAATACAAGGGGAAAAATACATAGACGCACACATGCACATATTTGTTTTATTTTATTGTGCAATGAACGTGTGTTCAGCGCCCTAAATGACATTTCTCTACAAGTAAACAAACTTAGTCTCATCATCTAGTCACCTCTAGACAGTGTCAATATTTCTCAACAATCTGCGTTAATCCATTCTGGCTTAAGAATGGCTTAAGAATGGTCAATGTCTATCAATACATTGTCATGGATTAAACAAATAAGAAGTTGGGGGTTTTAAAAACAAATCCTTTTATTTGAAACAAAAACGTTAATGTATTTCAGAACTGACATTATTGATTCATGTCCACTTTATGAGTATTGGTTTATTTTTATTAACATGGAGATTTAGTTTAAATTTCTTGTTGGACATTTATCAGCATCAATTACCTTTATATTGTTTGCCTTTCGCCTGTGTTGTTTCGATATTTAAGCGTTACCTCCGTTTGGCGTATCTGGAAAAGACTTAGCGCGGAGGCGCATAACACTATTAAAAGAAATACAGGTGTAGCTTTTACTTTCCGGTTTACTATCCAGTAGTGATATCTGACTGGAGCTGGATAGTGAAAAAGTGCCGAATATTTGGCAGAAGCCGGAGCCGGAGGGACTATCCGGTGCACCCCTAGTTTTAACTGTTAATACTTTTTAGATCTAGATCTATAGGATCAAATGGAAAAAATGTTTTGTATCATCAGAAATATCTTTGGGAGTTGTGAATGCAAGGCATGCATATGACCATTGTGAAACATTTATGATATATTAAAAAAAATGTATAATAATTTTGATTTGGCCATTAAGATGTTGTTTAATAGGTGTTTATATTGAAAGTCTAGGAGTAAAAATGTATCATTTACTTTCATACTGATTTAGGGATAGAAATTTATTAATACTTTTCTACAGATTTATCATGCTTTTTTTAAATCACTATAATAAAACATTTTATATTTTTGTTTTGAAAGAAAAAGCAACTGCTAAAGTGTCTCACATTTTTGAAGAAGTGGCTGAAGAAATGAAGGGGAAAGCAACACTGGCCTACATTAACTGTGGGTATGTTAAACTTGAATAAATAATAATAATAAATTAATAATGATCCTAAATCTTAAAAAAAACAAGGTTACAAAGACAGTTTGTGTGGAAACACAAACTTAAAATTGGCCCCCGAAGTGGTCCACCCAGGCAGGTAAAAAGGCAGGTTTCAATATTTTCAGAATGAACATCGGAATGAAATTCTATCAAAGACAAATGACAGAGAAGAATGGAGAAAGAAGGTTGTGTGGTGCCCCAAAAGACCAAAGGATAGGTGAAAGTGAATGTGAAGTTAGATGTGAACTGTTCCTAACTGATGTCTTATAATAAATATCTAATTGATCTAATTGTTTTGTAAAGGGTCAATCTCTTATTCAAAGCCTCAAGAAAAAAAAACATTTCCCTAAAAAAAATATTAAAAATTTTCCTTTAGTCAAGTGTTCTGTTGCTATAGTGCAGCACTGCAGTTCACGCGATAATATGAAAAACTACTTATTAATTGCTGTTTTAATTATGTCCAACTTATATGCATACTAAATAGATTTTTTCTCTTTAAAAAAAAAGTAAACATTTTTTTGTGTGTAAATGTAGTAGTTAGTATGTAGTATGACACAACTTACTTAATTTAGCAATACAAATGTAAAAAACAATTTTTGACAAAAAATTAAAAACCATTCGCATAAGTGTGTTAAAAATATGGTAAATTGTCACCTCCTCTACTAAAGGCCTCCCATGTTTGTTACTATTAAATTTATAGTGAATAGTTGTAAAAGTTGTGTATTTTTTTAAAAAACTGCTTGCATAAGTGATCAGAAAAGAAAAAAGTAGCAGTAGCATCAGAACTTTGAATGGTCTAAAATATTAGGATGTTGGATTTTCACTATCTTTTCTAGTATACGAGATCTAAACGGGACGGACAGACATTCCACACAAAACTAATAGCATCTTTTCCATTTTCAGGGGCCGCTAAAAATTAACAATCGAGCAAACAATTTTAAGTTAACGAAGATTATTCAAATTGGCAATATGTTGAAACATTCTGATCATTCAGTCAAAGATGCAAATTCAGGCCTGCATTTATTCAATGCCTTGAAGAAAGTTGTTCTTATTACTCGTTTTCATAGCCTTATTAGACCTTTCATGGACAGAAAAACGTTAAGAAAAGAAAATTAAAATTTTTTTGCAGTTTGTCATTTTTCATTGGTGATGCACCTTTTTGTATTATTGGATAATTTCATCAGAATCGTTACATAATTGTAATGTTTCATTAATTTCATTAATCCTAAATTGATTTTTCTATTCATTAGGGATGATAAGAAAGTATGTAAACAGCTTAAAGTTACTCCAACTACTTTTGATTTGCGACATTATAAGTAAGTATATTTTTCTTTGTTTAATTGAAACTTATGAATCCAATCAAATCAAATGGTTCGATTTACATAAAATGATATTAACTAAGTTTGATCTATTGTTCTCAATGAATCTTATTCCAACTCAGACGCCATTTAAAGAAAAAAGAAATCAATTTATGTAAATCGAAGATGATGCATTATTATTATTATTTTACATTTATCAGATTTCTTTTGTGTCAATTACTTGTAGAATATCAACTTGAATTAGTGCATTAGGGAGTTTATTGTGTAACAGTTTTGTGTTATTATTGTTTTATATACGTGTATATGAATTTAGTCCCCTTATTAGGTTTTGACACGTTTTTTGCTCCCACTTCCCATTCTTGGATTAAGTTGAAATTTTGCATAATTTTTCATAGTTGATAACAGAACACAAATGAAATAAAAAATTAACCAGTAAGTTAATCATCTAGTACTAGATCATTAATTTTGTTTTATATAACAGAAAGGGAGATAAACCCCTTAATTTGCAGATAAATGACAATACTTTGCTGTTCCTTCCCCATACACTTGGTTTTAAAAAAAATATTAAATTTTATTACATGTTTTTTTTTTTTTTATTGATTCGTGTCTTGTCTATGCCAATGAAAAATTGTGCGAAGTTTCAACTTAACTTGATCCGAGAATGGGTGTGAGAGAAATAAATGTACACACTTTTTACCAGACAGACAGAATGAGTTGATATAAGCTTTGTAACAATGTTCTTTCTAAGTAATATGATGCCAGTACTTAGGTTTGCCTCAGAATAATAATTCAGTGTCCCAAATTGCTTGGCTGCACTCTGGGCAAGCTATTTCATCTGAGGCTTGTGTCAGTCACCTTGATTTTCTTCTCTGTTTGCATAAGTTTTCACAGTGCTGTCCCACACAGTGTCCATGTTAAAGATTCATTGTGTCTCTGAAAGGTTTTCTTTGTCCACCTTATGCTTGCTTTCCTTCTATTAGATGGAGCCTTTTAGGGATGTGGGTAGTTGTCCATTTTGCAGATTTAGACTGCATCAGGATTGTGTGGATGCTTTGCAGGCCCACTCTTTTGAGGAACTTTTATGTCACCTTTCTTGTCGGACCACGGGATATGTCAAAGTTGATCAGTTTCTTTGTATGTCTACTGTTGTTTTAAGAGGCATAAAGCAATTTTCATTATTGACATGTTTATAAATGAATCTAATTTTCCTCTCATGTTTGTCATTTTAAATATATTTAAACCTACCTTTTCATCTGAAATGAACTTGGCTTCAGGACAAGAAGGTCTAAACCTCCTTTAATACCCTAACAAAAACTGTTTGGCTTTGTGCCTCAGAGCTTCCATTCAAGTCTAGGGACACTACAGAATTCCCCCTCAGCTAGAACAGGGGTCAGTAACCTTTTGATTCGGAAGAGCCAAAAATTACAAATTACAAAATTTCAAAGTTTTTAAAGAGCCACAATGTTTTTTCTTGCCAACTATAAATAGTACTTCCATAAATAAAGTTCTTTGATAAATAAAAACGAATCTATTTATTCATAAGAAAAAATATCAATTTATTTATATATAAGTTGTATTTTTCACAACAAATATATTAATGACATCATTAGATAATTACTTATTATGTAAGTAAATAAATTAAAAGAATTAAACATTTACATACAACATTAACTTCTACTTCAATAAAAAAACAATTGAGCAAACAAATTCAATGAGAGCGATGGCTTTGGTTTTAGAAAGTTTGGATACATTTGTCTCACAACTTGTTTTTAGTTTCAAACACGACTCTAAATTTTCATTTGTTAGTTGGCTTCTTACTTTACTTTTAATTATATCCATTCAACAGAATGCTTCCTCGCATGAATATGTCGATCTGAAGATAGACAGCACTCCAAAAGCCAAACTTTTCCCTTTGCTTTAGCAATCTGGAGGACAATCCATGCGTCGAATATAAATGCCTCATCTCGCGGCATTTCTTTGAAAGCAGTCCACTTTTGTTGCATTACGTACATACATTTCTGGATCTCCAACTCTTCCAACTTATTTTCAACTCTGTAAATTCTCCACTCCACAAAGCTTTACTTTTTTAAGCCCACTTTCAATTCCAAATGGCTCAATGTGGATTTCGTTATTATATGTGTTGAGGGGATTTACTATGAATGCTAGAATGGTTTTGTTGGTTTTAAAATGCTCAAATCTCTCTGCAAATTCATCTGTATTTTTTTTATAACTGTGCTAAAGTAATTCCTGTCAACAGATGCAATGGTTTTATCATGATATTGCTTTAGAAATGGAAAATGAAGTCATTTACCGCTCTGAATAAGTAAAGTAAAGCTTCCCTTTCAGATCTTGTGATCTATAGGGCAAAGGATGTAATTGTCATCTCTTTCTGTAGCCCACGGTTAACAATGGTGTCATGTGGCCAGCACAACAACCAGCCGCCTTTATTTTCTCCAACTAATGTCAGGTACCCATTAGAGCTGGGTGGATTTAGAAACGCCAAAAATATCCAGAGATTAAAAAATCCCAATCTTCACCAGGATTCTAACTTGGGACCTTGGTTCAGTAGCCAAGCACTTAACTGCTCAGCCACCGCTCTGATCTTCTACGAAATTCAATTTTCTAGTAGTTTTAGATTCAGCTCATTTACTTTTGCTGATATATCCATCATTTTTGCAACCATTTGTCGTTCTCTAATTCAGGGGGATTAATACCTTTTTCATTTAGGAATGTATTTATTTCATTCAAGCACAAAAGCTAGACGTTTCAACCCCATACCTTTAGAAAGCCATCACACTTTATTGGGAGGTTGGAGGTCGGAATACTGAGTTTCCATTTCGTGAAACATAAGAATTTCATGGAGAATCGTAGATTCTACTTTATTTTTCCTGCCATACTTCTAGCTCCATCAGTTGCTATTGAAACAATGTGATTTAAGTTGATTTTATTGTCTTTAAGGCATTTTTGCATGGCATTCGCTAAATATTCTTTTGTAGTTGTCACGAGAGCAGTAGCAATCCTTGGGAAGACATATACCTGACAAAAAAGCCAACTTGTGCCGTGTCTTTTATGTCGCAAGACTCATCTATATCAAGTGATAAGGCAGAAGAAAGTTGAGTTCAAATATGTTACTTTTGAAGACATGGGGAAGAGGTGTGGTGAAAGAGTACAATTGGCCAAGAGATAGAATCGGTGCCTAATCTTAGTAAATTGATTCAAATTTTTTTTCGATAAAATAAATAATATTTCAGAATGGAACTAAAGAGCCACAGCTTAACATCCAAAGAGTTGCATGTGGCTCATGAGCTGCAGGTTGCCTACCCCTAAGCTAGAACTGGGCAAAGTATGCATCAAGCTGTGCCTCTTTTTCTTCACCATGCTATTATCGATTGCTCTTGCTTGCACAGCCGGTCTTCTTATTTTGAGGGGTGTATATTCTGCCAGACACTACAACCCAATTGGATTCTTTTCAAGATTTTAAACATTTCTTAATCACTCACTACTGGATTATATTATGTCCCTAGACCTTCATTTCCCTATAAAACAGTGGACATATAGAGGCTGCCTATGACTTATAGTTTTCTTTTTATTTACTCTAATTTTTTTGTTGATGCTTATCCACTAAAAAAGCTCCCTCTCCTCTATTATTAATTCTTAAGCCTGGCTTAACAAATGTAATTTAAGTATTTTTCTAAAAAAATTATCCAGTGTCATTTTCATTTCTTTGGAATCAACAGGAATTCAGCATTCAATTTTCTTAGTACTGTTTCTTGTATTGAATATGGTGATAATTTTACTATTTATAAAATGTCAATAAACAAAATCAATTGCAATTGATGTTGTCTCAGAATATCAACTAGAAGAGTAAAATATGGAATACAAATTTTGTATTTAGTTTCTTTTTCTTTTTTTCATTATTCTAAGAGATTTTTATTATTATTTTTTTAAAATTGTATTTTTATATAACTTTTTTATCTTTTGTGCCATTTCTTTATGATATTCTATTACCTTTCCAATATTTTAAACCAAATAAAAATTATTATTCATTAAATTTCATTATACTCTCATTTATTATTCATTAAATTTCATTATACTATCATTTATTATCCATTAAATATCATATACTTCATTTTCTTAATAAAAGTTAGATAATATTTGTTAAAAAAAGAGAAATAGATCTAAAATACTTTTGATATGTTTGATTTAGAGATGGAGAATATAACAAAGATTATGACAGAAAACTTGCTGTAAAGGTAAGTTCATTTCTTACAGCCCCTGCAGGGAAAAGCTGCTATTGTTTTGTGCTGTTCATCTTGTCTGGCAAAAAATTAATCCCTTTTTCAATGTCATTTTATTATTTCCTTCAGCAAGCTTTATATTTAAACTAGCTGATACCACAGGTTCACTACAGTTGGCATATGAAAGGGATCTTATTACAAACTCCTCTAACTGGCCTTAAAATCTATTAGTCCCTTTTTTGTTGTTTTTTTCATTCTTTATTCGAATAGCCCACAACTTGTTAATTTAAACTCTGCACACACACTTCATTGGCCCTTTAATTTTTAGTTGGAAAGAAAGAATTCATGTTCTGTATTGCCTACATTATAACTATTTCTCCAAACATGGACTTTTTGTCCCTTGCATTCTTCATTGCAATGTCCTACATTAATAACTTCTCCCAGCATAATCATTTGCCTCTTCTAATGAAATGCCATCCCAGTCTTCCACATTACTTGATTTCTAGAAGCACATAAAATAATGCCCTTTTCGTTAGTTTGATTTGAATGATTTTCTTTTATTGTTATTATTCTGTGGAACAGCCAGCATTACTAGGACACCCCCTTCTAAAAAAAAATGTGCATCCTCCAATGGGAAAACCATCTCCACAACCACACATTTCATAATTCCTTAAGGATGTCACACTTTTGATTAATTTGACCAAAAATTATTTTTTTATTTAATGCAAAGGCTAGCAAACCATAGTTTTAGAGACAGCACACATTTCTTTGAACGTCAAAAAGGAAAAATTTGCTTTTTTCGACAGCCCACATTACGATTCCCCCACCCCCCACACTACACACAATTTTGTCTGTGAATTATAGAAATACTGAAGAATGAAACATTTGAGTTGTGCTCCTCTTGAGGATCAGTTTGAACAGGGCAATTTAGTCCACTCTTTACACAAGATAAAAAAAATAAAGCTTAAATAACTCCACTCCTACAAATGGTATTTTACATTCCAACTTCCCTAAAAAAAAAATTAAAAATACACACACACTTTTAATTGTCCCTCATATTCAATGTGATGTCTCATTGGATTTTTTATTTTCGTTATAGAATACATGTAGATCTGGATCTAATTATCATAAAATAGTGCTTAACTTTATCTGATGTTACAGACTATACATTTTATGCTGCAGTAATTTTCTAAACACACAGATCTACCTACCTTCATACATATATTCTGTGCTCTCAAAAAAAAAAAAAAGCAAATATCAGTTAGGTTTCATTAAATTTTAAAAAAAATATTTTAAATATTAAAATATTTTAAATATATGTGCACACACATGCACACTCACACATGCACCCCCCCTCCCACATACACTTAAAGCACATATGTACTGACAAACACACTAAGACAGATGCACTCAAAGACACACATTCATATTTTGCATACCTAACTACCTATTTGCTCTAAAAAAAAAAAAGAAGGAACTATCAGTTTAGTTTCATTCATTGTATATATTTATTTCATACATGTACTCCTAAAAAAGAAAGAAGCAATGTTTATAAATATGCATTAAAAACAAGACAAATATGCTCAAAAATGTGTTTTTCCATGCATAAAAAAAAAGAAAAAAGGTATTATGTTGTGCTATTAAACATTTGTATTTGGCTTTATGAAAAAGTTTTGGAACAAATCTTGCCAGAAAAAATCATTTTGGAAAAATTAACTCTACTGTTTTGATTGTTTAAAGGGCTTAGTTTTTCTAGGTATATGCTGAGTAATAGTAGGTTACATTTTCATATTTTATTCATTCTCCCCAAGGGGGAGAATTAGTGATGATAATCAGTGAGTCAGCTATTAAAAAATCCCACAGCTATTTGTAATATCTTTTCTGTTTTTACATAAAGGTGTCTTTTATGTCTAAAATCTTTTTACCTTTCTTAAGAATGTAGTTATCCAAGTGTTAGTTTTTTTTTAATCAATATTCTTACAAACAGCATTTAGGATTTTATTCATTTTTTTTTAAATGTTCAAATTGACAAACCAGACATTGATGATTGATGTTATAATTTTAACTATTGTAGATGTGAGCGTGACCTTTCTAACACATTGACAAGACTTTTTGCTTGAACTAAAAGAGGGCTTTTTTCTTATCTTTGTTCTCAGTTTTTGGTGATATAATAGCCAATAGAAATCAAGATTACAAAGAGATTACAATGCAGAGAAAAAGCATGTATATCTTTATCATAAATATCAGAAGTTATGAACTAATAGCAACCCCAATCCTATCTGAAAAGGAGCATAAGTCTTATCAATAACATGAACCTACTACCTCTTAAATCTTGTTTATATACAATACACATTTATTTTTACTGATATAACAATGGGCTAATCTGTTATTTTAAGTAACTTTCATAAACCCTTAATCTCAAAGCCTAGGTTCCTATATTTTCTTTGTTTTCAGTTCTTCTTATATTATGAGACAGTGGTAAGGCGATGTCAAAAATCGTAGCATTTTTTTCTTTTTTATCAATAAACAACAGTCAAAATAGGCCTATCCCATTATAATAACTAATCTTTAGACTCAAGAACTTCTTGTCGCGAGTATTTGTAATAATTATTGATCAAATTATGTGTCAAAGCCAAGTGTAGGTGTATTAATTTTGCAACTTGGTTATTGCGACATAGGTAGGCAGATTCTGATAAGGCAGATCATCCTGCCATTATATGTTCATTTGACTCACCCACATTTCCACATTTTATTAGTGACCTACAAAAGGGTGGAATGTCTGTCTGTCCATCTGTCCGTCTCGTTTAGATCTCATAAACCAGAAAAGAAATTGAAAATCCAACATCATAATATTTTAGACTTTTCAAAGTGGGGTCCAATTGCTGTATTAATTCTGTATCTAATCTCTTCATTCGTGATGCGGTCTTTGTAAGTAACACATAGGATTTAACTATATCTTTATCAGTTCATTGAATACATATGAATATTAACAATGTAATAATAATAACATTAAAAAATCTCCATGTCCTGTGGTATCAAGTCATTAGTTGAACTAACAATTAACAGTATCAGCAACACCTCTTGACTGAGCACGTCTTTTGTATAGATGAAGATAGGGTTGTAGTTTTTGATAGTTTGTAGTTCATAGTATTCTTTCTGAAAATATTGAATCCAATTTCAAGTTTGCGTTTTCACACAAACTGTCTTTGTAACCTTGTCATTATTATTACAAGTATTATTATTGTGTTAATTTGTAAAATGCCACCGAGTTAATTTAAAAATGTTAAAAAAAAAAATTATTCCTGTTGTAACATTGAATGAATTGATATTTTTGTTTATAGTCAATGGTGAACTTCTTATTAGATCCAACTGGGGATTTACCTTGGGAGGAAGATCCAACAGCTGTAGATGTAGTTCACATAACTTCAGAAGATGTAAGTGATTTTTGCTTTTTGGGTTTTGCCAACCTTAACCTTTTGCTTTTATAAAATTTAATCTTAAAGATTAGCAATGAGTTGTTTTTTTAAACTTACTGCTCCTATTTCATAAACAAATAATTATTTGGGAAATAATAAATTGTTGATGGCCTCCTTCAGTTGTAGTGACTATAGTTCATATTGTAAAATGCTTTTTCATGTGGCTGTGAAGGCCTATTTTGGAGAGATCATCCCGTCCACACATTCACAGGTTAAAGTGGCTTTTGCTTTGGTGGTCAATTTACACTTAAATTGCTTTTCTTCCAGAGCTGAGAACATGTTTTCGCTGTCCATAGCTTTCTTGGTCACCACATAGTGCAGTCTAGGCCAATATCATCCCAATAGTCAGTATTGATATTAACTGATTTGAGGGCAAGTTTGTTTACATTCTCCTGTTAGTGAAAACTGTTCTACTGGACCCAGTATCTGAGCAAATTGTGAAGGCCAGGGGATGGACTATTTATATTGAGACGCATGCCTATGGAAGCTTTTTATTTGCAGTAGAGTGCTTAGATCCATCTGCCTTTACCACTTAAAGCAATAATAACCTTGTGGAACCTATTCATGCTTAAAATTTTTAGAATTGTTTAATGGTCACTACCTCCTGATTGTTGACTGAACATTTTAGGTAAGTAAAGGTACCCCATTCAGACCTGCAATCAAGGGGTAGATGATATAAAGCTCATCTTTTTCAATGACCAATGCGTGGATTTGTGGAGCTATATTAGTTCTGATGAGACTTCTGAAGCATGACCAAATGAGGCAGCAGCCCTCATGCAGGCATCAACTCATTTTATATAGCGTTGCTCTAAAGAATCTTGCAAAGAGTGTTTGGAGCAAGCACACAAAATTGCAGCTGCAGGAGGCATGCTCTCACTCTTTGAATCTGCTTACGGTCCACAATACCAAATGCCTTTAAGAACTGCCTATGGCATCATCTTGCTTCTCAAAAAGTCTGACTTACGTAATCGGTGGACAGAGCACTATAGTTTCCTTTTAAGGAACAAAAGAGTTGTATCTCTTGAAATTTCACAAATGGAAAATAAAAATGGAACTCTGAATATCCATATCTGTAGAGGTTGAAATGGCAATCAAGAAATTCAAAAGACATAAATTGGCTGCCTCAAAGGTCTTCATACATTAGTCATAAATTATATACATTACATTACTTACATGACATAAATTATATACATAACATTACTAACATACACACCTTAGAATCTGCTTTTTATAATAGATAAAAATTATCATGGAATCCCCATATTGACAAAATTATTAAAAAATTAAAGTTTTAGGGTTTATTAAAAGTAAGAACATGAAAACTAAAATGCTATTTAACCTTGGTTAGGTAAATATTAGAAAATGTCTCAAGAAACTAGATCAGATGCCAAATAGAGCCGTCAGATTTATAACAAATTTATAACATCATTAGTGAAAATCAATTTAGAAACAGGTCAGAAGACTAAAAAGTAGCAATTATACATAAAATACTGAACCATAATTTACAAATACAAAAACAAAACCTAATAAAAAACTAAGGACGACACAAAGATAAAAGCCACATATCTTATTCCTTATGCTAGAACAAATGTGTACAATTGATCTTTTTTCCCTAGTGCTATTAGAACATGGGATGGGTAGTCTGAATCAGCCAGGAAAACCAACGACTAAGCAGAGTTTAAGTCACTGATTACCGTGCATAACTATATTGACACATGAGATGCATAGGGCATAATGACGTTTAATTTATAAGATAAGATACAAACATTGTACAATGTTATCACTGAAATGCTGACTCTGGCCTATTACCAGTTCATTTGAGAAGCTCAAATCCCCACACTGTGTATTCACAAGAGTATATTCCTGACTGTCTGTTCACTTGTCATGCTTGATCGCCCATAGTACTCTGTCCATGTGACATCCAGTGCACAAGGCCAGCCCTATTGACACCTTCAGTTAATTTATAACAGTATGAAATAATCTTTTTTTTTACTTTTCAGAGTTTCTCAAAATTGTTGAAAAAAGACAGAAATCCTCTCCTAGTTATGTTTTATGCACCTTGTAAGTACAAGTTATATTTATATTCTCATTGTTTTGTACATTTTATATTTTAAAAAGAATAAAGTATTTGCTTATATGTATACAGAAAAGAGACCTGGGTAAGAGCAGTGGAGTGAACACTGATAGTCTTCTTGCACTTAATTCTGTATTTAAAAATAATTATATTTTTGAGCTGTTGCACACCAGGATTTTTAGGAGGCTCGAATCCAACCAACTCTAATGGTTACCTTCTGACATTTAGTTGGGGAAAGTAAAGGCAGGTGATCATTGTGCTGGTCAATGACACCAGATTGTCAGACAACTGTCAGCCTTATAAACAGATGACCTTTACCTTATCTTTTCCTATATGTAGTAAGTTCTGAAAGGGTACTGATTTTTTCTTTTTTAGGTTGGGATGAGTTTGGGAGAGATTCAAAATGGTTTCTAACAAATATCAAGGAATTATGTTTTTTTGTTTTTTTTAAGCTTCACTACCTACTCTTGCCCATGTAATATCATTGAAGATAAATTGCCATTTTTTTTAGTAGATCAAAGATGTCAGAAAGATAACATCCATGTTGTGTAAGGGGAAACAGTGTAAATGGTTCTATGGGAGCATCTAAAAAATTTGATAATGTCAATAAGGAAAGTCAATCACCTGAGTCTGTCCCTTTCAGATCTACATTCCGCTCCCAGGCGAGTGATCAAATGGTTTGGACAAACTGCCTGGTGCAGTATCTGATTGATAAGGTGGAAGACATCTGTCACCTGGAGTAGCTGAGGTGGTTGGGTTGGAGTCTCTTGCCGGAGTTGTCAATGCTGCCCTGCATTTACCTTTGCAATTTTTCTCCATTTATGTAAAAACCATTTAGCTTGTTTATGTCAGTAAATAAAGGGTTAATATTGGCTGATTAGCCAAAAGTAGTTATAGGTGACCAGTCTGTCTCACAGATTGGTTTGAGCAGTTTTTCCTTGATTATTATGGCCAGGGTTAGAAAGTGGCAGCACAAGACCATGGTGAATGCAATATATGGGTGGTGTCAGGTAGGAATGCCTTGGGTCATTTTTCTTCTATTCAGAATCTCAATACTGGTATTTAGAATGTACTGGTTTACCTGGTTTTGAATGCTTATACATTTTAATGGTATTTCAGTCAATAAAAATATCTCTTTACTTTTTAACTCAATTTTGATCAAGTTATTTAACTGTAAGGTCTAAGTTGAATGAATTATCATTATGCAATAACTTTAACATAGACTAGATGAATATTGTTTACATATTTATTTTGAGTTAATTTCTTTTAATAATATTTTTTTCAGGGTGTGGTTATTGTAAACGGTTAAAACCAGAATTTGCAGCTGCAGCTAGTGAAGTAAAGAATGATGCAGTAAGCAGAAATCAGGTTATATTGATGTAACAGTTTACTTTTTACACATTGTAAGTAAATTAGATGTTGAATCAAACTGTTTGACTCCTCAGACACTTGTAGGTATTGATGTTGACAAGCCACATATGATGCATTTAAGACTTCAGTATAACATCACTGGATTTCCAACACTATATTATTTTGAGTAAGTTTCCCAGTTGCAATGATAAATTTTAGCTTATTTCTTGTCCTTACTTTAGCACAAGCCACTCTTTTAAGAAATATCCACTCATTGAAAAAAAAACATGAATAATTTTATTTGATAAGTCTAACAACAATAATTACATATTTGAATAACAATAATGAATTCAAACAAGCAAAATAAATTTAAAAAAAACTTTTTTAAAAAACTCTTTCAGTACTTATTATTTTGATTTTAAAAAGAGTTTTTAGGGACAAACAAAAATTTGCAAGCAGGTAGTGTTACTAGAACTAGTCTAACTTTTTTCTTTATTACATACCCTAACATGCTGGTATTTGATTATATTTTAAAGGAAAATGAATTGGCTACCAAAGTGTAATAAATGAAATAAATTATTTAAGAAATTAAAAAAATGTATTAAAAAATTCATTAAACCTTATTCTACATTTAATTAATAAATATTGAGAAATCTCAAACCTAAACACTATTACTCACTTTAAATTCTATAAAAGATTGAAAAATGCACCCAAAAAAATTATATTATTTTAGATATTTTTGGACCCCTGTATAAACAGACAAGCAGATCCACTAACACAATTTTGTCATTTAAAAAAAAACCATCTTGATCCTGCATCCAATTAACAACCAAAACAAAAAGCAATCACTCTTACATGCGAAAAATAGAGAAATAAAACTTTAACAAAAAAGATAGTGAAACAAATATCAATTATTTTGGATCAGTCATGTATTTAAATTTTTATAGATATAGACCTACATTAGTAAATGTGTGCGATTGTCAGGACTTAATATTTTAATTACTGAATTATTAATGTGTTTATGTATTAAAACATTATTAATTTGCAATGTATGTATGTGTTATAATTACTTTATAACATATATTGCTTTTAACCCCGAATTCTGCCCGACAGCCTCACCATACACACTCACTTGTGCATTAACTAAAAAAAAAATGTGTATGATGATTTAAATTAAAATATAGATTTAATCTAATGATATTTATACAATGAAAA
The DNA here is from genome assembly GCA_030265305.1 of Biomphalaria pfeifferi. Lineage (NCBI taxonomy): Eukaryota > Metazoa > Mollusca > Gastropoda > Planorbidae > Biomphalaria > Biomphalaria pfeifferi. Next base: position 364,501 of record JASAOG010000118.1, read on the forward strand.
TGATATATAACCAATGTTAATGATAAAACAAATACAAGTACATAAAGATCTAGTATAATAAGGTTCATTCCAATACTCAATTAGTATTTTAAGAAAAATAATATTAACCTTATCAATGATCCACTTCAAGACAAAGTTTCAGTAATCAGGATCATTACTATACAAATGTTCATCACAATCCAAATATCTTCTATCCAAGATACTGTTCACTGACAATCAATAGGCAAAGTTCATAGTAGCATCAAAGCTCACAACTTCACAAAGCACCACCAGGTCTAGATATAGTAATCTGGAATCTGGAACCTCAGACTCGTAAATCAAACTTGAAACATCAGACAGAAAACCTGAGATGAAAACCTCAGTCTTTTAACCTAGAACTGAGACTGAAACCCTATAGAAAGACAAAGAACAGATTCTTCTAATCTAATTACAAAATACGAATACGATTGAATCCAAATAAAAATAACTTTACAATGTGAAATAAAACTCACCCTAAACAGGGGTCAAAATAATCCTTTAAGAATATCTACCAAGGCCAACAATTAGGCTATCCAATACCATAAGCACAAGGAGAAATTCAAGAGCTGAACAGAATAGATCCTGCTTCAGTCTAGCAACATGGCGTGAAAAGCACCAAACGATCTACGACGGAAGTCTACGTCATAAAAAATTATGATGAAGCAACAAGGGGAGATCACCTCTTGCACACAAATAAAACAATTGCAAATGACATCATCAACATAGATGAAAGCGGTGCTATTAAATAGAGAACATTTTTACCATACAACTAATTCAATTGTTGCGACAGCGATTAGAAATATTTTTACCAATTGTTTTATTTAGCGCAAGAAGAAACAAATGAGCGACCTGATTTCGATTTTTTGTAGGCTAAAGCCTTCTCAAGCCAATACGGTTATCCTTCTGCTAGTGAAGAGCTGATGAACAGGGAAGATTGTATAGTTATCTTTTGTCCTATTTCATATTTGTGTTAACTAAGCCTCAGATGACAACTTAAAAAGGGTACTAATTCAGCTTAATTCAGTTCAATTTCTTTCCCTTGTTCAAAATACCAAACAAAATAATTAATTACCAATAGTTAATGAACTCATAATTTTTTTTTTATTGATTCTTGTGTTGTCAGGCAAAAGAAATAATTGTGCCAAATTTCAGCTTGATCCAAGATTGGGTGTGGGAGAAATAACGTGTACAACCTTTTACCAGACAGAGTGAGTGAGCTGATATAAGCTTTGTAATGAAACATATTTGTTCAACAAATTAGTAGTAGTAATCAAATAAACTTAATAAATTAAAAAAATAAAAAATTTATTACAGGAGACATATTCTAGGATTAACTTACATTAAGCTCTTTATTTCCAACTCAAAATGAAAAAATAAAGAGGGGGGGGGTACTAGAGAGTTTGTAGCATGATGGTGCACTTACTTTTACAGGAAAATTCAAATAACAAATAAACTACATGATATTTTGTGAAGCAAGATATGTTCTTAGTTTGATCTAGGGGATGTCAACATAAGTTCTATTCTGTGCTCATTACACTTCTGGCCACTGGGTCACAAAGTAGGAGAGATGATTGGGTTAGAATAAATACATATATCCTTTCATCAAAGGCCATGGTGTGGTGTAAGTAGGGGAGGGCTAACCACTGTTGGCTAATTCCTGACAGTCACATTTTAATCATGAAAAGAAAGGGATGTTATTTTCACCTAAGTCAATTGGTATGAGTATTGACTTGGTAGCAACATGAAATTAAATAAGAATAATAAAAATAATCTTTATTGTCCGTAAGGAAATTTGTCTTACATATGTGCATTTCAAACATTATTCAGAAATTAGAGTCAATAAATTGTCTTCTTTATTTGCAACCATTAGCAAACCAGTCTTAATATGCAATATTTGTCTCATAAACACTTTAATTTTTCATCATATCAATCTTGAATAAATACTAATGTAGCAGGCAAAACCCTCAATTATATCAAAAATAGAAAAGCTATTAAAAGTACATCATATTTTGTAGCTTGCAAAATTTACATGCATTGGCTATTTTTATTTTTAAAATTAATTCTGCAAGCCATTTTTCTTTTAAATATGCCATTTTTTAAATAATACTTAACTCTTTCAGTGCATATTGCTTTGATTTAAAAAAATGGAGTTTTCCAGGATGAATGAAAATATCCAAATGGGGTAGAGAGTTACTAAAACTACCATAACTTTTTTATTTTGTTATAGCTAACATATTTGCTTGTTGTTTTTTTTTAGTGAAAATGAATTAGCTACAAAAGTGTAATGAATAAAATAAATTATTCAAGAAAATATTTAGTTTTATTAAGTTTAAAATGAGCTTGCAAAAAGGAAATACATTTTGAAAATTTTTTTTAAAAATCGATATATTGAAATATTTAACCTATTTGTGTGAGACACAATGGACTTGTTCCATCACGATGAGAAGCAATTAATCAGTAAAGTTATTGACACTTTCGGCATCCATGGTCGATGTTTGCAGTTTTTGTTTGATCAACCATGGGGAGGCACAGGCTACACAGATAAACTTACCAACATGTACAGTAAATAGTTTGTTCACATGTTTAGTTGTTTTTTTGTTTTGTTTTATGATACATGTACTCACAGTGCACTTAATATGGCACAGGGATGGGGGGGACCATTTCTTTCTCCTGCTAAAAATCCTGTGGGCACCCCTGACAATAAGTCTAATGTCTCACCTTCAGGGGCTGCTAGCTTTAAGGCAAATATTTCAAAAGTTTGAAGCCAGCATTTCTAGATCTCCTGAGCATCTGAATCATTTGGATCTATACTAAACGTTCTATTTTTAGAAATCGATCCAATCTTGAAAAGCTCAATTAATCCATAAAATTCTTTTTTCAGTAAATTGTAGTAAACTTATATTGAAAACTCAGAAAACTAATCTCTTTCAAAGGTTTTATTGAACAACAATGACACCATCGTTCAAAGTAACACAATACACACACATGGACACTAAGCGAGCTGAGCTCACCAGTATAAAACAGTTGACAACACACAATATAGAACACAAATACACAAAAACCAAGACCTTTTTTGGAAGGTCCTCATTAACTAGATACTGGTAATCATTTGAACACATCCATTTTGAGACATTGCCTGTTTTCACCTGTCATGTTGAGGCAGAGTCTCATGAGGCACTCTTCTTTATTCATGCTTCTTACATTAATGCCATCACCACAGCATGCAATGCTGGAAGAAAAGTTAGCCTCTCCTTTTTCTTCCTTACCATATACAATGTACTTGATACATTTCCACAAGAGTGATGGATGAAGGAGGGAAAAAAAACACATGCACCTGATGTTGATATAAATTTGTCATTGACTTTATCCACATGTAAACAATGCAATGTTTACACTGGCAGTATGCAGACAGGTCACAACCAAGATCTCATGCAATTGGTGTTATGCGATTGCAGGCAATAATGTAAATTGTATGTAATGTATGATTTGGAAATAAGATTGTTGATGTTGATAGTATTAATTATCAAAAATATCAAACCTGTTTTTTTATCTGCATTGCACAGAGGCTGCATAAGTTTGTGTGATTTTATGTTCCTTTTACATGTAACACCTATTGTCATGTCTATAAAAATAATTTTAAAAATCTTGCTGATTTAATAAATTTTATAGTTCAGATTTCTTTGAACAAAGAATTAAAAAAGATTTATTTTAAATAAAATATGCATCCTTCATATCTTAAAGGAACATGAGTTGACTTCGCTCCAATTTCTAGTAAGATAAAGGTGATAATGAAATTTTGAATTTTAAATAGCACTTTCAGTTTTTGAGATGGAAATGTTACTCACAGATGGGTAAAAAACACACACACTGTAAAAAGGCTGCTCAAAAGTGATATAGATTGATAAGATGCATGAAACCACATTTTTTAAATTTAGATCAACAAAGAAATAATATTTTATGTTCATCTAAAACTTACACACAAATATTAATATGTTTATTTTGAATAAAAATAACTTGGATACATTATTTTCATTCAAGAAATGGTCACTTGAAATTCAAGTATGGTGGAGAGAACAACAAAGCAGGAATAATTTCATGGTTACAAAAGTAAGTGATAACTTGTTTTTTTTTTTGTTACATTTTTTTTTTAATTGTCACTTTTCACCCCTTAAAATCAAATTTTGAATTTTAAAGCATAAATAATCTTGACTAAACTGTAAATCCTTTCTATATTGTTTAAAGCGATTATTTTGTAGTCAGTTATTTAAAGTAATAGCTGAACTCTTTTGCTTGTTAGAAAATATCTAGGCTGTAAACTAATGCACTTCCTTAATAATCTTCAGACTCAAAAGTAATCCTTTTTTATTAAAGCAAATAGATCCCTCTTTTTCAAAAACAGTATAACTGTTTCAGTGTTTATGTACATTAGATTAAGCAAATCAGAGATCTAGAACTGATTAACCAAATATTTATTAGAGTACATGTACTTCTAGGAAAAAAAAAGTTTTTTAAGGAGTTGTATCTGAGAGGCTAAAGAAAAGTTTCCAATCAGGCATTGGAGATGCCAAAGTGAATCATTACAAGTGATGACATTAGTTGGGGAAAAGTAAAGGCAGTTGATCATTGTGCTGGCCACATGACATCTTCGTTAACCATAGGGCACAGAAACAGATGACCTCTACATCATCTGCCCTATAGACCACAAGGTCTGAAAGGGGAACTTTACTTTTATATGATGTTTTACTGATTTAACTTGGACATTGTTACATTTTTTCCCTTTTAATTTTTCCAGCATAAATTTAAGCTTAAAAAGTTTTATTTTTTAAGTCATTGAACATCGTACACATTAATTATGACGATATTATTTTGTTTTTGTTTACTTATTGTACTGGTTAGATTTTAATGCAATTAAGTTTATTGTTATAACTTTCTCTGACTGCTGAATTTAATGTTCCTTTTTTTTCTCTCTAAAATCATGCAACTAGTCCACAAGAAAGTAAAGAAAAAGAAACAGAAGTCGAATGGGCTGATGAGAATTCAAATGTTTTTCATCTAACAGATTTAACTTTTAATGAGTTTATCAAGCAGAATCCATCTGTATTAGTCATGTTTTATGCTCCTTGTAAGTGCATGCTGTTTTATGTCTCACTATAGAATTTATACTCTCATAATAGAAGTTCATTATTTGATAGTTTTATGTCAATGGAGATAATGATGGATAATTAGGATTTGTTTGAAATAAATCAGACTAACAAAGTATGTGTGTGTAAACTATGTCTTTATCAAAAAGTTTTCTTTTGTTATTTTGAAATTCTAAAGAACTAATGATAGAGTTTCAACTCTGACAATATTTGTCAGTAGATAATATCTAGAAAACCAAATATTTGTCTACATTTTTTAAAGTCCAATGAAATTGACCATTTTTCTGTGTGATGGTTGTAACTTTAGAACTACAATAAATAGTTCTGTGATCTTAAATAAAAAAATAATTAATTATGCAATATTTGTTTTTCCAAACAGATCAAGATCATTTTTGTTTACTAAAACTCATTTATTTGGCATCAATTTTTTAAAAATCTTGCTATAATCAATTGAATAAAAAAGTTTTTATGGACACACACAGGGTGTGGTCATTGCAAACAGATGAAGCCAGGTTACACAGAAGCTGCACAGTTTTTAAAAGATGAAGAGGTAAGTTTTTTAAAGGCAAAGCTACCCCCCCCCCCCCCAGCCTAAAAAGAAACCCACAGCAGTTTACACATTGTAAAAGAAATATCTGTAAATAATATGATGAATAAAATTATTTCTTGATGAAAAGGTATTATCTAGAATTAAAATTTATGGGGGAAAAAGCACCCCACCCCAACTTAAAACTTGATTAATTAGAGCTGGTGAAAAACAAAATGCTAGTATTTAGTTTCAACATTTCTCTTTTTGTCATCATCAATAAAATGTTACTTAAAAATGTGCTCTTTCTTATCTTATCTTATATAATACAGACGTTACTTCAAAAAAGAAGATGATTACGTCCTTCGCGTCATGCATTTAGTCATGCATATTAACCAATGACTTAAATTCTGCCAAGTCACTGGTTTTTCTGGCTAGCTCAGGCAACCCATTCCATGCTCTAATAGCACTAGGGAAGAAAGAGCATTTGTACAAATTTGTCCTAGCATATGGGACGAGGAATGTGCCTTTATTTTTGTGTCTTTCAGAGTATTTTATTAAATTTTGTTTTTGTATTTGAAGATTATGGTTCAGTGTTTTAAGACTAAGACTAAGACTGCTTTATTGATCCTTACGGAAATTTGTTGTGATTACAAGGACTCTTTTCTCATATAAAGACAACAGAACAGAAAAATGCACACAAATACAACAGACAACATAAAGAGTTCATTCAGCGACTACACACAGGTATCTTGGTGCATTTCATGTTCCCTGATCAATGAGTGGCGGTGATAGAGTCTGACCGAGTGAGGTACGAACGAGTTTTTGTACCGCTCTGTTCTTGTTTTGATTGACAGCAGTCGCCCACTTCGCGACGACCTGTCGTAGTTCTGATGGAGCGGGTGGCCGTTGTCTTCCAAGATTTTTTCGATTTTTCTTAGGCACTTTTGTTCAAAAAGCTCCTTTATGTATAATTGCTACTTTACCTTTGAGTCTTCTGTCCTGAAGGCTTTCTAAATTTAGTGATTTTACTAATGGTGTTACTCTAGTCAAATGTGAATATTCATTTGTTATGAATCTCACTGCTCTATTTTGTGTTTATTCCAGTTTCTTAATGTTTTCTTGAGTTGAGGGATCCCAAACGGTGGATGCATATTCTATTATTGGCCTAACCAAGGTTAAATAACATTTTAGTTTTATGTTTTGATTTATAGAAATTTCTTTTAATAAACCCTAATGCTTTGTTGGATTTTTTTTATAGTTTCATCAATATGTGGATTCCATGACAGTTTTTCATTTATTATAACACCTAGGTATTTTGCGTTTTTAGTCTGTGTTACTGGTTTGCCATGAATAAGATAAGTGGAATTAATTTGTTTTAGTTTTTTTGTTACTTTAGTTTATTGGATACTAAAAATAAATAAAAAAAGACATTTTCTATCTAGATTCCAGGTGTTTTAGCAGCTGTTGATGCTACCAAAGAGAAAAAAATAGCTTTAGAGAATAACATAAAAGGATTTCCTACTAGTAAGAATTTTGTTGTACATTTTTGTAAAAAGATAAATCATTTTAGCCCTTTTTTTTAAGATGTGAAAGGCATCCTAAACTATATCAGTTGTCAAACTTTATTTACAAAACATTTGTAATGATGACTAGATTTATGCTATTTTAGAAGGTTTTAAGCAATGTTATAATTTTTCTCTGGCTTGTTAGTATTTAGAGGTGTTTGTTTGATAATATATGATACGCTCATTGGGCAGCATTTTTGTCACATTAACTTGATTCTGTTTACCTTTTTATTAAAAATACAATATTTTCGAATAGTTGGGTGTTTTAAGGTTGGAATATTTAAAATTTCCTAGTTCAATTAATGAATGAGTTTTTGTTCTTCTTTACAATAGTATATTTTCATATACCTTTTTGTTTTTTTATTCCACAGTTAGATATTTTAGGTAGGTGATTTCATTGTATTTCACTTTTAATAAAATTAAGTCAGTGACTTAGTACTTTTTAAAATCTGATTAGCTTCTTTTTATAATGTTTCATGAAACATAATTCTTAAAGATTCTATTTTTTAAACTTTCTTTCCTTTAATTTAAACAATATATATGATGTTTGCATGCTTTAAAGACACTGATTTTATTTGTGTAGTTGAAGAAAATCCCTTAACCTAAAGAACACTCTTACTTTTGCTTAAGGGTAGAAAGATATTAAAAAAAAAACTATGATAAAACATTGAGAGATTCTTGATTGAGTACCATAAAAATGTCTTTGCAATTTGGACATGTTATTGACATTTTTTTCTTCCTTTTCGCTCATTTTCAGGAATGGAGAGTTTGCTTTTGAAGTCAATGAAAGAGACAAAGACAAAATTATTGAGTTTATGAAAGAGTATGTTGCTTAACTCCAACTTTCGACAAGTTATTCAAATACATTTATTCAATAAATAGAAAATATTTACAATTATTTTTTTTTTCCCCAACTTGTTGTTAGTCCTAAAGAGCCACCACCACCACCTCCACAAGAAATGAAATGGGAAGAGATAGAAAGTGATATTGTTCATCTTACTGATGATACCTTTAAACAGTTTTTGAAAAAGAAAAAGCATTGCCTTGTTATGTTCTATGCACCATGTAAGTTATTAAATAGGATAACATACAGAAAAAGCGAATACATTTTTAAAATTATAAACAAAAATTATTATTAGGTATAAAACATTAATATATTTCTATCATATTTATGCATTTTATGAACAGCTTTTTGACTAGTTAATATATCATTATTTATTTTGTATTAAAATGTTATGATTTTAAAAAAGTTATAATATCTATCCATTTCAAATTCATAAAAACTTCTACATAAATATGTATTTTGGAAATATCGAATTCTCTATAACTGAGCAGTTATTTAAGGTGTGCACTAAGACTATAATAGTGCCAATATTATTTGTGTAGTGTTTATCGTCATTCCAAAGTCTATTGTTGTTGTTTTTTACATTAAATTAAGTACAAATCATAAAGAATAATAATTTGATTTATATATATATATATATATATATATATATATATATATATATATATATATATAAGGCTTGTCTATAAGTCCAAAGATTAGTGAGGAATACAGTATTTCCCATGGCTGCGTAGCCCCAGCTGTGACCTACATATTTTTCCACATCCAGGGCAAGCATAACCATTGTCTGCAGGTGGTCGATTTAGATTTTCTTTTCGTCGTCTGCGTTTGTCCTTGGCGGCAGTTTTTCTTTTGATCTCAAATGTGCATCCCACGGCCTTCATGAGTGACCTCCAGCTGTCTCGTTCTGACACCGCTTGGAGCCAGGTGCTCTCTTCTATGTCAGCCAAGGAAAGTTGACGCCTAAGCTGGTTTTTGAAGCATTTCCATGGGGTGCCTCTGTTACATTGACCACCTTTTAGCTCACCATAAAAGACTGCCTTTGGCATACGTTTGTTTCCCATATGAGATACGTGCCCTGCCCAGCGTAGCTGTCAGACAATACCGGCGTATGTTAAAATGATAAAATAATCTAAACAATTTTAAACAGGTAAGTCTCGTATGTTCTTCTTGAATGTAGGAAACCATGTTGTTTATCCAAGTTCAAGAGGAGCAAGTTCTAAACCATGCACTGAAAAAGCCCACAATCAATAACTGTTGAGGAAAAATCGTGGCACAACTAGATGCACTGAATCAATGTTGCACAAAGCTTGCTTTTAAGGCATATGAAGTTCACTAAATTAAAAGGGCATTTCATTGCTATAGATTCACTGATGACAAAGTGTGGCCACCTTGTAGTTGATTCTTGCACTCACATGCAGCCAATGTATGCAGTTGAGCAGTAGCATAATCATGTCTTGTTTTGCATAGAACTTTCCTTAAAGTGCTGTTCTGAATTCATGGAAGCTTTGACTTTGTTATGTCTACCTACTAGCTCGGTATTGCACTAGTCAAGGTGGGAGTGTATGAATGTCATAGCAAGCTTCTCTGTGGATTCCATAATTAATATGGTTGGAATAGACCTAATAGAGACAGAGGCCCTTGCAGAGCTGTGGGTCAAAAGACAGCAGAGTTGAGTTAAAGAAAACTCCAAGATTACAAACTACATGGTCAAAGGGAAAATGGCAGTTCAAGATAAAATTTAAAAAATTATGGCTTTTATATAGCGCTACTTTCATGCTTATAGCATGCTCAGAGCGCTTTGGTCCAATCTCAGTTGTGGACAAGTGGGGGGAAAGGGGTATCTAGAAGAAGGTTTTTCTGTTCTGCCTTTAGGCGCTCAGTAAACACAACTCTGCCCGAGTCGTGTATCGAACCTTGAGCCCCCTTCATAGGTAGCCCAAGTTCAAGCGCACTTAGCCTCTCGAGCACTCTTCTGCACTATCTGCTTTTGTAGTGTTGTTTCAAATGCCGATTTTAATAACTTCTGTCTTATCTTTGTTCATGCATTAAACAACCTATAGCTATTAAAATATAGAGAGGATTTTGATTAATCAGACAATATCATGCAAATGCAATAATATCGGTCTCATTAAAAGAAATTGCCATATGTTACAAGAAGGAATGCACTATATTTAAGATACAAAATATAATAATAATAATAATCTTTATTGTCCATATGGAAATTTGTCTTACAATTTCTTACACCAAAGCGAAAGCCACCTTAACCTGCAATATTTGTGACTGCGAGTGTCTCTCCAAAATAGGGCTACACAGCCACATGAAAAAGTGTTCGAGATGAACCATAGTCGCTCTATGACTGAAGGAGGCCAACAATTGAAATATAATATACAAACAAATTTCTTCAAAATTGTATTCCCAATATCCTATCTTGCAAAAAAAAAAACCCATTCATATTACATATATAAAGGGAGCACTTAAATAAAATGTCCACAGACATTGAACATAGCATTTCACTTTATCATGAAGTCTCATTAAATATAGTTCTAGTCTTCAGATACTGTCATTTTTCTGTAGTTAGAGCAACTATCGCAGCCTAGAAATCTTTATTTCTGACACTGCAATGAAGTGCACTGATGATGATACAAATTCTTCATACTTTTTTTATTTAATCTTTTGAAGTTTATTTCTTTCTGGATTGATAAATTAGTACTTTGTCTAATGTCCTCTTTCACATACTTAGGTCCAATTAAGTGGACACTGAATCCTCAAATGCAAGAACTATGTGTTTAAATGATATTTTTAGTCCTTTAGAATTTGGTACAATAAAGCATATGGTATGTATTTTGTACCATACCTTCAGGCTTATAACATATTTATTAAGACTTGAGCTCAACATGCTTAATTTTAGCTCACTCAAGTTTAGATTTCTTAAATTTGTTAACATTTAGTTTGAGGTGTATGTCCAATTTATAGATAAGATGACTTTTTGAAAAAGGGTAGGTGGCTCTGGACAATATGCATTCAATCAGTTTGTGCCTATTTCTGTAGCTGTCATATATTATCACAGCAGACATGCCTACAGTCCCGCATTATGCGGAACCGTCCCGCAAAATCATCAAAAAAGCTCTCATGTTCCGCCGTTCCGCATTCACGATTTTTTTGTTCCGCCAAGTCTGAATTTCGACACTAAAAAAAATATCGCCGTTTTTTCATTATTTATTAATAGTGCGAATTGAAAATATACTGAGTAAAAATATATATGTCTGTGTTAATTGTTTACATTTCATCTCCTTCCGGACCCGGTTTGTCCTATAAAAAAAAAGGCTAAATTTACGAAGAAATGGTTGAGCTAGTGCTAGACCTAGATCTACTGATCTAGGTCTAGATATTAGATCTGTTCTTAGAATCTAGTAAGTGCTAATTAGCCAAAATATTCCGTTCAAATCTCTTTCCCGACAATGGCTGTAAGATACTAGATCTAGTCTAGAGGCTAGACTAGGTCACTAGAAAAAAATAGATTACTAGATATAATATCTTAAATATGATATAGATCTAGACTAATCTAGTCAATCTAGACTTTATTCTAGAGACTAGACTAGGTCACTAGAAAAAAATAGATTACTAGATATAATATGATATAGATCTAGACTAATCTAGACTTTATTCTAGAGATAGATCGAGTCTAGATAGAAAATTAAGTTTAGTACTACTCTAGTAGATCATAGATCTGACTTTTGTAACACTAGCTCCTTGAACTGGTTCCCAAGTAATCTAAGAAAACTTTCAAAAGGATTTTTTAAAAAATACGTTGTTGTTATTAAAGATCTAGACCTAAATGTAATTAATTAACTTAAAATTAGACACAGTAAGGCTAAGGCCTAAATAAGGCTATAGACCTACTTTAAATTACATAGTCATAGTCTAAATTAGTTTCTAGATCTAGAAGTAGGGCTAGCTCTAGATAACTAAAAATAGGATCTAGATCTATCTTAGTATCTAGAAATAGACTTAGAAGGTGATAGATCTCTAGATTTCAGAAGGTGATAGATAGATCTCTAGATTTCTATGCATCATTATGTAATAAATTTATTTTAGTTCTCAATAAGACTATACTGACTATAGATCTAGACATAAATATTTAGATCTATAACTATAATATAATTATTATAATCTGTGTACTAAGACCAAGAGGACTTATTAGATATAGTCTAGATCTAGACTAGTACTAGTAACTAATAGACTCTTAAATTATTTTAGATCTAGAACTAGAGACAACATCTTGTCACATTCTAGTGTGGCTAAAGTAGACCCCAAAATTAGAAAAGGATAGATAATCAAGTAGATCTAGAATAACCTAGACTAGATCTAGTCAATAGATTTAGATCTAGTAGTAACAAATAAAAATAGATAGTAACATTTGAGCCTAGGTCATTAGAATACATTTTGGTTAGAATTCATCATATAATTGATATAATATAGGAGTTGGAGCTATTGATTTTAAACAAAGGACATAATTATGAATTAAAGGTTTTCTTACTTTTAATTATACTATTTACATCTAATTTATAATAAGCTAACTAGTATTGTTATTAAAGTAATATAATTGAAGTTTTATTTATTGCCTACAATATGGCAGACAAACGTAAACGCGTGTATGTTCCACATTGGGGCCTAAAATTCCACATTTTCAACCTGAGTGTTCCACATTCTGGGTCTTGAGGGTAGGCATGTCTGTCACAGTAAGGAGAAATACATTTCTGTGTAGTTTTAACCTAATATTGGAACAAAAAAATGCATAATAGACTGCAGGATGAATTGAATGCATAAATCAGCCACCATTTTTGGTATTATGTAAATGTCTTAACATTTATACATTTGGTATCTAAATCTAAAATGATATATTGTTTTATGACCTTCTGAGACATGTGGAGGAACCTCTTATCTTTAAAGTCCCCATCAGTCTGTTGTTATCTATAAGGTTTATCTTTGAGTCAGACAATTAATGAGGAATGCATTATCTCACGTGGCTATGCAGCCCAAGCTTTGACCTACATATTTTGCCACATCCAGTGCAGACATAACCACTATCTGCCAGTGCTCAAATTAAATTCTCTTTTTTTTTTGCTATGTTTGTCCTCAGCTGTGGATTTCCTAACCACCATACTTGTGTGGCCTTCAGTTTAAGTTTTATGTCTTACTCTTAGAAAAGTTTGGCTATTAGCAGTTTCTGTAAAGTGTAGTTTTGTATCATGACTAATTGTTTTCATGTTTGATTTCTTTTTCTATCTTCTCATGGCTATCTAAAAAAAAGTCATGCTTATGTGTCACTTTACTACTACACTTTACTGTGTAATGAGTTCTCTGCTATACTGTAGTGAAACATGTCAAACTACTCTTGGCAGGAAAAAAGCTGAATATCTTCCACCTCCGATGCCTTTTGTGAATTTTTTAAATTAGGTGACAAGATAAAATAACCAGTGAGAAAGTGCTGAAAAGAACATGATGCCAGGAGATCCACAGTGTTATTAGCAGTAGACCGCCTTGGTTGGCTTTGTCATGTTCACAGAATGCCACAATGTCGAATTGCAAAAGACATTCTGTATGGTGACCTAATAAGGACAATCTCTTCGATTCTGATGAGTGCAGTGTTTCAGATGACTATGCAAATCCAGTTGCAAATTGCATATTTTTCATACAGACTAATACCGTTGGCCATGGGCGATTTAAGTTTTCATCTTCTGTTCCTGTCTTCAATATGGTCTTTTCTTTGGGTCTCAAATTTGTGTCCGACATTGGAGCCCATACAAAACAAACTCGTTATTATAATATCTTATCTTATATATTGCAGATATATAGCATGAATAGCTTGTGTAAATTATTTACCTTACCTAGTATTCTTCATTGGAAATAAGTAGTTAAAAAAATATGTATGAAAACCAAAATGTCCATTTACTGAATTTTCTTGACAGGGTGTGGTCACTGTAAAAAGTCTAAACCAGAATATATGGCAGCAGCGACTGTCTATAAGGAAGACCCTAAAGTTAGTCAGGTTCTTAGATTTGTATAAGTTTATTATTATCAATCTTACTTAGGTTTTGATTTACTAACATAATAAGCTTTCCAATGTCTTGACTAAAGAGCTCACAACAAAGGACCCCAAAAATCCTTTAAAATATGGGTTTGGAGTCTGTCAAAAGTGGATTTTTTTCTACCTCTTAAGTTTTACTGCCATTGTGTCTTAATTTAGAAAGAATATGGGTATGTTTTATTTTAATCTGCACCATGGTAACATGAGTGTGAACTTTTTTGGTATTGGTTTAAATTCGGAGTAGAGTATCAGCAATAGTCTACCCTTATCATTGTAATTACCAATACCATGTCTTTCCAGGAACCTGTCCATGGGCTGTAGTCATTCCCCACTCAAACGTTGAAGTTATTCAAGACTACAATTTAATCTATGTTGTCTAGGATTCACCTTAAATCACCATAGAATATTTCCTTCATGCCCCATTCTGTCAGCAGCTTTGGAGCATAGGTGCTAATCACTGTAAAAATTAAGATCCATCTAGTGGGAGTTCAAGTGACATCAATGAATTAAAGTAACCAATAGGGTATTCCTTGTGATAGATTGTTTGATCATAAAGCCAAATCCAGACAGCCATTTTTCCTTGGGTCCTCTGCCAGATCTCCCAAAATAGATCAAACTGATGCATGAAATCCAGGAGAACTCCATGTGAGAAGTGACTCGCTATTGATTAATGAAAACAATGCTAAGAAAATTTAATAGGAACTTTGAGAATACTGACTGCCAGTGTTATTTATGACTTGAAATGGATATTACTCTTATTGCTTTCTACGTATGTTCAGAAAATAAGCATATAATGCTTTCTATAAATCTTAAAAAAAAAGAAAATTTATTTATTTTAAATTGGCAATATACTAAATATCTACAGGTTGCTTTTGCTGCTGTTGATTGTACAGTTCATACTGGAACATGCAATTCCCATGATGTTAAGGGTTATCCAACTTTCAAATATTTTAATTATGGAAAAAATGCGCAGAAGTACATGGGTGGAAGAGAGGTTTGTTAATTTGTTTTGGTTTTTTTTTTTAATACACTTGTTAATTTATGAACTTTAAATAGCATTGGAATGGTATGTATCATTAACATTGAAATTGAGTTGAAGAGGTGAAACCTTTTTATTGAACATGAAGATGTACTTCTCTCTGAAAGTCTTAAAACTCTATGATTTTGAAAAGTAAATAATATTCGCACATTCATTTTGTGCATATGTACACATTATCATAAAATATGATGTTAAACAAAATTTTGGTTCTAAGTACCCTTGGGTCTTTTTACAGTTACTATATTATAATTAATAGATGATAATATCTATTCAGAATGGACAATGCAAATAAAAATATGTATTGAAAAAAAAACAACTAAAATGTTATTTTGAAATCAAAAATATTCTTTAAAAATATAAGCTAGCCAAAAAAAATATAGAAATTATTTTTAAAAATTATGAGGCGCTGTGGCTGAGTGGTTAAGTGCTTGGCTTCTGAACCGGGGGTTCTGGGTTCGACTTGGTGAAGACTGGGATTTTTAATTTCAGGATCTTTGGGTGCCTCTGTGTCCACCCAGCTCTAATGGGTACCTGACATTAGTTAGAGAAAAGTAAAGGCAGTTGTGCTGGCCACATGACACTCTTGTAAATTGTGGGCCACAGAAACAGATGACCATTATATCATCTGCCCTATAGACCACAACTTGACAAGATCTGAAAATAGAACTTTTAAATTTTGGCTTTAAAAAACATTAGCTCAAAATTGTGTGTAAAAAGGCTCAATTTAAGTAATAGCAGGTTAATTTTTTTTTTCATAATCCATAGCAAGTGGGAAAATCAGTCTATTAGCTATCAGGACTTTGAATTATTTATAGGAATTATAAAATCATATATCTAAAAGGAAAATATACTCTCAACTTCTTGTAATATCTCTAATAAATGTTTATGACTTTGCTTTCAGAAAAATGATTTTATTACCTTCATGAAGGACCCTCAGAATGCTGCTGCTTCTTCTTCAAATAGTTTACCTTTAGAAACTTTAGAAAATCAGTGGAAATTTTTAAATGGTTATCAAAGCCTTCAATTTTTAACTTCCACTAACTTTGATTCAGTCATAGCAGAGAATGTGCAAACTTTGGTCCTGTTTTATGCACCTTGTAAGTATGACTCTATTTTCATTTGATTTAGCAATTCAGAAACTCCACATTATTAAATGTCTTGATGAGGAGAGTCTAGCTCATTGACTTCTGCACAATGTCAGGGCATGGATGACATAATATTGCTTGATAACTTTTTGATTGAGTGGCAACTCTGATGTCTTTGTAATGTGTCAGAGTTCAATCTTATAACAACTGATTGTCTCATTATCAACTTCCACTAATTTTGATTTAATCATAGCAGAGATTATGAAAAATTTGGTGATTTAAATTATGAAATTAGAATGACAGTCCATATTGTGTACTTAAACAACATTTATTTATCCCATCTCATCACTAATTCTCCTGCTATAACTTTTTATTTACCTGGAACAACTGAAATGTCCATCTTTCTTAAAGGTGAAATACCCCCCCCCCCCCCCCAAAAGTTATGAAAACTTTAATTAATTTTCTTTAGTTTAGTTTAACCATATTTTGAAACTCATGATAAACTCTTAGTTTAACTACTTTATTTTAGTTGAAAACTAGTTTTAGTTTAACTTTTAAAAGTTAGTTCAGCTCCCATCACTATGCACAATATAATACTTTCTTTATTTAAAGCATATGTTACATGTATATATATATATTAATATATATTAATTAACTTGAATCAAGAACCATGTCTTTCATGTAGGGCTTTAATAGACTGAATCTCGAACATATTGTGAACCTATTCTCACAATGACTTACAAAATAGTCAATATAAGAAGAACGCCAACTAATTTTATAAATCACATTCATCACAACCATCCAAAATTCAATAAACACTATTTTTTAACAATGAATGAATTATTTGTGTAAATGCAAAATAATAATAAAAGTAAAAAAAAAAAAATTTGATGGTCTACAAATTAGACATATCGAATGTCTAATAAAATATTTATTTGGAGTTTAGTATACCAAGTATTAACTAATAGCCAAAGCTTCAATCTTTAATTATTCCACTTCCCAAGAAAGGAAACTTGAGGCAATACCAAAACTACAAAAAGTCAAGTCTGATCAGTCATTCTTACAAGAATATATTTTAACAGACCTATAGGTCCTTTCTAAGAACAGGCAGGCTTCAGAGCAGGTAGAAGGCTTCTAAACAAATGAAATTTAACATCCGACTGTTAAAAGAAAAATGCCTTCAACACCAAAAAAAAAACAACAACACTGTTTTCTTAGACTTTCAAAAAGTTTCTGACTGTATAATGGCAAGTGATGAGGCAGTTCAGCATAAATGAAAACATTATCAATGTTATAAAAACCCTTTACCACAATGCGTTAGGTCAGCACTTCTGAACTACTGAATTGGAAAAAGTTTTAGGACAACCATAGGTGTGTGGCTAGGATGCATGTTCTTGCCAGTTCTTTTAAACATTTTTCTAGAACATATCGAGATAGAAACTCTGGAAAGATTAACTCCTACCTTGACCATAAACTGTCGCCCTTTTTCCAACCTCAGGTTTGTAATGATTTAGACCTCGTTGTAAAAAAAAGATCTTACTTCAGCAAGAGCAGTTGGAATGGAAATTAGTTCTGAAAAAGCAAAGTACTAGTTTGTGTTGGAGATAATATGTTGTATACTGTTGAATGGTCAAACTTTGAAGTTGATTTATTGATTCATATAAATACTTAGGGTAAAACATAACAAGAGATGGAGGATCACTAAAAGAGATAAAAACCCATTTGAGTTTGACTTCTGACATCATAAGTAATCTCAGGAAAATCCAGAAAAGTAACAACAGCTTCCAAGTCAAATTAAAACTGTTTTCTTTATTAAAAATTAATGGTTAGAGGTTGAAAGAAGAATTCAAACATTTGAAAGAAAATGCTACAGAAAACTGCTGGGTTTCAGATAACATTAAAAGAAAACAAATGAATTTGTCCTTTTACAAGTCATCATTCTGGTTGGTGAAAAGAAAGAACTCCTCAATAGACTCCTGAAGAGAATAAAGCTGAGCTTGTAGGGTGATATTATTAGTCATGACTAGGGGTGCACCGGATAGTCGCTCTGGCTACTGCTGAATATTCAGCATTTTTTCACTATTTTGCAATATTCGGCTCCAATCGAATATCACTACCGGATAGTAAAAAACTACAGTGTAGTACCTATATTTCTATTAATATTGTTAGGCGCCTCTGCGCTAAGTCTTTTCCAGATACGCCAAACAGAGGCAACACTTAAATATCGAAACAACACTGGCGAAAAGCAAACAATATAAAGGTAGTCGATGCTGATAAACGATGTCGAACAAGAAGTTTAATACTCAATGAAGGAAATCGTCAAATTTCGTCAAACTAAATCTCCACATCAATAAAAATATACCAATATTCATAAAGTGGACATGATTCAATAATGTCAGTTCTGAAATACATTAACGTTTTTGTTTCAAATAAAAGAATTTCTTTTTAAAACTATAAACTATGACTGTGCACCAAATATCTTTTAGTACAAAAACAAGGCGTGTTTATCTAAATAGAATTAAAACTTCACATTATAAATTCGGATTACATACATAACAGTGATTGCTGACACATTAAAAAAAATTTTCTTGAACCTTTGAGTGGGCTAGTTAACACGTAGTATTTTTAACTACGTCACCCTTACCAGACATCTGTCTAGATGTGCGGATATATCTCCAGAGGTAGAGATGAACAGCCCCCACCTTCTTTTCTTTATTTAGTCCATAACATTGAGTTCACAGATAGACAGCTGACCACATTAAGCCAGACGTTAATGTGTTGACACTGTCTAGAGGTCGCATCTTATGAGGGAACTGAGTTTGTTTACTTGGAGAAGAATTCTTATTAGGGGGCTGGACTACAAGCCATATCTCTATAAGGTTAATCTGGTATGAGTTTGTTTATTATGAGATAGGTTGTCAATCAAGGATCTGGACTACAAGCCACACCTTTTATACTATTGACCGGGTAATAAGTTTGTTTACTTTGAGTTAAGTCTCAATTAGGGGGCTGGACTATGAGCCAAACATTTACAAGGTTAACCTGGTATGAGTTTGTTTATTTGGAGATCGGTTATCAATCAAGAGTCTGGACCACAAGCCACACCTTTTACACATTTAACCGGGTAATAAGTTTGTTTACTTTGAGTTAAGTCGCAGTTTGGGGGCTGGACTACAAGCCAAACATCTACGCTGTTACCAAAATTGCTAACTTGGAGAAAATGTCAATTATGAGGTTGGACATAAAACACACACCTACAAAGAGTGATTTTTTGCAACCCTATAATTATTAATAATTATTATATTTAATTGCTTAGCCTAATTTTAATGTAGATACAAATAGAAAGGATCTGTGTATATTAGCATAGTAGACACTGACCAGAGGTATCTTTGAAGGGAGGGCTCAAGAGACTCAAAACCCCCAACTTCTTACTTGTTTAATCCATGACGCTTAATGTATTGATAGACATTGACCATTCTTAACGCAGAATAGATTAACGCAAATTGTTAAGACATATTGACACTGTCTAGAGGTCACTAGATGATGACACTAAGTTTGTTTACGTGGAGGGAAATGTCAAATAGGGCGCTGAACTACAGGACACACCCCTACAAGTATTTTGTTACACAAGCCACGGGTATAAAAGTGGATTGTAAGGGCCTTTAGTAAATTGGATAGTAATAATAATGGCTGATAAAAAGTCACTTATATGGCATTACTTTAATGTCAAAACAATGGACAACTCAAAGCAGTTTGCAACGCTCGTAAAATATTACTGTCACATGGTAAACCAGGCAAATCTTACTCTTGTGTTATGTGTGTCTTGATTGAATAACAATATTCTTAATTATAATTTAAGAGTTCAAGTAACTCCTTGTTCTTACTGTATTTACTTAAGATATATACTTAGCCACTATCTGTATTAGGCATAAACCAGCAGCGGTTTGTGGCCTTTAAAACACAAACCTAATGACAAGTTGATGGTGTCAAATACATGAACACAAACATCATTATATATTCTGCATGGGTCATCCCACATACTACTTTACAATTGGTGGCCTCATACATATATACACACACCATCTCGTTACAAAGATTAGCTTATGATAAGCATATCTGTTAAAAAATGCTGTTTAATTTATCAATCAGTAATAGAGTTTAAAGCAAGAAAGTATGTTATATAGAAGATTTGCTAAAACTTCAGTAAAACGAGCTGTTTGAGTCATGTAGGTGTTCGGCTCCAGCTCTAGCCAGATATCAAATTTTACTATCCAGTCATATCCGGCTCCGGCCAAATATCAAAAAGTACTATCCGGTGCAACCCTAGTCATGACTCACTTTCACAAGACATCCTCCAAGGTAATGTGGTGGGAGATTGAAGAACGGATTGTCCAAAGAAAAGCTGGCTTGACATCATGAAAGAATGGGCTCTCTCTTGATAGTCTGCTAAGAACAGCTGCTGACTGGAAAGAGTGGAGGGATTTGATTATATATATATTTATAGTTTGTCCATCGTGGTTCAGTGGTGACCACATTTGTCATCAGGGGGCTGAGGGCTTTGCACTGAGGTTTTGTGCCTCTTCATGCTGCTGGTGAGACCTATGTGAGCCCAGAATGTTAGGCTACATACTCGACAAGTTATTCCAGCTTGTACTGAGTCACTGGCCTTGCTTTTTTTTTTCTCTGATCCTTTTCTTCTGGTGGTTTCTTGCAGCATAGTAAGATAATTTGACTGTTTCTTTGGAGGCAAGCTTAGAACAGTGCTATCAATATCTAAATCTCTCTCATTCTGATTCACCTTCTTGACCACACTTTGTTCCTCCCTCAGAACCAAGCTTCATAATGAAACATTAATTCCTCTTGACTGTTAGGTGTTCAAATGACAGTATGTTACTAGGTCTACTTCTTCTGTTAGCAGAATATACTTATAAGATCTAATAATCTTCATCAGAAGGACTGGCCAGTACAGGTCAGGTTGGTAAAGAAGTCCCTGAACCACTTTTTCAGTTGAACCCAAATTGTTTTTTTATGTGTTCTGTTAGTTGAAGTATATAATAAGAACCAGATGGATTGAAACACATACTTGAACACTATTTCTTATTGAGTGACATTCAGTTCATGGATTTGGGAAAGTAGAAAATTCATCTATAAAGGTAAAAAGATACATGTTTCTTGAAATAGGTTCCTTAGCATGCTAATTCTCTCAAATGGTTGAGTTGATTTAATTAGCTCTCTGGACTTCTGCTTTAAAAAATCACAGCTTCACCTCAGAACAAGTTTAACCTGATCAGTCATCTGACATTCTCACAGAAGAATGTTAGATTCTTAGCTCTCACATATTGTAACACTCATGTAACCCCTGTATGGCAGAGTAGTTTGAGATCATTATGAGGGAGGTGAAAGTGCAAGCCACACTGTTCTTGTAGTCTGGGCAAGGACATGAACAAGAGAGCTCCTTATCTAAATTCTTCAAATTTGTGTATTTTAGCTTTGTTTGATCTACTGTACAAAAAAAGAAAAATAATTGCTGGTTATACACAAAGTATAAAGTCAATTTGAAGAAGCAACCCATAAAGGGGACTATTTCAACTTATACCATCACTGCAGTCAAGTAAAATTTCTTTCTCTTGTTTGAGATACCTAACAAAATAATTTATTACCGATAGTTGATTAAGTAATTGATTAATTGTTTAAATTGATTCTTGTGTTGTCAGGTAAAAGAGTTGGTATAAAAACCCACACAACACTCCAGATGTTCTCTCACACTTTTCACATTTTGTTTGAAGAAAAACTAGTTGATTCTATGTGTGTTTGTTGTTTCTTTAATATATCTATGATTTATGACTTTTTTGCATTCCTACAGGGTGTGGACATTGTAAACAAATGAAACCAGACTTTGCAGAAGCTGCAGAAATAGTGAAAAAAGAAGGAGTAATAATAGTTTTATATATATATATATTTTTCTTTTCATGAAATGATTAAGAAATATTTTTAAAGTTAAGATTAGTTGTTGTTTTTTTTTAATTCTGGCAAACTCATGCCTATTTAGTTTAGTCTTATGTCTCCAATATAACTACTACTCTACTCTCCTAGATAGCAGCTACTCTAAAATTTTCAGCTGTTATAAAATTTATTTTGTAAAAATCTATTATTACATGACCAAAATATTAATACATTAAAATTCAATGTAAATGCATGCTTAAAAAAATGTTCGTTATTGCCTCAAAACCTAGACATTAATCTTATCTTACAAATGAAAAATACTTTTTTAGGAATGACACTGTAAAACATTAAATTTTATGTGTAATTTTGTATATATTCAATGTAGAATATTTATCATTAGTTCTTATGTTTTCTTTTTGATTGGTATACCTACATCTTATTTTTACTTGGGTGTGGCAGCAAGAGTTCTTGACTATTTGTTTAAGGATATTTAACATTTCCTTGATTCAGATACCTGTTTTGATAATGCTACGAAATTCTTGTGAAACTTGTTTTACAGTTTATTATAATTTTTGTTTAACAGCTTGGTACTTTAGGTGTAGTGGATGCAACCATAGAAAAAGAATTGGCTGATAAATTTAATATAAAAGGATTTCCAACACGTAAGTTTGATACAAGTGGTGACCATTAATAGCACAATTAATAAGAAATTACTATAGACATCTACTAGCACAGGCCACACCTATTGATTTGTTCCTAGACAATATTTATGTAGGCTGGAAACTCTCAGCCCTCCTTTTTTATTGGCACTTCCTATAAAACATTTGAACAACAGCTAAAGCAGTGTGCTTTCTGTGCTGTGAACCGATCAAATATTTTTAAAGAGTTTATCCAAGAGTACAATTTCAAACAACACTTCCAAACAAAACATCCTGATGCAATCTCACCGATGTAGACATACAAATAAAATTCAGTTTATAAATCGACAAAGCAGGAAACAGTCTTCACCAAACAATCATCACTACAAGAAGCTGCAACAGAAGTTAGTTGGGTGCCCAGCCACAAGATTGTCAAACAGAACAATCCCTTTTAAAATGATGAATTTGTTAAAGAATGCTTGTCAGAAGCAGCCAAAGTATGTCTCCTGAACAGAAAAAAAAATTTCATAGCATTACTCTGTCAAATAGAACTGTAATTAGCCTTGTTGAAATGATAGCTGATAACACCTGATGCACCAACTTCACAATACAAGCAAGGAATTTTTGTGGTAAATGCTGGCATTGGGTGAAACTACTGATGTTGGCATCGAACAAGATGGCAAGTGTAACAACTATGCTTTAACTGTGATGAATGATCAAATTAATAAGTTATATTCTCACCATTCACTTTGACCTTTCCACTGTGTCATTCACCAGGAAAGTTTGTGCAAAGCTGTATTGAATATCAAGCATGTTATTGACCCATTCATAGTGATCAACTTTATCAGGAATAGGGGTCTTAACCACAGGTAGTTTAGAGAACCACTTAAAGATTTTAAAACTGTGCATTCAGATACACACACATAGACACGCACACAAATACCACAAACACGTACATGGGCATATATATCAGAAACACATTTTATGCGACCCTCCTTTTAAAAAGGTTGCCCACCCATGATCTAGAGTGATTATTATATGAAAAGAAATCTGAGCTGGCCATTTTCCGTGTGGCACGCTTTTCTTCAAGAATCAAGGCCCATGTTTTCTCGCTGTCTATAGCTTTCTTGGTCACCGTCTCTCTCCAACTAGTGCGGTCTAAGGCTACGTGTTCCCAATGGTCAGTATCGATGTTTACTGATTTTAAATCCCTTTTTATCACATCGATGTAACAGAGGTGGGGGCAACCAGTTTTTCTTGAGCCAGACGCAAGTTGCCCGTACAGAATGAATTTTGGGATGTGATTGTCCTCCATCTGGCTAACATAACTGAGGACCATAAAGATGCTGTGAGGATCTCAGTATTGCACACTCTTTCTTTCCATGTTATTTTTAAGATCCTTTGAATGAAGTGCAAGTAGAATGAGTTTAGTTTTCCCTCATTTTGTGTCGGTTGTCCATGCTGCTCGTACAGTAGTGTGCTAAGAACACATGCCTTGTAGACCTCCATTTTGGTCGCTGTTTTTCTTGGTTGAAGTCTAGCAAAGGTTGATGCGTTTTTCGATCTCCTCTCCTAATGACAGGTCACCTTGAATTGTAGATCCAAGGTAGCAGAATTCATTTACGGCATCTAGCTTGTTATCATCAATGAGGATGGATAGTGGTGCTGTAGCAGGTGGTCCCATAACATTAGTTTTTTTTTGGCTAATGGTTAGGCATTACTCTAGAGAAGCAGGACATTTGTGACTGAAGCACCTCTTGTGAGTGTGCCACTACCGCTGTGTCCACTAAGAGCATATCTCTTATTAGGGTGGTTCTGGTTTTAGTTTTGGCCCTCAGTCTAGAAATATTTAGAAGTTTGCCATTGAATCTGGAATGAAGATATATGCCTTCGGTGTATTTGTCAAACACATGGTGGATTAGCATCGAAAAGAGTATTCCTCTTTTAGCACCACAAAATACTGTTTACCTGCAACTTGCTATTGATTTGGATTGTTTTTCTATTTGCCACTAAGATCTTATCAATTGTCTGCAATAGGATTTTTGTACTTAACATTTATTTAATCTAGTTATGGGAATTTTTGTTGTTTATGGCTAAAACTTTGACACATTTTTTAGTTTATCCAACTAAAAGCTGCCATAATCAATTCCTAAAGTGAAAATGAAAACTTGAAATAAGAACTTAGTATAAACTTGTAAACTTAAAGTAAATCATGGTTTAAAAAATAATAACTTTCTAGGAATAGCAAACCTAATATAGATATAGAT
Organism: Biomphalaria pfeifferi; assembly: GCA_030265305.1. NCBI lineage: Eukaryota > Metazoa > Mollusca > Gastropoda > Planorbidae > Biomphalaria > Biomphalaria pfeifferi. The sequence continues at coordinate 389,661 of JASAOG010000118.1, forward strand.
ACTAAATGATACCTGCATTCTAGATACTAAATGATACCTGCATTCTCATTTTAGTCTTTTTTCTTTCTCCACAGTCAAATTGTTCACGTAAGTAGAATCAGATGGCTTTATTTATCCCCAAAAATACAATCTCTGACTATTCAGCTTCTCAATGCATTATTTAACTATTTAATTGGCTCCATGTTGTAGTTTTTTGTCTGTCACTGAATTGAAAAAAAAAACACTTAGTTATTCCTATTGTAGGTCTATGTTAATGAATATCTGGTTGAAATTTCACATTTAAAAAAATTTTAAGATCCCCCCCCCCCCCCTCCAGTACAGCATTTAAAAAAAACAACCTTTAAACAATCTAAATTAAAAGGCCCTTATTTTTGAGAATTTTTTGAATTTTTAGTTTTAGATCTAGAATGTCAGTCTAGATCTAGTCATAATAAAAAAAGTGTTTTAAATGCTTAAGACTTCATATTGTTGTAACTTTAGTAGCGGACTGAAAGGGTTAATGTGTGTGCAGCCTACTGATACACATGACTCAGGCCAATCACACAGGTCAACGGCTGTCGATAGACAAGGGACAGTACTGCTAGTTCACGCAAGTATGACCTGTGTTCTGTTCATGTGATCAAGAGCCTTCACAGTCGAGAGACAGTGTGTTTACAAAGACAGTTGAGTCCAGGACAGCAAGGCAGTAAGGGCTTGTGGTACCTTTGAGTCCTCGAAAATGTAGCTGTACGAGCTAGAGAGACTAGTAATGTTAAGTTAGGCAGTTCTGTTAAGTTCAAGAAAGCATTTGAATTTGATGTAGCGAATTGTGTTGAATTGGCTGTTGATGTATTTGTAATTAAATCGCCACTTTGTTATTTGAAGCTCTTGTGTTAGATGTGCTGTTGTGTTGTTAAGTAGTGTTTGCAGAAGGACTGATTGAGAAGATCGTAACAATATCGATAATCCATGATCTCATATGAATTTGGCTTTATGAATTGCTTTTCTTCCTTTTGACTGTGTTTAGATCTACAGAGTCAAAATAAATGAAAAGGAAATGTTTAGAATTAAAAGTTGGATCTAAAAGGAAGTAGAATTTTTGCCATTAAAAAAGAAGTACAAAGTTTGTGCTAGTAAACTGTCGGCTTTATACAATGTATTTGGGTGAAACTGCAAATCGAAAAAATTTGGGGGGAGGGAAATTTACCACTGCCGTTTCAACAGTTCTAGGCACAAGGTAAGTAATAAGAAATTAAGTTTTCATTTTTTTCCAGCCTAAGTGGGAGAATAAGTAATGAGTTGTGAATCAGTCAACCAGGGCTTTTGTAAATGTATAATAGATTGCAAATTTATTTCTATTGCCCACTACTTTTATTCACTTAATCATTACTACATCTTTGGACTTGATATAAAGTCGAAGCAGGACATTTTGGCACGACCATTTTAGCGTGAATGTCATTTTGGCACCGGGGACGTCTTTTGGCGCAAAATGTTTTGGTCACATTATTTATGTTTATTGTATTATTTCTTTTAAAAAAATGATACATTTCTATTTTTTGTATGAGTGTTTGTGTTCAGACATATTTTTCATGTACAGAATGAGATATTTTGTCAGTTATTTTTGGTATTTAAGTATATTATTTAATTATTGTTAATATATTGGTGCATGAAATATTCAATGTTATTATAACTTTTTTGTGTTGGGGGTGAAGGAGGGGAATCTATACTTTGAAGGTCCTGGAATAATAGATTGAAACAAAAATGTTTATTATATATTTTTAAGCGAAAACCTATATACTTTTTGTCCATTATATTTATAATAAGCTACTTGTTTCAACAGCCAATCTGAGTCCTTGATGGGAACAAATACTATGCTACTATCATTCTAGTGGCCAAAGCAAACTGTGGATCATTGTTGTGCATTGGAAGAAGATTTTCATCTGCCAATTTCTTTCGCATATTTTTTGTCAGATGAAACAAACAGCCATGTATAGCACAGTTGAATAAGTTGAATGAATAGCTCTGATTGCAGCCTGCTCAAAGTCCATTGAAACAGATGAAGGGTTAAGATTTGGCCAAAACTCTTTCACTGCTTCAAACATGCGGCGATATGTTTCTCCTTCTTTGTTTGGCAGTAGTGCATATAGGACAGGCAGGACAAAACCACCACTTTCTGCCATAATAACATAGATCTGTGAGAATATTGAAGGGGAGGTTCTGAATGTTCCATCCATGTAAAGCTTTTTTATTTGACTGCACCATCTGCCTTTGATTCTCTGCCATATAGTAAAATTCTTTTATTGTCCTTTTCACCCGAGTAATGCATAAGAAACTTTTCTCTCTATATATATCTATCAGCTTGGATGAAACTATATAGTTATGGTATTCTAAAGGAATAGTAAAAGTTGACCTATGTTCAGGCTGTGGAGGAGCTCCTTGTATTTCATTTCTTCTCTGCTGAATTACTTTACAAATAGCATCTTCCTTAGGCAATTTTGCATGCACTGCTGCTGAAGCTCCCTGTAGAGTGCTGTTTATGATACAAGATGGGATCTCTGTGGAAGAAGCAGTCCTCTTTTTAATTGTTGTTAAAAAATAGGCAGCCTGAAGTTGTGCAGCATCCTTTCCATGGCTGTGCTGGCCTAGTTGAATTGGAACAAGGTTGTTGTTTTCAGCATCTATGTGTAGAAGAGGTCTACATTCATTTTTAAGCTCACAACGCCAGAATGTCTTAGAGTGGTCTGCACTAAATCTATCACTATCAAAAACATAGAGATATCCTTCATGTGAAATTTTCTTTTCCTTGCTTCAGCTGGACTTTCTCCATTTGATTATATACACTGCTACCAGGTTTTCAGTTTTAAAAAATATAATAGAATGAAATGGCAAAAATTTTGCTCCTATGTCAGCGTGCGAGACAAATGATTCCAAACTACTCAAGCTTATTAAGATATAGAGGCAAAGAGAGGGATAGACCTTGTGCTACTCTTGGAATGAAAGATTAAGGATTATAAATTCGTACCTAGGGATGACAAGAAGAGTGCTAGAAACAGATTATCGTCTTACTCATAAGAGAGGCAGAAAGGGGTGGAGGAAAGGAAAAAGAGTATACAAGGAGTGAAATGTTCCCAGAAGAGGGGGCGAGCTAGGTGTCAGAGGTAATGACCAATCAGAAGGAGATGATTGCTAGATGCTAATGGTCATGTACTGAAAAGATCCTCAGGCTATTTTTTATGCTAGAGACTAATCTAGAGAATGGAACACATGAATGTTTGCTGAAACATAACTGATAAACCAGAATTGTATAAATAAGACATTCACTCTTTATTTTGCTGTTTTTTCTTTAAAAATTAGCAATTATTTGTATCCTCCAGTGATGGTCATGAGATAGAGTATTCAAGTGGTAGAGCAAAGGAAGATCTTGTTCAGTATATGATTCAGTAAGTCATTTACAATTTTGACCTCATTTACATCACATCAATAGTTGATCACTTACCAAAAGAAAAGGCTTTGGTTATAATATTAATAATAGCCCTAGTTTTGATTTTTCCTGTGCATTGACAAAATTAGCTTTGGCTAAAAATATCCTTCCTTAATCTACAATTCCTCATTTTGTTACAATGGTATTTTTGTCTCTATATATATATATACCAAATGCTAACTTAGTAGAAAGTCTATTAAAATAGATAAAATAAAATATTAGTAATAATGGATTAAACTTTGATATGTTGGTTATAATTTTTTAGATGCTCCCATAAGGGGAAAAGCCACTATTACATTTGTGCAAAATGTCTGTCTGTCACACTCAGATCTCGAAAAGTAGAAGAGAAATGAAAAAAAAATTTTTTTTCACCATGCAATGCAGCTTGAAAAGTTTAGGTATAACGGCTACTTTTGGTTCTTAAAGCAAACCGTTTAATTTATAAAATTAATTATGCAAGCGATTTTTTCATAAAAAATAAACCAATTCTAAAACAATTATATAAATGTAAGGGAGGTAATGTTACAATATGTTAACAAAGAAAGACAATCTTTTGTGTATTTTTAGTATCACTAAGTCGTATATGTTTATAAAATGTACAAGAAATGTTCACAACAAATAAAAATATAAGTTAAAGGTATTAAAATTAAAAGCAAACATTTATGTTTGTTTATAATGGCTAAGAATGCACTTTGTAAATATCATGTACATTTTTTGCAGTAGTGTAACAAGTAGCGGCAAAACATGGTACTAATCAGTTTCCTCAAAATTAAAAGATACACAGATTTTATTTATTTTTGTTTAGTGCCCACATCTGGATAAAAGACACTTATTTTTGTGTGTTTTGTTTGCCGGTCAGTCTGTCTGTCATGTTTAGATAACAAAAACAATAACTATAAAAGCTATTGAAAATCTGATTTAACCTTTAATGTTCTTTTCGAAACATCTCATAAGTTTAAGTATTGTTCCGGATGTTTTTGTGAAAAAAAAAATCAATGTCAACCAATGTTTGTTTGCTCTTCTAACTTAAACTACATTTAATTTCCATGCTTACACGTTGCAAAAACATATGATCAATGATATGTTGTTCCAGTTTTTTTATGTAAATAGCATATAAAGGCTAAATGAAAATCTCTATACTGTTTTATACTGACTTATATTTCACTAACTATAAAGTTGTTCAGGATATTGTTTTATAAAAATAAATTATGTCAAATGATTGTTTGAGCTTGCCTAATTGACTAATATTAAACTTATATTCTTTGACAATACGCCACTATAGTTTATTTATCGATATCAAATTGTTCCATATTTTCAGCTTAAACAAATTTATGTCAAATAACTTTATTTTTTCAAAAATATCAACAAAAGGCTGTTCAGGATTTTAAAATAAGAAAGTAATTTACAAGAAACGATTATTGAAAATCACTTTTTAGACTTATTTTACAGTTAATTTTCTTGCCGAAACATATCAAAAGTTGTTTTATCAGTAAAGAATGTTCCTGATTTTCTTTTAAAAAAGAAATCGACCTACAATACTTAAATTTCTTACAAATCGTCGCCAAAAATGTTCAGCATTTTATATGAAAAATATACTAATGCCAAATAACTTGTTGAAATCCCTCTTGCAATAAATAAAACATATTATTTTCTTATCATTTACCAAAGTTGGTTGTTCCAGATTTTTTATGAAAACCTTTTTTAACTTTATTTATGTAAAATCGCACTTCTCTCTTACACTACATTTAATTTTCTAGCTAAAACGTTAGAAAATCTAATTATCGTTAATATTATGTTCCGATTTTTAAGGAACACAACTTCCTAACACCAAAATATGGTTTGAAAATTTCTCCACAAGGCTATGGTACATCTAATTTTCATACGAGACCATCCCAAAAATTTAATTAATGGTATTAGATTTATCTGGAATTCTTATTTTCTCTCACTATATATATATATATATATATATATATATAATATATGTATATAAACATCCGGAACAATCTATTATAGAAACTTAAAACTATTGCGATGTTTCGGAAGGGAAATACAATTTTTAATCCTTATATATATATATATATATATATATATATATATATATATATATATATATATATATGTAATTTATACATATTTAGTCTAACTAGCCCATTGTGACATAATGTTTTTTTTCCTTTGACGTAATATGTATTTAATTCTTTGAATTCAATACTAAAATAACTCGGTGCACCAATGTCTATGAACCCTCTTGATCCTGCTCATATTGATAAAGACATATTTAGTCGCACTAGGCAGTGAGACGTAGTGGATTTTTTTTTCCTTTGACGTCATATGGAATTAATTCTTTAAATGAAAGGCTAAAAGAACTAACTCGGTGCACCAATGTCTATGAACCCTCAACAACCTGCTCGTATTAATGACATTTTTTAGTCTAACTAGGTTGTGTGAGGTAGTGGATTTTTTCCTTTGACGTTGTATGGAATAAATTCTTCAAATAATTTGCTAAAACAACTCGGTATAGTAATGTTTATTAAACCTCGTAATCTGACTTGTATTTAAAAGATCTAATCTAGATTTTTTACACTAGATCTAGATTTTTTTAATATTAGAGCTAGATTTAGATTTATATTCTACTCATTGTAGATGCTAGATCTAGAATTTCTAGGTCTAGTTTAGAATGTTTGTTATTTTACATGTTTCGGATGTTCCTTCAAAGTTGACAATGTTTACTTCCTACTCCAAACCTCCCGCAGAACGATGGGAGCGGGCAGGGTTCGAACCTGGGACCATCGATAGATCCAAACGACAGTCCAGCGCACAAACCGCACGACCAGGCAGCCGTGATTTAGACTAGATCAAGATCTATAATTTCAATTTCTAGATTAATTCTAGATTCAATTTCTAAAAGCATAGATTTTTATTTCCAAATATTGCAATGTTATAAAATACTAAAACTAATCTACTATTTTAAAATTTAATATTCCATTCAGTCTATTAATAGATTATCAAGGTTTTTGTTGTTACATAAATCTTATCTAAATTACATCTACGTTATTCCAAATTTATATTCTAGATCTAGAAGATATAGATCTTAAGAGTGCTAAATCAGAAGTTTAATTTAGGAAGATTATTCTAGTTCCATTTAAATGAAAATGCCAATAGCTCTGTTGGTAACTGTGTTGGGACATCGAGCAGATGTTGCCGAAGTACAAGCTCGATGCCTTGTTCTTTTCTTTTTTTTTTTCAATTATAAATCAATACCAAAAGATTATCTAAAATCGCTCGTCTGACATATTGTACATGTCAGGTAGTTGTCATGCTGTAAAGTGTAATATATCTCTTTATCAATTATAGGCTATTAGTTTGTTATAAAGCTAACAGTAATGCCTGATCATGCAGTTAGCACGCTAGACTGATTATCTCGATGGTTCCGGCTCGCTGCCATCCCCCGTCGTCCAGCTGGAGATTTTGATAAGGAAGAAAATTATCTTTAACTTTGAAACATCCAAAACATGTAAAACATTTTACAGAAAAAAAACAACATTTTTCACAAAGTAAAATGAATCTTTGAAACATTATTACTTTTGACAATCAAAATAAATCACGTCTTGAATATTCCATGCAAATAGATGGAATCGACTCCTATGGGTTTGTGTGACAGCATAAACTCTCTTTGTAATCTTGTTTTTTTTCTTATTTTAACAGATCCTTATATGGAGAAGAGGCAGCAGAACCTTTAATTTCAAAGAAAAATTCATCTAAAAATGAAGGAAAACATTTTCTCCCATCTCACTATGTGCACAAATTAACCACAGAGATTTACAAGCAGTTTATCAGTAAGTTTTTTCTAAGAACTTGATTCAAATTTCTGTTATGGTCATTACACAAATGGCATAAAAATAAAAAGAAAAGAAAAAATATGATCATTGTGTCTAAACTTTTCAAGTTATTTATTGGATTTGTTGTAGATGTTCTAAGCGTGCATTACAAAATCCACTAGAGCACTTTTAACCTTACTGATGTTTTTCCCTTCCTTTCACCAATTGTTTACCTCACACATTGGCATGGATACAAAGATGAGCAAGCAATAATCAGAAGAGAGTGTCTGTTTTCCACTTGTTACAGCCACATAGACAACTTCCCAAGTAGTTCTTATAGTGCTAAGTAACTGGCAGAATGGTTTAACAAGTGCAGTCCTATACAATCTTATTACTCAATCATTTCATTCCTAAACTATCTGTGATTTCATGTTGTAGAACATTTCAGGCTAGAACTCTCATTAAAAAAGGAATTTGTGCATAGTTGTTGATGTTTACTACCATTGTCTGAAGACTTAAAATGTTTAAGAATACCCAGGTATCTAGAAAGAGTAGGAAAAAAGCTCCTTAACCAATGGATAAGTTTTCTCCAGTGATCAGGAATAACAGTTTAATTTCTGAAGATTTCTCTATCAAGTGGATGTTCATTTAATCACAGGCTCCTGTATATAATGATTCATTTAATCCATCAGCTGAACAAATCAAGCAATCCAAATAAGACTTTCATATTCTATTATATACTCCCACTAATTATAGGAGAGCCACCTGGCAGATTTGGGTAAAAAAAGTTTTAGTGAGACTTAATCCCCACCAGGTGCGATATACTCAGTAATTTAGTGGCCTACTTGTCATGTGCATTTTCTTTGTTCACCTATTAATTTCCTCTTTGTGGATATTTTCCACCAGAGCACTAGTGCTGAGGTGCAAAAATTTATTACCCTGGACATAGGCTCATCATTGCCACATTTCCCAATGTCTACCTGCCTCTACCAGCTCTTACACTTACACTATTCTGAAATCTCTCTAGCTAGAAATGCCCCCCCCCCCTTTTGCTTATTGATCTTACCCCATATTTGACCTAGGAGCCAGAATCATCAAGATCAAAGCATCAATACTATTTATTTAACCTATTTATTTGCTATATGTAAATTGTAATACTTCTAAGGTAAAAAGAAAAGGAAAAAAACACATTTAAAACTTATTTATTTGAGTAAATGTAGCAGTTAGGGGAAATCAGACAAATAGAACAGCCTATGTTTCTTTTTAGCTGAGCTGTCAAAAAGAATAATTCTTCATAATTAAAGTTTCCTGTTATGGAGTGTGTCCGTGCTGTTTATGAAATGGTCATGTATAATAATGTATAATAAAAGAATAACATTTTTAAAATGTAATAAACAAGATAACAAAGTGAGTTTGAGTTATAACACAAAGTCATAGGCTGCCCTACATAAATCAGATCAACAGACAACCAGACCAATAGATATTTCTTTTTCTATTTCTAATTCTGAAAATGGGAACATAGATTCATTTACATAAAGACACACAGATCCACTGACACTCTTCTTTGATTTAAAAATAAGAAAATTGGAATCATAGATTTTTAAACCTTTAAAAGTAGATATTTTTTGGTAACTTAAATACATGAACATTCTTACAAAAACTATTTCCATGGCTATGGTCTAGATATGTGCACCATCAGTAAGTGAGAATCCATGGAATTAATGATATATATTTAAAATTATGAAAAGTGTGTAGAAATAATTGTCAAAAGAGTTACGTTGGTGAAAAATACAGATGTAGATTGTTAAAATTGTTGCACATAATTATTTATAATGCTTCTTTTCTACTGTCAGACTTACTTAGACTTAGACATAGGTCCTCCCGCGCCGTTGGGCGCATTGGGCGGCAAGCTGTCTCCATAAAGATCTGTCACTGGCAATGTCTGAAGCCTCCTCCCACCTGGTGTCCACTGTTCTGAGGTCCTCCATGAAGGTGTGTCGCCAAAAATATGAGGACGTCCCTGTTTGCGCTTTCGTTTTGGCTTCCATGTTATCGCAACTCTTGGTGTCCCGCAAACCTCATGCGCCGCTCAGTCACAACCTCACTAAGTGTTCGACTCCCAGTTCGGCATAGGATTTCCTTGTTTGAGACCCTATCTGTGTAACTGACTCCCAAAATCCGTCTCAGCCATCTCTGTTGAGCCACACTTAGTCTTTTCTCAATTTTGACAGATGCACTCTCATATTACTGAAGGGGCTAAAAGGATATCCCTTAATGCATGACATTTTATTGGTTACTTGTATTAGTAGATTTTGTTTTCATATCACATTGTCAATATAAATTAAGACATTATGTTAAGCATAATTCATTTATTTTGTATGTTACAATTTCTTTTTGCGAAATTAGAAGAGAAGGCTGCAGTATTTGTGATGTTCTACAAGCCTGACTTGGTTTTGTGTCAGACAGTTAAACCCCACTTTTTAAAAGCCGCCAAAACACCTTATGCACACAATAATTACTTTGCTGCTGTTGACTGTACACAAGAAGAAGGTTAGCATTAAAGTTTGCTCTTGTTTTCTTCATTTTTATCTGAACTTTTTATATTTTTTGTTAACCAACTAAATGTACGTTTCTTAACTAATATATTTGTTTCATTTATTTTCAGCTTTATGTGCCATGGAAAACATTTTGACTTACCCATCTTTCTATCTATACTTTGATGGAACTTTACATAAAAAGTTCAATGGGGCACATCATTATGCAACCATGGTTAATTTTATTAATTTTGAACAAAAATCAACTTCAAAGGGAACTCTTGAAAATATCAGAAAGGATAGGGAAGATCTATAACATTAACTTAGGGAAAATCTACAAAATAGAGAAAACCTATAAATAGAGCATGTCTTTAATATGGACAATAGAGAAATCTATTATATATTACATATTTAGAAATACCTACATACATTAGTAGGCAGCGCTTTCAATTAATTCAAAATTTGGTAAAAAATGATAGGAATACCATTATTTTATTTGTTTACTTTTGTATTATAAGATCTCAGAACCAGAAGATACACTTATTTAAATTATTTTTAGTATTAAAAAAAAAAAGTGCATAGGTCTTATTTTTTTTCAAGTGCTAACACCATGGTGTATGTCTAACCATAGAAAATAAGAGTTCATGTGTAAAACCTTTTTTCTGTATTTAGATTTTTTTTTTCTATTTTTAATGTTTTTTTGTTTATGTTTGCAGAGTATTAAAACATTTTTTAAAATTTGCATTGGAGTTAAACATAACTTTAAAAAACTGAAAATAGGGGAAAATTTTCTAAACAATAATTGCCAGGGAATAACAAAAAATCACATTACTAGTGAAGATTTTTAAGAAGCAGCAATCACTCAACTAGGGAAGATTTGTTAGGAAGCAGCAATCACTCAACTAGGGAAGATTTATTAGGAAGAAGCAATCACTCAAATAGGGAAGATTTATTAGGAAGAAACAATAATCACTCAACTAGTGAAGATATAAAGCATCACTTATTAAAAAAAAAACCTTTAACAATTGTAATATTTGTATGAATAGCTTGCATTTTATTGAACCAGTTTTTACTTATCATTGAAAGTTTGGAGTGAATGTTTATATTGATATGATGGGAGGGTCAATCATTTTTTTTATCATATACTGACTTATGTTAAGAAAAATAAATCAATATTTTTTTTTCATACTTATAGTTGCTCTTTTGAATGTTTTAATTAAACTTACTGCTAGTCCTAACTAATGATGGATCATTTTTTTAATCATATACTGGCTTATGTCAAGAAAGATAAATCTGACTGAAATGTACAAAAGAGAAAGATTATTAGTAGGGTTATACTTTTTAAAAAAATAGATTAAATTTTCCTAATATGCATAAGATTAAGCAAATTGCAAGAGTTGGCTAGTGCCTTTAATAGTGAAGAAGACAAAAGCAGCATAGATTCCAATGTTACTTTGTTAGGAAAGCATCAACGAAATCTGCAGCCAAGCTGGTGTACCAATTGTCAACAGGGAAAACATCAAATGTTCAATCCAGAAAAAAAAATAAAAAAAATAGGCCGTCACAATTAGGAATTGGGTGATGTGTGATCAAAGGCACAATGTATCGGCACAGCTGAAATGAAAAATTTAATTTGAATAACTCAATTTTTTTTTTTTTCATTTTGGCTTGAATTTTTATCAAACTCCAAGTCCTACTGGATGAATACAGTGCTTGAATGAGTAGTTACTATCACTTCATTAAAAACATTAATCAGGCAAAGAAATACATAAACAGAAGGAAGGAATGCTTTTTGTTTTGCTTCCTTCAAGACAACTGCAAAGGCACAAACAAGCCCTCCTATTTGATGGAATTCAACTGGAATCTTTGCATTCAAAACAAGTTTTTTGTTCTTATATCTCCAAAGTTCATTGTGAAGGTTTTCATGTTAGAATACAACAAAGGACTCACACAATTTAAGATTGGCTGTCTCTAAATTGAGCAATTGTTAGGTTCTTATTCATGGATAATCGCTTGATGTTCCTTGCTTAATCATAGTTGCAGAGCATGCTGTTAAGATCCAAAAACTATTAGCGAACATAAAACCGAAGAAAGCATCTGGACCTGATGGTATTCCAGCTAGATTACTCGAAGGCGCTTTACCACTCAGCCAGTGTGCCTCCACATTTGACTAGGTAACACCTTTAATAAAATCACTAAATTTAGAAAGCCTTTAGGATAGAAGACTTAAAAGTAAAGTAGCAATTATACGCAAAACAGAACCATAATCTTCTAATACAAAATTTGATAAAAATAATAAGAAAGACACAAAGATAAAGGCATATTCCTCGCTCACTATGCAAGGACAAAATTGTACAAATGCTCCATCTTTCCTAGTGCTATTAGAGCATAGAATGGGTAGCCAGGAAAACCAGTGACTTTAATTTAAGAATTTAAGTCATTGGTTAACATGCATGACGCATAGGACGTAATCCTCTTTTTCAATGTAACGTCTGTTTTTTAAAAGATAAGACAACGTGGCATCACACTTTCATGGAGGACCTCAGAGCAGTGGTGGAAAGAGGCTTCAGACATTGCCAGATACAGATCTTTGAGGAGACAGCTTGCCAACCAATTTAAAGTCTGATGCTGTACCGTCTAAGCTAACCGTAAATTAGTAATACACAAGGAAATTACGCATCAAAAGTATAACTGAAATATTAAAAACACAAAATATTTACTTTGATAATGTTTTTAGTTTTAGATTAATACATGTCCATCTATATTAAATCTATTATTCTAAATTACAGACGCTCCTTTTAACAGAAGCTAGTTGTAATAGAATCAATTTATTCAGATGCCAAAGACTTCGTGTCTAGGTCTATATGGTTCAAGAAAAAATTAACTTCTCTGGTTGATGATGAAACCAAAACAAACATTACGGAAAATTGAAAAATTAAATGATAAGATTAAAAATATATTTAGGTAAAACTGGGATTGTTTTTTTGTACAGTGTCTACAAAAGCAAGTTAAGGGCCAAGGAGAAATGTAGGCACAAAGAGTTTTTAAAAAGCTTAAAAACGGTAGGAATTATAATGTACTTTCCAATAGTCGTCTTTCAAAAATATATTAAGTCAAAATTACGATAAAGAATCGTTTTTGCTAACTTTAACCACTGCTGTTTCGATTTCAATCATGAAAGGTGCTTAGTTGTCCTAGGCACACGTACAATAAAAAATGGTTAATTTTTTATATAATATTTTTTTTCCCCCGTAAGTGGGAGAATTAATGATAGGTCAGTAAATGAATAAAAAAATAAGGACCTTTGTGCTTATAGATTAGAAGATCCATTCAAATGTAAGCAGCTGAAGATGCTATTGGAAAGGCAACATGTTTCTTATTCAAATTGGAATGAAATCACTAAATCCAAAAGCATACTTATTTTAAAAAATACAAATGAATTTGAATTTTCTTTCAGTCCTTTAATGCTTTTAAGATGGCATTTTTTTTTTTTTGGTCAACTAGAAATATTTTTTTTGGTGAGCTTTAACATACTATTTTTTACTTTCTGCCCAAAACATTTTGCATGACAGTTCCAAGTGAATGATTAAAAAAAAAAGGGTGGGGGGGGCATCAAACAAAGCTTTTATTATGATATGTACAAGACATTTATAAACCAGTACTAGGTACAAAGAGTCAAGAAGAATCATAATTTGTGTGAAGTTTTATTTTTTCCCATTGAACACTAACCAATGTAGTATTTCATCCTAATTAATAAATTATTTTCCAGCCAATGGACTGCGTATACTTTCTTAAGTCTTGTGTAAAATTAAAATAAATTAGGATTTAAAACAAAAGTATAACTCATACAAACATAAGATGCACATTAGGAATACAGTAACAAAAATTTTTTTTTTATTTATCAGTGGTGTCACCTTCAAGCATAAATAAGTAAAAAAAGTTTGCTCTACACTCTTTGTGTTTACAAACAAGAAAAAAAAACATTGCCAAATAAAGACATAAAACGAAATGAATTATTTTTATCTTTAAATCATGTAGAAAGAAAAAATGAATTGTTTTTCATTTTTAAAACTACTTGACTAGAAATTCAAAATACATTTGGTTCTAATCATCCACATCAATAAGTTCTTTCATGCTACGGCAAATAACTAAGGTTTGAAACAGACTCAATCCCAAACTTTTCTTTACGCCCGTGTAGAAAGAATCAGAGTCATGCATGTACTGTAATGCCAATCTCTTGAGGCCTTCTCCATCAAGGTCACTTAAACTGGGGAAAAAAAGGAATTTTTTAAATTGCATTATTAATGGGTTTTCAGAATATTTGGTTGAAAAGCAATTATTTAAATCTTGAATTATTTATTAAGGTGTAAAACAAAATCCTAAGTGTATGCTTCCATATACCAAGAGACCTAATACACTATAAAATTAAAGAAAATTACAAATGATAACACTTGACAAACTCCAACAAACCATAGACGGCCCCCAACAAACCATAGATGAGAAATAGTCCAAATGACCTTAAAGGAAAAAACCTTTTAACAATGGCTAAGTTAGACTAAAAAAATGTCTTTTTTTAACACGATGGAGTTGACAAGGGTCATTAAACATTTTTGCACAAGTTCTTATAGCATTTTATTTAATAAAATCATTCCGAATTAGGTCAAAGGAAAAAAAATTCTTTTTCTACATGAGAGAGAGTTGACAGGAATGACAAGCGGTACACAAATTCTTATAGCCTATGCATAAATGTAATAGCTATATATATATATATTTTTGCACAATTGCTCTCATTTTGCTGCTTCCCTAACATCTTTAGGAAGATATTTGGGCTAGGATGCAATAATCTTCAGTTCTGAAAGAACATTCGCAACAATTTTGGGTTATGTCCTGCCCATTAATCCTTAAAAACTATTCCCCATTCCAGTGAAAAACAATAGGGACGCTAAAAAACTATATAGATCTAAGTTACAATTCAAATGTTAAAATCTATATAATTATAATTGAAATATTTAAAATTTTTATTTTAAAATAATAATGTGATAATATACCCCCACCGAAAAAAAAAGTCATAAATATATCTCTTACAATTCTTCGGCTTCTCCAATTCAATATCCAAATATTTTAAGGGCTCTGTATTGCTTTTGAGCTGTAAATTCTAAAGTTATTCCAAATGTAAGCTTATGTTAAGGAACCCCTAACCCTAACCCCAACAATTGTTAAGAACTCTTCACTGATTTTAGTGATTGTACCACAGCAATGCAAGCATGCAGTGTCAGATCTTTATTAAAAAAAAAAAAATCTCAAACCAGACTGTCAAAAAAACTATCGCTTCCTTCCTATCAAATATTCTGGAGTGCATTGTGTTAGCGCTAATTATTTATCAACTGAAACAGTACTGTCTCACGGAAGAATTTCAATCACAGAGACAGCAGTAGTCAGGGTACTGAATGAGATTGACCTACTTCGCAACTCCGATATTGGCCACTTATCAATCCTTTCCGTGATGGACTTGTCCGCAGCCATGACATTGTGATGGCCAGATTATCAGCCACTTTTGGTTTAGCACAAATTGTCCTGCCGTGGCTTGGATCCTAATTGACAAAGCACCCAAAGTGTTGTGATTAATGGGACAGTGTCAAAAAGCTTACCGTTGAAATACGGAGGACCCTAAGTACATATCCACTCGGCAGTGTCATACAGCCTCTTACAGACAATTGGCATTTTATACTTCTTTGCCGATGACTCATACGACTTCTCAATTCCTCTGATGTGAAGCATCTGGCAACTAAAATCATCGAAACAGTTGCAAGGATTTCATTACAAACTGCCAAGTTTCTTTTGTCCATGCATGTAGTTTGCAATCCTAGAGTTTTCTTTGACTCATTTCTGTCTTTTGACCCATCGTAAGTGAGCGTCCTTTTTTTTATATCTTCAAATCATAATGCTCACATAATACATGATACATTTGCCTTACCTACCTCCCGTAATTTTTTGCACTTTCAATTAAACTGTCAGCTTATTATTACCTGACTTTGAACATGTGCCTGAGAAGAAAGTGGGCTAAAAGTGTGTTGTTTTCAGACATTTAAATAAAGTTAGTCAATTTAATTCCAATTGGTCTACAGTTTATATTTAATTTCAGAAAGAGTATCTAATAGAACATTAGCAAAGTAGTAAAATAAATAATTTATAAATATAAAAAGTAGTTTTTGATTGTTCATGTTTGTCCTTAGTTTGATGCCCCTCAACATTTGATGGCCCGTATCCGCACATTACTAGATACGCCTATGCAGCACAAAGATATAAAGGTTATAAAGAGATTGAAACTCCATTTATGTAATGAATTTAAGAGTGGAAATGGGGAGGGGGGGGGGGTAACAGATAATAGAATTCATAGGCTAGAAAGTTTGTTAGGGGAGTCATTAAAATGCGGAAGTTTAAAAAAAAGGAGGGGATGTTCCGGCCTAAATAAACAGTCAATAACCTGCAAACAAATCAACAAGGCGTGGCCAGTCTGTAATGCTAGTATTTATACATATGTATATAGAAAGAATATTTCAGACATCTAAATGAGTTGCACAGTAAATCCATAGTGAAAATGCTTTTTTAAAAAAGCATTTAATAATGTACAAATTACTCCAAATTCACTTTTTTCTACTTTTTATTGATCTGAGAAAAAATGTAGATTTATCTTAATGCAAAGTCTACATTTTTTTTTACCTACATGGGACTTTTGTAAGCTATTTTCATCTCTACTACAATTTGTTTCAAAAGCAACTGAACTGTGTAAAAAAACATCTTTCATTGTTGTTGGTGACCAATGACATGATTTATCATAATTTAATATAGCAAAACAAATAATGACTTACTTTGGACAGATTTTATCCATATGATGAGCTTTCAACCAATTATGTACTTGAACTTTAGACCAAGAAGCAATTTTAGCAATGACTTGTTGAACTCTAGTTGAGGATATTTGTTGTGCTGTCGAAATGTTAGTCAAACTGTTTCTGCTAGGCCCATTCTGAAGTAGCGATGAAGGCTCCATACTAGATTCATTTGAAATTACTGACTCAACACTTGCTACAGGTATACTGATATCTTCTTTCTGTAGGCAGGATTCAGTTACTGGCACTACTTTTTTACTTATGTCAGTCTCATTGAAAGCAGTATGATTTCTATCTTGTGGTATAACATCTTCGATTTCAACACTAAGATCAATAATCTCTTTTAAGTGCAAGCTTACTGGTATTCCACCATCTTCACATTTCACTAACGACAGATCAGGCTCAATTTCAACAGAGTGGTTTAAATTTACTGTTGGTAATGATACTGTTACAGTAAACTGACTTTCTATTTCTCTGTTATCCAAACAATCAGACTGTGAACTTATATTATTGCTGGAGTCAGAAACATGCCTTGATGGTAATGGTTCTATATTATTTTTTGGCAAAATAGGGGGTTCAATAACAACAGCAACCTGAGGCAGAGATGATGATGATGACTGGCTGTGGATTTTACTTTCTTTCCTGGTATTACAAAGAACTGGTAATGTTTTTTTGCATTCAATTACTTCAAGGTTTGATTTGTTATTTGGTACTACTGCTGAAGAAGTAAGAGGAGACTTCAAAGTTATTTCATGAAATTGTTTACTGGTATTGTCTAGTTTAGATAAAACTAATGAAGATTTGTTAAGAGCCTTTTCATCTTTGCTTTTTAATGTAGAGCTTACTACATTCGTTGCAATAGGTTGTGCTAAATTTTTTGATGACATTGTGGAGATAGATTTTCTTTCATCCACCAATTCTTCTTGAGATAAGAGATTAGCAACAAGTTTTTGAGATTGTCTTACTTTAGAAATACTGTCTGTGAACATATGACTTAGTTCAGATATACTTTCTGAATTCATCTGCTCAGACTTTCTTTTAGAAATATTACTGAGAATATTTCTAGATACAGAATCACAGTCAGTGGTTATCTGCTCATGATGTCTTCTGGTTTCAAGACAGCTCATCTCTGAATTCATGTTTGAAGATTGGCTTTCACATGTTTTTGAAATGTCTCTTTTAAAATAATGGTTGGAGAATAAACTATTATTAGAAGACATTATTTTTAACATACCGTCTTGTTGATTACTTAAATAAGTGTTTTCAGTTTGTTTCATTTCAGTATTGGTTGATGTTTTAAAATTTTTAAATGGATGCAGTATACCAACTTGTCTATGAAGAGATGCAGGATCAATAACTATATTTTCATCTGTGCAATGGGTAGTAGATGCTGGAGAAAAATTAATACTATATTGATTTGCCTGTTTATTGTAGAACTTGTCAGTACTGGTGAATGACTTAAAGTTCAACTGAAGTTTATTGTCATTTTCACTACAGCTAGATTCTTTAATCTCATTTTTAGATAAACTATTTGACAATGGACTAAGATTTTCAGGGCTTTGGAAATGATTATTTTTTTGTAGTGACGTTGTGTTGAAGCCGTTAGTATCACAATAAACTGAACTTCTCCAGGGTAATTCTCTAGCAGAAAATTGTGCTTGAGATGTTTGTGGCAAACTTGTCATTGTATGGTGATAGGAAGGCATATGATTGTTTATAGATTGAGGTTTGTTAAATTGATTGGTTTCAGCCATTGTTTGATGTAAATATGGATGATTTGAAACTTCTGTAGATGTCGCACTACTTACAAGAATTCTATTTAAATGACCATGCCAACTAGAAACTTGGTTCATACAAGATTGCGTTGGATATAATGGTGAGAGTTTGTTGATAAGTGTCTCTGTTCTTGCATCACAATTCTTTGTCCCCCTGTTGCTACCATTAGGACTTAATGCTTCAGACACAGATGTGCTATTATTATTTTGAAGAATATTAGAAACTATTGCAGTAGTTCCTGTATAGTTTGATGTAACTCTTGTTGAAGTGCTTAGTTTACAAGGATTTAAAATTCTTGCTTGTAAACTGCAATCATTCAGATTTACAATAACACTTTCTGCAAATGACTTGCAGGGATTATTAGTATTATTCAAAAGTGTTTGATCCTGTACAAAATTTAAAGCATTATTATGACTAAAATAATTAGGTGAGATTTTTACTTTACTGCATCCTGTATGGTTTATAAGGTTTGATATTTTATCAACATGAATCTCTTGACTAGCTTGTCCACCTGGAGCCAATAAAAAATTTGGAGGTAAATTGACAGGTTGAGTTTGTTTTTGAAAACTTACATTTTCATTAAAACATTTTCTGTCCATCTCTGAGGAGGACAAAACTGGTTCTTCTTCTTCCTCTTCTGTTTCTTCATCTGGTAATTCTTCATAACAAATTCTCTTCTTCTTTCTTGTACTTCTAACAACTATATCTTGTGTACTGCTGTCTGCATCAACAATCTCTGGAATTGTTCTACAAATATTAGATCCTGATTTGTTTATGTTTGTTTTCTGAGAATTAGGAGTCTTTTTAAATGTTAACTTTAAATGGGAAGAAGAAGATACATTGTCACAATCTTTTATCTGATGAACACTTTTTGAATCTTCATTTGTGTGACTCATTCCCTTTAAGTTTGCTTGGAATAAATCACTTTTCAAGCTAGTCTTAACCATTTCCTTATTTTGTAAATTTTTAAAACTTTTTTTATCACATTTTTTGTCAGTTAAAATGGCCTTACTATTCTGGCACAAGTTCAGTTTAAATTTTTCATAAAGAAAGGAATCTCTGTCTTCTTTATTTTTACCTGTTGAATACTTTTCAGGAGAACTTAGTATTAGACCAGAATCTTCATTTTTTTTTTTAAAACTTTCCTGAAAAGTTTTCATTATTTCTTGCTGTCTACGCCTTTCTAATTTATAGTGTTGCTGTTTTGATCTCCTTTCTTCTCGTTCACGCACAATTTTTTCTCTTTTAGCTTGCTGGCGCAATCTTGCTTCTTGCCTCTTTTGCTGCTCCAAAGAAGCATTCCGATAAGGAAATCCAGAACCAGACCTCGAATTATGTCTGTGATTTACACTTGCTCCTGGAAGATCTGTAATATATATGTTGTTTTTGTAATGATTGAAAATTCAATAATATAAGATAAAATAATTTTTATTGATCCAATCAAATGGAAATTCAGTTTGACTACAATTGACAACCTCAGCGTAACTACTGTACAATAACAATATAGATGAAAAAATTCGAACAACATTCACACACGAAACACACACTCACAACCAGCGCTTTATGAATTAGACTTCTATGTACTTCTCAATGACGACAGATGATCTTGTAACACTCTGACCAAAAGTGGGATAAAGGAGTTTTTAAATCTTTCTGTTTTAGTCCTAATGGAAAGGAGACGACCACTTCATTCAGATCTTTTGTACCAGAACAGTGGTTTAATGGGTGCATCAAAATTGGTACAACATTTTTTTATTTGTGTGTGTAGTGATGTAAATACATTCTGGAGGGGGGGGGGGGGGGCTGTGCTTAAATGATTTCTGAGTGTCCTGCACTTAAAAAGCAAAAACTGTGGACACTGCCCATTTCTCTGACACCCTCCATCAGTGCAGGTTACTAGATTTACTTATTGCCACTGCAAATTGTTATAATATTCCCTTAGGCCTTTTTAAAATAAACTCAGTGTCTTCATGTACAAATGCAGGTTAATACACTTTATTGTTTTACTAGTATTTAGTAATAATTATAAAAAGCATTTAGAAATAGTTTTAATAGATAATCCATGTTGCTAAGGTATTTTGTGAAAACCAGTATGTAGTTTAATTATTTAATTACGTAGCCTACTTATCAGACTAGATCTAGACCTAAACCAACAGAGTGAATTCTATTTATTATTTAAGTTGTTTTGAGAAACATTTTGTTAACTAGGAAACTTATTTTTGCTAGCCTAATATTTTTCCAAATGTTAAATGTTTGCCGATGTTCTTTATTGAACTTACCTGGAAATTTGAGTTCAGTACTAAGTACTATTTAAAACAAAATTAAATTGTGTTTGATTGTGTACATAAATTATTGAGACAATTTTTTTATTGCTTGTTTAATAAGTGTAAAATTATCATGCTGTCATTAACATGTTTACAGTTCTATACTTTAGTTCTAGTATATTTAAAGAAATAAGCAAAATTTGTATGGTTCTGGTTTAAATTTACTATTAGATGTCTTTGTTAGAAACTACATATGTTTACTTTTGAGACTGTTTTAATTTTAAATTTGTGTTTGCAATTGGCAAGTGGCAGGTTTTTAGTCCAAAAATAAAAAGATGAAGATCAGTATACAAATTTTCATCAATTTATTTCTGTGCCAACCAACCACATTTGTAAACATTCAATACAGCATTTCTTAAACTGTGAGGCTTGCCCTTGCCCCTCGCCCACCCCGAAGTTGGATGTTCTCTCTAGGGTGCACAACTCCCTGACAAAAAAAAAAGGAGAGGGCGACAATGATGGTAATTTTTAATGGCCCAAAAAAAAAAAAAAGTAATTATCAATAAAAGTTTTACCAAGTAAAATGACTTTTGTACTGGTGTTTAAAAAATTTAAATATTTTGAGTCAGAAATGTTTCACTTCTAAAAAGGACCTTTAAAAATGTATACCATTTTGGTTCAAAACCTTTCTGAAGAAGACATTTCAAATGTTTCTCCTAACATTATTCTCTCAAATGTCTCTCCTAACATGATTCTCTCAACCATCTTGTGTTAGAATGTTTGAAATTCTCCCTTACGTTGTACATCAGTATGTTAATTTTAGTGGGACAGGAAAAAAAAAAAATTCATGATCTTACCTAACACGAAAGTGATATTACGACAATCACACCTATTACAGACATATGTGCTCTATATGTACCTCGAATTATAGTACTGGTCTGTTCTGACTCATTATTTATTATACTTACTTTGACCTGCGACTTTTTTAAAAACCGAAGTCTTGGCTTAAATTCAATAGAAAATAGTTTTGTCAAATCTGTTAGATACATTAATCATGACGTACTGTACATAGAGTGAAGCTTACATATTTATTCTTCATTCTTTTTATCCGATTAGTATAGAGAATACAATTTTATAGACAAAATTAAAATATTATATGGTTATTAGTCTTTTTATATTTATATATTTTACATGTTTCGGATGCTGCTTCAGAATTTAAGATTATTAAATCCCAATACTCCTAACCATTACTCATTACTCCTGATGGTTGGCAGGGATGAGGGGAGTTAGAGTTCGAGCTCAGGACCATAGAGACAACAGTCCAGAGAACATACTACATGACCAGGCAGCCACATGTATATGTATACCTACAAAATGAAATCCAGCAAAGGAAATACATAACTTTTCTATTTAAATAACACTTTTAAAATATGATTTTATTGATATGAGAGGTTAGTGTTACACACTGAGCTGTAGGATGGTTAGGGAAAAAAACTGAGTGGTCAAAGTTGCATCTGCCGATACCAACCCAACCCTCCATAACATCAGATTTATTTTTTTACTAGATGCCCTATATATCTAGAACTACTTCAAAAACTATTTTACATAAGAATGGATGAGGATTTTAAAGATTCTTTAGTTTTTTCTAAGTCTAACCATTAAATTTAGCTAAAAACAATACAATATAAAAAATATGGCGTTATAACTCTTTCACTTATGGATTCTTGGAAATAGTTCTTTACTACTACTACTAGCCTAGAAGTAGTTTTAGGCTAAATAAATATTTATGATTTTATCTAAAGATATTCTAGATCTATATAAGGGGTGCAATGGATAGTAGCGCTGGCTTCTGGCAAATATTCAGTCTTATTTTCACTATTCAGCAATATTCGAGTCCGTCGAATATCATGGCTGGATAGTTGGCCATTTATATGCATAAAGTAGACCACATTCCATTAATTCCATTATAGAATGTTTAAATGTTTATATTTAAAACATTATATTGTGCTTAAAAATAGGGTTTATATGAATATGCACCAAACATCTTTTATTATAAAGACAAGGTGTGTTAATATAAATAGAAATTAAACTTTACATTACAAATGCATGTTACATACATAGCATCAATGGCTGGTACATTTTCTTCATTTTGTCTTGACCTTTGCGTGGGTTAGTTAACATGTTAAGATTTTATATTACTATACTAAGATTTGTGTATATTAGCATAAAAGACAGGACCAGGCCTATCTTTAAAGAGAGAGCTTAACACCCCACCTACAGTATTTTATTTCTTAAGTCCTTGGCACTTGATTTATTGATAGACGTTGACATTTGTTTAGCTAGAATGGACAAACACAACATACAAAGACAGCATACTACACTGTAAATAAATGTTACAGTTGATTTGCTGAAGTGTTAAGAAACACTTGACCTCTGTAACTAGTATACACGGGTATACTAGATCTTCATGCTATTCAGCAATATTCGGCTCCGTCGAATATCATGGCTGGATAGTTGGCCATTGATATGCATAAAGTAATGTCTGTTATAGAATGTTTAAATTTATACACGGGTATACTAGATCTACATGCTTGACTGACCATGCCAATGTGTTATGGTTTGCCTGACCACTCAACACTATTGTGTATGCCCAAGGGAAAAAAAACGTGATGGTCAACATCATCAACAGTATACACTACACTAGGATTACACTTATGTGCTGGCCGACTACATCCATCTGACCAGGTTATTAAAATCAGTCGAATACACAGTCTATTTATTTATTTGGGTAGGGAGGTTAATAGATGAGTTTTTTCTTCTATATTTGGTTTTCCTAATGCTATAGATCAATAGTAGGTCTAAAACTAAATCTCAAAAGGCCTACAGACATCAATTTAATCTATAGTCGGCACCATCTAATGTTCAAGCTATTTTATAGATGCAATTGATGTTACTATTGTTATAAAATATCGTTTGCCACAAATGAATTAATCTAAAACAATAAATATTGATCTACAACACTTCAGATTCCAACTATTAACTCTAGAACAGCTACTGTCAGTATTAAGAAAGACAGAAAGATAAAGGAACATTCCTCGTTCTATATTTATATGCTAAGACAAATTTGTACAAAAGCACCTTCTTCCTTAGTGCTATTAGAGCAAGGAATGGGTTGCCTGAGCTAGCCAGGAAAACCAGTGACTTGGTGGAGTTTAGGTCATTGGTTAATATGCATGACTAAATGCATGACACATAGGATGTAATCATCATCTCTTTTGAAGTAACGTCTGTAGGATAAGATTTAAGCCTTTGATATATAGTATTACTGATCTTAAACCCTCCGACATATAAAAGAATGAAGAAGAAGATATATTTTCTTTGATCTGCTCAGGAGCCTTCCATTAGCCTCATCGAACTTACTAATCAGAATCGATCTGATCGAGAGAAGTACATGCTTGACGATACCCACCAACCTTACACCTCTTTGGCCTTACATTTAATTTTAACTAAGTGTAGTGATACATTAAATCATATCTATTTTTATCTAAACAAAATGATGAGGAATTCATAGAATGATAGGTCTAGATACCAAAAATACCATCATTGCCAAGCATTGGCATCATAAGTTTTTTTGTCAGACCATTACTGAGCTATAAAAATTCAAATTTGAAAATGGCTACCAGCTGGCTTAGCTTAGTGGCTTAGAATATTTTAAAATATCTTCATCTAGAAGCAAGATATAGAGTAACTTACGTTTATCGAACAAGTTAAATTCAGTCGACGACATTTTTTTTGTTTGAATTTGTGTATCTCCATAAGTATTTGACCTAGAAAAAAAATGATTGTATCTATGAACTCCTCATCCATTTTTCTTTTCATAGACATGTTTTATTCTATTATTACTCATAGTTAAAATTATATTTGATGTTAAAGTGGATCAGGTCGATGCTTTCAATCATCGAACATCGTTTTACCGCTACCTTCAAGAATCTTATCTTATCGAACATATTAGGAAACTATCAAACACACGAGAAGTATGGTGTTTTAAAAGTGTTAATATCTTAAAATTTTGTGAAACGTATTGTGTTTCAAAAGTGTTATAATCTTTAATTTTTTTTTTATTTATATCATTTTCTTTTTACGCCATGTCAAGACAGACAAATTTTCACATATGCTTCACATCAAAGGAATCTATCAACTCTGCTTAGAAACTGACGATACACATAAGTGTAAGGTGCTAAGCCCAGTAACGCATTACCGACACATTACAGTACCGGTACTTATTTAGGTCTAAGCTATTTTGAGATATAAGGCCCTTAATAAATCCAGATATTATTTATTTGGGGCAGAGCCTAATAAGCTTTGGTAGCCAATAGATAATCCTGCCCTCCCCAAGCCATTGCAGGACACAACAGTTTAGGTGGTTGATCTAAAAACAAAACATAGGCTGCTGTACATATCTAGCAGCTGAACTGAGCACGCTCAGTGTATGTAAAAGCCCAAAAGTCAGTGCTTGATATTTTTAAATCGGGGAGGGGGGGGGGGGGGGGGCTGATGGTAGCTTGTGAGCCATGTTACCTATAGATGTAGTTGATCCGCCCTCCCTAAACCACCTGGTTGACCAAAAAAAACACAACATATTTTAGAGCACGCTTAGTATTTGTCACACACACACAAACAACATATCTATATATCTATCACGCCTAGTGTTTGTGACCTAATTAGCAGCTTGACCATAGGTACTCGACAGATGGCTCCTCCCCTTTTCCCCTCAACATTGTTCTTACTACAACTTGGACAATGTTTTGGGGCTGTGTTGATGGCCTGGTTTACACCTGTGTGTTGCGCTATCACTGACCTTTTTTTTTGTATGTTAGTCTGGTGGCTGCGTTTAGATTGAGTCTTGAAATTTACGTTGTTACTTTGCACTGAAAAAGTGTGAATGTTGGAGAGAGGAATTGTGTAAGAAGAAAGCGCGGGTAAGGGGGGTGTAGGCAGAATAAGAGAGTGATTAAATGTGTTATTGTTTTTATTTTGTGTATTTGTGATGTTTCAAATAAGTGTCTTTGTAGCGCATTATGAGCTTTATCATACTTTATGGCAAAAAAAAAATAAATATATATATAATATATAATTTTATACCCGCGCCACACGTCTAGATCGAGAAGCACAACTGACTCTGTATTTAAGGCTGACGTCACATTTTAATGGTCGATCAATTATTGATGATCTCTGGATACAGTGCCTTGACTGTTTCTCCCCCCCCCCCCCTTTTTTTACCTGCTGTGAAGAAACAAGTCCTTTTACGTTTAAAGTGTCTTTTAATTGTCAAACATTTTAACAAAACATATATACACGGCGACGTTATATACAGATCTCCTACTTCACTCGCTGACTTCTCTCTCTCTCTCTTGTTTACACACTCGTCACTTCCCCCAAGTCCCTTAACTCTCGATACCCAACACTTGACCGTGTGTCACGGTTGACCACACAGTAGCCATGTCACAACAGTCCTCCCAGGGCAGAGAAAAATTTTGATTGTATCAAAATTTTATGAACCCAATAGTTTGGGTGTACATCAATAATGTTTTACATCGACAAGAAAAAACAATGACATGTATTACAATGGCATCTTCTATTATGAGAGAACTGATAATGTCTATGACGACAAATAAATCTTCAATAATATGTTATTGCAATGACATTTCCAATTGAATGCCAACATTGTCAGGTGAAAAATGCACAATTAGTTAATACTTTATGTTACATCAAAACATCTTCCAAATTAAGGGAATTGTTTACTATGTGTTTCTTTCATACCAGTTCCTAAATGGACATCTATCATCTATGACTACAATCAATGCAACAAACATAAAAAACTCAATTGTAGTACAAATTTACCATCACTGAATGAAAATAAAAAATTCTGGAGCGTAATGTTAATTCAATCTTGACAAGACAGACTTTAAAGTTATCTTACAAGGTATTTGTTAATTTTCTCATTATCTGATTAATGAATGAACATAAGTCCAGCGGTCCCTAGACACATCTTGTCAACACGTCAGCTATCACGTTGATTTGTCCCGGAATAGCTTGAACTGTAAAGCTGAAGTCTTGAAGTTTTAAAGCCCATCTAGTGATCCTCTGGTTGGCTAGCTTATTTGTATTGATATAAGCTAGTGGGGCATGATCTGTTAACAAGATGAATGATTTCCCAAGCAAGTAACGGGATAGTTTCGTTATGCAGAACACAATAGCTAGAGATTCACGCTCTATCGTGGAATATTTCTGTTCTGCTACGTTCAGCTTTCTGCTAATGTAGTAAACTGGTCTTAGCGTTGCATCACACTTCTGCATTAAAGTGCCTCCCACTGCTGTGGAGGATGCATCTGTTGCCAAGTAGAAAGGGTTTCTGATGTCTGGAAGCTGAAGTACTATGTCGTCTGAGAAGACATTTTTAATGCTTTGCAGGCATTCCTGTAGTCTGGAGTTCCATGTGATCTTGTTTGGCATGCCTTTTTTTGTCAGTTCAATTAGAGGTTGTGTAATACTTGTGAAATTTGCCAGGAACCGTCTATAGTAATTACATAAACCTAAGATGCTTCGGACTTGTCCTTTTGTTGTAGGTATTGTTAAGTTGAGTATCTTGCTTATATTGTCTTGTAATGGTCTGATCGTATTTTGTTGTATTCTGTGCCCTAGAAAATGACATCTGGTCTTTTCCCTATTAGTTTTGCCATCATTCTGTTGAAGGTCGCAG
Source organism: Biomphalaria pfeifferi (assembly GCA_030265305.1). Lineage (NCBI taxonomy): Eukaryota > Metazoa > Mollusca > Gastropoda > Planorbidae > Biomphalaria > Biomphalaria pfeifferi. The sequence continues at coordinate 417,160 of JASAOG010000118.1, forward strand.
GTGCGTTACTAAGCCCGAAACTCATGTAATTCCATTGGTAACAACCAAATGGAGTAGTGAATGCTGTAAGTGGCTTAGCATCTTTGTCTAGTGGAATTTGCCAATAACCTCTGGCTAAGTCAAGAGTAGGGAAATATTTTGCACCTCTAAGGTATAATGTTCTCTATGTTAGGCATTGGGTATGTATCTTTCACTGTGATGGCGTTTAGTTTCCGGTAGTCTACACATAGCCGCATCTTTCCGGTTGTTTCCTTTTGTTTCACTAGGACTGCTGGAGCTGAGTATGGGGATATGGAAGCATCAATCTCGAATGGTGAGAAGCCCGTTGTTGTGTGTGTTACTTCTCTGTAGGCGAACAGTATGGGGTTGATCAGCTTGTCCCAGTCTGTTGGGTTCTGTGCAACTCTGTTCAGCATTGTTTTCAGCGTTGAATTCAGGCGTTCGCACATCCCTTTTGCTTGGGGGTGAAAACGGGCAGCAAATTGTTGTTTAATATTCAGTTTTGCAAAACTGTGCAAATTCATTTGATTTAAACTGGGTGCCTTGATCACTCAGTATTATGCGAGGGTAACCTGTTCTTGCAAATATTGCTGTAAGTGCGTCTCCGACATCTTCGGAAGAAATTCTTTTCAATGGTATTGCTTCTGGAAACCGTGTGCACATGTCTACAACAGTCAATATGTAGCGATGGCCTCTTCCGGATATTACTGGCATTGGTCCAATAATATCTACAGCTATCTTTTCAAATGGCATTTCACTTAAGTCTGTTGTTTGTATTGGAGCTTGCATATATGTTCCCTTTGCTCCATGTATTTGGCAAATATGGCAGGATTTTATGTAGGCCTTGACTTCTTGCGTAATTCTAGGCCAAAAAAATTCATTCAAGATTCTATTCAATGTTCTCTTTACTCCCATATGTCCAGCAAACGGGGTGTCATGTGCAAGCTTTTAAATTGTTTCTCTATATTTCTTTGGAACAAGCAATTGTTGTGTCTTGCCTGCCTTCAGGTGAATTTCTCTCACATAAACACCATCTTCGCCTATCTTGATTAACCCTCGTCTTGGTGGAGCTTCACTTTCTATGAGTTTTATTAGATCTGGATCATTTTTCTGTTCACTGACAAATTTTTCTGTTTTAATCTGTAGTGGGTCTTGACTTTCTGTGGAGATTTCATTCGGGTTGTTTTCTTGATTATGGCTTCTCATATCACTATTTTCTGTTTCTGTATTTTCATTTTCATTGTTATAAGGAACTTGTATGTTATCGTTTGTATTTAGCACTTCTTCTGCTTTCTTCTGAGCTCTTGTAGTAACCATGGAACATTTCTGTGTGTAGTTTTCTTTCCACTTGTTCAATTCTTCTACTGTGCAAGGTTTAGAGCCTTTGATACAGCCAATGATAAGGCCAATGTTGTCAGGCTTATTGTCTAGTACTAAAGCCTCATGCCAACCACTGATGAACGGTGTGTGTATGTTGATACGTGCTACCAGATGTGTAGTTACTTGACCAGTGTAACCAATACAGTCTTGTCTTCTTCCGGTGTACTCTTGTGGGTTGACGTATTCTTTTGCGACTAAAATTGCAGTTGCACCTGTATCGTACAGTACGTTGGTCATTTGTTCTCCCACAAACCCTGGGTATACCTGCAGTTTATTAGTGTGTTTGGCAGCAAATGCTCGATCTCTTGGTCTGTCGTTCCAATCTTTATTGCGTCGGTTGTAGAAGCAAGTCTCTGTTGTGTGGTTTGTTCTACCACAAATTTGACATTGGAAACGAACTCTTTGCTGATTACGTTGATATTCTCTATTCTTGTAAGTATATGTTGGGCTCCTTTCTTCATCTTTCTCTCTTCGAGATCTATATGTTGGGCTCCTTTCTTCATCTTTCTCTCTTCGAGATCTATATGTTGGACTCCTCTCTTCATCTTTCTCTCTTCGAGATCTATATGTTGGACTCATTCCTTCATCTTTCTCTCTTCGAGATCTATATGTTGGACTCATTCCTTCATCTTTCTCTCTTCGAGATCTATATGTTGGACTCATTCCTTCATCTTTCTCTCTTCGAGATCTATATGTTGGACTCATTTCTTCATCTTTCTCTCTTCGAGATCTATATGTTGGACTCATTCCTTCATCTTTCTCTCTTCGAGATCTATATGTTGGACTCATTCCTTCATCTTTCTCTCTTCGAGATCTATATGTTGGGCTCTTGTCAGCGTTCTCTCTTCTATATAAAGGGCTTGGAGTCCGCATTCTTGCAGCGTTGTTCACCATAAAAGCTGATGCCGCAGTTGGGTCCTCTCTAGCTAACACTTCCCTTGGGTGTGCGCCTTATACTGCCTTAGTTGTGCTATAAGGCTGCTGATGGTCTTTGGCTCTCGCTCCGTGACGTATGTTTTCCCATTATTATTGTAAGCTTCCATCACAGCGTCCATTATGATGTGTTCTCTGAGGGTTTCATATTTGTGCTCCACTTTTGACAGGTCTACCCATCGATCGAAGTATATCGACATGTTGGTGACGAATATTTGTGGATCGTCGTTCGCCAGAGGTGTCGACTCTTTCAATCTCCTTCTGTATTCGTAACTTGTGGAGCCAAACTGTCTCAGCAACGCCTCCTTCACGGCCACGTACTCTTTTCTTTCTTCATCTCTCATTTGAAGACAGATGTTGATGGCTCTACCTTTTAAGCGCCCCATGAGGCTTCTTGCCCATTCTGACTGTGGGAGGTTGCATGCTGTTGCTATATCCTCAAATCTCAGTAGATATGAGTCAATGCACTCATTCTGGCTCTCGTCAAATGGAGACATTCTGTCTAATTGTTTGTATTTGTCAAAGTGTTCCTCCTTTTCATTTTGCTGTCCTTTGTCTTTCTTTTCTTTAAGTTTTAGTTCTAGTTGTAAGATTTCCTTCCTTCTACTATCTTCTTCTTTCTTTTTGGCTTCTTCCCTATTAAATCTCCTTTCTTCCCTTTCTTCATCCTGTGTTATTTTTAGTGTAATGAACTTTTCAAGCTCTTCGCCTTGCAGGAAATTTTCCTTGCCCGCATCTCTATATATTTTGTACATCGATATTTCCACTTACTTGTGCCTCGTCGTATCTCGTCGTGGTCGCCAGTTGTGAAGAAACAAGTCCTTTTACGTTTAAAGTGTCTTTTAATTGTCAAACATTTTAACAAAACATATATACACGGCGACGTTATATACAGATCTCCTACTTCACTCGCTGACTTCTCTCTCTCTTGTTTACACACTCGTCACTTCCCCCAAGTCCCTTAACTCTCGATACCCAACATTTGACCGTGTGTCACTGTTGACCACACAGTAACCATGTCACAACACCTGCCAAAGACATTTTTATTTCAAAATACCATATCTACATTCTATACCCCCTCCTTTGCCCTTTCGTTTTATTAATATCTCTTCACATCAAGCACATGTGCTAGGTATTGGTTTATAACACAAAATTCAGAAGTTAATAGAATGGGGCATCTGAAAAATAAAAACACAACAATATGTGTTCTACTTCTATGCCTCATGGCAATCATAATAATGATAATAGCAATCAAACTATATGTGTCATACAATCAAGCTTTTAAAATGGGTACAATTATTTACTTAAAAAAATATAGCACATTTACGGTAAACCACAAATAGCTGATACAAATGAGTAATTTATATAGATCTGTATTTTGCATTACATTATTTTAAAAAAAAACAATTAAAAAATATATAATTTAAATATTTTGTCTTCTTTGGGTTATATCCCTTTGATGTTTATTTTTAACATTAAAATGGTGTTTGATATTTTACGATGCTGAGATTACTTATATAAAAACAGCAACTATCGAACACCCCCTATTTAAACCTCAATTTTCATGTTTGGGTAGCAAGGCACACTTTAAACAAATAGTTGCAAATATTTCTCAGCCTAATTAGAACCATATTAATTATTATATAGGTTTTGTTTAGCTGAAGCATCATTAAAAAATTATACCCTTAACCCAAGACTCATTTCACTCTTCCCAAGAGGTAAAAAAAAAAAGTGACGTTTTTATACCAATATTACTGATGCACTTTGAATATAAGTAAAAAAATCATCCTCTGGTGAAAATGACATTAAATATAACTTAAGTCTTAACTATTTATAGTAGCTCTTATATAAGGCACAGCTCATCGAATTCTCCTTTAAGAAACATGTCGCTATTTTTGCTTATAATTCATTTGTTTTTATGTTTGGAGCTAAAAACGATGTTTTAGTACAGTGCATGTCCAATTTTAGATAAGTTCCTGTATTTTCGCTCCACTTTTCCAAAGCAGATGGCAGTTTTTTAGATTCTCGGTAACCAAGTATGTAAAGCTATTGTTTTAACCTCCCCCGGCAATTCATACCCATAAAAGGGATGAAGGCTATATTATGATCGTAGGTTGGTGGATATATCAAAATAAGCTTCCAAACATCTTTAGAAAGACATTCCAATCACATTCATACTGTTAGCTGTTAAATAAAATTAAAAAAGGAGGTGTTTCAACGATAATAATGAATTTAACACATTCTCCTATAGTGCACAAGGCAAAATCGTAATAAGAAATATTGTTGGGATTAATAAATCTATGATTTTTTCAATGAATTAACGTGACCTAGATCGAGATATCTATAATATATAATTTATGAATGAAAGAAAAAGTGCGGGCTGCTAATTTGAAGACAGAGACCATGCCCACTGCAGGTGATCACGCCAGGCGAGCGCTGGTGGTGAGAACGTGTAGTGTCACAACCTATCATACAGGCAGTGGAGGGAAGGGGGAGAGAGTCATGAAAAGACAAAGAAAAGCATCTATGGGAGAGAGGTGATGTTAAGGTGTAACAAAACGAACATCCAAATTATGAAAAGAAGAGGGTCCTTGGATGGGAATTAAAAGAAAGAGACAGAGAATACATGTAGCCTAGTTGAGAATATCATGTTTGTTAAATTATAATAATTAATTTATAGATCTATAATTTACACAGATTTATTTCTGTCTGTTTCTACACATAGATTATATAGGTAGGCATATATAAATAAATAAACTATAAACGATATATATATATATATATATATACAGAGAGAGAGAGAGAGAGAGACAGAGAGAGAGGCAATATACTATAAATACATATTGCAGAAGTGATTCTACTTCTTTTAATACAATCTAAATAATTTTTAATTAACACAGATATAATTTATTAGCAATAACATAGTGGTGTTTCTTAACAGTGCTCAATGTGCGCTAAAGGAGAAAGCACAAAAACTGCGTTTATCATAGGAGCGTGAAGTGACCTAATTTATTTTAAAATAAAATCTTGATTATGAGTGGTAATTCAAAGAAACACAGCTATTTTTATAGTCCTTTAGTTGCAGAATAAGAATCTGTTCAGTTTTTTTGTAAGTTAAACCATCACCAAATAAAAAAATAAAATAAAAATTTGACCTAGTTCCCGAATATGGTGTGCCTAATATAAGAATCTACTATAATACTATATATTTTAATAAAGAAATGGATGGTGCACAATAGGAATGGACTAGATTCATCATAATCATCGAAATAAAGGAGAATTTGTAAAAATACAATTGGGTGTTCGATAAGTACCTTAAAATGAAGGTGTTTGATAGATGTAAGTTACTCTATATTCTAATCTAATTTTATTTACCGGAGTAATCAGATCTACCACAAAATGGATCTTTTGCCAGGATTTCACATAAAGCATCGCTTATCTTGATAGTTTGTATAGACTCATCAGCATCACTACCAAATTCTTTAATGAAAACACCTTTTACTTTACTCATGACTAGATCTAGATCTATAGATTCTATTCTATAATATCTATGGTCTAGATCTTTTTGTTTTGGTTTTGTGCAAAACTAGACTTAAGTTTAGATCTAGCTCTTTGAGTCCATATTTACAAATACTTCCGCTATTTTTGTATCTTTTAAATTTAAATACATAGAAACTACTTACTGAAATACCAAAATATATCAAGATTTGTTTCACCTTCAAGTTCAAAGGGGAAATAACGACAATATTTTTATAGTTCGATTCTCGTTTACGACACCTTAAATTGAGACATATTCCTGTGAACCTCCCAGAAGGGAAGATAGAGCGCAACATTTCACTTTTAATTCGTTCGGTTCTGAGCTGCTTTCTTCATCTGATGACCGGTCTCTTCCAGGTTTGCTTGAGCCTGCCACACTAGCAGATCCATAACTTTTGAAAAAAAAAAAGGGGGGGGGGGATGCATTTTTTAATCCTAACCTATAATAAGGTGACCAGATATTTGAGAATCGAAAGAGGGACACATGTCGATCATAGGACATAATTGACATATGTTGCAAACCAATGTTGCTTTCTATACGTCTTAAGACAATGTAAACATGAAAAAAAAAAAAAGAAAAACTGTATTTAAATTTAAATTGGACCTATTTTATCTCCCCTTAAGTTGTGCCGATGATGGTCAGGCAGCTTCAACATTTTGTGGGGCTGTTCCCTTTGAAACCCTTACTTCATAGAAGCAGCGGCGTCACTAGCATAGGTGTCACCCGGTGCAGCTATAACTGCTGAAATGCATGCTGCTGAATATAACTGCTGTGTTATTGCTGCTTTAACCGCTGCTGTATTTAGTACCATTGCCTTAGATCTAGATAGATTTAGTCTCTTTTGTGGAGTTGTAATGTGTGTTTTAGTCAGTGTTATTGGTTTGTTATAGGATATTGAAGATCTAGACTAGAGTTTCTTGGGTGTTACTTAGTATAGATTTAATGTTGTTTGTACTAGTTGTAGAATATTGTAGATTCTAGACTAGAGGGTTTTAGTTAGTGGTTGGATTAGTATTAGTTGTTTAGGTTTTAGTGAACATATTATTTTATTATTGATTTATTTTTCCCCTCATGTAAATAAAGTTTCATTTTTAGTATTTAATTTCAAGTAAAGTTTGTTTCTTGCTTTGCGTTAGTTAGTTTAGTCTAGTTGTCTGGTTGCTTAGGCGACTCTAGCCCCATGGTCACAGACTGAGGTGTCACAGAATGAGCCCACCCAGTAGCGCTAACATCTGCCTACTGTAATAAATTAATGTCGAGCAGAGAAAAGGTCTCCAGCGCCTCCTGACCTGCTCACATATTTTCAGAGCGATGGGAAAGATTTTCGCCATCACACTTTCATAAAATCGTTCTTTCATGGGTAGGCCCTATATCAGCAACAAGATGAGCACACCAGCGAGTTGTTCATATGACACTCTATCATTAATTAAAATATCCCATCGATTGGTGAAAGCGGCAAATAAAGAAAACATTTTTCAGGAAAAACGAAAAAATATATTTTAGAAGTATTTTCTGATTAAGAATTTTGACCACATAGCTTAAGTAAATGGTGTACACATCTATTCAAGTTTCTTTTCTTCGTTAATACTGCCTGCACTCCTTTTTGATTAGTTGACATTCTAGCTGCATTACCATGTCCTTGAGCTCATCATATCAATCTCGTTCCAGCGTTTTAATTTATCAGAACTTATAATCAGCTTTTCGTCCACTTAAAAAGGAATACCCTACAACAGTGCAGTCATTTGGCCATTGCTATTGTTAATATATATATATATTGTTACAACTTCAAAAATCTATGTTATGTTTGATGTAATACAAGATACCAGATTACCTTGCAGCATTTATGTCTCTGATAAGTAATATCCCTTAAGTGGTTTGCTTAAACATTTATAAATTTTTTTTGTTTTGGTACAAGGTTGGAAAGTAACTTTTTTTTTGCATCGCTCCCTTGCAATCTTATAAGCTATTATATCAGTACTGGCTCAATCCCGACAAGACCAACGTCTAATCTTTCGACTCAGGACCGGACACAACAGAATGCGACAACACATGTACCGGAAGCTCAAAATTGGAACTAGTGAAATCTGCCCATGTGGAGTATCACCAGAGAATGCAGACCACGTCCTCCAAAACTGCTCTCTATACCAAGAGGCCCATATAAGACATTGGCCCCAAATCACCCCAATAGAAAGGAAACTATATGGAGAGCTCCCTGATTTGGAAACATCTGCGCAGTTCATCTCATGTATTGGTCTACTCATCTGAACACTCCAACATAACAATGAGAACGAAGAAGAAGAAGTACTAGCTCATATTTGGATAACATTTTCATAATCCTAAGAAAAAATTCCACTATTCAATGAAAAGTCTTCTTCAATTCGCTACCAAATACCAAGAAATCTATAAGTGCAAGATGTTCCTCTGTATTTCCAATCTGTACGTCAATCATAGCAATGACTTCCCTATCAATTTTTTTGTAGCCTAAGTCCGGCTACCAAAATGTTCCAAATTTGAAAGCCTGATAAATGTTCTTCTCGCGAGTTTCTCATTGTGGTCATGTACACTATTTATCAAACAAGAAAATCTTGCTATTGATGTTTTCCCCATTTAGAGTAAGTTTATTTAACCATTCCTATGCTTTATGATCTAGCTTCTTTCACATTTTTAAGTTGCATAGAAATATAAATCTCCATGTAAAGGTTAGGTTTCTTTTGAAGTTTGTGCCATACATTTTTTATAAGGATTTCTATAATATTTGTCAAAATTACACATCACAATTAAAAATTTTAGTGTTTTCACTTTAGTGTTCTTTTCTCTGGTTCACTTGACGTTAACTGCAGAGAATATGCCTAGCTTTTATTAACAGCATTAGTTCCTGGTAAAAACAACAAGAAATCAAGTTAAGTATTCATATCTATTTTAGCCATAACCTATATAAGTATTACATATATTGTAAATAAGGAGGCTGACATAGACATAAATAAATAATAAATAAAATATAAATAAAAGTGCAATTTTTTTATAATTCGGAAATCCGAATACAATAGATAACGGTACACATGTTTTCAAGTTACATGAAGTTACTTCCTTCGGCCAGTCTATATTTATTTTTGTCTATGGGCTTAGCATGGCTTTAATGTCAGAGGAGTCACAAATACTAGACAATATCGATGTAGATGATGTTATATATGCTTTGCTGCGCAGAAAGCAAGACGTGAAGTGATATGAATTGAGATTTGTCACTTGTACATTATTTCGCCAAAAAAACAAACCAAAAAAAATAAACAACTACAACAACAGTATTATTCATTAAAAGATTATCAATGATTATTTCTTGTTAATTGTGTGATATGCTGTACCAATTTGAATGTAGGCTTATATATTTATTAAGTACATTATCTCATGTCATGATGTCGAATGTCAAAAATCAAATGGCCCTCAAAGAGGTCAATCCCTTGGACCCCCAAATCACTAGCTACGCCTCTGCTGTTGTGTATGGCATCTGCAATCCAGGAATTTCCTTTAATGTTCGCTCTACATGTGGATCTATCCAGTGCCACTTTTCCCCAGCTGAGTGTCGATTATAAAGAGCTTTATGTCGCGTTTGCATACATCAGTATACCTTAGCCGTGGACGACCAGCGGTTCTCCTGGCTTCTGTTAAATCACCATACAGAATGTTTTGTGAAAAGTCGATCTTTTGGCATTCATAATAACTTACTTACTTAATCATGTGCACTCCCAGGGGAGCATAGGGTCGCAACCACACCTCTCCACCGAACTCGGTTCTGAGCAGCTTTCTTCATCTGCTCCCATGTCATTCCAGTACCCTCAGCTTCACAGATGACTGACCTCTTCCAGGTTTGCTTGGGTCTGCCCACTTTCCTCTTTCCTTGTGGGTTCTAGTCAAGTGCCTGCCTTGCAACATTGGTAGCTGGTTTTCGCAGGGTGTGTCCTATCCAGCTCCATTTTCGTTTTGTTTCATGATAACTAATAATTAATAAATAATGAAAATTAATAATAAATACAAGGTCGAACATGAACTACAGATTTGCCTATTCTAGTTACAATAATATCATTTCTTTACAACTATACTTCATCGGAAGCACTACTTGTTAAGTTACCGGTACTCCATTGGCCTCCTTCAGTCGTAGAACGACTATGGTTCATCTCAGAGCACACTTCCTCATGTGACTGTGGAGCCATATTTTAGAGAGACACTCCCGTCCACAGATAGCGCAGGTTAAGGTGGCTTTTGCTTCGGTGGTAGAGGAGCTGGCCGTTTTTCGGATTGTCCGTTTTTCTTCCTGGGCTGAGACCCATGTACTTTCACTGTCCATAGCTTTCTTGGTCACTGTCTCTCTCCACCTGTTGCGGTCTAGAGCTATGTCTTCCCAATTGTCAGTATTGATGTTCACTGATTTGAGGTCATGTTTTATTACATCTATGTAACGGAGGTGGGGGCGACCAGTTTTTCTCGTGCCATTCGCGAGTTGACCATAAAGGATGACTTTCGGGATGCGCTTGTCCTCCATCCGGCGAACATGTCCAAGCCAGCGCAAACGGCGTTGTCTGAGGGCTGTAAAGATGCCGGGAATACCTGATCGCGCAAGGATCTCAGTATTGCACACTTTTTCTTTCCATGTGACATTCAAGATCCTACGGAGACATCTCAAATGGAATGAGTTCAGTTTTCTCTCTTGCTTTGCGTAGATGGTCAATGATTCACTGCCATACAGCAGTGTACTCATAACGCATGCCTTGTAGACTTCCATTTTGGTCACCGTAGTTAGCTTATGGTTTTCCCAAACTCTTGGTCTGAGTCTAGCGAATGACGAGGCATTTTTTTCATCTCCTCTTCTAGGGACAGGTCATCTGTAATTGTGGATCCCAGATAGCAGAACTCGTTTACGGCGTCCAGCTTGTTATCGTCAGTGAGGATAGAAGGTGGTGCTATAGCAGGTGGTCCCATAACATTTGTTTTCTTCGTGCTAATAGTCAAGCCATATTCTTTACAGGCCTGAGAGAAGCGGGACATTAGTGACTGAAGTTCCTCTTGCGTGTGTGCCACTACCGCTGCGTCATCCGCGAATAGCATATCTCTAACGACTACTCCTTCTTCTGGCAAGGCAAAGCCGAAAGTGAAGTAAGGAAACATGGATTTGGTTTTGCAGTTAAGAACACACTGCTGAACACAGTAGAGCTGAAGTGCAACGGTTCAGAAAGACTCCTATCACTACGCCTTAACACATTTATTGGACATGTGACTTTGATATGTGCTTACGCTCCTACTCTGAGTTCCACATCAGAGGCCAAAGTTATGTTTTATGACAACCTTTCGTCTGCTCTTAGCGAGATCCCAACTACAAAACAGGTTATCATCCTCGGCGACCTCAATGCACGCGTTGGATCTGACAACTCTGCATGGGACAGCTGTATTGGGCGTTTTGGTGTCGTAAAAGTAAATGAAAATGGACAAAGGCTCCTCGAGGTTTGCTCACTACACTCCCACTGCGTCACTAATACCTATTTCAAGACTAAACCGCATCACAGAGTATCTTGGCGGCACCCTCGCTCCAAACACTGGCACCAACTAGACCTAATCATGGTAAGACAAAAGTGCTTAAAATTTGTCAAGCTTACCAGGTCCTAAAACAGTTCAGACTGCGACACAGATCACTCCTTGGTATGTTGTAAGATCAATCTTCTCCCAAAACAAATCCACCATACCAAGCAGATTGGAAGACCCCAATCGGATGTAAGCAAGATGTGTCACCCTGATCTCCAGATACAGTTTGCGGAATCTTTTGAACGCGAGTATAAAAATATCTCTGAAAATACAGCAACAGAAAAATGGGAACACCTCAAGTCCACCATACAAAAGACTTCCCTGGAAATCTTTGGAAGAAAAATTACAAAACAAAAGCAGTTATTTTAGCATCTGTCATCAGAGCAAAGAGAGATGCACTCGCTACTTACAAGGCAAAACCTACCCAACGCAACCTGCTAAACCTGAAAGAAGCTAGAGCCAATGCACAGAGGACAGCAAGGATCTGTGCCAATGAATACTCAGTGAGAGTATTCAGCTCGCAGCCCAAGTGGGCAACATAAAAGGGATGTACGAAGGAATCAAAAAGGCTCTCGGACCATCCCAAAACAAGACAGCACCTCTGAAATCAACCACTGGGGAAATTATTACAGACAAGTGCCAACAAAGGCACAGATGGGTTGAACATTACTCTGAGCTTTACGCCACAACAAGCTTAGTCTCTGATTCAGCCCATAAGGCCATCATACAATTACCCACAATGAACGAGCTAAATGAAACACCCACCCTTTCAGAGCTCAACAAAGCCATAGACAACATTGCAGCCCGCAAAGCACCCGGATGCGATGGTATCCCCCCAGATCTTCTAAAACAATGCAAAACTACTCTAATCCAACCTCTACACGAACTGCTTTGCAAATGTTGGCAAAAAGGTGCTGTGCCACAAGACCTGCGGGATGCTAAAATCATTACACTGTATAAGAACAAAGGTGACAGAAGCGACTGCAACAATTACAGGGGAATCTCCCTCTTAAGTATTGTAGGCAAAGTCTTTGCTCGAGTGATACTTCCCAGGCTACAAAAACTCGCTGATCGGGTCTATCCAGAATCACAATGCAGCTTTCGCTCAGGGAGCTCCACGATTGACATGATTTTCTCCATCCGCCAACTCCAGGAAAAGTGCAGAGAACAAAGGATGCTTTTGTACATTGCGTTTATTGACCTGACAAAGGCCTTCGATCTAGTTAGCAGAGATGGCCTCTTTAAAATTTTACCGTTACTACACTTTATAATATTCCAATGATAGGCCTATAGATTTAGACTTAGAAGACGATGCGCTAAATTTTCCTGAACATTAATTTATTAAACTCTTGAATCAATAATGCATGGGCGCCTGCCGGGAAGGGGGGTACAAGGTGATGCATTTGCACACACACACACACACACACCCATGAATTCTGACTAAATCTACATAATAAAAAACAAGGTTACAAAGACAGTTTGTGTGGAAACACAAACTCAAAATTGGCCCCCGAAGTGGTCCACCCAGGCAGGTAAAAAGACAGGTTTCAATATTTTCAGAAAGAATAACAGAATGAAATTTTATCAAAGGCCAATGATATAAAAAGAATGGAGAAAGAAGGTTGACAGATCTTGTGTGGTGCCCCAACGGTCCAGCAGACCAAGGGATATGTGAACTTGGCCTAACTGATATCTTTTAATGATTATCTAATTGTTTTGTAAGGGGTCAATCTCTTATTCAAAGCCGCAAGAAAAAAAAATTCCATCTGGATGATGGTGCTACTGCAGTACACGCGCGCTATAATATGAAAAACTACTTATTAATTGTTGTTTTAAATTATGTTCCACTTATTTGCATACTAAATAGATTTTTTTCTCTTTAAAAAAGTAAACTTTTTTGTTGTAAATGTACTAGTTAGTATGACAGAACTGACTTAACTTCGCAATACAGTTGTAGACAAAAAAAAATTGACAAAAAAATCTAAAACCGTTTGCCTAAATGTGTTAAAAATATGGTAAATAGTCATCTCTCTTGCTAAATAGCCCCCCGTGTTTGTTACTATTAATAGTGAATAGTTGTAAAAATTTAGTATTTTTATGAAAAAAACCAAAAAACTGCTTGCATAGTTGATTTTAAAAATTAAAAAAGTAGCCGTTGCATCAGAACTTTGAATGGTTTAAAATATTATGATGTTGGATTTCCAATATCTTTTCTTAGATCTTAACGGGACGGACGGACAGACAGACCTTACAAAACTAATATCGTCTATTCCCCTTTCGGGAGCAGCTAAAAAACAGATCTGGAAGTTGTTTTTATTATAAAATAAAGAAAAAATTGGCTACATTTTTTTTGTGTGGCTAATCAGAATTCAGATGTACGCACGTACATGGATGGCCATTCATTCCATACGCCTATGCTAGTCTACTACTACATTAATCAATGGAAGCACTAATTGTTCAGTTGCTATTTAGAAGTTAATTGATTTGATGGTGCTAAAAATTGGCTAGAATTTCGCTACTCAGCATCGAGAGGGGTGCAACTGCATCACCTTGCACTCCCCTGCGGGCGCCCATGACGCTGAGGTGGTCAATTGTAGTCAAACTGAATTTCCATTTGATTAAATCAATAAAACTTATCTTTACACACACATATATATATGCCTACGCCCATACTTACTATGAAGGTAATTATGATTTATTATTTTCATATTTTTATTATTCATATTTTTCATGTCAAAATAATTGTATTAATATTATAGTATTAAATTCATAATTGTATTTTTGGTTCCCCCTACGTTATATATACAACTGTGCGCATGATGTGTCTGTTAGGCTGCACATGGGCTGCTCTTTGGGATAAGTATAATTACAACTCAAAATAAGAAGAATTCTTTTTAATCAAATAAAAACAAAGAAGTTGTAATTAAAATTATACCTAGCCACATAGACTTTAAAAATATCTAATAATAATATTATTATAGCCTTTATATAGCGCTACTTTCATGATTATAGCATGCTCAGAGCGCTTTGGTCCAATCTCATTTGTGGGGAAAGTGGGCATCTAGGAATTGGTTTTCCGTGCTGCCTTTAGGCGCTCAGTCAACGCAACTCTGTCCGAGTCGGGTGTCGAATCTCGAGCCACCTTCTAGGGTCAAGTTCAAGCGCACTTAGTCTCTCGACCACGCTTAATAATACATAACTAGTTGGCCTCCTTCAGTCGGAAAACAACTATGGTTCATCTCGAACACTTTTTCGTGTGACTGTGAAGCCCTATTTTGGAGAGACACTCCCGTCCGTAAATATCGCAGGTTAAGATGGCTTTCGCTTTGGTGGTAGAAGAGCTGGCCATTTTTCGTATGGCACAATATTCTTCCGGAGCTGAGGCCCATGTTTTTTTCAGTGTTCTGACAATTTATCACACTGAAAGACAAACATTCTAGGCCTTAGCTTACGAGTATGATTAAGAGTAAATGAAAACATAACGTCACGACTAACGTTCCAAAGAATTTTTCAAACGTTTAATAGTGCAAAGAATTTCAAGCCTGTAATAAATAAATAAAATCCGACTGATGCGCTCCCTGGTCATGCCTACTTTCTTATATGCATGCAAATCTTAAAGATCTCGAGAAGAGGATCCTATCAATGGAATATAATCTTAAATTTTCAAAGAACATCCGAAACATGTAAAAGAAAGGAAGCAACATGAAATGTTCTTGCAACAGATCAACCTATCCACAGTTAAAAGATAAGATCCCTCATGAACAAATTACTGGCTGACAGATGATTTATAATTGTATACAAAACAATTTCTAGTAGAACGTCTTTATCACCAGCATGAAACCTTGCAATTGTTCTTGTGTCATGATGTTTTTCAGTTGTTTTTTACATACAGAAACCTTTGTTTATAAATTGTGTGTGTGCCTCAAAATACCATCTTTTAAGTTGGCAACTAGCTCAAAAGCCTAAGTGATGATTACAAAATACCCGCTCCCCTGTTAATAAATTTTACCTCAAATTCAGTAGTAACCATAAGGACAGTTATTTGCTGTCATCTCCATAAAACCATCCCAACAGTAGCCATCATGGGCGTAGCCGGGGGGGGGGGGGATGAACCCCCCCCTCCCCGCAGGGCGGTTAGTCTACAATTTTTCCATTAACTTTAGGAAGAACCTACATTAAACGTCTTCCGAATGAATGAAGGGTCAAAATGTAATAAAGATTAATTAAGTACACACACGCATATATATATATATAGGCGGGAGGGGGTGAGAAAATCCCCCCCCCCCCACACCGAAAGAAAATCCTGGCTACGCCTATGGTAGCCATCGTCATGTTCATATAATTTGTTACCTACACGTATATTCCAAGTTACTGCCGACTCGGTCAAAGTCAAATTGTTGTCAGACACTATTGTTTCGTGATTGAGTGTAGAGACACACAATTAATTATTGAAAGGCATCGGAAGTTGGAGGGCGCACATGTATATCTATGAAGTCTGCATGCAGCATGTTCGTGGATATGAGTTCATGTTTCTACGTTGTAAGTGGAGTGCATGGGACTTAGCCCATTCAGGCATCAACCCACAGGGCATTTGCCTGAATGCCCAAATATCCAGTCTGACCCCCTGTATATAAATAATATACCGGTGTATATATATGTGTGTTTCTGTGCATTCGGCATTAAACTTCGGACTCGAAGACGAGCCTTATTATTATTCTCTCTATGGCATTTTATGTCTCGAGAGACGATCTTTTCCCTTTGCAACTTCTTGTGTGACTAAAGAGGCCAATCCTTGATACACTTAAGTAAGGTAAGGATTAGTGAAAAAATAGCCCCCAAAAATCCTGGATCCGCAGGTTCACACCAGCCTTTAGCTAAGCTAACAGAACATGGTTATTTGTGAGGTAGTCTCGCCAACACATGCCATTATAGAACGAAGGCACCTTTGATGTAATCATTCGAGGAGACCTAGATTTGATATATTGTTCCATATAATAACAGAGCAAATGTAAAATTCCTTAGTTTAGTATCGACACCATTCAGCACAGCTCAAGAATTCACATCTTCACTTACTTCTAGCAATGTACCTATTCGATGTTCAAATGGTCTAGATAAATGTAGTGAATTTTGATGAATATTATCAAACATTTCCATCTTTTATTTAATGAAGGATATTTTTTTCTGAATATTTAACTACTTAATTATCACTGAGCTGAACACTGTACAAAAAAAGTCCTTTTCTTTTAAATAAAAAAAATCCATCTTGGAAATTTTTTTTGTCTGCCTTGGTGCAATGTGTGACCAGCACTGAGTGACTATTAACATAGAAAACAAACAAAAAACCACAACAAAAAGCACTGGTTTCACATTATAATAGCCCAATAAGTTTTTATTCATTTATACATATACGTAGCAAAAAAAACAAACAAAAAAAAAACAGCTCCTTCATTTCAGTAAAGACCATTTAATTTGATCCTTGGCAGACTGAAGAACCTGTCAAAAAGAAAAAAAATCGACATTATACATGTTTAATGAGTCAATTTTTAGAAAACATTTCGACTGGTATTGATAAACAAGCAAAAATTTAAAAAAATACTTTAAAAAAAACTGTGCGATTAGAAATATTTTTTTAACAATTGTTTTTGTTTATCGAAATTTCATGCTTTAAGCGTTCTCAATACCCTATGATCCTATCACTTGTTTGGACCAGTTGGAAAGGGGGGGAGGAAGAACGGAGTATCTGGGTGATCGCTTTTTTAAATTTAAAAAAAAAAAAAAAAGAACGACTTGAATTTAAACTTGTGTGCTAAAGTCTTCTAAGGCTTCTCAAGCCAACGTGTTAACCACTCTGCTAGTGAAGAGTCTATGAACATCAGTCAAGTACTATTTCTTTCTTTCTTTGAATTACCAAGCAAAGTAATTTATTACCAATAGTTAATTAAATAATTGGTTATTATTTTTATGATTCTAGTGTTGTCAGGTAAAAGAAATAACTGTGCAAAATTTCAGCTTGATCCAAGATTGGGTGTTGGAGAAATAACGTGTACAAGCTTTTGGCCAGACAGACATACACACAGACAGAGCGAGTTTGATAAAAGCTTTGTAAAGTAGTCTGCAACATTGCTGATACAAATCAAGTTATGAACAAAAGTATTTTAACTAATTAATTTTTGGCAATTTATCTATGTCAATAAAAAAAAATCTTTAATTGGTTCTGAAATTTAAAATAAAAGGGAATAACCTAAAGATTTAATATAACTATAATGATATAACTAAAAAAATACAGACAATAGGGAAAAAAGCAAACCACTAAAAAACTAAATTGCATATCAGTAATGAAAAACATTGTTAGTGACCCACTCTTAAATGATTTCAAGTGTGTGTGTAAATGTTGGGTTGGAGAAGAGGATGACCAGAATTGTGTAAGAGTAGATAGGCGAGTGTTGCATTCTCTTTCTTCCACTACTTGATACCCATTAAATATCTTATTGTGCAATTTGCTTGGGTTTTGCTACAGAAATGTTAAGTTTTCCACGAAGGCAATGTTATATCTAGTTTTTTTTTACTTTAAAGGAAATGAAACTAAAACCTTCCTGTGTATCATTTAGGGTCACCTAATTCTTTAAAAGTTTATCTGGAAAGGTAGCACATTGTATTGAATAACTAAATGTGTGTACCCCACCCCTCTTTTTTTGTTCCCAATTAGCCTGACTGATCTCTAAACTCTTATAATGTCAATATAAACAAAAATAATAGTATTTTAAACAAATATGGTAAGGACTTTTTCGTACGATTATGTCCACAATATAGTGCCCATTCCACTTCTGTGACTCTTCAGTTATAATAATCATTCAGATTGAAATACCTTAGCTTTACATTCCCCAAAACACTCTCTTGTGTGTCCCATTCATTTTTGTAACTTATACCAATAAAATAATATCATTTTGTGAAATTGTCCTTTGATAGCTGTGTCCACAAGTAGACACACTTGTGTAACTATACTATTTCTCTAAATTTCTGCACAAACGTACCACCGGTAGTCAAATTGCAAAGCAGTTGTGGTGCTCAGCAGCGATTCCACTTGAGATGATTATTTATGATTATGTAAAATATACATACCATTTAAGTATACCATAAGTATAATAATATCAACTCAAGAGTTGTCTCCCTTTAAAACCTCTCCATTGCACAGCTCCCCATAAATTATTGTTTAGAAAAGATAACCATAAAATATGCCCACTATTAAATCCTTTTTGTTTTAAGAAAAAAAAAGATATATTTATCTTATTATACATAAATTTTGATATGCCTACAGACTGAAGATAATTTCGATTTGAAATGAGACACTAAGTAGTCATTCTGTTAAAACTTTAAAAAACTTAAAGGATCGCCATTTAATTTATAAAATTAAAAAATTAGGGTCTTATCGTACAATACCAATTTTAAATAATCCTAAGTTGCCAAGGGGCAATTGAAAAGTGATACTGAGAGAATTTGACACCAATATAAATTGAGATTGTATAAGCATTATTGTTTGGATGACAAATGTTTGATAGTAAGCATTACAAAAACATAAGAAAGCTCCTAAGTATTTCCCTCGTATATTAATGGAAATTAATTATCAATACATTACCCTATCTGTTGCTGCTGACACCTGTTGGCCATACTTAGCAGTAATCTAGAAGTGTTTATTGTTATTGTTATTTAAAAAATGTATACTGGGAGTACTAAAAAATTAGATATATATTTGATTTTTCATTCTTTAAGTTAAGACCAAAATTGCAATTATAACTGGATTCATAAAATGACCTTAGACATCAAAAAGCAATGAAATTGTTTCTGACAATTATTACTTAATCCAGTGAACATAGGGCCACAACCAGACCTCTTCATTAAGCTCAGTTCTGAGCAGCTTTTTTGTCTGCTCCAATGTCATTCCAGTATCCACAACCAGACCTCTTCATCAAGCTCAGTTCTGTGCAGCTTCTTTGTCTGCTCCATTGTCATTCCAGTATCCACAACCAGACTTCTTCATCAAGCTCAGTTCTGCGCAGCTTCTTTGTCTGCTCCATTGTCATTCCAGTATCCACAACCAGACTTCTTCATCAAGCTCAGTTCTGAGCAGCTTTCTTTATCTGCTCCAATGTCATTTCACAGCTTCACCACTTCCAGGTTTGCCTGGGCCTGCACACTATCCATTTTTTTCCTGCATATTCCGATCAAGTGTCTGCCTTGCAACACTGGTAGTTGGTTTTTATCAATGTGTGTCCTATTCAGCTCCATTTTCGCTTTTTGATATCTTAGGCTATGGGTATCTAATTGGTTCTATCCCACAAGTGGATGCTAGATCTTTCCGGGCCAGCTAAATACCAGTATCTGGTGTTGGCAACAGTTGGTGAAAGTCTAGAATTTTCTCATATTTGTTTTTGTGAGACTCTTCAAGTCATGGAACAATACAGAAGGAACGACTCCTAGTGTGTGTTTAAGATTTAAGACAAACCCTACTTCCCAGATAGGTGAAAATGGTCAGTATCGAAGATGTTCTTCACCTGTTTCTTCACAATTGAGCTATCTTGTTTGATGTCAATTCTTATAACTTCAGTAGTTCAGTATTTTTCATTTCTTCTGGTCCATTTGGCCTGAGCATTTTGTTGTGTGTGGGAGAGGAAACAAAATCTAAATCTTGATGTTGGGTTAGGGTCCGCTGTATGCCATTTTTGTTTTCTTCTCATGATCATATCAATGACCAACAAAAATATAAAGGGAGAAAGCATGCATCCTTGCCATGTCTTGTTTTGACTGGAAATGGATTTTTAAGCTTACTGTTGTGTATCACCCGCATAATTAGCCATCATATAATTGTTTGATGATGTTGGCTTATTTCGGTAGAACTACGTATTGAGTCATCAGCCTCCAAACTATGCCTGTCAACGCTGTTGAAGGCTTTTTCAAAATCCACAAAGGTAATGCTCAAAGAAGGCTGCTATTCTGCTATTCTATAATGATTCATAATGTAGCTAAATAGTCATACATGAATTGTCCCGCTGCAAACCAGCCTATTCTGGTCTTAATCTTTTATCTAAGATATCTTTCAGTCATTCTAATATTACCCCTAGAACCTTAATGAGTATGGATATTATGCTGTACAAGGTAAAAATCTTTGGAACGATTTGAAAAAATGTAATTTGTGGTTGTGAAGAAGGTATTTTTTAGATTGTAGCAAATAGTAGTAAAGATGAATGATTGCTCATACAATTTAGTACAAAGTTTTTTTTCTGAATATTACAGAGTGCCTTTTTATTTTATAATAAAGATAGATCAAGAAAAATTATTGAAACAGTTCAGGAAAAAAAATAATTAAAAACCTGTTAGAATATTCATCAACAGAATATACCTAATTGGAGTTGTGGTGGCTGAGTGGTAAAGCACTTGGCTTCTGAAAGGAGGGTCCCGGGTTCAAATCCTGGGATTTTAAATTTCAGGATCTTTAGAGCATATCTGAGTCTACCCAGCTCTAATGGGTACCTGACATTAGTCATAAAAACAAAGGCGGCTGGTCAAAGTGCTAGCCACATGACACACTCATTAACCATGGGCTGAAGAAACATCATCTGTCATACCACATGGTCTGAAAGGGGAACTTAACTTTTTACTTAAATATGCCTAATTAATTAATGGAGCCTTCGGAAAAGTCATATAAATGCTAAATGCAATAAAAAAATAAAAGGAATAAGATACATACATACACAATTTTACAGACATTGTCAAAACTGCCAAATATCCCTCAATAAAGCGAATTGTTATAAAAGTCTCTAAACAAGTACACTATACAATTTGTACCTCAATAAAAAGTATTCTTAAAAAATTTGCTGTTTCCTCCAAAAAAAAAATGGCTAAATGATTTTAATTTTGCAATATTTTAGATAAGTGGAACAGGAAATCCTCATCTAAAAAATGCATTGAAGAATTTCACAACTAACACAATGAAGCTAAAGTAGGACAATTGAAAGGCAAGACTCTAAAAGAGGATGAATCATAAAAAGATGTGCACGTTTGATTTCAGTATTTCTAGCACAGGATCTCATATCTAAGAGCAATACACATTTATATGAATAAATAAAAAAGGAGCTTTCTTATGTAGCCCATATAATTTTGTTTTTGTACATGCAAGAAAAATATTAGTTGCAGGCTCTTTAAATAACAAAAATTAAAAAAGCTAAACAAAAATGGTCAAGAAAAACAATGTTAGGTTAAAAAAACAACAACATTAAATCATTTTACCTGAGCCATTGTTTGTTCCCCAAGAGGTATATCTTCATTTCTTATAGCTACTTTTTGGACTATGGCATTGCTGTCTGCTTCAAGAATGATTCTGTAATATAAGTTAATGGCTGAATATATTGTGCACCTCAAATTGATTAGTAACAAGAGACTTTTACTTCAATGTTTTATTCATGTATTAATTTCTAGCTTGGAATATAAACCCTTTTACATCCAACAAATATCATTATAAGCCACTCCTTCACTTAAAGACCTCAGAATGTTACAAGTAATATATAACTGAATGCTGAAGTAAATAATTTTTTAATACAGTTTAAAAGTCTTATAGAAAAACTGGAAAAAAAAAGAAGATTCCATTTGATTGTTTATCTGCTAATTTTAAAGCAATTGTAAATATATACCTCTTGGTTAAAGTTTAAACCTTCATGAAACCGTAAACCATCTCCTCTTTGAATGCCCCTTCCTAATCCAACTTAAACACTACTGTCACTACAGCCTAAAATAAATAAAACTGTACGGATGTGCTGACCAACTGAAGAGAACAGCAAACTATTTTCCGAATGAAAGAAAATCATGTCTGTTGTAGATCTATCTACCATAAAGCCACACTGTAGATCATGATAAACTTGCAGCCACATTAGTATACTCTTCCTTTCCAACTATGCTAGGCAGCAATATGCCTCTCTGTTATACCCAAGAGCAGCCACCTTTTTTTTTTATAAATTAAAACTATGAATCTTTTAATTCCTGGGAGACCAACACAAGCTTAGCAGTACATATGGTGGTTTGATTAGGGTACGCTTTCCAGCCTGAATCAGAATGGCTACTGCAAGCATACCTTCTCCTCCAGGTGCTTTCCTGTGTGCAAGCTTGTTAATGGCTGAGCTCAGTTCCTTTACCTTTGTCTCTTTCGTTCTAAACTGATAGTGATGGAAAGTTAGACAAAGCGGTTGGCAAGTTGGTATTTTCAATCTGGTAGAGTTCGGCTCTACCCATCACTCCATTTGCAGTGTGCCGTTACTGATGTTTATGCTATACTTTGACTTGAGCGGGACAGGCTTGCTGAAATGAAGTACAAAGTCTTTTCTCATGCCCTTGTATAGTGCTCTGATGTTACCACAGTCTGCTAAAGATTGGATATTTTGACACAGGTCCTGCCAGTATTTGTTAGTGCAATGTCTCCCTATTCTTTGGTCATTATTCTATACTATTTTTAATTTACATAAATGATTTACCAAATTGCATTAGTTCAGGAACAAAAATCAGATTATTTGCAGACAACTGCATAATATATAGAACAAATAAAAACAACACAAGATACAGAAAATTTTACAATGAGAATTAGATGAATGACAGAAATGGGAATCAACTTAAAGCATGTCTTTCCACCCAGAAAAATGTAGGTTATTAAGAGTAACAAAAAACTAAAACAAATTAATTCCACTAATCTTATTCATGGTAAGCCAGTAACACAGACTAAAAAGGCAAAATACTTAGGTGTTATAATAAATGAAAAATCTGTCATGGAATCGCTATATTGATCAAATTACTTAATACTTTGCATCAGCATTCTCAGCCCCAGGAGACAAAGACATATTACTTAATTTGAACCAAGTAGACAACATAGGAGATATAGAAGTACAAGAAAAGGGAATCCAAAAACTATTAGCAAACATTAAACCGAATAAAGCACTGGACCTGATGGTATTCCAGCTAAATTACTCAAAGAACTAAGCAATGAGCTAGTCCCAGTGTTCAAAATACTTTTTCAGGCATCTCTTAACCAGGGCCGAGTACCAAGGGACTGGAAAGAAACTAATATCACCCCCTATTTAAAAAAGGAGAAAAATCTGACCCAGGAAACTACAGACCAGTATCACTTACCAGCATCCCATGTAAAATCCTAGTGCACATAATATGTAGTAACATAATAAACCACTTAGACAAACATAATGTGCTTACTCCATACCAACTTGGCTTTAGGAAATATAGATCATGTGAAACACAACTAATAGGACTACTTGATGATTTTTCAAAAGATTTAGATAATAGTGAGTTAATTGATGCTATCTTACTAGATTTTTCCAAGGCTTTTGACAAAGTTCACCACCATAGTTTGCTTAAAAACTAAAATATTTTGGCATTGATGGTCCTTTGCATCAGTGTATTAAAGATTTTCAGATAAGGAGAGAACAAACTTTAATAATAAATGACACTAAATCAACACCAATAACAGTTAACTCAGGTGTACCTCAAGGAACAGTCTTAGGTCCACTACTGTTTTTAATTTACATAAATGATTGACCAAATTGCATTAGTTCAAGAATAAAAGTCCGATTATTTGCAGATGATTGCATAATATATAGAACAATAAAAAACAACACAAGACACAGAAATTTAACATAGAGAATTACAGAAATGGAAATCAAATTAGAGCATGTCTTTCCATCCAGAAAAATGTCAGCTATTAAGAGTAACAAAAAAACTAAAACAAATTAATTCCACTTATCTTATTCATGGTAAACAAGTAACACAGACTATTAAAAGAAATTTCTATAAATCAAATAAGAACATAAAATAAATGTCATTTAACCTTGGTTAGGCCAATAATAGAATATGCATCCTCTGTTTGGGACCACTCAACTCAAGAAAACATTAAGAAACTGGAACAGACACAAAATAGAGTAGAGAAATTCATAACAATTGAATTTTTACATTGGACTAGAGTAACACCTTTAGTAAAATCACTAAATTTAGAAAGCCTTCACGAAGACTTAAAAGTTAAGTAACAATTATACATAAAACACTGAACCATAATCTTCAAATACCGGTACAAAAACAAAATTTAATAAAAATACTCAGAAAGACACAAAGATAAAGGCCTCATTCCATATGCTAGGACAAATTTGTACAAAAGCTCCATCTTCCCTAGCGCTATTAGAACATAGCTAGCCAGGAAAACAAGTGACTTGGCAGAATTTATGTCATTGGTTAATATGCATGACACGTAGGACGTAATCATCTTCTTTTTTGAAGTAAAGTCTGTATCATATAACATAAGATATTAGAGCATGGAATGGGTTGCCTGAGCTAGCCAGGAAAACCAGTGACTTGGCAGAATGTAGCTCATTGGTTAATAAGCATGACTGAATGCATGATGTGTAGAACATACTGGTAATCATCTTCTTTTTTGAAGTAACGTCTGTATTATATAAGATAACTATAAAAAATCAAACAAAGCATTAGGGTTTATTAAAAGAAATTTCTATAAATCAAATAAGAACATAAAACTAAAATGTTATTTAAACTTGGTTAGGCCAAAAATATAATATACATGCATACTCTGTTTGGGACCCTTCAACTCAAGAAAACATTAAGAAACTGGAACAGATACAAAATAGAGCAGTAAGATTCATAACAAATGAATATTTGCATTTGACTAACACTTTTAGTAAAATTACTAAATTAAGAAAGCCTTCAGGATAGAAGACATTAAACACTGAACCATAATGTTCAAATACAAAAACAAAATCTAATAAAATACTCAGAAAGAAACAAAGATAAAGGCACACTCCTCGTTCCATATGCTAGGACAAATTTGTACTAATGCCCCTTCTTCCCTAGTGCTATTAGAAAATGGAATGGGTTGTCTGAGCTAGCCAGGAAAACCAGTGACTTAGCAGAATTTATGTCATTGGTTAATATGCATGACTAAATGCATGACACAAGACGTAATCATCTTTTTTGAGTAATGTCTGTATTATATTTAAGATGATAAGAAGATTATTCAGTGTAGATCTAAGCGCTTGTAAGTTGCTTGGGGTGGTGGGCTCCCTCTTGGAGTTTAGCATGACCACTTTCTTGTTTCTAGTGGCAGTGTCCATTTCTGGCAGACTTGCTTCAAACCAGTCCTCATTTTACTTTATTTTGTTCCCAAAGACCAGTGATGTTTGGTAAATACATATATATATACATATATATATAAATGTATTTACCTAACATCATATATATACATTATACATTTATACATATACATTAACTGTATATAAAAAATATATAATGAACAAAAAACAATACCCTTGATCGCATAGTTCATCAGCAGCTAAAAACACTGCGTCAAGATTGTCTAGAAGTGCCCTCTTTTCCACATTTTTTCTTAGTATTTGACTTATAGAGTCATAAAAAGCATGAAGAACACTAGCTAGAATCAACTGGAAAAAAGTATTAATTTAAAAAATGTAAGCAATGTTTATGTAGGCTTCTAAGTGTAGTCAAATAGCTAGCAATTTTTTCCCTAAAGATAACTGACAAATTTATAGGAAAATCTTTAGAACCCTTTGAACAAAAAAACATATTCATTTTGCAGTCAATTTCCACCCAGTTTTTTTTTTTACATTTTTAACTTATGAAAAGTTTGCAAGCTAATAGGAGGAAAGCAAACAAGTTTTACTATGTAAGAATATTGAAGAAAGTAGATGTAGACTAAAATTTTCAAAGCTGACATGACAACTCAAAACATTAGCAATTCAAAATAAAATAGCTGTTCAAAATGTATGTGTATATTATGTATGTATATTTGTGTAACTACCACTCCAGCCAGCTGGGAGTGTGCAAAAGAGAAACTTAAATGCACATAATAATAACACACTTTTTTTTTTACTTGCAGATTTACAATTCATTTTCTTGGCATTCACAATGCATTTTTCTCATAAAAATGTTTAAGTAGGAAGTGGTGGGATGTGCGAATATGCATACAAAATTAAGAAGTAGACAGCACACACCTATACTATTATTCCAGAGGCATTTGAGGTACATATAGCAAGTAAAATCAATTTAACATGTTAAATAAGATGTCTTATTGTGGACTTTTTTTTTGTCACGCAAAAGTTGTCAATATAACTATGTAATAAATGAAAATCAGGAGAAATTTAATCTTACATTAGGTGGGAAAAATGAGGTTTTGAATGTCTTATTTAAAAAGTTTCATGACAACATTAATAAATAATTAACACATGAAAAGGTCTTTCTACCTAGAAGATAAAACAATGTCTCTTACTTAAAATATTAACAAATTTTCTAAACATTGATAAATAAAATAATTTACTTGAAAAAACATTTATCATTTGAGACGATAGGCCAATAGATTCAGACTTAGAAGATGGTGCACAAAATGTATTTAACTCTTTAAACTAAAGCATTACTGTAATTCATTATAGTAGGTCTATTGGACAGTGTTGAGACCTACTGTAATGTCTCAATTTTGTCTAATTTTTATCACAAATTCTTAGAGAAAAGCAGCTATTAAATGTATGTCAGTCTGTCTTTGACATTTGAAAATCCAACTTTGATCATTCTTTATCAGGTCTAAAAATAAAAACCTGGGTGGATAAGGTTCTTGAAAACGGCTCTAACCATTGTCTTTTACAGTTAATTTATATCTTTGGGAAAAGAATAACTAGCTGATTGGCTAGACTGGGAAAACTCTGGTTTACAATTATATTTTTTCAAAAGTATAATAAAAAAAATCATTTAAATTTGGCTTGAGGATATTCCTGCATGTTTTCATTAAAATATAAATTTTAATTTAAAGTTAATGATTTATTTACCTCATTTTCCATAGACGAACCAACAACATAGAAAAAAAGGTCAACATTACTTTTGTACACGCATGTCAGACCTTCAAACATAATTATTTCAGCTGAAATAGAAAGTAAAATAGTTGTGAACATTTCTAATACATTTTATAAAAATATTTGACTTAGTGATACAGAAAATTCACAAAAAATTGTCATTCTTTGTTAACATATTAGAACATTGCCTCCTTTACATTTACGTAATTGTTTTAGAATTGGTGTATTTTTATGAAAAAATCTCTTGTATAATAATTATCTCTTGTATAATTAATTTTACAAACTAAACGGTTTGCTTTTAGAAAACCAAAAGTAGCCATTGCACCTAAACTTTTCAAGCCATATCGCATGGTGAAATAATATTTTTCATTTCTCTTCTAGTTTTCGAGATCTGAGTGTGACAGACTGACATTTTGCACAAACCTAATAGTGGCTTTTCCCCTTACGCGAGCCGCTAAATATAATAATTTGTAATTAATATTATGCAACATACAGAAAGAGTAAAGATACAATTTTATAAAAAGAGAAAATTATGCTTTTCTAAAAATTACATACAAATGAAACAAACAAAATTAGGGTTTCATTATGATTTTACCAACCAAATTTAGAAAAAAAGGTAGTGCAGACCATGTCGTCTTTCTAACAAATTCTAACAAATGCCAAGGCTTTAACAATTATATTTTTTTGTTTTGTTTATCTCTTACTGGGAATTTTTTTAAAAAATTTAATATTGTGAAAAAAATATGAAGTTTAATTTCTCTGCTATTATCTTATCATGGAGTGTCCTGATAGTCATTTTTTTTGCCAATGGGTTCTTATCATCTCTAAATTCCAGGCTGGGATGTTCATAAGTTAACATCTTTGTGCAAAGCCATGCAGATGGCTTCCAAAAGACATACCAAGCAAATAAATATAACAAAGAAAAAAATCCAAAATTAATAACAAAAAAGGTTGCACCACCAGCTATAACAACCTCCTAGCCTATGGTCATACATCCATTCAGTGGCAAGGAGAATTTTGTCCTGCTTCAACACCTCCTTCCATTCATACTTATTTGTTGTGTTCTCCATCTTTGCTTATTTATTTTTCATATCAGCATATGTTACTAGCATATACATGCTGGCTTTATGCAGAGATGCTTGCAAGGCAAAGTGGAAATGTGTATTTCCAGACCTGGAAATGTTTATTTTGAGGGGACAATTTGTGTTTTCCTAAATATAAAGAAATATACTCAGAAAAAATTAAAATCATTCAAGCATGTAACATACATGAAATGCAGCAATCTAAAAAATTAACACAGCATTAAGTTATATATAAGACATTCTGTACATTTTCAAAACATTTACACATTTAGTCTTTGTCATAGACTTTTCTAGAATATGTTAAAATGTTGCCATTCTTGTCACTTGGCAATGCTTTTATTATCATAATGCCTCTTGTGTTTTATTTCTGATTCCATAACAGCAACAACAGAAAATTCATTCAAAACAATGGGACTTTATGCTAGAAGTGAATTTTTTACTTAAACCAGATGAAATGGTTTGCTTGGCTGGATTGGTAACATCTAGTTTTCTTAATGGGCAATTTCTTAACAAAGGTATGCAGAAACAGATCAAGTTACAGATAGATATCTAGATCCTAGAGTTTTAGAGCTACAAGTCAGTAGTCTAAATCTAGATTGACAATTAGATCTACTTTGATCTAGATTAATTCTCTCTAGATCTTAGTCTAATACACACCTGGTCACATCTAGATTTAAATAATCTAGATTTAAGTAAATTTGTGGTACCTGACATTGTAGACTTTTTAATGTAATACTAGATCTATAAAAGTCCAAAGAATTAGAACTAAACAATCAATTACTTCCAAATCACCCAGAAGACTAGAGTCTAGATAAACTGGCACATTGAATGAACTCTGCTTTATTGCATAAGCAAGATCTAGATCTAGAAATTATCAAGTAGATCTAATAAGAATAGTCCATTTCTAGACATTGAAGCACTGATCTATATACATCAATATGATTAGGATTTATTTATTTATTCTTAACTTTTGCGGTGAAAATGCATATTTTTAGATGATAAACCATGCTCGCATATTTTCGTGTCAAATTACGTACAAATTACGCAAGATGCATACATGTAGGTATCTCTGTTTATGCTGTCCAATCTTGCAATATTTTCATTGATGATTGTGGTCCTAAGGATGTGTTTGAAGACATTTCTGTAGATTAGTGTGGGGCATCCATTGGGTTTGGTTCCCTAGCAATTTTATTTTTGTCAATAGTACATAGACATTTCTTTTTAAGTAAGTGAATTAGCTTCAACAATATTTTTTGTCAAATGCCATTAGGGCATAATGTTTCTTTGCATCTTTGAAAAAAAGTGTCTAATACTTCTGGATAAGGAACTAGCCTTTTTTTTTTATCCTCCACTTCTAACTGAGCACCAGATTTTTTATTTTGACTGGCCCAGCTATTTTACTGAAATACCCACCATATCTAGGGAGCATTTTCTTATTTTCTGGGATACAACACATGAGAAGAAATGAACATTTATAATAGTTTAAATGTCTTTAATTACCATTTGCTCTGTGAGTTTTATTAAACAAGTTTTTCTCAAATGCTTTTTGCTCTTTTGCAGTTGGAAAGGTTTCATCATAGTACTGAAAGGAAAAAAAATAAATTTGCTGAGTGAAATGAATTTCAATTCCAACTAAGGCCATAGTTTAGAACTTGAAATAACAAAATTAAAACTAAACAAGAAAAACTCTACATCCTGAATCATTTGGTGTTGTGTTTTTGACATAAATGAATATACCATTAATATAATATGACATAATAGCAGCACTACAATACTGTTATAATATAACCAAACATATATATACCAAACATTCCAGGTTCACATAAGTCTCATGAGCCATATGAGGAGGCATAAAGCCCTAATGTAAAGCCTTGAGCCCCTTTGGATGACAAAAGTGGTAATCATCATACCACAATGGAGGTCACTCACATAGGCCGTGGGAGACCAAAAGAAAATCAGCTGCCGAGGACAGATGCAGACAGCGAAAAGAAAATCTAAATTGACCACCTGCGGACAATCGTTATGCTTGCCCTGGGTGTGGCAAAATATGTAGGTCACAGCTGGAGTTGCACAGCCATGGGAAATACTGCATTCCTCGCTAATCTTCGGACTCGAAGACAAGCCTAATTAATTATTTTGAGTATCTAAGAGAGGTAGCACCTTAAAGCATACAGGCAGTCATACCGTCTACTGAGGGTAGCTTGGCTCACTCTTGGTCCCCAACTCTCACCTGTGGCTCTCAGTAGTTGTAACATATGCATGGAAAAGGCTTTGACTGGCCGACTAAACCAAGTAGAGGGTATCTAACGTGTCCATGACAAACCTAGCATGTGAAGTCTGGACTTGGTGGCCTGTGTGAAATGTCACAATAACTATACAAATCGGACAGAAAGGCTACTATGAGAAGATTGATGTGGAGCACTCTAGAGCAGGACAACAAACATAGAAATACTGGTAATTCACTGCACTCAAACTCGTCCCGGATGTCTTGGAAAAAATAGGCATTAGGGCAAGAGAATGAGGTCGGCGTGTTGCGCGAATCCACCTCACTTTAATCAAAATTTTTAGCACAAGTCACTTAGTCACCCCCCCCCCCCCCCCCCCCAATACAAACCAAAGCCCTGTGGTGACAGGCAAGCACTAAAGCAGTAGGTGTGGACACATTGGAGGCCGGAGCTGCAACCCTGCACACAGGTGGCTCAGGCCATATGGTCATTCACCAATGACACAGAGCAGCAGTGGAGTCAAGCAGCCACCTGAGCAGCCATTTTTAGGAGTGCACTGCTCACCCCCATAGCATGAGGACAGGGCTAGAAAAGCTACGCTGAAACTTGCCTGCTCTAAACTACCCTAGCCAGCCTACCACAGTTGGCGTGAACCCTATGAAAGTGGATGAAATTCAAGCAACAGCAACGGTCTATTACTACAACTTCCTGGATGCATCCCAGCTCAAGACATTGGCAGCTATCACCAGACTAACTGACCACCAGGACATACGTGTCACCAAATCTTGCTTGGTGCAGAGTGTGGAACAGACCACCACCTTATCATCAAAAAATATTCAGATACAACCAAAGAAACGTCTGCAGAAATCTAAGCCTTTAAAAAGGCTAAACATGGCCAGACTAGTAGAAGACAAAATTGTTGACAACGTTGCTTACAGATAGGGGTAGTAATCTTTGCATATTCAGCCAACACAAATCATTCCAGGCCAGCGCTAGATGAGCGGTTAACGGTAAACTGTGACGAGTGACAACATGACGATTTGGGAAGGATCTGTGTTGTGAATAGTACTCAGGCAAGTCACGTCCGATATAGTCAGGTGACCACCCAGAAGGGTCAAGTGATGTTTTTTCCGATTCTAGAATGCCATTAAGGACCCTATATAAAGAATGAAGCTATCAGAGTCGGATCCAGTCAAAACTTCCTAATCTACAATTCAGTATCTGTGACAGAGTTCAACAAGATATAAAGAAGCCAGTACATTTCTCGCTACAACAGTGCAGAGTTGATATGGCATTTCAGATATCCACGACAGAACATTTGTATAGTTGGTGTTACATGTTGCCAATTTGTAGAAGATTGGTGACGATTAATTGGACATTATTTAAGTTTTACATTATTTTGGAGACCCAAGTTGTCAAGTACTTTAAGTTAGTAGTGTCGTGTGGAGCAATTTGCAGAGAGCCTGAATAGTAAGAATCATTACAATACAATAATTATTGAGAGAAGAAGGGGAATAGGCTCTAATTAAAATTGCTTCTTCATTGGGATGATATAAATACAATATATATAGATAGTTTCAGAGATAACTGATAATACAATAAAGGAATTTGAAAATTTAGTTCTGAATAAATTAATAAACATGCAATTAATTTATAATAGCAGTAGCAATTATAGCAATTATAACTGAGAGAAGAAGGTAAAGAAATTATAGTTAAACAAACAGCCACATTGCCTAGCAGTGACTAGATAGCAGGTGGGCGATCTCAAGGGAGTTGGGTGACAATACATATTCAATTAACTCTAATGACTTAAAATTCCAATGCATAATATCAATTAGACACTAATAAATTTTCAAAGTTGAATTAATAAACAGCAGATTTTACCTTTGCCAACAATCTGTTTCCATCATTGTCAAGAATTGTTATTGCTTTGATAGAATAAGGTGAAGGTTCCTGAAAAGAAGGCATTTTAAAAAATTTCATTCCCCAATAAAATATTTAATAAATATATTTAAAAATATAAAATATTTAATAAAACAAGTTTTGATAAATTTTCCCTAATGATTTGTTTAAATAAAGGGTCTGCCTCCCCCCTCCCCTTTTTTTCTTTATTTTTTAAAGTGATTCTTTTTTAGTGCTAAGAACTTTATGTTATTTAAATGTCAAATTTTTAAAGTTTATTAAAGCAAGGCTCAAAGACCATGAAAGTCAAATATTGTCTTCCTTGTTTAGTAGTAGTGCTACACCAATTTCATGTAAGTCATCTTCTTTTTCCTTTCCAGAGAAGAGAAGGGTTTCTCCTGATTGCAGTCTTGTTTCGCCAAATGTGTTCCATCAAACTTCACTCTTTCCCAGGATCTGTAGTTTGTAGCTGGCCATTTCCTTGGCAACTTGTGCACATCTACCTGGTTCTAGTAAAGTACAGATATTCCACGTTACCAAGTTAAATGCTGCCTTCTGATTAAGGATAGTTTCTTTTTCATTGGTTTAAGTTGAGTGGTCGGCCTCACAGGATTCGTTCGACTTTTCCTGCACAGCTTCATAAGTCTCCTTTGTGGAGCTCTACTCTGACAATGTTTAGTGTTTGTGTTTTTGTTCTGGTTTCTATCACACTATTTTTTTTCCATGGACCCTAACATAACATAACATAACAAAAATCACAGAAATATTAATTTTTTTTGTATCTTAAAATGTTATATATATATATATATATATATATATATATATATATATATATATATAACAAAATAATTTCACAACTGTGACAATGTAAGACAAGACTAAGACAAAAGTTAAATAAGTGGGACAAAAATATCAGTAAAATACAAAGTAGATGTAAAAAATTATCTAAAAAAATCATAACTTTTGAATTATATTCTAGATCTTTAATAATATTCGATTTTCAAAATTATTATTGTGGCATTTAGATCTATATCAGTAACATCCATTTAGGCTAATTTAGCAGTACTAGATCTAGTACTAGAATCTAGATTGTCAAGATCTAGTGATTAATTACATTTTAAATAGTATATCTACTAATGACATTCTAGCTAGGCCAAAAAAATATTTAAAAATCGGAATTGCGGAAGAAAAAAAACTATCTATAATTTAGAGATCGCTTTCTGAAAATTTATTATACTTTTTAATGAAATGTGACATGTTTTAAAGAAGTGTTATCAACTACTTTAGACAATGGCCTATTTAATGCTTGATTAGGATTTTTTTTAAGTTAATTATATTTTTTAAACTTATGAAAAACACACATTTTTTGTTTTGACCAATACAGGGTCTAGGAAAATGGTCAAACATTAAATTTTTTTTTCACGCTAGATATCATGCCTGGCTATAATTCTACCAGGTTTTATCATGCTATCTTATGTATGTCATATCGCAAAGTTGAAAATACGGTTAGCATAGTGCCCAATGGAATTTAGTTTTTGATAAAAAGAAATTTCTTAAAAAACATAAAACCATATCAGGCCATGTAAGGCCAAATATTCTGCATACATTCAAATAGTTTTTGTATACTAAAATATGCACATGAATTTAAAATTTAAAAAAGAAATGTTTCAGACTATTTTGATCACAATTTTTAAACATTTTGTTATTTTCTGCCACCACAACGCCACCATTTTGTCCACACCCCTTTGACATTTCTTGTAGCTCAGGATCTGATAATTTGTTTATTAAATTTCCTTCAATATTTACATTCTAAGCAAGTAAAGTTTATAAATATAAATGAAATCAGCTTTGTGAGCTAGAAATTTACTACTAATTTATAACTCCTTTTGTCTCGAAAGGCAATGGATGCGCCCAAATGAGTCACTGGTTTTGGCTTAATCTTGAGACGGGCAGAATCTGGTGTGGCTAGTCAAGCCAATTCTAGAACGGCAGACTTTGCAACAATTCATACATGTGTATGCCTCTGATTCAGGGCTAGCGGACAGGGCAGCTTTCTTTTTTTCCCTCTTGATTAAGGCCGCTTTAATTCTTTTGTTCTCAGCTAGAAATTTACTACTAATACTAGATCTACTATTCAATTTCTTATTAATAAGTAGATCTATCATCTACGAAACTCAACTTCAGCTTTAAACTTTTAACCTGGGCATGTGTCTCGGCCAGCCAAGCCAGGCTTAGCCAACGACAAGCTCACCTCTAACTTGTTCCATTGCGCTCAATATTAGGTCAAAAAGCCACACAGAAAAAAATCATAACTTTCTAACAGTTAAACATACACTATAGTCATACATCATTGAAAGGTTCTAATAAATAAAGTGTTACATTTGAATTTTTAATGAACAAAAAATTGTTTTTTCAAAGATAATTTTTTTATTCCCCCTCCCTAGGCCCAAAACATTCTAATGCTAATGGCTTGTAATTTAGAGCTAAATTCTAAATCTAGATTCTAGATTCAAATTTAGAACTAAATTTTACTAACTAACTACTAAATTACATCTATAGTAACTGACGCCAATCGATCACCTTCATGTTAAGGTACTTCCGAACACTCCACTGTATTTTTAAAAATTCTCCTTTATTTCGAGGATTATGGCGAAACTAGTCCATTCCTATTGTGCATCGTCCATTTCTTTATAGTTTAGATTTATTTAGTTTCATTTTCACCAGAAGATAATTTTTTACATATATTCAAAGTGCATTGGTAATATTGGTATAAAAACATCATTTTTCTTTACCTCTTGGGAAGAGTGAAGTGAGTCACTGGTTAAGGGAATTTTTTAAATGCCAATGATGCTTCAGCTCAACAGAACCTATATATTATGCTTCAATTAGGTTAAGAACTATTCACAACTATTTGTTTAATCTGCCCCTTGCTACCCAAACATGAAAATTGAGGTTAAATAAGGAGTGTTCGAATGATGTAAACAAGCAATCTCAGCTTCTTAAAGAATCTAACACCATTTTAATGTTAAAAATAAACATCAAAGGGATATAACTCAAAGAAGACAAAATATTTAAATAATATTTTTTTAATTGTTATTTTTCAAAATAATGTGATGCAAACTATAGATATAAATAACTTATATTTTACAATTTGTATCAGCTATTTGTGGTTTACCGTAAATGTGCTATTTTTTTCCCGTAAATACATTTACATTGATATGCACAAATTATACCCATTTTAAAATCTTGATTTTATGACACATATACTTTGATGCTATTAACATTATAATGTGGATGCATACATATAACCGTATACAAGCAAAATATATCCAGTTGTTGTTTTTTTTCAGATGCCCCATTCTACTAATTTAAGTTCTGAATTATGTGTTATAAACCAATTCCTAGCGCATGTGCTTGATGTGAAGAGATAATAATAAAAGGAAAGGGGGAGGTATAGAATGTAGATATGGTATTTTAAAATTAAAATGTCTTTGGCAGGTAAAAAAAAAAAAGGGGGGGGGGGGGGGGGACAGTCAAGACACTGTATCAAAAGATCATCAATAATTGATCAACAATTAAAATGTAACGTCAGCCTCAAATACATAGATGTGTGGCACTGGGTCTATAAAAATTTATTTTTTTTCCCATAAAGTTCATAATTATAAAGCGCTACAATGACACTCCTTTGAAACAGATAATGTCATCACAAATGAATAAAATAATAACAATAACACACAAACACTCTCTTATTTTGCCTACACCCCCTTTCCCGCGCTTTCTTCTTACACAATTCCACTTTCCAACATTCACACATTTTCAGTGCAAAGTAACAATTTAAATTTAAAGACTCAATCCAAGCACAGCCATCAGACTAACACACAACAAAATAGGGTCAGTGATAGCGCAACACACAAGTGTAAACAATGTAAGAACAATGTTGAGGGGAAAGGGGGAGGAGCCATCAATCGAGTACCAACGGTAAAGCCGCTAATAAGGTCACAAACACTAAGGTGATAGATACGTATTATAAAAAGATATGTTGCTTGTGTATGTTTGTGTGTGTGACTAATACTAAGCATGCTCTAAAATAATTTTATTTTGTCTTGAGGAGGGCGGATCTATCTATAGATATCTATAGATAACACAGTTCACAAACTACCATAGCTCCAACTCAGAAGAAAACATCACCAAAGAACACACCTCTGAAGAGACAAGAAAGCCCTGTTGTCATGCTAAAGAACAGGTTCTCTGTGCTCGCTGATGAGAGCATGGAGACTGAGCAGCATGTCAAAACCAACACTGCGGGAGAACCCGGAGACATCGTGTCTGACACAGGTTCTCCTCAGAGAACCCAGCCAGACACCCCAACCTCTACTGAATTAGAGGTTGACCAACTCCCTAAGGGGAGAAATCAAAGCGGAGAGGATGCCCCTCCTGTTTCCACACAGGGCAGTCCTTGGAGTAGGCTGAAAGGCCAGCGTGACAGTTTGGGCATTTGAACTGGGCTGTGCAACCTTTGTCCTCATGACCCTCTCCAGCACATCTGGCACACACAGTGTTCCTCTTGCAGACTGCCGCGCCATGTCCATAACCCTGGCACTTGAAGCACCTCACGGGGTTAGGTATGTAGGGCCTCACTGGAAATCGTAGGTATCCTGCCTTCGCATACTCTGGCGGTGTCCTAGTTCTGAATGTGAGGATAATAGTGGCGGTTTTTACCTCCTCACCATCCCTGTGCCTGGTAATGCGCCGAGCATGGGTGACTCCTTCAATGTCCTCCACTATTTCCATCTCGGAACATTCCAGCAGGTCTCTAAGCTGATAACACCTCTTGCTATCTACTTCTACAAGACGTTCCATCGACTTGTGTAGCTTAGACACACTCTTGGGCTCTCCCACTACAGACTTTATAGATAAGAAAAGGGCTCAACTTTGTCAGGCTTTTCCACTCCTCTGTGCACCTGACCACCAGAAATGATGGCCAGGTAGCACAGCTTTTTGAGGCCTCCTCTTTTTTATCATCAATTTGACGTTTCTTGCCCAGACATAGGTCTGGGGCAAGTAGTTTTGTGTGTTTTTTTGTCCATGTACGTAAGTAGTAATTCGGCACCTGTGCTCCCCAACCGCCATCGAGTCCAACAAGGGGACGGTCCATTTGGAAGTCTAGAATGAGCCCACCAGGGCTACACAGGTGCTATACTCAGTCAGCTGCTGCATCGGACATGTGTCTGATACAGCAGCTCCCTGATTGACCCTCCAGCACAGGTCGAAGACCTATGCTGCTAGCTCGGCATGACCAGCCAGTTGACCCAGAGCGGGCCATCATGGGCCTCAGGTCTAGGGGAACTTGGAGCCAAAGTATTGTGTTGTGGTGGTTTATCTTCAGATAGGCACGACTCAAACTAGGATCTCTTTATCCCCCCTTACCCATCGCAGTCCACTGCAAACGGACTGGTCTAGGACGTAGTGAGATTTTAGAGATAAGGAGAGTGATGATCAATGAAGGCAGACTGAGGAAAAGAGGAGGCAGACACAATGATAGAAAAGAAGCAGGGCACTTTTGAGCTCCAAAAAAGCTGAGGAAAGAGGAGCGCAGTTTAACGTCATGTCTCGGGACAGATCTAGATCTATTCTATATAGATAGATATAGATCTATCATCGAGACTAGTAGTCTAGAGTAGATTCTATATATACTATAGATTATATACTGCATAGAACTATAGATCTACCACCTAGTAATCTAGTCTAGTCTAGAGAACTAGAGAGTACTAGAGGAAGCTCTTATATTTTGGACACCCCATCAAATTCTCTTTCATTGAACATGTCACTTTTTTTGTTTGTAATTCATTTGTTTTTATGTTTGGAGCAAATAATTGACCCTTCGGAATTGCGCATGTCAAATTTTAGATAAGTTCTGGTATTTTTGTTCCGCTTTTCCAAAGCAGAGGCAGTTTTTTAGATGCTCGGTAATCATGTATGTAAAGCTATTGTTTTAACCTCCTTCGGCAATTCACACCCATATAAGGGATGAGGGCTATATTATGAGCCTATCTGATAGTAGGCTGATGGGCATATCAAAATAAGCTTCTAAATATCTTGAGAGAGATATTTTAATCACATTTATTATTATTATTATATTATTATAGCTTTTATATAGCGCTACTTTATTGCTTATAGCATGCTCAGAGCGCTTTTGGTCCAATCTCATTTGTGGACCAGTGGGGGGAAGGGGTATCTAGGAGTTGGTTTTCCGTGCTGCCTTTAGGCGCTCAGTAAACACAACTCTGCCCGAGTCGGGTTTCGAATCTTGAGCCTCCATCTAGGTAGCCAAGCCAAGCCAAGTTCAAGCATACTTGGCCTCTTGACCACGCTTCCACTGTTAGCTGTTAAATAAAATTTAAAAAGAAGGTGTCCAAACAAATTATAATGAATTTAACTCATTCTCCTTTATTGGACATGGCAAATCCATAATTAGAAATATTATTGGGATTAATAAATCTATGATATTTTTAATGAATAAACATGACCTAGATCGAGATATCTAGAATATATAATTTATCAATGAAAGAAAAAGTGCGGGCTGCTAATTTGAAGCCAGAGACCATGACCACTGCAGGTGATAACGTCACGCGAGGAGAGATATACACTAAGCGTGTAACCAATTTAAAAAATAAAATAAAAATTTGACCTACTACAGTAAAGTGCGAAGTTCGAAATCATTAGGCCCGCTGGCAGCAATTTTCAAGTTTGGATTTTTATAGCACCGTAACGGTCTGACCTAAGAAAAAACTGATGGTATCTATGAATTCCTCGTCCTTTTTTCTATAAGAATAGATCACTAGGCGTAGTTAAAATTAAATCTGAGGTCAAAGAGGTGTAGGGTAGGTATTGCCAAGCGTACTTTACCTCGATCGGATTTTTCCCCAGTTAGTAAGCTCAAATGGGTTGATGGAAAACATGTTATAAACAATATTTAATTTTCACTATAAAGTCATTTTCTTTTTACTCCATCGCAAGAACACCATCACTTGCACCATTTCCCACCCTCCGCAACTTCAAATAGTCTCTTTAAGCTGATGAGCCATCAGACTTAAAAATAGCCTTAAGCCCATTACCCATTTCCTTCACTACCTGGTAATAAAAAAAGAATAATTCCACACCTCCTGAGTTTGAACTCACCATGAACCTAGCCTTTACAAGGAAAAGGAAATAGTATGTGTCGGAAGTGAAGAAAAAAGGTGCATGCGCAGTAGCAATATAGTATTTGGTAAACATTCAAATAAAAAAGTTTTAGCAATAAAAAGTGAACTGTTCGAGCCTCTTGACAAATCTGGGCTGATCGAACTTCGCACTTTACTGTAGTCTAGTGTCTCTAGGACTAGATCTAGTTCCCAAAAGTCAGTGTCCAGATATATAAGAATCTACTGACTACTGTAGAGTCTAAGTCTAAGACTCTAACTCTAAGTCTAGTCATTAGTTTAATAGTTATGAATATGAATATGAACTACTAGTACTAGTAGATCTAAGTCTAAGACTAAGTAATACTATCAGACTATCAGTATCAACTAGAAGAATGTCTAGATCTATCTATGAATGATAAATAATGATTTTAAATCAAAACGATTCTATTCTATGAATATGTCTTATAATAATAAATATTAATAATATTATATAATTATTTAATATTATTATTTTAGATCTAGATAGGTTCTTATATTTTGGACACTCCATCGAATTCTCCTTCAATAAACAGGTCGCTATTTTTGTTTGTAATTCATTTATTTTTATGTTTGGAGCAAAAATCGACGTTTCGGAACCGCACATGTCCAATTTTAGATAAGTTCAGGTAATTTTGTTCCCTTTTTCCAAAACAGATGGCAGTTTTTTAGATTCTCAGTAACCATGTATGTAAAGCTGTTGTTTTAACCTCCCCCGGCAATTCATACCCATATAAGGGATGAAGGCTATATTATGAGCCTGTTTGATCGTAGGCTGATAGGCATATCAAAATAAGCTTCCAAACATCTTTAGAAAGACATTCCAATCACATTTATACCGTTAGCTGTTAAATAAAATTTAATAAGGGGGTGTACAACGAATAATAATGAATTCAGCTCATTCTTCTTCCTTGGACACAGCAAAATCGTAATAAGAAATATTATTGGGATTAATAAATCTATTATTTTATCAAAGAATAAGCTTGACCTAGATTGAGATATCTATAATATATAATTTATGAATGAAAGAAAAAGTGCGGACTGCTAATTTGAAGCTAGAGACCATGCCCAATGCAGGTGATCACTCCAGATGAGCTGGCAGTGAGAAGTACCGTATTTTTCGCCGTATAAGACGCTCCGGCATATAAGACGCACCCAATTTTAAAGGAGGAAAATCTAGAAAAAAAAGATTCTGAACCAAATACTGTACTAAAATATTTTATATCAACTGGGAGGGCGGTATCTTCTCCCCAGGATTCGGGGGCGGAGCAATCCTTCTGCCCATCAATCACGGGCATCCAATCAGCGGGGCGGGGCAGAGTACGGACATCAGTAAGCATTGGCTGGAGGAGGCGGAACCAGGAGGCAGACATGCGGACATTTCAGGGCAGCATGGATTGATCGGGTGCCCAGGAGATATGCAGAGAAGCGGCGAAATTGTGCCCACACTGCCCAGCAAGGAGTGAGACTGCTCCGGGAGACATGAGACGCAGCCTGCGCTGATGGATGGAGGTACCGGCAGTAAGCTCAGCATGATGCCCGTGCAGCACATGGTTAGACTGTCGGGAGGGGGGCATGGCGCGCTATAGGAGGGAGAGGGAAGCCCGAACACACACAGCCTGGCCGTGCAGGGAGGGTCACAGAAGTCACCACAGCCCGCAGTACGTGCCCCAAATCCAGCCCGCAGCACACACTGCATAAGGAAAGGACTGCGAGTAAGCGCCACACAAAGTTGGGGGCAGTTTTAATGCATGTAAAATGTGTATTTGCCGTATAAGACGCACCAACTTTTCCCCCCCAGTTTTGGAGAAGAAAAAGTGCGTCTTATACGGCGAAAAATACGGTATACACTCAGCTTGTAGTGTCACAAACTATCCAACAGGCAGTGGAGGTAAGGGGGAGAGAGTCATGAAAAGAATTATAAGCATCTATGGGAGGGAGGGGGGTGTTAATGTATCACAAAACGAACATCCAAATTATGAAAACAAGAAGAGGGTCCTTGGATGGGAATTAAAAGAAAGACAGAGAGAAAATACATGTAGCCTAGTTGAAAATATATCATGTTTATTAAATTATAATAATTAATTTATAGATATATAATCTATATAGATTTATTTCTGTGTTTCTACACATAGATTACATAGGTATATAAATAATAAACTATAAACGATATATAGGCCTATATATATATATAGAGAGAGAGAGAGAGAGAGTATATGAGGAAATAGACTATAAATACCTATTGCAAAAGTGAATCTATTTTTTTTAATACAATCTAAAAAAAATTAAGTAACACAGATATAATTTATCAGCAATTACATAGTGGTGTACAATGACGGTGCTCAATGTCCAAGTGAGGAGAAAGTCCAAAAACTGCGTTCAATGTAGGAGCATGAAGTGACCCACTATTCTAAAATAAAATCTTGACTATGATATGTAATTCAAAGGAATACAGCTATTTTTATAGTCCTTTAGTTGCAGAATAAGAATCTGCTTTCAGTTTTTATGTAAGTTAAACCTTCACCAAATAAAAAAATAAAATAAAAATTTGACCTAGTTCCCGTAAGTCGGTGTTCAGATATATGAATCTAATATATTGTCTATATAATGATTATGATCTAGTAAGTAATTAGTCATCTACTTCTTTCATCTAATCTAGATCTGTACTGTAAAATTAAATAGATCTACAGTGTAGTCTAGAGTATTTGAAAGAACGTGTCACTAATCCAGATTCCTAAAACTGTATATAGATCTAATTCAGATCTAGATTTTCTACCCACCAGCAATCCACCGTCCATGTTGATTGTTTTGACGTGTCTTCTTGTATCAATGCTGGCTCGCAGTAAATTAAAATTCATCAACCGAAGAGGTTGTTTTTTTTTTTTTGGGGGGGGGGGGGGGGGGGGGGGGGGGGGGTCAAACATTATACAAACCTACATATATTTCTGTCAAACGCGGAAACTATATCTAGATCTAGTACTGGTAGCCTGGATAAAGTATAGACCACAGGTATACATAAATATAAATATTCATGGGCTTAGCAGGGGGGGGGGGGGGGTTGAAACGATGAACCACCCCCCCCCCGCGGGGGGAGGGGGAGGAGTCGGAGTTTAATGACTGATTTTTTGCTATGATTTTGTTTATTTTAGGTGAGATTTTAATACTAAACCATCCCTTACACAGCGCAGTTAAACCCCCCTCTTCTATGAAACAATAAAAAAAAATAATGCAAACGACAATCTCCAAATTCCAAGGGCACAGCTAAGGAAGATTTTGATTTTAAAACCCCCTCTTCAATATATGACTATCCATTCATCAGTCACCATATTCTATAAACGTAGCATTGAGGGGTTTTGTGTTTACAACCCCCCTCCAGCGGGGTTTGCAGCTAAAAAAACCACATCTTCAATATGAAAAAAAAGCAAATTACGCACTCAAAATTCTATGAGCGAAGCCTAAGGGGGTTTGAGTTTAAAACCCCCTTCAGCGGGTTTTAAAGCTAAAAAAAAATACCTCTTCAATATAAAAAAAGTGAAAAATTCAAAATTCTATGAGCGTAGCCAAAGGAGCTTTTGAGTTTAAGCCCCCCCCCCCCTTTGAAACTAAAAATAAATCTCTTCAATATAAAAAAAAAGCTAATTACGCACTCAAAATGCTATGAGCGTAGCCAAAGAGGGTTTTAAGTTTAACCCCCCCCCCCCTTTCAATGGGGTTTGAAGCTAAAAGATACCTCTTCAATATAAAAAAAGCAAAAGCACACTCACAATGCTATGAGCGTAGCTAAAGAGGTTTTGAGCTTAAAACGCCATTCAGCGAGTTTTCAAGCTAAAAAATATACCTTTTCAATATTGAAAAAAAAAAAAAAAAAAAGAGGAAATTACTGAAAATACTATCAGTGTTTCCAAACGAGGTTTCGAGTTTAACCCCTCCCCTTCAGCGGGGTTTGATGATTAAAAATACCTCTTCAGTATAAAAAAAAAAGCAAATTACACAAAAGAATTCTATGAACGCCAATGGTGGGTTTTGAGTTTAAAGTCCTCTAAAAGGCTTTCTTTTTAAAGTTTAAAGCCCCTCCAGATGGCTTTGAGTTTA
Organism: Biomphalaria pfeifferi; assembly: GCA_030265305.1. NCBI lineage: Eukaryota > Metazoa > Mollusca > Gastropoda > Planorbidae > Biomphalaria > Biomphalaria pfeifferi. Next base: position 461,008 of record JASAOG010000118.1, read on the forward strand.
AAATTACTCTACAGAGAGTTTTGAGGTGAATAGTCATCTGCCGAAATTGAAAAAGATTAAGTGTAGCTCAAAAAAGATGGCTAAGACGCATTTTATGAGTCAGTTATAGAGATCGGGTCTAAATCAAGGAAATCCTATGAACAGAGAGTCGACCACTAAGTAAGGTTGTGACAGAGCGTCGCATGAGGTTTGCGGACATGTTCTCCGACAAAATGAATAGCGATGACTTGGCGGCCATTATGAGGAAAGCGCAAACAGGGACATCCTAGTACAACTTGGCGCTACACTTTCTTGGAGGTCCTCAGAGAAGTTGGGAAGGGGCTACAGACATTGCAAAGATTTTTGTGAAAGCAGCTTGCCCCCTCCCCGAAAAAAAATCCTGGCCACGCCCATGATATATATATCTTAGGAGTAGCCGGGGGTGGGAGGGGGATTGGGGTTCAAATCCCCCCTTAATGCAATCCCCCCCCCCCCCCCCCCGTAATTTATTGACAGATTTTTTGCTTTGATTTTGTTTATTTTAAGTGAGATTTTAATACTAAACCATCACTTGCCCAGCACAGTCAATGGGGTTTTGAGTTCAAAACCCCCTAGAAGAGGGTTTTGAGTTTAAAACAGCCCCTACCATGGGGTTTTGAGTTTAAAACCCCCTGCCGGTGGTTTTGAGTTTAAAACCCCCTACCACGGGGTTTTGAGTTTAAAACCCCCTACCAGGGGTTTTTGCAGTAAAATCAACCTCTCTATAAAACAAAGCCATAAAAAATGCAAACGACAATCCCCTAATTCCAAGAGCACAGTTAAGGAAGATTTTGATCTTAAAACCCTCTCCAAAATTTACGATAAATCCATTCTTCAAGATTAAAAAAAACAAATTACACACTCAAAATTCTATGAGCGTAGCCAAAGAGGTTTAGAGTTTACCCCCCCCCCCCCCTTTTTTTTTCAGCAGGGTTTGTAGCTAAAAATACATCTTCAATATGAAAAAAAGCAAATTATGCACCAAAATGTTATGAGCGTAGCTTAATGGGTTTTGACTAAGTTTTGAGTTTAAACCACCCTTCAGCAGGTTTGAAGTTAAAAAATACCTCTTTAATATTAAAAATAAAGCAAATTATACTGTTACAAATGAACAGTGACAGGTAGAGGTCAACGTATAACCCCGGCGAGATAACACAGCAGCGGGTGTTCTCTGGAATGTACATGTATAAACAAAGACAGGATGTGACGTGTCCTTACGTGTTATTCCAGAAGGTACTAGCAATGTCCAGTGACAGATAGAGGTCACAACTTGTGACCCTGGCAAGATGACACTGCAGCAGATGTTTTCTGGAATCTACATGTATAAAAAAAGACAGGATGTGACGTTTCCTCACGTGCTATCCCAGAAGATACTAGCAGTGTTTGTGCAACTTTGGAAGAGCGATTAGGGACTCTATATAAGCCAGAGAGTTAATGTGAAAGTCAGTCATGAATGAGCCGTTACAGTCGATACAGACGATGTAAGACGTGTGCGGCTCTAGTGGAAGAGAAATGTGTACGACTCGATGCAAGTTAACTAGGGTAGAGTTAACTGGAGTGGACTACTGTCGTTAAAGTCTATACAGCGAACTACAGTGGACTTGAGCCGTTACAGTCGATACAGTCCATTCGGTAGACTTGAGTACGACTTGGTTCAGCTTTGGGAGACCTGGAGCGACACTGGGAACTGTGTCGTTGGTCTGTTCTGTGGAATACGGCTCGATGCAAGCTAAGAAGAGATGAATTGCAACGAAGTGAAGAGATGAATAGCAACGAAGTATAGCTAACTGTAAACTGACGGATATTGTACAGTCTTCTACGCTACATGTTACTGTGACAATTGTTAGAGTTAATAGTCAATAAAGTTATATGAAGCTGAAAGTTGAGTCGTCAAGTTCTTTGCAGTGTTTTTATTTGTGTGCCTATTAATACATTTAGCCAGAAGATTCAGAAATACGTAACAATACACTCAAATTTTATGAGTGTAGTCAAAGGAGTTTTGAGTTTAAATTCCCTACAGTGGAGTTTGAAGCTAAAAATACCTCTTCAATATAAAAAAAAAGCAAATTACACACTCTAAAATCTATGAGCGTAGCCAAAGGGGTTTTGAGTTTAAATCCTCCTTCATAGGGGTTCGAAGCTAAAAAAAAACCTCTTCAATATAAAAAAAAGCAAAATTACACACTAAAATTATTTGAGCGTAGCCAAGCCTATTGGAGGTCTTGAGTTTAAACTCCTCTCCTACAGATGGCTTTTTTTTTTTTAAGTTTAAAACCCCTCCAGATGGTTTTGAGTTTAAAATCCCCATACAAAGCGTTTTGAAGTGGAAAACCTCCATCTTCAAAGTTATTCTAAAGCAAACTACAGTTACCAAATTCTATGACCATAGCTAAATGTGGTTTTGAATTTAAAAATAAAATAACACCAGAGATTTTTAGTTTAAAACCCCCAACAGATGATTTTGACGATAAACTTGCTTTTTCGATATAAAATTTAAAGCGAACTAGAGTCACGTAACTCCAAGAGCGTATACATTTTTATCAGTGGCGGGGCTACATTAATAAAGTGCAGTGAATAGTCATCTGCCGAAATTGAAAAACATTAAATGTGGCACAATAAAGATGGCTAAGACAGATTTAAGGAGTCAGTTATAGAAATCTGGTCTTAATCAAGAAAATCCTGGGATTCGACCCCCTAGTAAGATTGTGACAGAGGTTTGCGGGACATGTTCTCCAACTAAATGAATTACTTATAATAAGAGTTGCAATGACATTCTAGTACAACTTGGCGCCACACATTCATGGAGGTCAATGGCGGGGAGTCAACAATTTTTCCACTAACTCCAGGAAGAACACATTCTATGGCACAATAAAAGTCTTCCGAAAGAATGAATGGTCAGAATGTAATAAAGATTATGTACACACACACATATACATATATATATATATATGTATATACCCCAACCCCCCCTCCCGAAAAAAAATCCTGGCTACGCCCATGATATATATATATATATATATATATATATATATATATATATATATATATATATATATATATATATATATATATATATATATAGGGTGAGTCAAAATGTATACACAATTTGAACTGTCATAGAGAAATTATTTCCCGTTCTACAATGCTAAATTCCTGGACGTGGAATGTCCAATGGGAAAAATACATGTGATTAATGCGAGTAATGTTCAAACTGGTGGCCTTCAGCATCAGTAATTGCAACATCGCGGACCTGCGTTTGAGTTTTGAGGAGCGGAAGCAGATAATTAAGTGGTACTGGAAGTTTGAGAATGTATCTACTGTTCGAAGACAGTGGAGACTTGAATATGGTACAGAACCACCTTCAAGGTTAACAATTACACGTCTACGAGACGAATTTGAAATTCATGGAACGGTGTGTGATGTGCATAAAGGTCAATTAGGGCGACCTCGTACATCTACAAGTGATGAATCCACAACTGCGGTGTTGGAACTGTTTCAGCGTTCATCTCAAAAATCGTCAAGGCAAGCGTCACGTGAGAGTAATGTAAGTGCTAGTAGTGTGCTACGCATTCTGAGGAAAGAGATTCAGGCGGTGTGCGCAAAAATCTCAGTGAAACTTTGGTACGATGTACGGAATCAGTACTCAGCAATGTATTGATGCTGAAGGACACCAGTTTGGACATTTCTCATATCAATCACATTTATTTTTCCGATTGGACATTAAGCTTACCATGTCCAGAAATTTAGCATTGTAAAACGGGAAATAAATTCTTTATGACAGTTCAAAGTGTGTATACATTTTTTGACACAATGTTACGACACAAGACTCACTGTTACGACACAAGACTCTTCGAAATAATAATACACTCTCAGGTTTTACTCTATAAATACTTTAATATTATAACAAGTTATGTAAACATCAACATTTCAATTCTTTTCCTGTCAATTTTCTCCCGGCTTCCCCTTTTAACATACTTTCCATTCATTACACAAATTCGCACCATTATTCATGCACACCGTGCTGCGCTACGACCGTAACACCCCTCTTGTTTGCCAAGTTCGATGTACATCGAACGTCTTTTAAATATCAAATAAAATTATAAACCACTGTTCAATATAATTATATTATCTTCATTAATTCCTCATTCTTTTAAACCAGGTAAAAACCAACACCAAACAAACAAAAAAACTCCAACAGCAAAATTAAATATCACCATTCTCTACATTATTATTTTAGGTTCAAAATTACTTACATCCATCCCAATGTATCCCGACTTCCCCAACGAACCAATCATAATTCACAATTATAAACTATAATTAACTATGTAACTGTAATAATATATTTTAAATTTCTAACAATGGTTTCATCAAATTCTCAATATAACACCATATAATATCTCGACACCTCACAGATGTAACAAAGCTTCGTCAATCCATACAGTCTTCGATTACACATACATGTAATATGTGTACATTTACAAAATGTTCCAATCTGTTATAGATGTCTATTCATTACACTGCTATTCATTGTGTTCTCACCAAAATGATTTTACTGAAATTATTCCTTTGACCAACCAACAGAAACAAAATTGACGTGGCCTAGCTCCTTTCCTTACTTCCATTTCTTTTCCTTCCTAAGTACACCGTGATAATGTGTCAGCTATCACACTGTCTTTCCCTGGTATTGTCCTGACCTCAAAGTTATACTCCCTAAGTTGCAATGCTCATCTGGCTATTCTGTTGTTCCCTTGTTTATTTGTATTAATGAAGGCCAAGGGAGCGTGATCCGTTCATAGTTCAAATTTAGCTCCCATTAGATAGAACCCTAATTTTGTTATACACCATACACTGGCTAGTCCTTCCTTTTCAATGGTGGCATATTTCAACTCAGCTGCTGTCAGTTTTCTATTCACATATAAAACAGGATGCTGGACACCATTCCATTTTTGCATTAGACAGTCTCCTATTGCAATGGCTGATGCATCTGTAGCCAGAATAAATTCCTTAGTATTGTCAGGTCATTTAAAAATCGGTGCCCCAGAAAAGTAAGTTTTAATTATGTCCAGTGCTTCTTGACATTCTTCCGTCCACAGTATATTGTTAGGTTTTCCTTTCTTTGTTAGATTTGTTAGTGGTTCAATTATTTCTGAAAAATTTGAGATAAATTTTCTATAAAAGTTGCATAGACCCAAAGGGCTTCTAATTTGCTTCTTTGTCTTTTGGTACCTTAATGTCCAATATTTTTGATACTGTTTCTTCCAGTGGTGTCATGTACTCATTTTTAATCTTCTACCCCAAAAATGAAATTTCACTGAGGCCAATTTTTATCTTTGTTGGTTTCAATGTTAAATTGTTTTCTTTGATAATTTTAAAAACCTCTCCAAGGCTTTGTATATGCTCATCCCATTGCTCACTAAAAATGCATATATCATCTAAATAACAAATTGTGTCTCTTCTATGGCTGAATAATTTGGCCATCATTGTGTTAAACGTGGCTGGAGCATTTACCAAGTCAAAGCTCATCACATTCGATTGATATATGCCCGCAGGTGTCTTAAATGCCGATAATGGTTTAGCTTCTTGTTTTAGAGGTACTTGCCAGTATCCTCTAGACAGATCCAACGTGCTAAAAATCTTTGCATTTTTTTTTAGCTTAGTAAACATTTCTTCTGCTTGTGGCATTGGAAATGGATCAAATTCTGTGACTTTATTCAACTGTCTATAATCCGCACACAATCTTAAGTTGCCACACTTTTTTTTTAACAAGCACGACTGGTGCAGCCCATGGTGAACTAGATGGTTCTATCACTCCAAGTGTTAGTAGCTCATCAATTTCCTTCTGTAATGCTTCTCTATGGTGTAATGGAATCGTATATTGTGGCAGTTTATTTGGAACTTTGCCAGTTAAACTTGATGTCATGTTCTATAATACTTGTTTTTCCGGGTAAATCCGTAAAAATATTCTTATAATCCTCAATTAGTGCCTTGATTTCTTTAGCTCTTTCAAGAGAAACTCCATTCACCGCGACATCCTTCCATGTTTGCCTACTTTCTCTATTTGTCTAAACTTTTCCTCTGTCTCCATTTTTTCCGTCGCACAGGCAGCCATTACTATCAACTCCTCTTTACCCCTTTCTTCAATTCTTTGTCTTATCGCTAATTTTCCTTGCTACTTTGTATGGTCCCAGCCAATTTGTGCCCAAAGCATTATTGTTATCCTTATGTAAGACCAAAACATCTTGTCCTGCCTCTAATTCCGTCATTTTTCTATGTTCATTCACTCTAGAACGTCTTAATTCATTTCTCTCTAGCACCTTCTATCCGCTTCTTCACATGCCTTTATAACCTGATTTCTAGTTTCTGTTACAATATCGTAACTGTCATTAGTTACTACATGATCATGTGGGATTATCAAATGTTTCAATATTGTCATTGGACCTCGTGGATTTCCTCCATAAATCATTTGAAATGGTGAAAACCCTGTTGTTTCATTACGACTCTCCCTGTATGCAAATAGTATTGACGGTATTGCCATATCCCACTCTTTGGGTTTATCATCCCCTACTTTAGATAATGCTTTCTTTAGATTGACATTAAAACGTTCACAAGTGCTCTGTGGTTAATACGAGGTTGTAAGCCTTTGCTGGATGCCAAACATGTTCAAGAATGTTGTAGCCAATTGACAGTTGAATTGAGTGCCCCTATCTGACAATATTTCTTTAGGAAATCCAAATCTTGTAAATAACGTATATAATGCTTGTACTATGTCTCTGGCTTCAATTCGTTTGAGTGGGATAGCTTCCGACCATCTGGAGCACACGTCTATCACAGTTAGGATATAACGGTGACCCCTATTTGATACTACTGGCATTGGACCGATTAAATCAATCGCTATTTTACTAAATGGTCTATCTGGTACATCCACCCTTTGTAATGGTGCTTTTATGTTTCTTGCTCCTTTTCTAGAACATAGTTGGCACGAAGTCAAATAACTTTTTATGTCCTTACTAATTGATGGCTAATAAAAATTCTGAAATATTCTTTGTTTCGTTTTGTGTAGTCCCATATGTCCTGTGTGGTATATCGTATCCATTTTCCATTACAAGCTGCCTGATATCTCTGGGTACCACAAACTGAATTATTTTTTTTCCATGCCATTCAATCTTTCTAACAAGAGTTCCTCTTTCTACATAGAATCTTCCTCCTCTACCTCCTTTCTTTGCTAGTTGGCGTAACTCTGGATCATTTTTTTGTTTTGTGATGAATTTTTCTTCGTTAAATCCTATGTCTTTGATTTCAATTGTTTCTGTGTTTTCATGTTGTTCTTCATCTTGCTCATTTTCCTTAGTTGATAACTCGAACAACTTTGCTACATCTCCTTCATCCACATCTTTACTACAAGATCGAGTAGTGGCCATTCCACAACAATTTGTCCAATCTACTATCTCCTTTTCCGTGCACTTCTTTATGTTTGTAATATTGCCAATAATCAAATCAATTTGATCGTGGTCTATAACACATGCCTCTACGCTCCCTGTATAATACGGTGTTTTAATGTTCACTCGGGCCACGGGTAATAGAACTGTTTTACCATCAAACATAATACATGCTTTGCTTTTTCCAGTATATTCGTGATCTTCGACCAATTTTCGTTTTATTCTAACAATAGTGCTCCCAGTGTCCCTTATCGTTCTTGCAGCCTTATTTCCTACAAATGTTTGAAAACAATCTAGACTTTCTGAACTCGACAATAACGACAAACTTTGATCCCTTCCATTTCTTTTGCCGTCATATCTTCCTTGTCTGTTTCCTTGATATTGCCCTCTGTAGCTATTATACTGGCCTTGTCTACTATCTATTTGGCTCCTTCCTTGTCCTCTAAACCTATTCTGTCCTTCATATCTAAATCTTCTATTGTTGCTATAACTGTCTTGTGTTTCTCTAGCTCTATTAAATGTTACTATTTCTTCAATATCGCTACATCTGTTTAACTTTTTTTTCAGGATGTGCCACTTTGTAAGCCCTTATTAATTTTACAATCTCTTCTACAGATTTTGGCTCCAGCAGGAATATTTTTAGTTCGTCCTGACTCTCATAAATAACTTTATCCAGCATAAGAAATACTTTTAGTCCACCAAACGTCTTTTCTATTTCTGATGACTCTGTCCAGTTGTCGAAGTAGCTATTCATCTTGTCTAAAAATGTCTGGGGATCCTCGTTGGTTTCAATGGTGCAATTAACATATTGTTGACGATAAAACGCCTCATTTTTTCAAAATGTTCATAATAATTGCTCCTTTATTATTCGGTAATTATTCTGATTCATGCAAATCTTTGACGGTACAGCTGATGCAAATGATTTTGTTAACAAAAATGTCCATTTATCTTCAAGAAAAGCCAATTCTTTCACTTCAATTTCAAACTTCTTTAAAAAAATATCTGTCTATTTTTTTCTCATCAAACATTGTACCTTTATATTTTGTCAATTTATTTCCAGACACGTCATTTTTCTTTGCAGTACCTTCCTCTTTAGCTTTTTCTTTATTTATTGCCAGCTTTTCTTTCTCTACGGCTAACCTTTCTTTCTCCATAGCTAGCATCTCTATCTCAATTTTTTTATCCGTAACTAATTTCTCTTTACTGATGGCCAACTTCTCTTTCTCTATTTCTTTATCCACAGCTAATTTCTCTTTATCAATAGTTAACTTCTCTTTCTCTCTTTCTTTTTCCATGACTAACTTCTCTTTCTTTTTCTATGGCTAATTTCTCTTTCTCTATTTCCTTTTCCATGACTAACTTCTCTTTATTTTTCTATGGCTAACTTCTCTTTCTCTATTTCCTTTTCCATGACTAACTTCTCTTTCTCTCTTTCTATGGCTAACTTCTCTTTCTCTATTTCCTTTTCCATGGCTAGTTTCTCCCTTTCTATTAATCTTTCTTGTATATTTTCTCAGCTCTGCTCCTTCTAATTCCAATAGTCTCCCCTCTTCTTTCAAAGCAACTATCTCAGCTTTATCAGCCATTTGTAAATTGTCTTTATAGAGTTATCTGACTATATCAATTAAATATATTTGATTCTCATATACTTAATGCCTGCACCCAACAATGTTCATATCTAAATGTAATGTAATGAAACAAACGTTTATTGTCATTCGAATACAGATATGTATCTACTTCCCTGAATTCTTCCTGCTCGTATAGCTTACAATGCGAGTGTACGTTCTCCGCCGGTGATATGTGTCTTTCGTTGTTTGTCTATATGCGTAGTTAGTGTATATCCGTTGGTCCTAAATGGGCACTGTTCTCCACCGTAGTCAAAATTCACTATTGTTGCCCACAGCAGTGCTAATAATCGTACAAATTTCCATCAAGATTGAATGTTAAAGGTTATTGTTGAGATCTATGACCAGCCAGAATAATGAACATGTATACCAGCAGCCACTGACATGATTTTTTTTATTAACAATAAATTTATAACACATCCAAATACAGTGGGTAATCCCTGACGTTTTCACATTGGTGAATGTAGAGAATTGGCCTTCATAATAATTATAATGATATAAATCTAGATTAAATTGTTAAGCCAATTGATTAATTCAGCAATAATGTTTTTAGTTAAGTTTCAACTAAAGGTTTATGTTTACCAGTGAGTTTAGCACGTAGCTTTAGAGGTCTAGTTGACGCTCACTTTCTCAATCTTAATAGATCTAGAGATTTTGTTACACTTTGTAGTAATAGTAATACCTCAGTAGACAGGAATTAGATACCGAAATAACACAGGTCTTGCCTTTTCCGTTGGGCGCCACTTGTTACGACACAAGACTCTTCAAAATAATAATACACTCAGGTTTTACTCTATAAATCCTTTAATATTATAACAAGTTATGTAAACATGAACATTTAATTTCTTTTCCTGTCAATTTTCTCCCGCTTCCCCTTTTAACACCCCTTCCATTCATTACACAAATTCGCTACATTATACATGCACACCGTGCTGCGCTACGACCGTAACACGCCCCCTGTATATATATATATATATATATGTATATATATATATATATATATGAGCAGGTCTGGAGGCGCTGAGTGGCAAACCTTTTATTATCTGCTCAACATTTATTAATTATACAGTAGGCAGGTGGTGTCTCTACTGGGTGGGCCCAATCTGTGCACCTCAGTCTGCGACCAAGGCGCTAGAGTCTCCTAAGCAACCAGACAGCACAATTAAACTAAACTAACTAAAAGGAAACAACAAAACTAAATTTATAAAACAAACTTATATACACTTTATTTACATGACACAAAAAACAGTAATAAAATAAATATACACTTTACTAAACAACTAATCAACCCTACTTAACTGAACCTAACAACTCCATTAACCAAATTACCCCAACACTAAACTCACTAAACCCAATAACATTTACAACAAAAGCATCAAAGTTATTGCTGCAGGCAGTAAAGCAGACAGTAAGCTACCAGCAGCAGTAATGTAAGGCCAAGGCAGCAATAAAGCAGCTGATTGGCAGAACCACAGTAGGAATTATAGCCTGCAATTACAAATATAAAGAAACATAAGACATAAAAAAAATAGAATAATCATTATAATGGATTAGATCTAGACTAAAACATACTCAAAACAATATACCCAGGTAATAACAATCACCTTCATTTAGCTAATAAAAGCCATACATTAATGATACCCAATTAATAGCCTATGCCACAACACACGTTGGGCCAGACAACAATAACATAAATCTAGGTCTAGGCTCAACAAAGCCGCCATTATGGAGAATTGGGTAGGACGCAGCCATCTTTTACATTAAAAATTAAAATCAGAAACATGCCAACTTGTTAGAGCCGTTATCCTAACAATATTATAATACTTAAACAAATACTTTTAGAAACAAAAGATAATAGAATATTTACAAATAGACATAGTATAGAAAAACAATAAGGGGATCATTAAGGATGTCTAAAAGGAGGGGGGGGGGGGTGACGCTATCCAGATTAATGGAGCTTCCGGTTCCATCATAGACAATGGCTAAGTAATTAAGCCAGTGATGCACGGCACTAATCCGTTTACATCTAAACAAATAAAACAAATCTGAAAGCACGGCACTAATCCGTTTACATCTAAACAAATAAAACAAATCTGAAAGCAATCAATCCTAATTAAAATTGACTAAAGTAAAAATAAAACAATTACTCAACTGACAGGCGGTCCCGGCTGAAATTACACACAATTACTAACACACAGTACATGGTCACATAGACCAGCTACCTACAGACCAGTGGCCCAAACAGGAAAAAGGGACAAGACACGGCACCATTCGTTCTATTTATAGAGCCAGGTCATGACTCACCTAAACTAACTCTAACGTTAAAGAGCTGGCGGGAGACACGCATGCACTCAGCACTAGCCTAGATAGTTTACACAAATTAAAATACACATATAAATAGATAAAAAAATTAGATCTAGGAGCGCCAGCTCACACACACACACACACACGCACGCACACACATACATGGCCTCTTTCAGTCGCGAAGCGACTATTGATCCCCTCATGGAAATTTAATGAATGCCTTGCCATTAGCTGTGGTCGGAACGATGTCGCCCACAAATAAGTTTCTCCCTTGTCGACGCAGCTGATGTATCCAAAGAGACGGCAGAGCCGATACAGTTTGGGGTCAGCGGAGTCGCAGGTTCTGCCAGGGTGTAGCACTGGATGCTGCTAACTGCCTTAGGGTCGCCAGCTCCTGATTTTTCCTCAGGGTTGACTCCCGAAGCCTTTCTCATGATTGGGCAACAGAGGTTAGAATTTATAATTTTTCTTCTCATAGGTGGGAAGCCAGCCATGGCTAACGAGCTCTCCTGCCGCAAGCTTACGCTAGTTAAGGCGCCAGTTACTCGCCTTTGCCACTTCTCCTGTTAGTGAGAACAGTTCCGCCGGACTCAATATCTGAGCCACACGTGAAGGCGACGAGTTGGATGGATGTCAGAGGCTATTTGAGACGCATGCCATTAGGAATCATTTTATAGGTAGTGGAGTGCTTACATCCATTACCACTTCCGGCAATGACAACCTTGCAGACATATATATGATGGTAATAAAGAAATCGTTCCCTGTATAGATCTAGGCCTTTAATTAATTTTTTAAAATCAAAATACTTACTTAATGCTAAACTATAATACACTATATCAGTGGCGTCACTACAGTCGGTGTCACCCTGTGCGGTAAGCCCAAGGTGTCACCCTTCCCCCTAACTTTTTGGACATTTGTACCATGTGTATTAAATAAAATAAAATATGTATAATAGTGCCTAAAATAAAATATATAAATCTAGATTAGTACAGTAGATATGTCTAGGCATATTTGGGTAGATTTTTTTGTTAAATTTTTATTTGCTAGTTTTTGCTGATATTTAATTTTTCCATTCGGGTTTCTATGTTCTAATTTTCTTTTTTTTTCCATTCGGGGGTCACCCCCTATTGGGTGTCACCCGGTGCTGACCGCACCCCCCGAACCACCCTAATGACGCCACATCACTATATATAGTTTTCGGAAGAAATTCGACTATGCAGATACGAAAAAATCCAGAAGAATCACATTAGCGGAGAAGTTTTGAAATGTTTTCTCTTAAAGTTTTGACCCATATTGTTGCATACGCCTCTCTCAAAAACAAAACAAAAAAAAGGTCTACATTTGACAAGATCTTATTAGAAGATGAAACAATGCCTCTTACTTAAGATATCTTAATTTTATTAGTAGTCATTTTACCAATATTCAAATATGGATAAATTACAATGAAACGTATTTGAAAGACCACAAAGACGGACTGCACTAGTAGCCAGGGAGCTCCACTGTGCATCACTGAGTGAGACTCGGTTTGTAGACGAATGGGAACTGGATATACTTTCTTGTGGAGCGGTAGAAGCACTGAAGAAGTACGAAGTGAAGCTAAGGTCGACTTTACCATAAAAACACCATTAGTTACTAAACTAGTCTGGCCTCCAGAAGGAAGTAGTGACAGGCTCATGATCCTAAAGCTGCCTTTACAAAAGGGAAAGAAACACATTTTCATTGTTAGCTGTTACGCACGCACTATGACCAACTTGGATGAAGAAGACATAACTAAATTCCACTATACTTGATATAAGGGGTGCACCTGATAGTAGCTCTGGCTCCAACAGAATATTCGGCCATTTTTCACTATCCGGCCATAGTTAGCCGGATAGTAAAAAGGACACATTGTACCTACATTAATATGTATTAAGTGAACCTCGTTCCATTAAAGTATGTTATAGAATGTATTAACGTTTACAATAAGTTTATATTTAAAACATAATAATGCGCCTAAAATTAGGGTTTATTTAAAATGATGACGGTTTTTCCAAAAATTAATAAAAATAGTTTGGACGTTGTTAGAAAAGGGGCAGTATTGAAAACTTGTTATTCAGTATTAAAGTAGAGCGACGACAAGAGTAAAAGAATTTAAATTGAATTGCATTTATGTAGTGTGTTTGGCGGAAGAATCTCTCCGCCTGCATGCCTACAAAAATTTATGTCTACCAAGCGGTGATTCTCTCAACCCTTCTATATGGATCTGAGACATGGGTACTATACAGAAAGCAACCAAGACTACTTGAGGGCTTTCACCAAAGATTCTTGCGCTCCATCATGGACATACGGTGGCAAGACAAACAGCGATGTCCTTGCGAACCCCGGTATGGACAGTATAGAGGGACCGCTTATGGTTCGAGAGTTACGCTGGGTAGGGTACGAATCCCGTATGGGAGACGAACGTATGCCAAACGCAGTTTTTTTTGGTGAGTTAAAAGGCGGTCGACGTAACAGAGGTGCCCCACGGAAACGATTTAAAGACCAGCTTAGGCGCCAACTTGCCTTAGCTGACATAGAAGAGAGCACCTGGTTGCGTGCGACCTCAGAACGAGATAGCTTGACGTCACTCACAAAGGCCGCGAAAAAAACCCTTGAGACCAAAAGAAAATCCGCTGCCGATGACAGACGCAGACGGCGAAAAGAAAATCTAAATCGACCACCTGCGACAATGGTTATGCTTGAACTGGATGTGGCAAAATATGTAGGTCACAACTGGAGCTGCGCTGCCAAGGGAAATACTGCATTTGTGACTAATCTTCGGACTCGAAGACAAGCATTATTATAATTATTATGTTAGAAAAGAACGAGTATTCATTCTCTAGCGAAGCCAGGGTCGAGTTTCGTTAAAGGGAAACAAAATTCACCGTACTCCCTTTATCAGTTTCCACCGAGGAATTTTCTGGTGATGTGGCAGGTCTGCAGAAGTATCGCCCTCTGACAGGCAACGAGAATGTTCCTAGGAATGCCAAGGGCCTTGAAGGTATCTGTGAGGTCAGTTGTTATTATCCCCTTGGTTGATATTGTTTTAGATAATTTCCATAAACGCTTAATCTCCAAGCCAAGGTTCCCATATTTTCGTTGTTTTTCCAGCTCCGTTTTTTTTTAAATTATGAGATAGTGGTACGGCGATGTCAATAATGGTAGCGGCTTTTTCTTTTTTTATCGATGAGCAGCAAATTAGAGCGATTAAAATCTACCGTTTTGTCAGTCAAAATAGGCCTATCCCAGTACTGTAGATGATCCGTAGACGAGAACTTCTTGTGGGGAGTATTTGTAATAAGAAGGAGCATCCTTACCGATCAAATTATGTGTTAAAGCCAAGTGCTGGTGTATTAGCTTTGCAACTTGGTTATGGCGACCTAGGTAGGCAGATTCCCATAGGGCTGAACATCCTGTCATTATGTGTTCAATTGATTCACCCACATTTCCACATTTTCGGCATTCATCAACAATATTGACTTTTAGGATATGTTTCTCGTAATTTATTGTCCTAATTACTCTGTCCTGTATTGCTGTGACAAAGCCTTCAGTTTCAGGGTAGAGATTACCTGCTTTGAGCCATGCTAAGGAAGCAGCCTTGTCAATGTTGTCTCCATCTAATAAAGCCGGGAATTTTCAGTGGTCATTGGCGAATCTCATGCCCTACGTCGTCCAAACCGACATTAAAATCCACATTGTTTAGGTTTAAAGGGGTTGCATCATAGTCTTATTTGTGTAGGAAGGAAACTAGTTCATTGTTGGAGGCGTGTAGTTTTTATCGTATTTTTGAAACTTGCGTCTTACACAGTTTGAAGATGTTCTGCAATTTATTGCTGTGATTAGGTTACTGCCAGACAGTTTTGTGTTATTATTATTATTTTGTTAGAAACGAACGAGTAGTCATTCTAGCTGCCAGGGTCGAGTTTCGCTAAAGAGAAACAAAATTCATCGTTGTCCCTTTAACAGTTTCCACGGAGGAACTTTCTGGTGATGTGGCACTCGGCGTTCCAGTACCACCTCATCGTAGTCGCCGGGTGAACACTCCGCTCTTTTGGAGTGGCCAAGGGTACTGGTTGCTTGCCACTGATGAATGAGCAGCCGGCAAGTGTAAAAGGAAATCAAAGGGGTTATGTCCAGCCCCCCCCCCTGTGGGGCCCCGGGGCAACGGTTAGTAAGAGACTCACGGGTTCTCCGAAAAGCGGATAGCGCTGGACACCAACTCGAGGGTTGGTCGGGTTCTCCTGGGACTGCTGATTCGCGGGTCTCTCTTTGGGCAAAGACTGGACTGACTGGCGCGGCCTTAGCGGGCTGCGTCGGGCGGACTGGCCCGCGTCCACGAGCTAGGCTCTAACTAGCCCGTCCCCTGTGAGGTAGTAGAGGAACGCGCTTCCCAATAAGCAGTTTCGATACTGGGGATATCGAGCAATCCTTACACAACCAATCCTCCTGTAAGCGAGCTCTTGCCATACGGAGGTGGTGACCAGTGGTGCGGACTTTCCGCACCCTAGAATCCCGCACCCTCTTGCAGGCCCTGTGTTCACTACTTTCTAATCGGCAATAACTAAGGCCGCCAACGGCCTTGGACTTCTATGCAAACATGAATAATACACATCAAACCAGAAAACCCGGGTACGAGCAGACCCGAACAGGCTCCGTCGCGCGGGTAGTGGGCGGCAGGCCCGACAACGAAAAATCCTCTACTACTCGCCCCGTGGTTCCGATCCGGCGGAACCTGTCGAACCACGAAAAATTAGCGAAGGTTCCCCTTCCCAGGACAAAGCCCTCTTCCCAGGCTACACTGCATTCGTTCTTCCCTCGGAAGAACGGTAACCAAGGTGTGGCTAGCCAACCACACCAACCTGGTGATCATGTCCCGCACCAGGCCCAACCAACTATTACCACCCAAAAGGCCCAACCGACTACGACCAACGAAGCGAGGACCATCAGTCCTCCAAAACACCAACCATTACAACGGTTTGTCACTCCCAGTCCAAAACCCTTAGGGAGCGATAAACTTAGCCAGATAAAAGTACTTCAGCTCAATATCTGTGGATTAATACCCAAGATATTAGAGCTTACAAAACTCTTCCGTGAGAGGGCAATAGACATCGCGCTCTTGCAGGAGACTCTGGTAGGCAAGAAACGAAGTAGCCACATCAGTGGCTATACGGCTTATAAATGTAAATGCGATGAGTGCCATGGAATTATCACATATGTAAGAAACGGCATGACAGTTTCACAAAATCCTGGCCCTCAAAGCGGGCCTACCGACGCCATCTCGCTTGATATATTCAAAGCTGGTAGAAAACTTTAGGTAATTAATTGTTACAACACGCCAAAACACGAACTTGCCATTAACATCGGCAATAAGAATATTCTCACTAAAGCTCTATTAGCTGGGGACCTAAATGCCAAGTCTCCTGCATGGGGCTATGACACAACCGACTCCTCGGGCCAAAAAGTCCAAGAAATTCTCAACACTACGAACTTATTCTGCCTACAGAATAAACACTGCCCGCCAACCCTCCTACACACTGGCAACGGGTCTCTGTCGAGACCCGATCTAACTCTTATCTCCGCAGACCTAGAGGGGAAAACCACAATTAATGTGCTTGAGGATGTTGGAAGCGATCATAGGCCCATTGAAATCACTATTGCCAGAGGCCAGAGGCCAGGGGTGTAGCTACTAAACGGCCCAAGAAATGGAGCTACACCAAGGCTGACTGGCCAGCGAACGGGGCGGATGTCGACTCCGCCCTGTCGTGTATCGCGGTGGAGGAAGGGATAGTCGACACCAAATACGGCGAAATCACTGCAGCGATTTTGGGTACGGCTAGGAAGCATATCCCGCGGACCTATCCCGGCATACGGCATAGACCCGCCTGTTCCCGAGAATTAGACCGAATAGTCAGGGCAAGGAAACGGGCGAGGCGCAGAGCACAAAAAAGGGGACCCCCGAATGCGCAGTGAGTTCAACGCATTATGCCGGAAGTCCAGCCAGGTGGCCCAACGTGTACGGGCGGACCACTGGAGGGATGCCTGTGCCGGGCTGGATCTTCGGGATACTTCAAAAGCCTGGCGTCTTCTTCGCAATCTTGAGGCCAAAGATTCGGCGCGTACAGCCACCCCATTATTGTCACCCAGTGGGGATCGAGTGGCAAAAGATAAAAAATGGCCGACTTGCTTAATAAATATTTCGCTTCGATAAGCAAGTCCGAAAAGAAGACAGCCACGTCTATAGCCCTCAACAAGGAGCGTAAAAGACTCGAGAGGGAGCCGGATGGGTCGGAAGACCTGGACACGTGCAACGCGCCCTTCTGCCGTGCTGAGCTGGACAGAGCGATAGCTACGTGCAAAAACAGAAAGGCCCCGGGGCCAGACAAGGTTACTCCTGAGATGGTAAAACACCTCGAAGGTATTGCTTCGGAGTCATATTTTCGTAGAAAGAAAACTAATTGATTGCTTGAGGCAAGCAGTTTTAATGGTATTATTAAAACTTGCATCTTACACAATTTGAAGATGTTCTGCAATCCACGACCCCCATCTCTCCTGGGCAGGATAACCTTATGGTAGAAGACTTGGGGTGTAGGCATCGAAATTTGGCTAGTAATTTTCTAGTGAGTCTGTCAATGTCATGTAGGTCGGTGTCAGTCCATTTGATACACCGAACGTGTAAAGGAGCACTTGGACGGCCCAGCTGTTTATTGCAGTGATGAGGTTACTGCCAGACAGTTTGGTGATGAGGATTTCATTAACTCTTTGCTTATATTTACCAAAAAAGTCCTCTTTTAATTTCTTATGGTTTATCTTGGCATTCTGGTTTATTCCAAGATATTTATAAAGAGAGGCAAAGTTCAATTCGTCGATGCCCTCAAATGCAATGTTAGTGTTGGCTGCCTTGCCCCTTTTAATACTCATGATGCCACACTTATCCAGACCAAAAGACATACAGATATCGTCACTAAAGCATTTTACCGTTTTGATTAAGGTGTGTAGCGTTTGCTCGGTCTCTGCATATAGCTTTAGATCATCCATGTATAATAAGCGGGATACACATTTTGTACATTTAGTGTCAACCCTAAAACCGTTTGTAGTGTCTTGGAGTAATGCAGATAGTGGATTAATTGCTAGGCAGAACCAGAGAGGAGATAGTGAGTCACCCTGGTATCTCTGTGGCATTTTACGTCTCGAGAGACGATCTTTTCCCTTTGCAACTTCTTGTGTGACTAAATAGGCCAATCCTTGATACACAGCTGCGATCGCAGGTTTGGCATTGTCAGGTTCAAGAATTATCTGTGTTGTTAACTAGCCGTACACAATTAAGGTCCCGGGGTTCAACCTGACAAGAACATCACTCACACACAGCCGTACATTAGAGTAACCAACTATGTGAATAGTTTAAATAACAAAAATATATGAATTTAATTATATGAAACTGATATATGTGTATGTACAATTGTGGCGAGGTTTTAATATTTAAAATGATTTTGGTTCGTTACTCTAGGGGAAGTAATTTTGAGTTTCCCCGCTCACATAAGTAAATATTGAACAGGCACACTACGAGCAACAATTAGAACAAATCAACTGACTATATGTTGAATAAAAAATACAAATTTATTTAACAACAACAATATCACTACTAGCTTGGGCAGTGAGTTAACAATGATTCAGGTGGATTAATTTCATCATTGATTGCATATGAAGGAGTGGATGAGTGTTTCTATTTTGTGTTCTTAACTTTCTTTGCTGGTCGGTTGGACGCTGGGCTTGTCTGGTAGATTGTGGAAGGGACTCGAAGCTGAATCTTCTTGTAGAGTGATGAGGCTTGAGTTCAACAGAAGTATGTCTGTGGCGAAGGGTGGGAAGGGCATTCTCAGGTCCGTAGGTAGTGGGCAGTGGATATTGGGCAGTGGACAGCTGGAGTCTGGACTGGGCAGTTTAAGCTGGGCAGTAGGCGCTGAACACTGGGCAAGTATCTGGGCACTTTACTGTTGGCGATTGATAGTGGGCACTGGGCTTTAGGGCCGTTTGTAGTGGGCACTATTGAGATTCCTTCTCGCTGACAGAAAGGGGGGGGGGTGAGTTCAGCCGTTGTAGGCTCAGGTTTGGTGACGCTGCTGATCCAGTGTAGACAGTGCAGATCTTGTGGTGAAAAGACTGCGAGTCTAGTGTGCGTGATATTGCACCACCAATAACAACCAGGCACGGTTGTTTAAATTATATGCGGCTTAATGAGAGAAACTAAGTTCCAGCCTCTCGCCTATTAAATATAGAAATCTGTCTGGCGGGTGTAAGCGTGGGTTGGAGCCCGCGTCCCCTCTTATATAGACTGGGACTAGAACTCATTTGCATAGCCAGAGGTGCCGGGCCCAATTGAATTGTGGGATTTTTAATTTTAAAATAATATTTGTGCTTGATCCGATGGGATTAAAGTTATTAAATTTCTAAAATTACCGCCGTCCCAAACCGATGCGCGCCCCCACCTGTTTGTGTGTGTGTGTGTATGTGTGAGTGTAGCAGAGCGATCGCAGTCCACGTGGGACAGGTTGAGGGATGCTGACCTGCTGACCATAAGCCTGCCATCCCGGTATGAGTCATAGTGAAAAGTTTTTGGTTCCTCATATCACGCGATCCGTTGACTCAGTCCATACCAAGGGCGGGTGACCTGGGGGGGGGGGGGGATTTCGGACTGGTCTCCTACTGTTCACCATACTATTCTAATTTAATAAAGCGAGACACTATAAGTTTAACTATTATTTGGGTGTTGAGTTAAATATGTCGATTGGATTCAACTCTTCTCTCTCATGCGTTTAAGCGCAAATGAAACTTTTATATGCAAGCGTTTACGTATCGTCACAACAATGAGGGTGATAAATAAACAATATATATATTAGATGTATATATAATATATATGTATAAAGATATTATTCAATAATTAATTTAAGCACCTTTGCTACTGCTATCAACTGGTCACCCTGGTTTCATAGTCCACCAGACTCTGACCGACCGTCACAAAACTGCCAACCTCGGTAATAGTAAAGTTAGACCTCAGATGATCGCCAATTTGACAATGACACTGAAAACTGTAATATATAATTCTGAGACGGCAAGCGACGCCCACACCAGCATAGACTGAGCTGAGTATATACAACTCCAACACTGGCACCCTATAAACGAAATAAACACAAAACTCAACTTCTACTCTAAAACTAGAAATAGTGACAACCTCATATAACATAGGTATCACCAACGAATAACTCACCCTAAATAGGGGTCCAAAAATCCTACTGAATAATAAGTCCGAGAAACTAGTACAGACTATAGATATAATAACCTTTTGCGGACCAACACACCGTCCGTTCCAACCAAATTCAGAGGGTGAACTGCCTCCTGACAAAGAATGGCCAATAGATGTCACCGGACTGTGTGACGTAGCAAAAACAATTCAAAACAAAAAAATACAAGGCACTCTCGCCCTGTACAAGTAATACGAGTAGAGGAAAAAAAAAACAAAGCAAAAGACACTACGCGACAGGCATATGTAATCACCAGGCGCTGTTGCATTTTCACCCTTCTTTCTGCTTCTGTAGTGTATGACATCTGCAAACCATGACCCTTCCTTTATGCTTTCTCTCCATGTGGATCTATCCAGAGCTTCATGTCGCGTTTGCATACATCCGTATAACCTAAAAGTGGGCGACCAGCGGCTCTCTTTCCTCTTATTAGATTGCCATACAGAATGTCCTGTGGAAATCGACCTGCTGGCATTCTACGAACGTGGCCAAGCCAGCCAAGGCGTCTGCTGCTGATAACAGAGAGGATGTCCTGGCACCCTGCTCTTTGTAGCACTTCCTCATTGGTTATCTTATCTTGCCACCTTATTTTAAAGATCCGCCTTAGGCATCGGAGGTGGAAGAAATTCTGCTTTTTTTCCTGCCATGAGTAGGTTGACCATGTTTCACTTACGTACAGCAAGGTGCTCAACACACAGGTCCGGTAGACTAGGGCTTTAGTACTGTTAGTCAGCAATATGTTATCCCAGACTCTTTTCTGCAACCGTGACATGGTGGCCATTGCCTTGGCTATCCGGTTGTTTATGTCTTTATCCAGTAGAGTGTTGTTGGATATGATGGAGCCAATGTAACAAAAGTGATCAACAATTTATAGTAGTTGGCCATTAATGATTACTTGAGGTGCAGTGTTTGTATTTTGGACAATTATCTTAGTCTTGCTTTGACTGATGTTTAAGCCGAACTTCTGGCAACAATAAGATAGTTGGTCAACCAGGGACTGTAGCTGAATATCAGAATTAGCCACATTAGCTGCATCATCAGCATACAGGAGTTCCCTGATAAGTATCTTCCTAACCTTGGTTTTTGCCCGCAGCCTTGATAAATTATATAGTTTTTCAGAGGATCTTGTATGGAGAAACACACCTTCGTTTATGTCATTTTACGCATGATGCAGTAGACAGGAGAAGAATATGCCAAACAGAGTAGGTGCGAGCACACATCCCTGCTTGACACCACTGCAAACCTCAAAAGGTTAGTTTGTTAGTTTCCTCATGAAAGCACTCAATGAACTTCAGTAGTTTGGGAGGGCAACCTATTTTCCTTAGGAGTTTGAAAAGGCTACTTCTGATGACCATGTTAAAGGCATTAGTCAGATCAACAAAAACGATGTAAAGGGGTCTGTCTCTCTCTCTGAATTTCTCCTGCAGTAGTCGTAGACAAGATATCATGTCTATAGTGGATCTACCACTCCTGAATCCACACTGAGACTCTGAGTATACTCTAGAACCTATCACTTGCAGCCTGAATAGTGCCACTCTAGCAAAGATTTCGCCCACTATACTGAGGAGAGAGATACCCCTATAATTGTTGCAGTCACTCCGATCCCCTTTGTTCTTGTATATTGTGACTATAGTTGCGTCTCGCATGTCCTGTGGGACATGACCTGTTTCTCAACAGCGGCAGAGGGGAATATAGAGTTCAGGGAGCAGGAGAGATTCGTTGACTTTAACTACTTTCACTGGGATACCATCACTCCCTGGAGATTTTCTATTTTTCATGCAGTTAATTGCTTTTTTGAGGTCACTAAGGCTCGGAAGCTCATCTAGGCATTCCAATACTGGAAGATCTGGTAGAGAAGCCAGGGCGACATCGTCTACTGTATTCTGTGTGGCATAGACATCGAGGTAGTGTTCTTTCCATCGTTCTTGCTGCTTGGTTTGATCTGTAATTTTTTTCTCCAGATTTGAATAGAAGGGGGGCAGGCTTAGACACTGTTGGACCCAGGGGCGCTTTAATGCCATCAAACAGAGACTGTCTTGGATTCGGTTGCAGGTATCCCACCAAAAGTTGTTAGCACATTGTCTAGCCATTTGTTTTACCTCTTTATTAGCAGTTTTGACGGCCTCCAAAGATTTTGGACTAGGCTTTGCCTTGTGAGCGAGGTGTGCAGATCGCTTTTTCTCGATGCAAGGGTCCATATGTGTTAGATTTCACCTCAAACCAGTCTACATTTTTGTGTTTTTGAGGTCCAAAGGCGGTGATTGCCGTACTGTAGATTTCATCTCTTAATTTCTCCAATCTAATAGAGATGTCTTCTTCATCACTTAACAAGGGGTTTGAACTGTTTAGGAGCTCGCCAAAGAGTGCAGACTTCTCTGGGTCACCTACATGGTTGAAGTTAATTCGCCTCCTAGTTCTAGGTTCTTGAGAAGTAGTTTGATTTTGCTTAGCACTAGTGAATGGTCTGAGTTGCAGTCCGCAGTATGGTATGAGCGGGTGTGGATGACACTTTTCAGATCCATCCTTAGGGTGATGCAGAGGTCAAGCTGGTGCCACCTTTATGAGCGTGGGTGCTGCCAAGAGACTTTGTGGCGTTCCTTGTCAGAGAAGAATGTATTTGTTATACACAGTTCATGAGAGCTACAGAACTTGAGTAGCCTTTGGCGATTGTCGTTGATTTTGCCAAGAACACGAAGTCCCAAGCATTTTGGCCATGCATCATTTTCATCACCAAGACGGGCATTAAAGTCTCCATTTATATAGAGGTGCTAGGACTTTGGAATACTTTTAATTACGTCCTGTAGAGCTTGAAAGAATCTGTCTTTGTCCTCTTCGGTGCAGCAAGGGTTGGTGAGTATGCACAGATTATATTAACTTTGCCTTGCGGTGATGCAAATTTCATGTATTTCAATAGCTCTTTCATTGCCAATGGGAAACATCGCAATGCAGGGGACGAGACTGTTTCTTATTGCGAAGCCGACGCCATGTATTCTAGGGCTTTGTTCTGGTTTTCCTTGCCAGTAGAATGTATAGTTGCTTTCTATAAGAGATCCACAGTCTGCCAGTCTGCTTTCTTGCAGACAGGCCATATCAATGTTTAGTCTGCTGAGTTCTTTGTCGATGATAGCTGTTATGTCGGTGACGAGTTCAGAGTCAGTATTGAAGGCATGACACATTGTCCGTATGTTTCAGCTTGCAAAACGCATTAATGTTGAGGGTTTTCTTTTGATTGTATTGGCAGGTATGGGTGAGCAGCTTGCTTTTTTATTTTGTCTTAGCACCAAGAACCCAGTGGAGCTGCAAGCTGTGGCGGGATAGCACTTTATTGTACGAGGGCTGCTCGCCTTAAGGCAGGCAGTAGCTATCCGGTGAGGCTGAAAAGCCCCTCCTACCGTCAAGAGTGTCCCTGGCGTTCCAGCTTACGCTAATCAGCTAGGAACTTATCACCGGTAACTACCACTCTCCGTGTTTTTTCAATTACATTACTGTTAGAGATGGAGTGGCCTCACCATTGCTGGGGGAAAGCCTGGGCGGTAAATTTGCGAGTGCTGGGCTGCCCACACGTCAGCACACGCCTCTCTTTCATACTGACCGGGTCCAAATGATAGCAAGCCATTACAATTGGGGGACAGGTGGCTGAAGGAGTTTGCCAGAGAGCAGTAGTCATACTACTGCCCCCCCCCCCCCCCACGGGGCTCCAATACCGGATTTTCTGTTAGGGTTTACTCCCTTAGCCTTAGAACTTACACACACATAAGGCAGTGCGGCTATTGACCTATAGCTAGGGGTTTGGTTTGTGGGCAACAGGGGGTGGGGCCAAACCTCCTCCGAGACCCTTGCAGTTTAGTCTGTGTGAAGCGTCTAGTGTGGTAGCTTAACTTGTCGCCACCGCTGGCTAGCATCTGTGAAAGGGGACCAATTTAGTAAGTCTCTCTTGCCAGTACATAGCCTTTCCACAGCAAGTCCTATGAAGTACCTCCTCGTGGTGGCAGATGGAAACTGAGGCTGCAAAGCCTCAGGCTAAACTTTCACCCTGCTATATACCTCTTCTTGTGTGCACAGAACCTAGTTTATCACGATTAAGGTGCAGATTTATCTTCCAATCATCCATACAGACTTTTTAATAGTGTTTTTTTTCTTGGTTGATTCTATGAATATCCAGGGTTTTTAATAGCTAATCACGGGGAACTGAACCAAAAGCTTTTTTGTAGTCGATGTAACACATGTGTAAATTTCTTTTTCTTCTATTAGCTTGAAGCTATATAATACCATCTACAGTTAGCTGTAATTTACAGCCCATCGACTCTTCAATGCAACCTTGTTGTTCCTCTGCTAGTAGCTTATGGGCAGAGCAAAATTTATACATTTTACTTTTTAATAGTGAAGTTAATAGTTTATACACCACTGACAGACAAGTGATAGGGCGATAGTTTGATTGTTGATTCGGATCTCCTTTTTTGGAGAGTAGAGATGTTCTACGTTCAGTGAGTTCTAGCAGCATTGAAGACGGTTCTGATATTAACTCGTTAAAACTTGATGTTAGTGGTACATGTATGGCTGTAAGTTTTTTCAGCCAAAAGTTGTGTATATTGTGTGGGTTTTTGATATAGCTGCTGAGACTTCCTCAACTTTGAAATCCTCATCAGGCATTTCTGGTATTATTATTATTATAAAGTAGTTTGAAAATTAAAGTTTTGTATTTATTTAAAAGAAATATTAGTTTTGTGTTTATACTGTAATAAGCCTAATAGACCAGCTAACTATTGGGGAGAACAAAGCACACTTATTATACTTATGGTGCGTAAATTATGTTGGTACAATTCGGTGTCTTCTTCAAAGCGTAAATCAAGTTTGAAAGGAAAACACTTTCAAACTGAATAAAGCAAACAAACACCGACATTTATTAATAAATGATTTTGTTACAACTCTACCATTCTATTCTTCATTTAGAAGCAATGGTTTTAATCTTTTTTTTAGTTTAAGCACCATTGGGAATAAATTATCGAATGACATATATTATATAATTAGTCTAGATCTATGTGTGCCACATTGTGATTGTCCTGTAAACTAGACAGTGAAATAATACAATAATAGGAGTTTGATGTAATAGTAAGTGAATATAGATCTAGATATATAATGTTTATATTTGAGCAAAAGACTACTTTTATTGTTGATATTGTCAATGGTGAGTTGTCCTGTTAGATAATGTGCATATAAAATATAACTAGCATTACTCATCGGCTAACTCGTTGATTTGTTTCCAGACTATATATTGTTTATTTTGCATCCTGCGCATCAAACGCTTTAATTGGAACGTCCATCTTTAAAACGCTTTCCCAAACACACTCAGTTCTAGCCTGTGAGTTCTAGTAGAATTTTCTCCCTCACCCGCTCATTAAAAAAAAACATGAATTTTAGTACCTGTTACATAGTATTGGAACGGCCCGCGTATATTGACCTCACAAACACAAACACATATTTCTGATCTGAGAATTCTAGTCTTCCTTTTCTCACTCCCCACCCGTCACCGCCCCTAAAAAGAATTCTACATGCAATCACTTACATTTCTTCGACTTCTTAATTCCAATATTTCCTAAGCTCTATGTAGCTTTTTTTTTATCACTCCAACTTCCTAGCGCTCTCTCACCCATCTTCTTCTTTGTAATTGTCCTATGCAATGATGGACAAACTGCGGTCTGCGGGCCAACTCCGGCTCCCGAACGGTTTAATCGGCCTGCCACATGAAGTCATGTTTAGAAATAGTAATTAAAAATATCAAAATCATTCGCAATGTAAGCATTCAAGTTTTCAATACCAGATGAACCACTGGAGAGCGAATTTTAATTTGCATGATTCATATTTGGTGATTGTCCCATAATTTGAGTTTCATGAATAATTTAAACTAAATTTTGGTTAAGTTTTGGGTCATCCCCTGATCTACCTAACCTTAATGGGTAACTGACATAAGTTGGGGAAAGTAAAGGCGGTTGGTCGTTACACTGCAAACTGACTCTCGTTAACCGCGGCTCACAGAAACGGTTGACATTTACATCATTTGCCGCCCCATAGATTGCAAAGTCTGAGATGTGTAATTCAGTGGGTTTTTAAAAATTGTATTCAAACATGTTTTTAAAACATTTCAACTATTAAATGTTGAATAAAATTGTTGAGTTGATTCTAAATTTGTTTCTCAAGACGAGTGGACGTGGTCGTGGAAGTACTTTTAAAAATTAAATTTTAAATAATTTTAAAGACTAGCCTCTGTTTTTCATATGTAATGAAATCGTGACCGTTATAAGGATTATATTATATCATGACATTTGACTTCCAAACATAAAACTCTTTATGAATTTATGATTGATGATAAAAACAGCTGAAAGTCTTTGCTATGAATTGTTAGACCAGCATTCTTTTTAATTTGATAGTTTTCAGAAAGCTGTAACCCATGCAACTTTTTGTAGCGTACATGATTGTACTCTTTCTTGCAGAACATTTGTTAAACAAGGCTTCAAGTTTGCGAAGCTTTAGGTCCAGGTGATAAAAAGGATTTTGAAATTGTATTCTCAAAAAAACAACTGGAGTGGTCTCCACAGGTGAAAATGTAAAATGTAAGGTAGTAGATAGGTTCTGTTCTAGTTCTATTATCGAATGTTTCAACGCATAAGGTAGTACTTATAAAAGACATGAATGAAACTTTGTAACTGAAGAGTTCACATGCATGTGACCCTTAAAGGAGCAACGAAAGTGCCAAATATTTTGAGGCATTTGTTGAAAATCTAAGAATTTTTAAAATACCTACATCAAGAATAAGCATAACTATAGCATTACCCACCGGCTTCGCATGGTGATTTGTTCCCAGGCTATATATTGTTTGTTTTGCCATGGACACCTCCCATTTTTCTTACCTATAACAATATAATGGTATCAAGTGAAACGCTCCCAATACAATCCTTTGGCCAACTAATAATAATATCTATTACCTTGCATTGGACCAGCCCGTAAATTTGAGTATCCTTTTTCTCCACCCCACTACTAGCTCACAACTCTCCTCCTTATCAAATAGGAAGTCACTATCTGACTATTCTTCCGATTTTCAGTTCTTATTGGAACTATTTCATTGGCTCTATGATAATTCATTGGCCTGATACCTTTTTTCTTATTACATCCTACTAATTCTCACTTTGGCCAGTTTATTCTAGTATATGTTGCGTTTAATTGGAAGTGCCGCTTTAAATCATCCTCCCAAACACACTCCCTTCTGGACCTTTGAACTCTATATTACTTTTCTCTGCCCTCCATTTTTTCGCCCTCCTTCCCCCCACCCGCTCACCAAAACACTTTATAACGTCTGCCCAATGCAATTTTTTTTTTACCGGTACTTCAATAACCATACTTTTTTTTTCAAGTGTTAAAAATTATCTTAGAATAAAGGCTATAAATTCCGTTTCAACTTTTATATAAAGCGAATCAGAAAAAATTAAATGTTTCGAAAAAACACCAAAAATATATTTAAAATATTTAAAAATGATCGCGCGATTAGAGAACCTAACTACTGACCATTTACCAACTGAGCTAACCTAATAGTATTTATATTAGAGGAAAAAAGTGCTTAAAAACTGAAATATTAGAAAAAAAAACAAAGTTTAGGTCTAGATTAACATATTCCTCATATTTACTTTGAGAATTTGTTGGATGTTTAGTTTAGAACTATACTATATGTCTATCTAGATCCAATCTTTAAAATTACAGTCGTTCGTTTTAACAGATGATAATCACAATAAAACATTAGGCCTTCAGATACCAAAGAAACTTTTTGTTGTGGACGGGAGGTCGGGGAGGGAGGATAAGTAAAAGTGATACTAAAATTCACGGACCAAAAGCATATGTGAATATGTTTGTGGGGAAGGGCTTTATGGATGAGGTATTTCCCAATAAAGTCAAATGTCTATGTCGGAGAAATTAAGAATCGCAGGATGAAAAAAATGTGGGTTCCAGGATAAAAGAGTGAGAGAGAAGTCGTTTTATTTCACTGTAACCGATACAATAATTCACGGGCTAAAACATAGGTTAGGGGGATCGTTAAAATATGGCCCTTATATTGAATGTTCAGAAAAAGAAAAGGAATGGGATGTGAAGGCAATATTTAGCAATATAAAGCCTGAGAACAGATCAACGGGCGTAGCAAGTGTACAGCTTGTTTATAATAAGTTTACAATAGATGGAAACTCCAAATATGATTATGTGAGCTTGCGCTCCCTAAGCTAGTTTTATATGTATTTTTGTTGTATAGGTTAGATTTTTATTTTTATAGGTTAGTGTCAGATTTTATAGTTGTAATTCCGCATATTTATATAGGTTAGTGCGGGATAGTATAAAAGTGATGTACTACATGCTGTCTTAAAACAGTTGAGTGTACATTTGACCAGTGGTCAGTACCATATCTGTCTGTGTGACAGCTGAAGATCTTTGTGGTCTGTCGTCTAATTATTTTATTATTCTGTACCTGGACGGCCTGTAAGCTATTATTGCTGCTTTTAGCTGCTGCTATTGAGTATTAATCTGCTGTTTTAACTGCTGAATATAATTCTGCTGAACATAGTTGCTATCACTCTGCTGTAGATCTAGATTTATTTTGTTTCTGTACTAGATCTAGTTTAATATTGCCTTAGTCAAGGCTTAGTAAACTTAGTTTGTTATAGTCTGTTTCTGTTCTTAGTGAATGCTAATATTAAGGTAATAAGACTAAGGTGTTCTTGTTTTAGTTTTAGTTATGAGTTGGTTGTAGTAGTAGAATATTGTAGATCTCGACTAGTTTATTGTAGTGTGTTTGTGTAGATCTAGGTCTAGTATAGTAGTTGTCTGGAAGTGATTTAGTTCTCTTTAGTTAGATAGTTGTTTTGATCAGTTTGTGTTAGATAGTTGGTTTGGTTAGTTTTTAGTGGCTTAGATTCAGATGGTTTTAGTTAGTATTAGTTGTTTTCATTGTAGTGTATATATTTTATTATTGATTTATTTTGCAAATGTCAATAAAGTTTCGTTTTATTTATTTATCCTAAACTAAAGTTTGTTATCTTGTTTTCCTTTAGTTTAGGTTAGTTATAGCTAGTTGTCTGGTTACTTAGGCGACTCTAGCCCCTTGGTCACCATACCGAGGTGCACATTTGAGCCCACCCAGTAGCGCTAACATGTGCCTACTGTTGGTAAATTTTAATGTTGAGCAGCAGAGAATAGGTATCTCCCAGAGCGCCTCCTGACTTGCTCACAATTAGGAAAACAAGCAATAGAAATAAGAAAACTTAAAAGAAAACTAATCTTATTTAAGGAAAAGAACCGCTGCCATTTATCTGAAAATTAGAGCGTTTAGCTCCCTTTCTGCTATATAAAACAAAATTAATTAATTAGTACGAAATAATTGAATAATTAGTTAATTTTTGGAATGATCCGTGTATTATCGTCGACTATGAATAATTATGCACAATTTCAACTTATCTGTATATGGGAAGTGGGAAAAAACGTGTTAAAACGTAATAAAGGGATTAAATCCATACATACATTCACATATCTCATTAAGTAGCATTATATCCATATAAACAAAATAATTAATAACCAGCAATTAATCAACTAATTGGTTAATTTTTTTATTGAATTATGTCTTGTCAGGTTTAATGAATAATTGTAAACAGTTTTAACTTGATCCGAGAATGGGAAATGGGAGAAACTTTTTACCAGACAGATAGACAAACAGACAGAGTGAGTGATATGAAATAACCGAATTTGTTGTGATTTTCAATAAAAACTTCCCGCAAACTATGAAGATAGCATTAGACAATTTGATGGTGAGAATGAATGAAGTGTTCAAGACTTTAGCGCTATTTTCAGTATGCTTTTTAATGCGAATAGAGAAGTAGTGAAACTAGACTTATAACATGAAATAATTACACTGCTATCCAATATTCACCTCAAACATTTCTAAATGTTCCGAATTAAACGTCTACAGGGACTTGTCGAAAGTTTTCCAAATATATATCTATATATATAGTTCCCACTTCTCACTTCGTGGTCGAAGATAAACACATTTTTCATTTCCTATGAACACGACGATGACTATAAAGTCCAATTGCAGAGAGGTCTGATTCTTCTCAGCTTTTTGTTGCGTTCTTTCATGCTGGCCACTCTCCTTGTTTCGTATCTCGTAACACTAACGACTTCACGTCATGAGGAGCGATCGAGAGCTAGAAATAGAATGACGGATGAACTACTCACTTAACCATGGGCGTAGCCAGGATTCTTATTCGGGGAGGGGGGGGGGTTTGGAGGGATTTTGGCCCCCCCCCCCCCGAGAAAAAAAATACATATATATATATATATATATGGATGTGTGAGTGTGTACATAATTAATCTCTATCACATTCTGACCCTTCATTCTTTCGGAAGACGTTTATTGTGCCCTAGGATAGGTTCTTCCTGGAGTTAGTGGAAAATTATAGACTCCCGCCCTTGCCAGCAAGAAGTCTGGATGAGCGCTGTGAGCTTCCCCAGCGCGGGCGGATCCCTGCAGCCAAGCACTATTTCTGGTATTGAAAGCCAACTAAATGCATATTCTGAGGTATCAACAGTTAAATTTACAGTTTAATTCAAAACCCCCCTTGGATTGGCTACGCTCATTTTTGAGTGTGTATTTTGCATTTTTTTATATTGAAGAGGTAATTATAGACTCCCACCCTTGCCAGCAATGGGTCTGGATGAGCGCTGTGAGCTCCCCCAGCGCGGGCGGAGCCCTGCCGCCAAGCACTATTTCTGGTATTGAAAGCCAACTAAATGCATATTCTGAGGTATCTACAGTTAAATTTACAGTTTAATTCAAAACCCCCCTTGGATTGGCTACGCTCATTTTTGAGTGTGTATTTTGCTTTTTTTTATATTGAAGAGGTAATTATAGACTCCCGCCCTTGCCAGCAATGGGTCTGGATGAGCGCTGTGAGCTCCCCCAGCGCGGGCGGAGCCCTGCCGCCAAGCACTATTTCTGGTATTGAAAACCAACTAAATGCATATTCTGAGGTATCTACAGTTAAATTTACAATTTAATTCAAAACCCCCCTTGGATTGGCTACGCTCATTTTTGAGTGTGTATTTTGCATTTTTTTATATTGAAGAGGTAATTTTTAGCATCAAACCCCTCTGAAAGAAATTTAAACTCAAAACCCCCAATCGGCTTGGCTACGCTCATAGCACTTCGAGTGCGTAATTTGCTTTTTTTTATATTGCAGAGTTATTTTTTAGCTTCAAGCCCGCTGATGGGGGGGGGGGGGGGAGGTTAAACTCAAAATCCTTTGTCTACGCTCATAGATTTTAGAGTGTGTCATTTGCTTTTTTTTATATTGAAAAGATATTCTTTAGCTTTAAATCCCAACTGGAGGGGTTTCAACTAAAAACCCATTGGCTACTCTCATAGAATTTTGAGTGTATTATTTGCTTTGTTTTTAAAATTAAAGAGGTTAGTTTTTGTTTTTTTACATTGAAGAGGTATTTTTTTAGCTTCAAGCTCAGCTGAAGGGGGTTTAAACTCAAAACCCCTTTGTCTACCTCATAGAATTTTGAGTGTGTAATTTTTTTTATACTGAAGAGGAGGTTTATCGTAAATTTTGGAGAGGGGTTTAAAATCAAAATCTTTAGATGTGCTCTGGGAATTAAAATATTGTAAAATATTGTCATTTGCATTTTTTTTGTTTTGTTTTATAAAAGAAGGGGTTTTAAACTCAAAACCCCTGGTAGGGGGTTTAATACTCAAAACCCCATGGTAGGGGGTTTTAAACTCAAAACCCCCTAGTAGGGGGTTTTAGACTCAAAACTCCATTGGCTGCGCTGGGCAAGTGAGGTTTAGTATTAAAATTTCGCCTAAAATAAACAAAATGAAAGCAAAAAATCAGTCACTTAATTCCGACTCCATCCACCCCCCACCGCAGGGGGGATTTCATTTCGTGGGGGGGGGGGTGAATCCGAAAGCCCACCCCCCCGGTTACGTCCATGCACTTAACTTTTATTAGTAACTACGACTGAAGCTAAACCAAATTAAGAACTATTATCAAAACACTAGTAGCTTCATACAGCGCATTAGTTAAATTTTGATATTTCTGTATTTTCTTAATACAAAAAAGGCGGGCCATCAGAATTTTTCCTTAAATTTTTTGGTCCGCTTTTGTCCATCACTGGTCCTAAGAGTTGAATATAAGACTCGTTGAACCCTAGGGTACAGCCTTATATCTTTCTGTATAATCAAACTTCTATCTAGGAAAGATCCGATATTACCGCTCGGGTTAAAAACGAGGCCGAAGACCGATCACACTGGGAAAACTTTCCTTTATTCCTTCTCTGTACGACATCACAACAAGACGTCTTTGAGGAACGGTGAAAGGGTATTGATTTGTTTATTGGGCTTTTGATCAATCCCCTCCAATGCAATGAACTTGGCCTTTAGGAATACCGATGGGGGGTGTCTTTTTCTTCCCTATTCTCTTCATCGTCTCCACTAACGACCGTTTCCAACCTAGCGCTAAGTTGAGGCTAAAAAGCATTGCCCCGCACTCTATCCCCAAAGAATTCTATTATCTTTTTTTTTACTACCAACCATATGTTGATCATAAAGGTTTTAGATGTTGCATTGTTTACCCTTACCCTCTGAGGTCTCTGTGTCAAAAATAGGGACAATGTTTTTCTTTTTTTTATATATAAGTAATTGAAGTTGTATTGAAAGCTGATGAAGAGCATTGTAACATAAGTGTTAGGTAAGTTTAGGTGTTTGTAAACACTATTTCAAATATGGATTCATAATCTACACCTTTATTCATCTGGTAATAAATTGTGTATTAACCCCAGTGGGCCCGGGGCGAAGCCCCGACGCCAAAATGTTTGTTTTTTTTACATTCTTCACATCATCCTATTAAAAATGGATCTTTTGAAGAATGTTTTACTTGAAAAATATTCTGATATGAATTTACAGGCCCTTACTACATTGCAAATACAACCGATTTGTTCATTTGAAAAGATAAGATACCCCACTTATTTAGATTAAGACTTTGAAGATCGCCGCAGAAAAAAGAATATTCGAAAAATAATATTTTTTAAAAAAAGCTCATTTGTAAGTGATACATTTTGTTCAATAAGGCATGTTTGTAACTTTGTTTTTTTAAAGAACTATAATTCTAAAATCAAAACAAAAAATTTTGGAAGTGGGAGGAGAAATTAAGTGGGCCAATTTGATTCTACTCTATTTTTTTTAATTTTTTTTGCATTTTAAGATTCAAGCATATATTGTGAGTTATAGTCTCAAAATTTTTTATACAATAGAAAAATATCAGTTTGAGTAAAGTTTGGAAAAAGTTAGAAAAATAATATTTGGGTTCAGAACTCATCTCAATTGTTACTCTTATAATGAAAAATTTCGTATAAATTCAAAATTTTCCAAAACAAAGTCTTTCTTAACTAAGATAATTTCGTGTGCAATTACAAAAACTCTGTCGCCATATTTCACTATTCTGTTTTAAAACGTCATGTTTTCGTCTGGAAAAGGGAGAGGGCGGTAGAGTGAAAACGTTAGACCTGGCTCCTTTTTATACTTTCTGCTAATGATTGCATTTGGCATTAAAGAATACGGGGTAGGGCGACTCGATATAAAAATTTAATATATAGCATTTATACATTACATTAGTGAAATACTTTTTAATTTTGTAATTTCTTAACAAAAATACAAAAAGTATTGGTTTGTCCGATGAGCGGAAGGCGATTGCATGTATCGCCCCTACCACCTAGTACAACCCTTTTACATTGATATTAACTATTGATAAAAGTTGTGATCAGAGTCTGTGTACGATATAATATACAAATGGGTTAAAACATCAATATGTACCTTATAGAATTTAGATATTCAACTATTTTCGTTCACAAACTTATTTCTCCATAAAAATAGGACCGCCCTCCCATCAGAGGGCTAGAGTGGGGAGGGCAGTTGAAGCAATCGCCCCCCCCCCCATCTCACCGAATCGGCTATGATACCAGAAGTGTAGCGATATAATGTAAAAATTATATAGTAATTCAACTAATTTTGTTTACAAACAATGATTTCAGAAGAAAAGTAGGAACGCCCCCCCTCAAAGGGTTTAGGTGGGAAGGGCAGTAGATGTATTCGTCCCCTTCCACCCAATCGGCTAATAGGGGAACATAATATAAAGATTGGTTAAAATATCAATAACAAATTTTAATTATATAGATATTTAATTGATTCTTTTAACAATCACAAAGCTGTGATTTCTACAAATAAATTGGACCGCCCCCCCCCCACTCGAAAGCTCATGGTGGGAAAGGGCGGGATTGATGCCATCGCCACCTTCCCCATCCCACCAAATCGGCCAACATACTAGAGGGGGAGGGGCGAAATAATATACAAATAGTTTGAAATAGAACTAATAAATTCGTATAAAAATTTTGTGATTTCTTTACTAAAATTAGTCCACCCCCCGCTTTAGGGGGGGGGGGTGGCCGAGTAGGGGGGCGATCGCCCCTACCGCCCCCCCCCCCTGATCCGCCAGTGGTGTGTGTAATGTAGATCTAGATCTACATCCCCTTTAGATTTTGCAATTTTTCCAAATCTATTTTGTTCGATATCTTTCTATTCCATTTTAAATGTTTCAATGATCTTTTTTTTAAGAACAAGAATTTTTTATTTTTTTTTGCGAATGGAGATAAGAGATACTACATTTCACTGAGTGGGTAGTGCTAAAATGCAGACCGTTTCAATTTAAAGTACCAAAAGAAAGAAGTTGAGTTTTAAACTATTTCAACGCTGCTAAGCATGCATAAGTATCAGTGATACTAGAATTCACGAGTCATGAAACTATGTATAATTGTACATGTAGATCAGTGTTGGTTCAGATATCAAAATGATGAAACGACCATTATCCTTACTATAAGTGTCATAAGAATAGTTGTGCACGACGCTGGTTTGAACAAGAAACACAAGTATACCAGACTTATTACTATACATGTAAAAACAAAAACCCAAACGAAAGTGTGATTTCTCTACCTCAGCCGTTTAAGTTGTAATCAAGAAGTGATTCTCTACGCTGTCTACCTAATAAGTCAGTGTACAATACTGAAGAATGTCACTCTAATAGTACACAATGTGATACTAACGAAACAAAGTATCATGTCTTAATAACGAATAAATCAAAATGTTTCAAAGATTGTCAGCCTGAACTAATGTACATCTTAGAAACGAGAGTTTAGTAAAAGTATTTAATTAAAGCAATTCTTTTTATCTTGGCGCAAATCTTAACTGGAAAGATAAAACTGTATTGAATTATAAGCCAACAGAGACAAGCAATAAACAATGGAAAGAGAAGACTAGAGAAACATCACACGAAAGTCGATTTTGTCATCATAATACATGTTTCAGGAGAGAGTCTTCCGTATTATTTGCCAACGATAAACAAATAATCAACAAAGAAATGAACACCAGGAGTTTGAATCGGGAAACATGTTTTGACAAGGAACTATTTTCTTTTGTTAACAACGATTTGAATGCTGATACAAAACCTGCAGAGATTAATAACTTTATTGACTTGTCTCATCTGTTTGAATCATTTTGTGCAGACACAAAGGAAGAAGACAATAACTTAAACTTGTGTATGACACCAGACAGTTTAATCTTGTCTACAAAATATTATGTTGATAAACAAAACAATGACAAATTTGATAGGGGCCTTTGTGGCGATGAAATAGAAAACTACCACGATGTGAATGCTAATCAAATGCCGTATTTACATGATATGAGCACAGGAGACAATGGAGTATCATCCAAAGATTTAAGGCTACCATTCAATGATAAGACATTGAAGACTAATAAACATAGCAACAATCGTTTATTATTTTTAGAATATCTACTTGAATCTGAAGCGAGGCTAACACTAAATAAAAAATGCGGTGCTGCATTGAAGAGAAAGAGACAACTGCGCAAACTTCAATCGAAGCGAAATCTCAAGACCAACTTAACATGTAGACGATTAAGTTTGTGGGGAAATAAAGAAGATCATTTTTTGCATGATGCATTGAATATAAAACAAATTAAGCCAATGATGAAACATACTAAGACACAGCAATGTATAATGAAACATGACATGAAGAGTAGCTCTAGAATCGATCCTAATTGTACAGTATTAAATGATATTGAACTTTCAAATGTTTCACTTCAGTCTCCAGAAATACATTTGACTTCTTCCTCTCTAAATACATTTTATAAACTTTCTGACATGAGCTCCTCTTCTTTATCTCCAGACTCATTAGAAATGTTGAGCTCTGTAACTGAGAGTTTAAAGGACTTCAGTCCATTTGGGACGTTACAACCTTGTCAAGTCTTTACAACAGATGCAAATATAAAACCAAATCAAGATCGAGATACTTATGAAGATGTTGAGATTCTAAGTCATGAGACATCTAGTGAGAAGGATGGAACGTCCTTAACATCGGCAGAGTCCGCGTTATCCCTTTCAAGTACTAGTGAAGTCTCTAGCAACAATCATTGCAATCCTACGGACAGAACGGAAATAACAATCAGTCAAGTAGCTCCATCAGTTTGTGCCAATGAAAGTAATGCTGTTTTGTGTGGAGCGCCTCAAACAAACGTCCAAAATTATTTGATTGAGATAATAGGAAATTCATTGATCTCAGACAGTAGCAATATTTACATGACATCAATAATTAAGTCATTAGGCATTCAGCACTCTTTAACTTCTAATCAACAAAAAGAATCAATAGAATCCATGTGTGATACAGTCTCCACATCAGTTATACTGGAAAAAATAGAACAGACACAATCCGAGCAAATCTTAGATGGATCAAATTTGCTTTCTATAAAACCTACGCCAATTCAAATACTTTCAACCTCTACACATTTGGATAAAAGAACATCACCAACCAAAAAAGTGTCAGGGAATTATTTGCTAACAAAGGAAGAGCTTCAAGAAGATATTGTATTGGAAAAACCTAATGCTAAAGTGGGTCAATGGTCAAATACATTAAAGCGTAAAGGACCATTTGTGTGTAACCCTTCGAATCCTACACAGTACAGATACCAACCTGATGTACAGCTTAGAAAGAAGCTTCGACCATATAAATGCATTACGTTAAGAAAAATTTGTCTAAATCCACGAACTAAAAATTATACTGCCAGAGCTCATGTTGTGAGTACTATTACTGGAGCTCTGCCAAATAATGTCTTAATAAGCAGGACAAACAAGAAAGAAGAAAAAAAGAAAAAAGACTATAAGAAAGAGAATACTTCAGGTAAGTGTTTGAACCACATTTTTTTAGTGTTACTAATATGTTAAAGGCATTTTGTACAATTCCTGGTTGTGTGTTTGAGTTGGCTGTCTTATGTCTAGGGTTTATTTAAGGAGACTTTACTCGCACAATTCCTTTGCATACATACAGGCACAGATCCAGCTCTAGAGTTGAGTATACATTGACAATACATGGGTATTTATTTACGAAAGGAAAGGATTATGGAGTGTTCAAGTACAAGTAAAATTATACTAATGGCTGATGTACAATGAGTGATGAGGTCTTAGGGCTGCTCACTCGACAGTGAAGTGTCAGCTAGTGCCGCTCAGTGGGTGAGGAGCTTTGTCTGAGCAAAAGGTCTGCTATGTCGGTGGATTACCTACAGAAGATATAGACTGCAAAAATACAATATAACGATGTTAGCCGTAATGACACTGCGCGGATATAGATTCGCTTCTGGGAAGGTCATCTTCAGAATGAATCTAATAAGCTAATCATTAAAATAAAATAAAAAAAATTATCACTCTTTCTACAATGTGTGATATTTTAATGTAGCTAAGGGAGCTAACAAGTTAATTTTAAAAAAGATGTTATCAGGGGAGATAACAAATAATAAAAGAATGCTACTAATGGAAATATCAAATAACAAAAGAATGCTATCAGGGGAGGTAACAAAATAATTTTACATGAAGTACATGTTCACTAGTCACAGTGTATGTGTATAGTAATTACTAATTATCGCATAAACTAGTAATATGAAAAGGAATTGGAGATTTTGGACAATGTTCGGCAGCAGTTGAACATATCTATTTGGGACGAATCCCCAAACTAGAGTATAGAAGAACAGCATGCACGAGTACGACAACACGGTCGATTTAGGCACAAAATGAATATATGTAAACATGGTAGTTCCAATAATGTCAGAAAGTAATCAATCGTACAGGAATTAAATATTTACATGAAAATATATTCTTATTCTTAGTGAAATGATGACTCCTAGAGGAATATTTAGTTACAGATAGGGGTGCACCGGATAGTCGCCCCGGCTTCTGCCGAATATCCGGCATTTTTTACTAACCGGCGATATTCGGCTCCGGCAGGATATCACTACCGGATAGTAAACCGGATAGTAAAAAGTACACCTATGTATAAAGTGGACCTCGTTCTATTAATGTCTATTGTTGACTGTATTAATGTTTATATTAAAACAAAATAATGTGCTTTAAAATAGAGCCATTATGAACATCCACCAAACATCTTTATTATAAAGACAAGGCCTGTTAATAACTTAAAATAAATAGAAATGAAACTTTACATTATAAATGCGCTTTACATACAGAGCAGCAATGGCTGGCACTTTTTTTCAATTTGTCTTGACCTTTGAGTAGGTTAGTTAACATGTTAAAATGCTACATTCCTTGACTACGTCATGCTGACCAGACGTCTGTCTAGCTGTGCGGGTATATCTTCAGAGGTAGAGATGAACAACTCCCACCCCCTTTATTTGTTTAGTCCAACACATTGAGGTTTTTTTTTAGGCAGGTGACCACAAGTTAAATACGATGGACGTAGGTTTAATGTCAGCGTTTGCCATTGACACTCTCTAGAGGTCACACCTTTCGAGGGAACTGAGTTTGGTTACTTAGTAGTTAATCTTTTCCAGATTTGATGGCAAACTCCTAAATATTGCCAGACTGAGGGCCAAAACTAAAATCAAAGCCACCCTCGTAAGACATATGCTATTCGCGGATGACGCAGCGGTAGTGGCACACACACAAGAGGAACTTCAGTCACTAATGTCCCGCTTCTCTCAGGCCTGTAAAGAATATGGCTTGACTATTAGCACGAAGAAAACAAATGTTATGGGACCACCTGCTATAGCACCACCCTCTATCCTCATTGACGATAACAAGCTGGACGCCGTAAACGAATTCTGCTATCTGGGATCCACAATTACAGATGACCTGTCCCTAGAAGAGGAGATGAAAAAAACGCATAGGGAAGGCTGCCTCGACATTCGCTAGACTCAGACCAAAAGTTTGGGAAAACCATAAGCTAACTACGGAGACCAAAATGGAAGTCTACAAGGCATGCGTTATGAGTACACTGCTGTATGGCAGTGAATCATGGACCACTTACGCAAAGCAAGAGAGAAAACTGAACTCATTCCATATGAGATGTCTTCGTAGGATCTTGAATGTCACATGGAAAGAAAAAGTGTGCAATACTGAGATCCTTGCGCGATCAGGTATTCCCAGCATCTTTACAGCCCTCAGACAACGCCGTTTGCGCTGGCTTGGACATGTTCGCCGGATGGAGGACAAGCGCATCCCGAAAGTCATCCTCTATGGTCAACTCGCGAATGGCACAAGAAAAACTGGTCGCCCCCACCTCCGTTACATAGATGTAATAAAACGTGACCTCAAATCAGTGAACATCAATACTGACAATTGGGAAGACATAGCTCTAGACCGCAACAGGTGGAGAGAGACAGTGACCAAGAAAGCTATGGACAGTGAAAGTACATGGGTCTCAGCCCAGGAAGAAAAACGGACAATCCGAAAAACGGCCAGCTCCTCTACCACCGAAGCAAAAACCACCTTAACCTGCGCTATCTGTGGACGGGAGTGTCTCTCCAAAGATGGCTCCACAGCCACATGAGGAAGTGTGCTCTGAGATGAACCATAGTCGTCCTACGACTGAAGGAGGCCAATGAGTTAATCTTTATTGGGGGGGGGGGGGGCTGGACTACAAGAGGTAACTAGGTATATTTCCAGATGAGCAACTCCCTCCCCCTTTTTTTGTTTAGTCCATCACATTGAGTTCATTGATTGACAGGTAACCCCAAGTCAGATACGATGGACGTAAGCACTCTCTAGAGGTCACACGAGGGAACTAGGTTTGTTTACTTAGTAGTTAATCTTAATTTGGGGGGGGGGGGGACTGGACTTCCAGCCAAGCATCTACACGGGTATCCGGACGAAGAGTTTGCTTATTTGGAGAAAAATCTGAATCACGTGGTTGAGCTAGAGGCCACACCTTTTCAAGTGTGCAGAGTTACTTGAACATAAATCTCAATTAGTAAGCTGGACTAAAGATCACACACACCTAAACGAGTGACCTTTACCTACACAGAACATAAACCGCGAGAGTAAGCCATTAACTAATTATTTAGGCTCGTGTTTTAAAGACCACAAACCGTGCCAGTTGCAATCATCTTTGCTATGGCCAAGTGAATGCGTTTAGCATTATCACTATTAATATTCCACGGTTTAGCTTTGTCTAAGACCTCTTTAATCCCTGGTTGCTGTTTCTGTGTGAGGCTTGACGAAT
Organism: Biomphalaria pfeifferi; assembly: GCA_030265305.1. Classification (NCBI taxonomy): domain Eukaryota; kingdom Metazoa; phylum Mollusca; class Gastropoda; family Planorbidae; genus Biomphalaria; species Biomphalaria pfeifferi. The sequence continues at coordinate 502,366 of JASAOG010000118.1, forward strand.
CACTGGAGCTCGTAGAAGTACTCGCACAGGCAGTGATATTACTTGATGCAGAATTATTAACTGCTGATTTTAATTCAGTCATATCGTTGAATAAATTTGAGTGTTTCGAGAAGTCTTTAGATTTGCCTGGTTTGCCACGTGACAGTACTATTTTACAAACATTGCAAACTGCTTTAGAATTGTCCATTGTTTTGACATTTAAGTAATGCCATATAAGTGATGACTTTTTATCAGCCATTATTATTGTTGTCCAATTTACTAGAGGCCCTTACAAACCACTTTTATACCCGTGGCATGTGTAGCAAAATACTTGTAGGGGTGTGTCCTGTACTTCAGCGCCCTAATTGACATTTCTCCTCAAGTAAACAAACTTAGTGTCATCATCTAGTGACCTCTAGACAGTGTCAATATGTCTTAACAATTTGAGTTAATCCATTCTGGCCTAACAATGGTCAATATCTATCAATACATTGTGTCATGGATTAAACGAATAAGAAGTTGGGGGTGTTGAGTCTGTTGAGCCCTTTAAAGATCTGGTCAGTGACTTCTATGCTAATATACACAGATCCTTTCTATTTGTATGTACATTAAAATTAGTTCCTAGCTTACAAAAAAAAATCATTCTTGTAGGTGTGTTTTATGTCCAACCTCCTAATTGACATTTATCTCCGAGTTAGCAATCTTGGTAACAATGTAGAGGTTTGGCTTGTAGTCCAGCCCCCTAATTGAGACTTATCTCAAAGTAAACAAACTTATTACCCGGTCAACAGTGTAAAAGGTGTGGCTTGTCCTTGATTGACAACTATATATATATCCAAATAAACAAACTCACGCCAGGATAACCTTAATGAATAACAGCACCAGGGACCAAGTTTTTAAGAGAGAAAGTAGTGAATTAAAATGCTACGAAAATAAGGGCAGGCTCGAACCTGTGACTCCGCATTCGACACCACCGCCTAGCAATAACGCACCAAGCGAAATTAACCTCTAGACCATCGGCATGTCCAAAAAAAAACATTCTTCTGATCCAGAGTCATTTCGCCCGTATGCAAATTACCACCCCAGTGGTCAAAGGTCACAAGCCCCAATCAGCCCCTCCCCCACCACCGCAGCATCCGTTCACTAACAACTTCAATAGAGCCGACACAGACAGCCGTTAGGCATGTAATAGACAAACAATTGCTCTATCTAATTGTGTATCTCTCACAAAGACAAGTGGACAACAGAAACACATAATCACATTACATATAGAGCCATTATCTGTAAACTCAATTTTATGGACTAAACAAACAAAAGGAGGTGGGGGTTGCTCATCTCTACCTCACATCTAGACAGATTATCAGCGTGACGTAGTTTAAAAATATTACATGTTTACTAAACCACTCAAAGGTCAAGACAAGCTTTTAAAATGTGCCAAAAATCGCTGCTACGTATGAAATGCGAATTTATAATGTAAAGTTTAATTTCTATTTGGATTAACACGCCTTGTCTTTGTACTAAAAGATATTTGGTGCATAGTTAATAGTTTTAAAAGCATATTCTTTTAATTGAAACAAAAACGTTAATGTATTTCAGAACTGACATTACTGAATCATGTCCACTTTATGAATATTGGTATATTTTATTGACGTGGAGATTTTAAAGAGTGCCTAATTTTCCGGTGCCTAATTTTCCGTTTGCGTAAATATCCGGATGCCTAAATATCCGGTGCCTACATTTCCAGACGCCCTAAGATACATACCACCATTCCAAAAAGAAGGGAAAACAGTCTAGAAATCAGAGACAGGAGAATGGTCCGCTTTGCGCCAGGTCTTGGGAGGGAATAAATTAGAATGACCACGTTGACGAAAGTCAACAGTAAAGGGCGGCGAGAGGATGGGGGAAGAATGGTGTTGCGGTAAGCAGGCAGAGAAAAAGTCTCATTTGATCTGAGATAAACGCTGATCAGGGATAGACACTGCGCCAACCTGTGAATCGAGAGACCAAGAAACTTCGTTCTCTGGCGTCTCTTGTCTCCTTGCGCAGGTGTTCATAGCGAGGGTGAGATAACACTGGAGCCTGACCACAGCAAAGAAAGTTGCGTCATGGCAGTGGGCAGTACATTATCAAGATAAAATTTACAACATCTTTCTATGCTCAAAGGAACGAATTGTGCGAACGGATAAAGGGACAATTGAAAAAAAATATTTCAAAGTTTGCCAACGAAAACCACAAAATTGGGATTTTTAAATCCCTGCTGCATTGTTTACATACGGAGAAAGTCAGCAAGAATCTACAGGTTTTTCTCCATTTGAAATGCTCTACGGCGCAAAACCAAGCATTAAAAATCATTAATGGCACCAAGACAGCATATTAAAGCAACAAAAATAGCGTTTCAATATGTCATCGACACAAGAAGTACAGTCATACAAGCATATCGAAAACTAAACAAGAAAAGCTGAAGCCAACATAACATTAAAAATACATACAGGGAATTTATGGGTTAGATTATAACTATTATAACTTTTGTTGCTATTATCCCCCCCCCCCCTTATCAAAGAAAATTGATAGCTTGAAATCGGGCCTAATCCGAGTTATTTTGTTAATTTGTCTAAATTATGAGGATAGTATATGATAAAAATTAGACTCCTTAATATACTTCTAATGTAGACAAATTAAACACGCGACGACAGTATAATATTAAGAATCTGTTACTATCCAGTAGGATGGAGTGAAAAAAAATTTTTTGGAATATCTTGGTTGGATATGTATAAAAATTTGCTGAAATATGCCATTAGTAACGTGGCAAACAATCAAACAATTTAAAGCATATCTTGTGGTTCCACAATTGACCTGAAGTATAGGCATAATTCAAATAAAAAACAATATTCTTTGAAAATCCAAGTTTATATATGACAACATATTCGTGTAGCAGTTTACATTTTAAACAGTCTATACAAAAGTTACAAGTAAATAGAACTAAATATTTGAAGGAAAACACATGAAAACTATAATCAAGCACGTTTTTATAGCTACAAATGATGTTGTGCTTTAGTGTCCAGTTTCGGCATTTTCGATCTCGATTCCAAACGTGCTCTTATGAATCCTTCGCGTTTTTCTGGACCGCACACCACTTGGGAAGCTTCTGTAACTAGCTTAATATGCCTCTCTACCGACTGAGTGTGACAAGGATAGCGGGCGAAATCCAGTCTTGGTGTATCTTCTTCCCGGATCATGGTTAAAAAAGTATCGTCATCAATGTCCATTACGATCGGAGGCTCTGTGATTGGAGTTTTCTGCCAATCGATCATGTCTATGTAACTAGTAGCTTCAAAATTGATTAATGGCACACAGAAAGATCTGACTGAACTCGTGCGTTTCTGCTTCCTTGATTTCATTATACGTCTCGAGCCAACTCGCGTATTTCTGATTTTTCGTCGGTAAGCATCGCAAGCAAGAGGTTTTCTGGATGAGTAAAAAATGCATTGCGTTGAATTACTGGATCAACAACTTTCTTCAGCTCGTCTGTGAGGTAGCGTGATTTCAGTATTGTATTATGGACATGTCGAGCGCCATCTTTACATGAAGCAGTATTTTTTATGTCAAACCATGCTGGTGCATAAACTGTTACGATTAAGGTAACCATTGTCTTCAGTTCATCTGATGGGTATCTTGTGGCTATATACAGGCGTAGTATTCGATTAGCCGTTGTTAACTACCTTGAATGGTTGATAAGACCAGGATTGCGAAGTGAAAGGCCTACAGGACAAACACCAACACTGACAGCGGTGCACAAGTCGAACAGATATTTTTGATCTGCACTTAAATCGTCAGAATTTAAACCTGACGGTAGAACACAGTTTATGGGTGTGTATTTGACAACGGGAAGCTTCTCACAATCTACCAGTGATTTTCCGATTGGACCAGAAAATCCTTTTGGACCATTGGTAGGTCCATCTAGATGTTCAAACAAATGCCTTAACGGTAATTCGTTAGCATGTAGCTGACATACGAACCATTGCAGCGGTTTGTCCAACGCCACTTCAAGTAATCGAATGATACCTCCTCGATTGCCTGTATTAGCAACGGTTCCGTCACAACCTACAGCTTTTATACCACCCAAGTCAACATTCTTTTTACTCAAATATGCAATTAACTCAGCCGCGATAACTTTGCTTGACCCTGCAGTTGGTGTAATGTGGCCAAAATAGATGGATCCTGGTTCGAATATAATTGATATGTGTTCTTCAGTTATTAGTTTTCAATGAAATTTCCCATCACATTCTTTAATTAGGGTCATTGTACTGTCTTTTCTTCCGTCAAAATATAGCCCAGTGATTGTGTTACTGACACTGGCACATAATGTTCCACGTTTTTTACAACGCTCTCCTCGCACTTTACTTCTGTCAATCACTTCTAAGTTGTTTATTAGGATCCGGCCTACAATCGTTATCATATTCGTCATCGCTAGCATCAGTTTTCTCTTCCGTAGAAGAAATCTCCTCACAAACATCTGACTGTTTTTCACTGATGCCATCAATGTCAGATTTGCGACACTTCTGCCTCTGCGTCAACTCTTTACGAATATATCACTTTTGCAATTTTAGCAATGATCATACCTCGTGGACCCCGCTGATCTTCTAGAAAATCACGTTTAATTGCGGGTATCTTTCTTGACTTTTCACACTGGCACTGAGATATGAAAGAACACTTGCAGGAGCAAATGTCAAAGAGTTTTTTGGATTCATCTTTAAACTGAGATATTTTCTCTTGGTATGGTCCTGAGTCTTTTCTAGACTTCTATGGCTTCAGCAAATTCATGAACGTCTTGTGGTACTTGTTCAACATTTCTTGGACACGGCGGTGGCTTACATGTGGTATGAAAGCTTTGTCGCATATTTGTTCTACTTTTGTTATCACTATTTCTGCCACATTGTGATGTGGAGGATCTTTATTGTTCAATTCATATTTAAGTCTCTGCTTTGTCAGATTGTAAAACTTCATAACATCTGCATAGGTAGGTAGTTGATTGTCGGGCATTTCAGAGGGAGCATCAAAAATGACGCACACTTTTTTTCTGGTTACAGCCATGGCGTTGGCAACCCTAAATGAAAAACCAGAAAAGTTTAAAAATAAATGGTGAACGCTGTAGGTAGGGGGTGTCAAGTATTTTGTTATTGAAAGGTGAGGAAAATATTATTAAGTGCTATCAATGACTTGGCATAACATGTTATAATATTACCTCCTGTAATTGGCTAATTATTATATTTATATTTATTATTATATATGAATTATTATTATATATGAATAAAAAGTTTTGCAATAAACGCTGTTTGTTTACTCTAAACAGGAAAAACGCACGTGAATGCGTATAAAAGCAAACTACAATAAAAAGAATACTGGATAGCAAATGCTTATAAATGGTTAAATTTTGAAGTTGGTTGTGGAACCTCAACACGTTACTTAAATTAAATTTTTTTTTACAGAGTAGTTGATTGTACCACATAGCAAGTTTTAATAACTATCCAAAGTCAAACAAATCAAAAAAATTTTTTTTCAAGTTTTCACTCCACCCGACTATCCAGTGAATGAATTGTCGGTGAACAAATTGTATGTGAACCATTTGTCGTGTGAACGATTTCTCGTGAACCCACTGTCAGTGAACAAGTTTTCAGTGAACAAGTTGTCTGTAAGCCAGTTGTCGGTGACCTTGCCCGTTGCGAGATGGCATGTCGAATGCCGATATGTAAACATCTTTAATGCTTCAGTAATGGAATCACCATTTTATTCTTTACTAGGCTACAAGATTGTACCCCCTGGAGTGGTCAAGAAACCTTACTTCTGTCTGCCATTCGGACATACAACTCTGAATCAATCCTAGCCTCCCCAGCTACACCAGTTAAGAGAATTCACCATCCCGATCAACCCATTCACCGCCCCAGACCACTCCATTTGTTCAAACCTCTCAACTCCTCACTTGGGCTTAGGAAACGAAGTGACTAGGATTTGCCTTTTCAATTTTGTTAGACGTCCGATAGAACAATTAGAAATCAACTGATTCATTACACATGCTTTTACAAAGTACACATCAGTTCTCATTTTAATTTAAGGCTAATACCAAGACTGCGTTATTGATCCTTATGGAATTTTTATGATTACAAGGACTCTTTTTTTATATAAAGATAACAAATAAAGCATCGGCCTCAGCTCTGGAAGACAAGCGTGCCAAACGAAAAATATTTAGACAGGATAAAAATCACACCCCAAACCTCTAACATCAGATTCAGACCTCCTACATTCACTGGATCTCTTAGTGGTGGTATTCCAACATTCACTAGATCTCTTAGTGGTGGTATTCCAACATTCACTAGATTTCTTAGTGGTGGTATTCCTACATTCACTGGATCTCTTAGTGGTGGTATTCCTACATTCACTAGATCTCTTAGTGGTGGTATTCCAACATTCACTAGATCTCTTAGTGGTGGTATTCCAACATTCACTAGATCTCTTAGTGGTGGTATTCCTACATTCACTGGATCTCTTATTGGTGGTATTCCAACATTCACTAGATCTCTTAGTGGTGGTATTCCAACATTCACTAGATCTCTTAGTGGTGGTATTCCTACATTCACTGGATCTCTTAGTGGTGGTATTCCTACATTCACTAGATCTCTTAGTGGTGGTATTCCAACATTCACTAGATCTCTTAGTGGTGGTATTCCTACATTCACTAGATCTCTTAGTGGTGGTATTCCTACATTCACTGGATCTCTTAGTGGTGGTATTCCTACATTCACTAGATCTCTTAGTGGTGGTATTCCAACATTCACTAGATCTCTTAGTGGTGGTATTCCTACATTCACTAGATCTCTTAGTGGTGGTATTCCAACATTCACTAGATCTCTTAGTGGTGGTATTCCTACATTCACCAGATCTCTTAGTGGTGGTATTCCAACATTCACTAGATCTCTTAGTGGTGGTATTCTAACATTCCCATGTTCCTTATTTCATTTCCATTGACTTAGTAGCAAGACTTGTTTCATTGCGGGACTTTGTAAAAGGGATAAGTTCAGATATGTGAGTAACAATAAGCTTTAAGTAGGAAATATAATTGACATTTTCATATGCATACATCTATTTATTGCTACAACATGTCCACTGCGTGATGACATCATCATCTCTACGTTGCTCAAATATACCATGGAAATAAACCTGTCTGGCGTCCGTAACCGAGACGCACAATCCCAATATATATATATATATTTGTACATTAGTTATATTGTCTTTACCTCAGCCGGTCGACTTGTTCTTCCTAAACGCATTGACTGCACTTCAAAAATGATCTTGCATTATTCCCCCCCCCCCCATTTATAATGTTTAGCTTATATTCCATTGTTCAAGGCAGAAGGCTGTGTCTGAATAATGACGTCGTGGTAGCTGGACACTATCCATTGTATATGCGAAAGAACCCATTCTTATCTCAGTGGCTGGAGGAAAGAGCTTCTACACCAACGAATACTAGTGAGCACTGAGTACCCAGTTCTACGCTTGGAATCGATTTCCTAGTTGATTCCCTACATGCGAGTTCTGTCTCTTCACCACTTGATTTACCTTGCCACCGCAACATCCCCGTCACTCATCGAGAAGACTAGTGAAGCTGAAGCTGAAACGTTTAACGCTGAGACTTTGACAGACCAGCCTACAGCACCAAAGACAGAGGCACAAGCATCTGAAAGAAGAACAGTTGGACGCTAAGTCAAATAAGGCACAAGCATCTGAGAGAAGAACAGTTGGACGCTAAGTCAAATAAGGCACAAGCATCTGAGAGAAGAACAGTTGGACGCTAAGTCAAATAAGGCACAAGCATCTGAGAGAAGAACAGTTGGACGCTAAGTCAAATAAGGCACAAGCATCTGAAAGAAGAACAGTTGGATGCTAAGTCAAATAAGGCACAAGCATCTGAAAGAAGAACAGTTGGACCTAAATCACATAAGCAATAGGGCACTCATAAACCTATGCAACAGCCAAAGTGATCTCTCACTTATCTATGTACTCTGATTTCTTTAGATTTTGTAATTCTCCCCACCACAGTTCACTCTCGCTATTTCATATTTTATTATGTAAGTATTTACTCGTTTTAAACTCAAATAATTCTTCTTTTTGTAATTGTAAGCTACTAGTGTTTCTGTTTCCAAACCTGGATTGTGCGCTGGTCTATAGTCACATCAGAAAAAAACTAGATCTGACGACACCATGACTAATAAATTAACTAATTAAATGAATTAAATTAAATACCCCCCCCCCCCCCAATCTGGTCTACAGTGATACATCTCACCGCACGCTACTGATAGGGGATTTTTTAAAATAAAAAAAAACATTTAAGAAAACAACACTAAAATTGTATGTGATTGAATGTGTGCAGTATGACTGACAATGCAATGGTTGACATTCGACTACAAGTTTAAAAGTAACACAAACTGCATTTATTATAGTAGTTTAAATCAAATATCCCCGTGGAAATGAAATAAAATTTTGTACTTTAGGTTGGCATCTTTTTTTTTTTTTTTTTTTTGTAGAAAATATGGAGTTAACTGTGCTAATAGACCAAATTTGACATCAGCGCTTTAAACACTAGCATCTGCTACTTCTGATACTTTCTTCTGTTACTACAGAGAACTAAATTTCTTGTAGAAAATATGGAGTTAACCCTACACACTCTCTTTTAACAGTGTTTATCTGATTATTAAAGCCACGTTCGGTATGTTGAGTTCTTTAGGGTCTTTTTATCTGGCATTGAAGATACTCTTATTATTTAAAAAAAAAAAAACTTAAAATAAAAATAAAAATTATATCTAAAACTTAATCTTTATAATTTATAAGTGCGATAGAAGTTGCGGTAACTGATAATCAATTTATAAGAGTAGCACTTAATGTGGGTATGTATATTCTTTTAATGAAAAATATTTTTTTTTCTTTTACAGAGATGGCTTCAGTTAAACATCAACTATTGAAAACAACCAAAAATATTTCAAAGAGAACAGATGTTAATATTTTAGACAGCTGTTGTCAATTTTCAAAGCAAAGAAAATACCGAACTAGTAACAGTGAGAACTTCTACTGGCAAGATAAAAGCTATGTTAAAAAACATAGCCAGCGAAGAAAAATGCATATTTCTAAAAGAAAAAAAGCTAATTTACTCTGGAAACGCAAAATCGTTAAAATTGGAGATGATAGTAGAAAACGTTCGTTGAATACTAGCCTAGAAAAATGCCCTTTATCTAAATCAATGCACTGCTATCAGGATGAGGCCAATTCAAGATGTAAACATCTTGTCAAATTTAAGGAACAAAAATTGAAAAATAAGATATTTTTGAACACATCTAGTAGTCCAGAAGCTTTACAATTTAAAGGTACCGATATGCTCAACAATTTGAATAAATCCAAAGTATGTGAACACTTTCAACTATTAACTCCTGCTCTAATGTCAAATCAAAACTCAACATCAACTGAGAATTGTAAGAAATGCCAATCTGCCATTCAACAAGTCCGCCAATTAAAGAGCCAGTTTCATTCTAAGACGTCATCCAAACACAAGAATGAACGGACATTTTTAGGAAATCAATGTGATGACATCATGGCTGTAGATAATAGACTTCAAAATTTAAATCACCCAAAAGTATTTAGCAAGCCACGGTCCAACATTTCAGTCAATGAATTTAACAGATCAGATCCTTTAATCAATCAAAAAAATATATCAAAATCTTCAAGCAATCAATTTTATGTATTCAATTATACAAAAAGGTCAGAGTCATCGACAAATCATGTACAAAGATCAGAATCATTGGTCAATCATTTAAAAAGGTCAGAGTCTTCAGTCGTTAGTTTAAATAGAGCCAAGTCTTTAGTTAATCAATTGGGTGGACCAAAGTCTTTAGTCAAAAAAATAGAAAGACCAAACACTTCAGTCAGTAAACTATGTGGACCAGACACTTCAGTCAGTAAACTATGTGGACCAGACACTTCAGTCAGTAAACTAAGTGGACCAAAGTCTTTAGTCAAAAAAATAGAAAGACCAAACACTTCAGTCAGAAAATTAAGTAGACCAGACACTTCAGCCAATCTAGGACAAAAGTCTTCGGTCAGACAACTGGAGGAACTAAAACCTTGGCTCAACCCATGTAATAGTTTCAAACATTCAGTTACTGAGAATAATCAATCCAAACATACATCCAATCCACGCGTTGAGATTCAATCAGAAAGTAAAAAAGCTCAACAATTGTTAGATAAAGCGAGTAACACAAAAATTTCCGACGTTAAAGAAATAGAGAAGAAAAACACAAGTCTTCAGAAATCTTTGGAAATGAAAGATGTATTTTCTAGGCTCTGGGTTTCTCATTCTAAATGTATAGGTGACATAAGCCATTTATGTTGTCAACTTCTTAAGGACGTGACCAATTCAAGTCAGATCTGCTCATTTAATATCAACGATATCAAACGTTTATGGAATCTAAATAAACGCTTCAATATTAAGTGTTCCAATAAATTAGTCAATTATGGTGCCGAGAATAAAAAACTGGATTATTGCTTGAAAACGAAAAAAGCTATTGACTTTAAAGATCCATCTGATAACCGTGGTGTCATAGGATGTATACAAATGATTTTAAAGAAACAGAGCATTGCCTTGCAAGCCATAGATAATGTTTTACAAATATTACAAGTCACTGTTCAAGATATTCCTGAGCCATTAAGTAGGGATGATATTTCTAATAAATTCGAACTAAGAGAGCAGCTAAAACATGAAAAGCAAAACGTATTCACAGTCAAGTATAATGAGAGATATTTTCCTCGACACAGGATCATTCAAAAGTTCAACACCTGTACAAATGGGAACATAGCATCAACTTCTAGGAAGTCACTTCGTACACAACAATGTAATGTCCACGTTTCCTACTAGAGAATTGACATGTTGATGTATTTGCTGTTGTAGCGTTTATTCTAGAACTGTCAGATGAGCCTCATTAATATATTACAAATAATTACTAATGTCTGTAGGGCTTGTTAACACACACTATATACATGTATTATTAGTTTATAAATGTTATAATCCTCATGAAAATTTTCCATCTCATTATAATTGAGATTATACACTATTTTTTTTTTTTCTAATTCATTCATGATATCTGTCAATGTGAACACGTGTGACATTAACTTTGGCCTATCTCTGTCACCGATATACTAAATACCACATGTCTTCTATGGCTTTCAAAAAGTGTGGTTTTCACAACATATTATAATTATATTATATTGTCATTATAAACAAGAAAAACATTAAAATACTTTTCTTTTTTTTTAAGACAACACCTAATTTATACATCTAAAATAGCGATTAATTTGCTCTTAATAGCTAATGAATGTTAGATTTATAAAAGGCAATTTTTACCCGCCCCCCCCCTCCAATCCAAGATAAAATCCTGGTTAAGCTAATGTGTAATTCTACTAGACATGATAACATTTTCAATGATTGGTCTTTAGATTTAGACCTAGAAGAAGACGCGCGAAATGTTCCTGAACATTTATTATATTTTTGTCTACATTCGAAAATACCCGAAGACGTGTGGTCTGTTCAAGAAAAATATTTACTAATTCTCTCGCCAACTTAAATTTATTTCTTTTTATACTTTGAAAAATTACAACGTTTAAACTTACACAGTGAACTTATGGTTTTATTTTGTAGTTTCCACGAAGATACGAATTGAATGGAGGTATTGTAAAAAGCAAAAAAATCTTCAAAAACCTGGGTGGGTGGACACACACCTCGAAAACGGCTCTAACGATTTTTCTAAAAAATTTAATAGTTTGGGAAAAAATACTAGCTTTTTGAAACACTGGAAAAACTCTTAAGTATAAAATATATCATCTAAATTTAAATTTGTCAAGAGGACTAGAAAAATCTCTATCTTGAACAGACTACGTAATCCGGTATACCCTATTGATTAAATTAGTTTGATAAATTAATAGTCGTTTAGTAACATCTTCTAGGCCTATAATAATTCTATAAACTTTACTAGATTAACCAGGGGGTAAAATTTTAGAACCAGCATTCATTAGTTATTTTGCTCTTGTAAAAGAATTGCTCTATAGGCTGTATAAAGGAAGAAATAGTCTTTTTTAGCGGCCCCCAAAAGGGGAAAAGACGCCATTAGTTTTGTGTGGAATGTCTTCCGTCCGTCTCGTTTAGATCTCGTAAACAAGAAAAGATAGTTAAAATCTGACACCAAAATATTTTAGACCATTCAAAGTTCTGATGCAACTGCTTTTTTCTTTTCTGATAGTGAAAAATATAATTTTTTTAAACACTTATGCAAGCAGTTTTTTTTCATAAAAATACACCACTTTTACAACTATTCACTATTAATAGTAACAAACACGGGGGGGCTCCTTAGTAGGGGAAACAACTAGCTATCATATTATTAACACATTTATACTAACGGTTTTAGATTTTTTTCCAAATTTTTTTTTTACATTTGTATTGCTAAGTTAAGTAAGATCTGTTATACTAACAACTATATTTACACTCAAAATGTTTACTTTTTTAAAAAAAGAATAAATATATTTAGTATGAAGTTGGATATAATTCAAAACAACAATGAATTAGTAGTTTTTCATTATATCGCGTGAACTGCATTGTTACTCCATGGCGATAAAATGTTGAACTATAGGATTTTTTTTTTTTACGGAAACGTTTTTTCCTTGAGGAATAAGATATTGTCTCTTTACAAAACAATTAGAGCAATTATACATTCATTATAAGACATTAGTTAGGCCAGGTTCACATCTAACTTCACATTCACTTTCACCTATCCTTTGGTCTGTGGACCGCTGGGGCAACTCACAATATCCGTCAACCTTCTTTCTCCATTTTTCTCTATCATTTTTCTTTGATAGAATTTCATTCTGATGTTTTTCTGAAAATATGGAAACCTGCCTTGTTACCTCCCTGGGTGGACCACTTCGGGGGCCGATTTTTAGTTAATGTCTCCACACAAACTGTCTTTGTAACCTTTTTTTTTTTTTTAATTAACTAGTTTTTTACAATTCCTCTTATTAGCTTTCAAACTCTTCATGGGTTACCAAGCCTACATCTATATTACCTATATTAACGAGAATTGTATTTACTTGCAATACAGTTATGCATAGTACAAAACCAAAATGGGGCGTGGTAAACAATATTTTTTTTGCTAATTTTTTAAATTCCTCTTATTAGCTTGCAAACTCGTCATGAGTTTAGGGAAAACACTGGTTTTACCGTTATACATTTTCAAAATAGAATCATCTTAAAATGAAATCTAATCTGGAGATCTATCTCTTCAACAAATATCACTTGAAATTCCACAATATATCCAATAAAAAGTTAAATTAACAATTAGACATACAGGAACATTTTGTGCACCTTCTTATCTAGAAATCGGTATAGACTACTTTCTTTTTATGTTTCTAAGCCTCGATGTATACCACAAAATAGAATCTTCTAAACCATATCTAACTTGATCCAGTATTCTATTCTAGAATATTGTCTTATAATATTACTAAGTCTAGAACTATATAAAAAAATATAATTTTATATACTTTGAGTAGATTTATTGTAGAAATATCTTTCGGTAGAGTGGGATGTATGTCTCATTCATTAGTTATGAAGATTCAAGTGATCACTCTTACAAAAATCATCAACTTCATAAAGAAGGAATCATCTTTAAAAAAGCAACTGTTTTTTTATGTTACTTGTGACATCAATTTTACAATCTAAAACTATTGCCGTAATTTTGATTTTCTTTTTATTGTGCTATGATTTCGTTGTACCATTCAAAGTTTTGTAATAATTTTTAGCAGGTGCCGTTTTAAAGCAAATTATTTTTTCATTCATATTGTATTGATTGTATTTTAAAACTTGTAGCAATCTTTGTTTCATGTTGGTTCAAGATGGCTATAATTTTTTTTTAAAAATCTCTTTTTCTAGAATAAATAGTTAGATTTTTTATACCAAAAAAAAAAGTATCAAAGCTATTTTAATTAAATAAATTATATGTTACCAATTATCTTTTGTATATTATCTAAACACTAAACATTTAAGTTATTGTGCTATACATGCCTAATTTGTTTTTAAATTAAAATTTAATTATTTATACTATATCGCACGTCGCTGCAAGACAGAACCCCATAACATTGTCACTTGCCATATTGAGACTTTGAAATAACATGATCGTACATAAATGATTACATTGTACATAGCTGTAAGTTCAAGGCGTACAAAAGATACATCCAAGAAAGTTACTCTTAAAATGTCAATGTTTCATCTTTCATCATGCAATACAATTGTTTTTTCTTCATTTAAAAAAGGTTACACTATAATAAAATGTGTAGGTAACTATATGGAATCCTTCAGATCATTCCTTCTAATCATAGGTTTATGAATATTATGTGGCCTCCTTCAGTCGCGGAATGAGGTGAATGCCAACGATTCCTCCCTCTTCACGTAGCTAATGTATCCAAAGGAGCGCCTAGTTACAGTTAGGGATCAGCGTCGCCTCCTGATTTTTTCCCTGGGTTAACTTCCGAAGCCTCTCTCAAGATTGGGTATAGCTAAAAGAATGTTATGTACTAAAAGACATATATGTAAAGTCAATGTCTCAAATTTTTTTTACATTATATTTACTTTACTTATCTTTTATATTCTTTCATTTGTATACAATTCCATCATTACATTTATGTTTTTTATTCTTATAATTTAATTACAATAAAATTTGAGTCGGTTCTTCACACTTTTTTGTATTCATTTAGACAGTAATTAGAAGAAAAAAAATCTGCACAAAATATCCACTCTTGAAGATTTTCATATAATGGAGGCTTATCCATTAATAGTAAGCTTTTTGGTGTATCCGGTATAAAGACTAGGAAAATATTGATACGCTCTACCTTATCAATCAAGCTTTGTAACAAATTTAGCCAAAGTCGAGGTGAGGTTATTAAGCTTTAGCAAAGCCACTGAAGGAACCGCTTTCAACTATAGCAGCAAATTTTCTTTTACAACCTAGATCAAGATTATATGAGCTTTGCTAACAAAACTGTTGATTAGCAATATATATTTTGTCAAAAAATCTAAGAATTGTTCAACTGGTCACTGTGTGTTTAACACGTTTCCTACTATTATGAGGCATCTTATCACATAATTAGATTTAGAATATATAGTTAGGGCCCATGCCAGGCACTAGCGGATCCAGAACTTTTGAGGAGGGGTGATTGTTTTCCAAGCCCTAACCCTAATGCTCAGTAAACCCTAACCCTATGTATAAACGCAAATATATATATATATATATATATATATATATATATATATATATAACAGAGAGTAACAAAAGTGGTCAGTTAGGAGCGTAGCCCCGATGCCAAGCGTCTTACATTGTTCACTGCAGATACACATTCTCCTACTAACCCCCCAAGATCCGCCAGTGTGCATGGGCAGATCTTAACATCCAATTACGCCTGTTCAATCTACTAAACAAAGTAATCAAGCAGACATTATTGGTTCTTTCCATTTGAATCTCTCTTTTTTTTTTAGCTTTCCATTGCTTCAGATTTTCATTAAAATATAGCATTGCAACCTATTTCAAACCCTTTGTCTAATAGCAACTTTACAAATGTGGATATTTAAATTTAATCTATTAAAGGAGATCAACATTTATGTCTATATTAATTTTTTTAGTTTTAGAATAAAACAAATTATATTACAAAGTTAGCTTATCACACAAAATGTTTATCACGAATATCAGAAGCTATGAACTACAAACTATAAAAAAAAAAAACATTATCCTAGCTCGATCCATAAAAAAAAGACACATGAATGTCGAAAGTATTGCCGATATGATTCTAGCTATTTTTTGTCGACTGAGTCCTGACGGTACGAGACTAAAATGTGCGAAGATATATTGATCATAATTGATGTTAGTATTATTATTATGACATTCAAGTATTCAATTAACTCATTGTTATTAACATATGGTTGGCTTTGTTCACTTTGACTTTCACCTGAGGATTGACCAAAAGTTTCGAGTTTTTTACAAAGGCAAAGAGAGTCGAAGTGCCGTCGCGCATCTTTTTTCGCGCACCATACCATTTTGAAAAATCGATGATGATGCCAAAGAAGAAATTTACTCCGAGAGTTACTTGGATTGACCTGCATTGAGAGTAAAACTTCCTTACTCTGTATTTTTTTAGATCTGTAAAAACTTTATCCATTTTCTGAATATCTGATAAAATAGATCAAATTTCCCTGAATAAGAGATCGTCACAAAAGTTATTTTTTTCGATCACCCTATAAAATGCCACCTCTTTTCTAAAAAATAGAATCTAAATTCCGAAAATACAATCTTTCAGTGTTTCTGTGTTTGGTTTATTTACACTAAATCTGGATGAAGACCTGTCTACCGTTCCGCTAAATGCGTATTTGTTGCTATATACTTAATTGCACAGAATAGAAATAAAAATAGGAGGCCTAATACAGTTTTGACACTCCAAGCTTCGCATTTCTCATCGTTTTTTTATTATTATTATCGAAAGGACTAGGCTCTAGGCATACACGTCTGGTGGGAAACAAAGAAAAAGTTAATCTTGGTAATATTGTAGCCTAAATAAAATGACAAAAAAACAAAAACAAAAAACTATAGCCTAATCTAAAATGAAATAGATCTAGAGCTAGATTTTCTTGGACGAATGATATAAAATAAGTATAAATAATAAGTCATATGATACAGATGTAAATAAACAAATACTGATGGAGTCATTCTTTAATCAATTATTAGAATTACTTGACTACCAACTGGGTATTTTTATTGCCAAAATACAATGTATTTTATGTGCATTTATTAAAAACAACAACCAAAAATTAAGCGTTTGACACAACTAGATCTAATATTAGCAATATATAGATTTTAGTTCTAGATCCAGAAAGCTACTTCTCTAATTCAGTTTTCTAG
The DNA here is from genome assembly GCA_030265305.1 of Biomphalaria pfeifferi. NCBI lineage: Eukaryota > Metazoa > Mollusca > Gastropoda > Planorbidae > Biomphalaria > Biomphalaria pfeifferi. The sequence goes on from JASAOG010000118.1 coordinate 519,372, forward strand.
TTTAATTCTAGTTAGATCTAGATGTCTAGACCAGTATATCTAAATCTAGCCAGGGTTTTTGTCATGGAATAGATTTATAAAACTTCAGCCGCCTACTGATCTCGATATGACAGATACTCTCTCTACTACTAGATCTAGAAGATCACTACATTTGACTAGATGATTACTAGATCACAGTAAAACTCTATGTGTATGTGAGCAGGTCAGGGTGGCGCTACTGAGTGAGGCCCTATTCTGTTCTCTGCTGCTCAACATTTGTTCATTTAAAAACAGTAGGCAGGTGGTAGCTCTACTGGGTGGGCCCAATCTGTGCACCTCGGTCTGCGACCAAGGGGCTAGAGTCGCCTAAGCAACCAGACAGCACAATTAAACTAAACTAAACTAGCTAACTAAAAATAAAATAACAAACTGAAATTTTAACAGGAACTTGTATACACTTTATTTACAACAACTTACAAAGCAATAAAAATATAGGTGAATACGAAAATGAAAATAAACTTAGAAATAAACAAAAACTATATATACGCACTACTAAATAATTAATCAACCCTACTGAACTGAACAACTCCACTAACAAAAACCCTCTGCCGCCTCTGTATCCATGTTGCTAAATCTACAACTATTGCTAACTAAACCGACCACCAAATAACCTAAATTACCCCAACACTAAACAGTAAACTACTAGCAGCAGTAAAGCAGAACTACCGCAGACAGTTAGGCCGTAAGGCAGTTAGGCCTTAAGGCAGGAATTATAGCCTGCAATTACAAATATAAACAAACATAAGACAATATTAAAAAATAAAATAATAATGGACTAAAACACATATATTAGACTGGACTGGTCTAGACCTAGTTAGTGCATACACATAACACAAGCATGAGGTAATTTCAATTACCTACATGTAGCTAATAAAAGCAATACCTGAGTTATTAAAGTCCCAGCCACAACCAACACAGGTCAGGCTAGACTACAATAAACATAAGCTAGATCTAGATAATAGTAGATAAGACTAAACAAGCCGCCATGACAGCGATGCTTAGGCCGCAGCTATCTTTTACATTAAAAAGTAGGACAAAATGCCAACTTAAATAGAGTGGTTATCCTAACGATAAAATATTCATAAAAATACATAGGTAACATAAAATAATAAAATATTTACACATAGACATAGTATAGGAAAGCAAAAAGCATTAAGACTGGCGCAATTGGGTGACGCTACCCAAGTCTACAAAACTTCCGGTTCCATCAGAGGTAATCATGGCTAATTAACTAGCCATTGATATCACTACACTAATCAGTCTGCATCTAGACCATAGCAATAGATGCAGAAACAATGAATACAAATACAAACGAAAGAAAGCAAAAAAAAAACATTTTCCAACTTACAGGCGGTCCCAGCTGATATTACACTACACAAAAATAACTTTATACAGGCACCACTGTCAGCACTGACCACTGGTCAAGACAAAAGAGAGCTCAACGTGGTTCCGGAGCAAGCTATAACTGGTCAGCGCGAACGTATCGGAGAGCATGACGTCACGATAATTATCTAAAACTAAACTGGACTACCGATTTCCCTAATTTGTACCTAGCCTTACACAAAAATAAAATCTAGCAAATTACTAAAGACACGGACTACACAACATTATATACCAAATTAAACAGCATTAAAAAGAGAATCTTAAAATTTAAATCTACAAAAATACAAAAAGGAAGATAAAAAGTTATTTCTATTCTAAACTTATATGGGGGCCCTATACCGTTTACAGACCTGCACATAAACTGATATTACAAAATAACAACTAATCCAACACTAATGCCAAAGACAAAAATAAGCAGAACTAACCAGGGACAAAAAATAGGAAAGAACATCCACAGCTCTAAGGCTAGTTAACTATTTTAAAAACTACTTTTCCTACGAGTAAAACACAAATAACAGAAAAAGACTAAAACTAGCAGAAAGTTATAAATAGCGGAAACTACAAAATACTCAGCACTGAACTATATAAATTAAAAAGGACACTAAATTACAAACATCATAGCCCTGGCCTATATAAATAATATAAATTAGATAAAATTAGGTCAAAAATTAGATCTAGGAGCGCCAGCTCACATATACTTCCGACTTTAGCTCAACAAACAAGTCTACTCCAAAGTATAGATCTACTAGTAAAGTCACAAAGTGTAAAGGATCATTATATATTCACATAAAAAAATTTTATAGGCCTAAATGAATCGAATAAATCAATCACTAATTTGACTAATCTAAATTGTTTTTTTTAATGGCAAGTGTTATTGATGACTTCTGACTTGTAAACCAGTTGCAGAAATTCTAGTTTTTATTTTGATGACATGTTAAGATTTTCAATGATATTTAGATAAACGCAAGTACCTAGTGGAACAGACAGAATGACCATTTAATATAAGGCAAAGAAGTAAGATGTTTATAATCCATCAATTTCACAGAGGACTTGTAGTGTCAATTGTGACGGCATTTCATGGATTTACAGAAGCTTCAAACTATGCTACAAAAATGATAGGCTTGTCTTTGATTCCGAAGACTTATGAGGAATGCTGTTTCCAGTGGCTACTCAGCCCCAGCTGTGACCTACATATTATGCCACAGTGAGCACAGGCATAACCATTGTCCACCTGTGGTAGAACCAGTTTTTTTCTTTTTGCCGTCTACCCTCGGCAATTAATTTTCATTGGTGTATACCACACCTTTGTAAGTGACCTCCTGCTGTCTCATTCTGAAGCTGTATGCAACCAGGTACTCTTATTCGATGTCAGTTAAATCAAGTTGGCGCCTAAGCTTGTCTTTAAAGCATTTCTGTGGTACCTCTTTATGTGCATATGACATGTTAGCCAAATAGGTTTTGCCTATCGGAATGCCATTTCAGAAAGTATAGGTGTTTAAAATGAAACTCAAAATATCTGGACTTCCAGTTAATAAGAAAATAAGCTTAGGATTCAAAGAGACGACAATGGCATTTCAGCTAAGACGATCAGTAAAATTATTAAATGTATTTACTGTCAATTCTACACACTATTCATTTCAAAATGTTGCTTTAAATTAAATTGTTATATGACACAATCAAAGTACTGGTACCTCACATTGATGTAGGCCTAAAGCAGCTGAAATAATGACAAGTTTTCATTCAATAACTTGTACTGTCATTTATTATCAGACCTTTTAAAACTAATGATTTGTATCATCATCATTGGCCTCCTTCTGTCGTAGAACGACTATGGTTCATCTCAGAGCACACTTCCTCATGTGGCTGTGGAGCCATATTTTGGAGAGACACTCCCGTCAACAGATAGCGCAGGTTAAGGTTGCTTTTGCTTCGGTGGTAGAAGAGCTGGCCATTTTTCGGATTGTACGTTTTTCTTCCTGAGCTGAGACCCATGTACTTTCACTGTCCATAGCTTTCTTGGTCACTGTCTCTCTCCATCTGTTGCGGTCTAGAGCTATGTCTTCCCAATTGTCAGTATTGATGTTCACTGATTTGAGGTCACATTTTATTACATCTATGTAACGGAAGTGGTGGTGACCAGTTTTTCTTGTGCCTGTCGCGTGTTAAAACTCATGACCTGTATATATAATTGATTAAGCAGGAGCATCAACAAATCTTGAACAATAATTGTCTACAGAAAAACTTTATTCTTATCCAAACAATATACATTTACAATGCGTTTAAGTAAGTTAATTTATATGTATACAAATCTATATGGAATAAAGATTTTATAGCGTATTTTGATGTGTGAATACCAAGTTACATTATTACATGAAAATAGTGTACTCATTTTTTAAATATTCTGGGTAATAAAAAACTAATGATACAATAAAATTGAAGCATTAGTCAAATAAAAAAAAAATTTCACTCAAGATCTATGTGAACTCTATGCTTGAAAAAAATCATTTTGAAATTAATTTTTTTTAAAAATTATGATTCTTTAGTCAATGGAATGCAATTTTTAACAATTTCATGATTATCCATTCATTTCGATATACTTATAACTGAAAATAATTCATAAGGTTTAGATACAACCATTTGAAATAATGATTATAATTTTTTTCTTAATTTGCTTAATTCAAATCTAATATAAACAAGATTTTCTCTGTCAAGAAACTTATGCATGTTCTTCTCAGTAAGTTTTGCAAAGGGAATTAAGAATATTTAATTAATGTTTCTTTTTTTTGCCAACATTTTAAACCTTCGCACCAGGTTTTAGTTTTAAGGAGAATGCACCATATTTTATATATTTACTTTTGTTAGATTCTAATTTTAATTTTAAAAAAGTAAAATTTCCCTTACATATCTTGCAATCTATAGGGCAGATGATATAAAGTTTACCAGTTTCTGTGCCCCATGGTTGGGAGGGTGTCATGTACCCAGTACAACAACCAACCACCTTTTGAAAAAAAAATCCCATTTCAGACCTCACAATCTATAGGGCAGATTATGTTAGGGTCATTTGATTCTTTGGCCAGTGCATCATGTGGCCAGCACAACAACCAACCATCTTTACTTTCCAAAATGAAAGTCAGATACCCATTAGAGTTAGGTGGACTCAAGGGCACCCAAAAATCTAAAAAATTTTAATCTGAGTCTTCAGAGATTCAAACTCATGACTTAACCATTCAGCCATGGATCCACAAAACGCCTTTACCTATTCCTTAGTATTGCCATGTATCCATTAGAGCTTGGTGGACTCAGAGTAGCCTTAAGGATTCTGAAATTGAAAATACCAGTCTTAATCGAACCCAGGAACCCTCAGTTCAGAAGCCAAGTGCTTTACCACTCATCCACTACACTCCCTCTTGTTTTAATGGGGTTCAGATTAATAGTTTTCAAGTACAATATCAAACAGATTTAAAGAAATACTAAATCCAAACCTGTTGGCTGAATGACAGGATATACATAAATATGTATAGAGCTTACAGTATAATAAAACTTAAATTAAAATTGTCCAAGACTTTTATTTTGCAACATGATGGGATTTTCCTTTCTGGTGGTGCTATGTAGGAGTCCAAGAATCTCATCTTTTCTTATAACAGAAAGTTATCTTGTTATAAAAATAAATAAAAGGATTAAAAAAAAAATAAAAATGTGTGACTTATGTGTTGACCATGCTAAACATATATATGTTATTAAGTATAATTATATAATTTTGCCATTCTTAAAATAGTATGTACAGTACCTAAAAGGAGCTACTGCGTTAATGTGTAGACATTGCCCTGACCTTAATAGTTATGAATTATTACTATAGGTGAAGGCAGATATTCAGTTAATTTGATGCACATTGAACTCATCTAAAAGCAACTATAACATATATTATGATTTACATTTTCATGAAAAACTAGTTTTTCAAAAATACAAGTACTTCAGCTTATAAGAAAAGTGCATAGGGAGGGAAAAATTGCAGTACCTAACCTTTAAGAGGTGCAACCAATCATTGACTTTTCAGGAATGCATGCCTTTTTCTTGCATTTCCAAACATAACTGTAATTATACAATTAGGCATATTGGATAATTTCTTTTGAAAACATTAAAATTAAAAAATAATATTATTAAATTGAAAACATTGTTGTATCAAACATACAAATTATCAGACAATTTTGACTAATTTAATCTAACAGTTTATTGTAAAGGAATGACCTGCACAACAGCCAAGGTATATTAGGCATTCATGAAAGATGAATGTGCTTAAGAGTGTTATAAATAAAATAAAAAAACTAGAAAAAAATGTTTAATTCCATCCCGGATATTTGGATGTTGCTTGACCATGAAAATTACACAATTCATAAAACATCTATTAGATAACTAAAATAAAAATTGTATAGTAGTACTTACATTAAATATTGAATGGATGCCAATATTATTAATGTCTGCCCAGAGAGTAGAAATTGTATAAGTATGATCCTTGAGCCATTCTGGTACATCATCAGAACTGGTTGCCATGGTTCTACTTGTTAATAACTGAAACATTACAAACATTTTTTTTTATTTATAATTTATCACAGACTAGAATAGAAATGTTGCCAGGAAAAATACCAATGGTTAGAATACGCCTGATGATAATTTTGTAGCCTTATTACTGGTTAAAATGCACCAAAACTTCATTAATTAAATCTGATAAGAAACATATATGTCCAAGTTTATCAGAGTGTCATAGCAAATAATTAACTAGATACCCGGTATGTCAGTTTTATATTAAAGTACTGAATTTCAGGGGATAGATGCAACTTGACACCACATCATTTATTATTTCATGAACTCATGGGTCTGGGCATGGCATGGTTCCTATTATTTAATGTATATGGGGTGTAGGCAAGGCATGGATTATAAATTGTCTTGTATAGATAAGATTGGGTAAAACTGCCAATCAAAGGTAACTTTTACTGATAGATCTGGATCAATTATAAATTTATGGGATCTAGGCCTGCATAAATTTTATCTTTTATTTATATATTTTATGTACATATATAACTAGTCTAGAATCTATATATATATCTTAATAATAATTTTTGTAGATGTCATATAATATCTAACATATTAAGTATAGATCAGTAGATTTAGAATTTTAGCTAGTGAATATTTTTATATTCCAAATCTAAACTGGATCTATATATCTAGAATTTAGACCAGTAGATTTAGTATTTTAGGTAGTAAAATACTTTTATATTCTAAATCTAAACTAGATCTAATTATTCTAGAAGCTTAGATCTAGAAGACTAGTTGTCAAGATTTGACTACACTATGGCTAATGCACTAGCTTAGTAGGCCTACTAGATAGATCAAGAGGCAGAGTACTAATAGACTCTTGCCTCGTTGGGCCTCTCAAATCAGCTACAGACTTTAGAGACAATTTAAGAAGGTGAATTTCGATCCGATTCCAAGATCTACAATCTACATGTTAGAGTCTAGCTAGAGATGCTAGATCTAGTCTAGAAGGTTGATAATTAAAAATAATATCAATCATTTCTAAAGTTTGTAAAATTATATATATACATCTAATCTATCTATTTATAATATAAAAATCTATGTCTACTTTTTAAATATTAAAATGATATGGCTGATGATATTAATTATTTTAATTGAGACATTGACATACTGTCACATACAAAGTAACAAAATAATTAGATCTTATACTAACTCATAGACTCTACTTATACCGTATTGTATTAAACCTTCGAGTTTACGTTCCACTATCTTGACTTGACTATATTGACTAAAAAAAGGGCACTATGATTATAGATGTAGATTATTATCTATGATGATGATGATTATCAACTGGTAGATCTATTACTATAAGTAGTATCGTCACTATAAGTATAATCAGTATAACCACTGCATTCGTTTCATTCACTGTCTGTATCAATAATCATAATCATGTGATGTGAAAGTGAAGTCTAGATTTAGATAGGATTGATAGATTATAGATCTACTATTAAAAAGTATTATTATTTATTATAGATCTACTATTAATAAGTATTAACTATACTAACTATAGTAGACCATAGTGTCTATAGTATAGCCAGTATACTGTGACCACTGTTATTAATATTAGTGTATATATAGCTATAGTATAGATTAATAGAACAGAGTAAATAATAGTATAGACTAGATGATCGATAGAACTATAAATATTCATATTGATCTCATGTATGGTTTAGATCTAGAGAAAATAGAGTGAATCTCATGACTATATTAGATCTATTCATTTTTTTTTTAAATCGTTAAATAAATCTAGACCTTAGTCTTGGTGTTGTAGATCTAGATTATTCTAGATATTATACTAGAGATTTAGATCTATATATAAGTGCGGTTTTTTAAAAATTCGCATTCGAAATTTTAAATACCCAGATATAAGTATTAATATACCCATATAGGTAGGTCCGAGTTAATCATTTATTAGATCCATTTAAGCATGTCTATATAAAAGATATTATTATTTAAAAATATATTATTATATAAAAGATATAGTTATGAATATTTACTTAAAAAATTAAACAAATGAATTTTTTACTTTTGCCAATTAACACTCTGGCTAGCAAAAAGGATGACTCCTCAATACTGTGAAAAAGACGATAACTGCATGAGTTGGTTTGAAATAGTATTTTGTAAGACTAATTTTTAAAAAATATCCTTCATGAAAGAGAACGAAAAAAGGTTGTCAAAAAAAAAAGCTTACTGGACTACGCAAATAATGGACCAGCCTCTCTCTCTTGATATCTTGTTAAGAACATTGGTGACCGGGAAAAGTGGATGGTTTGGTTGCGCGGGACAGATGATAATAACGACATGTACATAAAAAAAGTTCCAGATTTTGTGTAAAATACCCAAATGAGGAAGTACTGGAAACACCTATTTTAACGAAGTGGCCTTAATAAAAATCTTTTGTGACGATCCCTTATTCAGGGAAATTGTATCTATTTTATCAGATAGTCAGAAAATGGAATAAGTTTTTACAGATCTAATAAAATATAGTGTGGGGAAGTTTTACTCTCAATGAAGGTCAATCAAAGTGTCTCTCGGAGTAAATTTCTTCTTTGGCATCCTCATCGATTTTTCAAATGGTACGGTGCGCGTAAAAAGATGCGCGACGGCACTCTGATCATAAAATCTCGAAGCTGGTGTCCCATTAGTATAGTTCCATGCTTTAACTAGCTGAAACCCGCGTGTTACGCTACGCTTGAAATAGTTGTAGTAGGGCCAATATGTTTAGTTTTCTCGGAACACTCTGAAATGGAAACTACGATGGTTTTATCAATTTTTGATTTACAGAAAATGAATATATTATTCTATTTATTTTATTTTCAATAATTCAATATTAAATTAGTGATTGATTGTTTTTCTGAGGTAATTTTTCTGCGCACCCAAAAGCAGATTTTCAACAAAAACCTATTAAGTTAATCTATTGGCTTACTGTATAATGGAAAACTATACAGTAAAGTTAACAATCTCGTAAAAGAAATAGATCTAGGTCTATAAAGCTATATCTAGATCTTGTAAGCAAAGAAAAAATACTTGTTAAGTGTAGATCTACATGCTGGACTAAGCATCATCATCATCATCAAACTCCATTTGAGTGAGGGCTTGAGAGGCTCAAATCCTCTCTTGCAAAAGCCCTGGACAGAAACCCTGTTGTATTGCGTAGTGCAGTGATGCCCAACCTAATTTGACACTCATCTCGCGGGCCACATGAACAAAAAGTTATTAAATGAAATGAAATTGTTCTGAAACTATTTTGGTAAAAACCTATGGATTTGATACTTAACTAATAGGTTATTTGACAATTATATATATTTTTACGCGTCGGACAATAACTTCATTTCTGTATTTAAATGTGAGCAACACCGACTCATTTTGTGGTCTCGTTTGGATAAATATTTCCATGGAACCTCCAATATCTAAGCAAAGTTGAACAATCTTTTATTCGCGACTCAAACCAAGAATGCCACCATATTTATTTTCTAATGCCATTTTTTATGTTGTTGTTTTCTTTAACAGCCAGACACTTTCTTTATAACATTAATATGTTGGACTTATTATCATGTTCAACAACAACAAAAAAGTAAAGACCCACTAACGTTTCCTGGTAGATTCTACATTCAGAGTCCCATTTTACAAACACACAAATGTTACAGATCATGATACCAATCCATCAGAGAAAAAGTGAGGGCCCAAACGTAGGTAACGAATCATTTTTTCAACCTTTTTTTTTGTTTGGAAGTTATATTTCTACACGTTTCGGCGGGCCGGATGGAACCACGTCGCGGGCCGGATCTGGCCGTATTCTCAAACTACAGAGATGTCTAGACTGCACTGACTGGAATTTGTTTAAAGTGACCAATTCAAATCTGGAAGAATGGATCGACGCAGTGACAAATTACATCAAATTCTGTGAAAACATGTGTGTCAGCACTAAGAGCATCAAGATATACCCCAACAATAAACCAAGGGTCACTGCAAAAATAAAGCGGGAAATAATCAAAAAGAAAAGAGCATATATGAGTGGCGATGGACAGACAAGGAAAAGAGCTCAACGAAATCTCAACGTCGTTCTTGAGGAAGGGAGGAGAAACTACCGCGCAAGTCAAAATTAAAAATAATCTTGCTACAAGAGACGAAAAAACATTAGCCAACGAGTTAAACGCTTCGACACGAAAGATTTTAATTATCTAAGATTCAAAGCCCTTGAGGATGTCAATGTTAACAACTGTTTAGAATTAGCGATTACTAAAGAGCAAGTTTGTAACATTTTCAAAAACGTTAACCCAATGAAAGCTGGTGGGCCTGATGGAATAAAAAGGCGAATCTTAAAAGAATGTGCTGAACAACTAGCTGAACCTTTCCAAGATATTTTTTCTACTTCATCACTAAACCATGAGATACCATCTGTGTGGAAGTCATCTATAATTGTACCTGTGCCAAAGGTTTCCAAAGCGAAGGAAATGAATGACTATAGACCTGTTTCACTTACTTCCATTGTGTCTAAATGTTTAGAAAAATTGGTTAAAATGTTTCTTCTGAATGATCTTTGTAATAAGTTAGACCCTTTACAATTTGCTTACCAAAAGGGTGAAGGTGTAGACGATGCCATCCTAAATATTTTAAATTGTGTCTACAAACATCTGGACTTACCGAACACTTATGTAAGATTGTTCTTTATTGATTTCTCATCAGCTTTTAACACTATACAACTTCATTTACTCATAGAAAAGATGAAAGCGTTGACGATTAGTCCATACATAATACTATAGGCTAATGAATTTTTGACCCAGAGATCTCAGAGGGTTAGGGTAAACAATGTTATATCAAATGAACGCATGGTTAATACAGGGCGCCCCTGGGGGCTATGACATCGCTATTGTGGTTCATTTTGTACACCAATGATTTTCAATCCGATAGTCCTTTTTGCTCCTTCACAAAATTCGCTGATGATGCGGCTCTTCTTGCCCTGCTCTCAGAGAGCTCAGACGTAAATGAGTATTTCAAAGAAATAGAACACATTGAAAAATACTGTAAAGATCATTTTTTATTATTAAATGTAAAAAAACCCAAAGAAATGATAATCGATTTTCGTAGGGAAAAGAAGGAAAATGATATTGTTTCTGTAGCTGGAGAGACTATTGAAATTGTGCAAACATTTAAATACTTTGGTACCATCCTAGACAATAAACTAAATTTTACTGCAAATACTGATTATATCAGCAAAAAAGGGCAGCAAAGATTACGATTACTAAGAAAACTGTCCTCGTTTAATGTTAGCGAAAAGGCCTTGGCTATGTTTTATCACGCTCATATCTGCAATATTTTAAGTTTTAATATCACTGCCTGGTATGGCAATCTGAGCATTAAAAAAAAAAAAAACTTTAGAGAATCCTAAATGCTTCTGGTAAAATCATTGGCAAAAAACAAACCCGATTTGGGCGGTTGTTTGAGACAAACATCTATAAAAAAGCTAACAAGATCCTCGAAATAAAGAGTTAACCTTTGTGTCAGGATTTTGTGATTTTACTATCACAAAAGAGATACAAGACACTGATAGCAAAGACAAACAGACACAAACACTCTTTTGTTCCCCTGGCAATCAAATCATTAAATAAAAACAATCTGGTATAAACTTTGTCACAAGTAAATTATGAGTGAGTCTGGTGTGAACGTACACTTTGGTTTCTTATAGTTATAATGTTTTTTGTTTTGTGTAATGCACAGATTGTAAGACAAATTTCCATACGGACAATAAAGATTATTATTATTATTATTATTATTTTGGGCATCACTGGCGTAGTGCATACATATCACCATACAGGTCGAGAATTTCTGTCAAGAGGGAGATCAGTAAGTCTGGGGCAGTCAAACAGAATATGAGGCACGATTTCCTCGTCTTCACCACAGCGGGGGCACCGTGAATCAAAATATGAGCCAAGACAGTGGCCTGTCTTGCACTGTGCTATAATAACTTGCTCAGCCCTGGACAGCCTCCACCAAGGGGAAGTGCATCAGGGCGCCTCAAGAGCTCCCAGACTCCACGGGCATCACTCAAACCACTTTTCCATTTCTGTTTTTGAATTATAGATGGAAACTTACAGCCTGTTCGGTGGGTGAACTTTGCCCTCCTTGGTGGGCCAAGGAGTCTGTAATAGTGTTGCCAGTCACACCTATGTTTTGACTAACCATGGCAGTGTGTATTTTCTCGCTTGAGCATTCAACACACAACAAACACTTTTGCTTGTTCGTTGATCATGACCGACTACTCGTAGACTCGGCTACTCTTACACTGACCAGTTTGTTAGAATCAGTCAGACACACGATCTATTTACTTTTTGGGACAGGGAGGGGTGCTGATGAAAATGTTGTTTTTTTCCTCGAGTATCCTAATATATATATATATATATATATATATATATATATATATATATATATATATATATATATATATATATATATATATATATATATATATATATATATATATATATATATATATATATATATTGCAGAATGCAATAGCACCAACAACAAAAAAGTACTTTCCCGAAAAGCTTTAGAAAGCCTTTCAAATATTTTGATGGATTCGAAGATTGCATGCCAAATGGCTGCGGAAGTTTGTTTTTGTCTCTTTTCTTCTTAATTCTCCTTGAAGACTGATGTGTCCACACGTGACTGTTTAAGTGTATCAACCAAGTCGGCAAATCGTTATGTCTATTGAGTTGTACTGGTTTTATCCAAATTGTCATTGAGAATCGTCCTGAAATAAAAACTCTATTTCACATATTTGTGACATCTTTGTACGTCCCGTCCTGAGAGTCTCGACCTTGGTCGAATTGATGGCTTTTAGCAAATTTAACTAAAACAAATACAATTAGGCCTTTGGGCAGACTGGCCGGCAGCTAGTCTAGGAGATGGAAACTCCGAAATAAAAGCTACGACTAGCTGCTGTTCATTGCAATCTCAGACTTCTGTGTCACTGGGAAGGGGGGGGGGGAGATAAAAGTACTATTGAATTCCGAGGCCAGAAGGTAAGCATATTTGGGGAGGACGTTTTAAAGCAGGTCGTTCTAATGAAACACTGCACATACTAGAATACATTGGTCAAAAGAGGGAGGGGAGAAATGCTGGCAAAAAAATGGATGGTGGGTTCCTGCGCAAGTATTTAAGTGTAATAATAAATAACTGGAAAAATAATGTAAGCATAATAATTTGCAGGATGTCATTTAAAAAAAGGGTACAGGCTCGAAAAGATCATAATGCCTATCGGATATTTCGAAAAAGAACTGAAAAGCAGATGAATAGTCAGATAGTGTAAATATAAATATTGATAAAGGCGTAGAAAAGGCAGGGAAAAAGAGTGATACTTAGTTCTAGAGACTAGAATTCTCCTCCCAAAGTCCTACCGCGTACTGATTCTGAGGAAACGTCAACATATCACATTTCACACAAGTTGCCAGAGTTTCTTATGGCCTCTTTTGTTTGAAACCTATCAAACTCAAGTTTAGCAAAAGTAACCTCCTCTTTAAAATTAACCTTAGACAAACGGGACCATGTGACTTCAATCCCTACTTGCCCTCATTGTAATTAGAAATTCCCTACTCTTCAAAAGCTCAATTTTGTGGACCGTCTCTGTTTTCTCTGTCCGAGTAAAGTCGTTCTTGAAGACCTCAACATTGACTTGGAGCTGTGAGCTAGAAGAGAGACTGGTGACAGCTGGTGGGAGACAGATGTAAGTTTGATGTGAGGTGTGAGTTGGGTGTGGGCTGGAAGGTAAATAGGTGACAGCTGGTGAGACACAGGTGTTAGTTTAATGTAAAGTGTGAGTTGGGAGATAGGTGTGGGCTAGAAGGTGAATAGGTGACAGTTGGTGGGAGTTAGATGTGAGTTAGGTGTGAGCTGGAAGGTGAACAGGTGACAGCTGATGGGAGACACATGTGAACTAGGAGACAGGTGGGAGAGGCGTGAGCTAGAAGGGAGACAGGTTTCAGCTAGGTGACAGGTGTGAAGTAGGAGAGAGACTGGTGTGAGGTGGACGACGGGTGAGAGCTTTAAGGCAGATGAGTTTGTTTTTCTCTATTTATACTTGTCTTATCTAGATACAACTCCTCATATTTGTAAAAAGAAATATTTGGATTAAACCTAATGATAGTTAGAAATATATTATAATTTAAAATGTTGACAGCTAAATGCAAATGATTAACGTTGCATTAAGTGTTGCAAATCAGAATTTGCTTTTCGTCTAAGTTCAGATTGGAATGAAAAGAAACTTAAAGTAGGTTATTTATATTTGCATAGAATGTGCACTGCACACACAAAATGTTTAGAGCAACTGAACAAGTACAAAAAAAAAAAAAAGCTAACAATGTAGGCATTCAACAACTGTTTAATATTTTTTCCCTAACTCTAACAATTGTATTTCATTCAATCTAAATGAAAATATAATAAAAATTGAAAAAAGTAAAGTATGGACAAATGAAAGCACCAAGTAACAAACAAATATTTAATGAAATAAAAAAAAAACCATTTTATTGACAGCAATGTCAGTACATATGGCCGTATAAAGAAATGCGAGTATTTCTAGAGGCCACCTGGTTTCTACTTTGGAACCATGAACCTCATTGAACCTTTAGTTGACAAAGTTAAACAAAAAGAACGTTGCCAGCAAATGTTTGTCATTTGGTTTTGTATTGTCTTACTTTGGAAGTGCTTCTTCGTTTACTTTATTCTGGAGTCAATCAAAGAACTCTTCTGAATCACTCATCAATCCAATTGATTTCTGCTTCGTTCCAACCAATCTTTTCTTTGTGTACGATGTTGTCCAGGACTAGCCAGTCATACAACGGTCTAAAATACTCTAATATGGCGTCAGATTTCACCTGTTTGCTTCCTGTTAAGTGTTCAAGTTGATCTTGCCAGGGAATACTCGAGCCGTAATGGAGTGTATGTCTAAAGAAAAGTAGAACAGTAAGAAGTGCAAAGCTTGTTTCTAAAGTAAAATAAAACATTTGTTTAGATTCTGCATGAAAAGTATGTCAGATGTATTTGCCGTGTGTATTATGAAGAAGTTTGCATGATGTTTCATTTATGTCAAGACTTCAATGATTTTCCCTGCTTCGTGATCAAGTTATTGGTTGATGCAGTTCATCTTTCGATAGAATAGAATCAAGAGAGATTGGCTGTTTGCCAACTACACTTCGTAATGAAACATCCATAAAGAGAACTGGGAAAGGAAACATACTATTTGGTAGGCTCCCACAGTAATGACCGAGAACATGACATGTACAAAAAAAAAGGGTGGTGGGTGAAAAAACGCTCTTTAGACTTTCTTTCCTAATCATTACTCCGTTCACCATTCACGGTCTTTTATTTTACCGTTACCTTTGTTATTAGGAAGCTTATATCAACTCTGTCTGGTATAAAAGTTTGTACACTTTGTTTCTTCCACACCCGTTCTCGGATCAAGTGGAAACTTTGCACAAATAGTCATTAACATAGACGTGATATGAACCAATACAAAAATGGAATTAGTGGTAAGTAAGGAATTATTTTGTTTGATACCGACAAGAGAAATTAATCCTTCAGTGTGGCTAAATATGCGGAGTTTGTTCCCCTTATATAATTGTTCTCATTATTTCTCTCACACCCATTCTCGGATCAAGCTGAAATTTTTAACAATTAAAAAATTTTTTTTTACAAATACTTAACAAAAGACAAATTAATAAAAAAAAAATAACCAATCAGTCAATTATTTATTGGTACTTAATTATTTTGTTTAAATCAAATATGGGAATAATTATAACATTATTGAGATGTATAGTTGTAAGTGTGGAGCTCTTCCCCTAAGATATGCTTTTTTTAAAAGGATTTCTTTATTTTATTTTTCTTGTTGGATAGTGATGTCGGTCGGCATTTATAAAGTGCAAATATCCTATTAGCCGGGCCGGTCCTACAGGTTGCGGGGCCCTATGCGAAAAGGATTTTGCGGGGCCTAATTTGGGTTGTTATAAGGATAAATAAGTGAAAATTAAGACTTTGTATTAGAAAATAAATTTGTCTTTGCATTTTATTTATGTACAAAGTCACTGTCAAAAATTAACTTTACGAACCATCTACAGTAGATAGTGGTTTTCCAACAAAAAGCCGATAAACATTCAGATCTGCCTTTTAGATTTACAATCGACTAGCAAAATATCGCTTTTTTTTTTCTAAGAGGTCGAAATAGATATAAATCTATATTTGTATGTCAGTGACTATTAAAGTAAATTAAGTATTAGAACTTCTTGTGTTTGTTAAAATTCGGCTTATTATTAGATCTACATTTTTATTACAGGAAAGCTGACAATGCCGGTTTTTTTTTAATCGCGAGTAGGATTGGCGTTTTCCATATTGAATGACACCCCGAAATGACAATTTTGTCTGTTTTAAGGAGATTTGCATCAGTTTTTAGAAGATTTTAATAATTTCAGGAAATGTTCATGACTTTTTCTTATATTTGATAATTTCAGGAGAATTCCAAGAACCCTTTAATATTATGTTAAAATGGTTTAATATAATAACTTACACCTAGAATTCGCATCGCGCGGGGCCTATGTAAGCGCGGGGCCCAGTGCGGCGGCATAGGTTGCAGTGGCCTAAGACCGGCCCTGCCAATTAGACACTGAAGTCGCCAAAAAACAAACAAACATTCTTTAGAAAATGAATTTGGCAAAGAGCAATTCTCTCTTTAGAAAGTGAAAAGAGCAAAGAGCAATTCTCTCTAGAGTGCTATCGAAAAGCACTATTAGAATTTGTATTTTCTTATTGTATTAGTAATTTTGGTTCACCTTTACTTGGGATGAAACTTGTTGAGCTAAGCATACTGAGTACAATTGCGTAAGTTTATTCTACTAGTCTTGCTTTTATCTTGCATGTTGACAGAGCTCCCGCACTTTGATCTAAGCGAGGTCAAATTGAAATAAATGTTAACAAGTTGCTGGACTCTGACTTCAAACTTCGCGCTATACAGGTACTTTACAAATAGAACGTGGTAGGCTATCACTTTTATTTGTCTATTGTTTGTTTACATTTTTTTAACGAACGACCTAATGCTCTGCATTATTGTTATTATTGTCACGGCTCTGCAGTCACTAATTCAGTACATTAAATTAATTAATTACGACTAATTGATTAACTGCTTGGTTATTTTTTATCGATTCAAATGTTGTCATCAACAATAAATAATTGTACAAAGTTTCAACTTGATATGAGCATGGGAAATGGTAGAATTAATGTGACAAAGATTTTTCCCAGACAGACGGAGTGACTTGATAAAAGTGACTTGAAGAGCAAAAACCAAAAGTAAACTCTTTGTTTGACTTACTTAAGTTTTCGCCCTGCTTTCCGTGAACCGTAGATATCACATTTATGTAGAGGACCTTTATAGCCACTCACTTGACACAGACTTTGAAACATTTGAAATTGTTGAATGTAACTGATGAAGTAACTACAAAACAAGAAATCACAGACAACAAAATTAAACAAGAAATCACACGTCAACAAAATAAAACAAACAATATTTCAATCGGTTCTATCCAAACAACATTCAAGCAGGTCTGAACTAGAACAGAAAAAGAACAAAACTCCCGGCAAAATACTTCCTCTTTTAATAAAACCCCCTATTTTTTTCAGGCTTGAATTTTATATTAACATTAACATTGTTTAAAAATATCTGAAATATGTCATAAAAAAAGAGACAAATCTATGCATTATTAAAATGGATATTTTACCTAATGTAAGGCGAATTGCTGATAATATGATATTTTGCTCCAGGATCAAAATTCTGTTCAGAACGAGGGACAGGTGACCGAAGTCCTTGGTACTGTAATCTATAACAAATAATTGAATTAGAATGTCAGTCACTGGGGTCACAAGGCAATGAAAGGGCGGATAACACGCATTAAAATTAGGGTCGACACCAAAGTGAAAATTTTTTTTTTCAGCAGCCGACATTTGTTTGGAAACAAACTTTCCTATCTGTATTGCTTTAAACTAGAGACCAGATCCACGAAAGAACCTTAAGAAACTTTCATATCTGTATTGCTCTAAACTAGAGACCAGATCCACGAAAGAACCTTAAGAAGCATTTCTATCTGTATTGCTCTAAACTAGAGACCAGATCCACGAAAGAACCTTAAGAAGCTTTCCTATCTGTATTGCTCTAAACTAGAGACCAGATCCACGAAAGAACCTTAAGAAGCTTTCCTATCTGTATTGCTCTAAACTAGAGACCAGATCCACGAAAGAACCTTAAGAAGCTTTCCTATCTGTATTGCTCTAAACTAGAGACCAGATCCACGAAAGAACGTTAAGAAAAGGATACACTAGTTTAGTAAGAACGAATCAAATAAAATTAAAAAGCAAAATATAAATAATACTTTTTTAAACAAAGCATATACTACGTGTAATTGTATCAATTATTTAAAATCAATCACATAATTAATTTGTAATAGATCTAAATTAAAAATAATAATTCTGTGCAATTGCAAATATTTTTACCAATCATTTTTAATAAGCGCAATTTCATGCTCAATGCGCTATGCTCCAATTACGTGTGCGGACCAATGTGTGGGGGGGGGGGGGGGGGGGAGGAGGGACTAATTTAGAAGGCTTCTATTATAGCATTTAAAAACAATATTTGAAAAGTTGTTTGACTTCAATTCAAGCACGAGGGCTCAATGTATACCTGTATTCGAGTCACTTCATGTGTAGCCAAATAATGTTAAAGCTTAGCAGCAAGGTTTGTTAAAGTGTGGAAATAAAGCTTCTGGCACGCATTAAGCTACCGCGGAAGTACTGACTGGAACTTCTCTTTCAGGTCATAATTTGCATGGAGTTATGTCCTCTGGAGCTGAATCAGCTTCTGCGCTAAATGGTGAGCTGATGGCATTGAAGACTGGTTCTTGACATCAATTCCATAATCAAGGAATCCAAATAAGTCTGGTACTTTTAACCATTCACTGCAATATTTTCATCTTTTAACAAAGGAAAATGACAATGCCTCTTTTCACTTGCTGGCCTGGAGAAATGAGAAAGCCTTGTTTGAAAAGATTTAATATGCATGTGCATTTCATTGCAACCAGCCAGTTGCAATAGGTGCAGTGGGAGACATGAAATCTGCTTTCTACTTTTCATTCGAAATATTAGTAACAAGGTCATAGTCAATGTCCTTTAAAGAACATAGAAATTTCTTCCTTTCTTCTCATTGCCTTGCCCATGCAAGGCCAGCGGATGCATCGGAATATTTGGTTTCTAAATCTAACAATTTTTTCTAAAATGCCAGCGGATAAGACCCCCTAGCTTTGATGACTTTAGTCTTTACGTTGTTCGTGGAAATATTGAAGCGATATATCAAGCAGCCTTGTGCAAACTTTTCTGTTTAGAGTTGGGATATTCTTTAAAACTGATTTTCTCAATCACAGATCTTGATATCCACGCATACCTAATACTCAATACAGTTCTTTATAACGTTGAATAAATACTGACCTAAGATTGTGTGTTAGACTGAGTGTATTGAAGTACAGCCAATAAAAGTAATTTTTGTTTATTTGAAACTTTTTATAACGAGAGAGTTTCAATCATTTATAGAGATATTTAGAATTATTTTCAATATATTAGCATTTTTATATGTATATACTGTGGGCACACAGCATAAAACACTTTGGAGGGCCGCGTGTGGCCCGCGGGCCGTAATTTGCACACCCCTGATCTAGATCTATGTAAACATATTTTCCAATTTATTCCAGTGATATCTAAATTATAAGTTGCATTTGTCTTAAATCTTCGGACTGGAAAACAAGCCTTATTCTAAGTTGTACTAAGGAGGTAGTGCATTTTTAAAAAAATACTTTTAAAATGCTTTCTTTGTTTTGGATCAAATCCTGCTTTACCGTGGAACTTAGTAAGATTTGGTGTGAACGAATATAAGAAGTTTTGTACTAAGGCCATGACGAATACCGAGCATAGAAAAAAGTTCTGCTTAAAGCGAATTGTTAAATATTTCATGCAAGAACTGCAACTATCTGAAGCTAACAAGTTTTAGAAGTTGCATTGCAGAGACGTTCTTCCAAACCAATAATGTACCAAAGGTTTCACGCGAGGTTTTTCTAGACTGATGGGCCACTTAATATACTTTCTATTAAAAATCGCAATATAAAATCATATTTAGAGCTAACATTTCCCGAAAGCTCATTTTCGTCATAACACAACTGTTTCTAAAATGAGTTCGTGAAAATATCATTTCTCATGCTTTCCTATCAAATCATTCAACCCAGCGAGATCAGCAGGTACAGTAAAAACGATATTTTACGAATGTTATACAAATGAAAAGAATAATTAACAGAAAGTACTAGCCAGTAACTTCCAAACAGTGATGTAAACTTATCTGAAGTGAAATCAGTGAAATAGAACCTAAGGGGAAAAAATCAAAATCGAATGTTTCTTTCAAACTAAACCTTTACCTCATCTCCCACCACTTTTTGTTGTAATTCTCTTCTGTAATCTTTCCTTTCATCACATCCCATCTCCAAATATCCAAGAAAAGGCCAAACGGAAGAAAGGCCAGTTTTTCTAAGGCCATACTCAACAGATTATGTATAGAGCTCTCTAATTGAAAGATAACAAAAAAATTTGCATTATCATCAAACACACAAAAGGAATGTAGATACGCAGTGGTAATATATTAAATTCCGAAGAATAAGAATGAGTGCATTGTTTCACATGACTACGCAAGCCCAGTTTGCTACATACATCTTTTTCCACATTTGATGCAGACAAAAGCTTTATATGCGGCGGGTCTATTTAAGTTTTCTTTTAGTCTTCTTAGCCTGCCCTCTAGAAGGGCTTTCCTCTGAGCCTCAAATGTGTGTCCCGCGGCCTTGGTGAGAGCTCTCCAACTGTCTTTTTCAGAGGTCACCGTCAACCACGGCTTATTTTCACTACCCCATAACACAGAAGAACTAATACAATAGAAGACAAAAAAAATAGATGTTTCACTGAGGATAAGAATGTGTTCAGAAGATGGACGGAATAATTTGAAATCTCAAGAGATCCAGAGCTAATAAATGTCCAGGCAGTATTCAACATAGACAAATATCCTTGTTACGTGCGCATTTTAGTGCAAATGTGGAACGGTGCGAATGCGCGTTGAAAGGGGGAGAACCAAAATGGAGGAATAGAAACTAAAGAGTGGTTTCAGTGTTTATAAAATTTAAAGCATTTATAAACTATGATTTTGTCGATTAGATGTTAGTTTATCGCTACAGTCTCACCACATAATAAGACGTAGCAATCCTATTTTTTTGCTCTGAAGTAGTATCAGCAGTGATAGTCCTGAAAAAGTTTTTTTTTCTTGTATACTATATTAAAAAGGCCGGTAGTACTTTAAAGTGTCGACAACTACGCAATATACTGATCGCATATTAAAATATCCTAAATACTAGCATAGAAAGCTATGCACTGTGAAAAAGCCTTGGCCTCAGGTTTGGAAGAAAAAAAGAGCCGAACAAAAGATGACGAATTCCTCTACCACCAATGTTCATCTTGACCTGCGTTGTATGTGGGCGGGAATGTTTCTCCAGAATAGGGCTCTACAGTCCTATGAAACAGGAATCTACGAGATGAACTAAAGTCGTTCTACTACTAAAGAAGGCCAACAATACTGATAGTCTAGTTGAAGTTCTGACTGGGAAAAAAGACTTTCTCTAATTTTTGGACGCTGGAAGAAAAACTTTCCTTTGGTCGAGGGTCTTAAAAATCTTTAAAACGACTTGTTGATTGCCTAACAATTTTTTTTGTTTTCATTGCCTAAAGACATATACATACAATTGTAATGATTGTGAGACCCGTAGAGTTTGGGCTAATCGATCGGGTATTCCAATACGTAAATAGAATCGAAGGACGACTTGGACTGGCGATGTTGCACGACTCGGGTCTACAAGTAAATGCATACAAGAAATGAAAATAGATAGAGCGGCCCCCAAAATTGGCCTTCGCTTAAAATTGGATAAAATTAAAATTTTGTCAGTGTGATAAAATGCAAATGAAGCTCCCGCCAGACTTGGCGAGTCAAAGCTTGAAGAGTTGGATAAGTTCACATACCTAGGCAGCATCATAGCAAAAGATGGAGATGCTTACCATGATGTAGCGTGCCGAATAGGAAAGGCAGGGAGCATTTTCCAAAGACTGCAACCTATTTGGATAAGCCAAGCCATTGGACTGGAGACAAAAATACACCTTCTTAACACAATCATCATCCCAACAGCAACCTATGGATGAGAGACGTGAACGTCATCTGCCAAAATGGAGAAAAGACTAAAAGTGAATCAACGAAAATTGCTTAGACGGATTTTAGAACTTAGTTACAAAGATCGGGACTCAAAGAAACCCTATGCCGAACTGGAACTTGACCACTTATTGAGGTTGTGACTGAGAAGAATGTATTTGTTACACACAGTTCATGAGAGCTACAGAACTCGAGTAGCCTTTGGCCATTGTCGTTGATTTTGCCAACACCATAAGGTCCCAAGCATTTTAGCCATGCATCATTTTCATCACCAACACGGGCATTAAAGTCTCCATTTATATGGAGGTGCTCGGACTTTGGAATACTTTTAATTACGTCCTCTAGAGTTTAAAAGAATCTGTCTTTGTCCTCTTCCGGTGCAGCAAGTGTTGGTGAGTAAGCACAGATTATATTAACTTTGCCTTGCGTTGATGCAAATTTCATGTGTGCTACTCTTTCATTGCCAATGGAAAACATCGCAATGCAGGGGATGAGACTGTTTCTTATTGCAAAGCCGAAGCCACGTATTCTAGGGCTTTGTTCTGGTTTTCCTTGTCAGCAGAATGTATAGTTGCTTTCTGAGATCCACTGTCTGCCAGTCTGGTTTCTTGCAGACAGTCACATCAATGTTTAGTCTGCTGAGTTCTCTGTGGATGATAGTTGTTTGACGCATGTCGGTGACGAGTTCAGGGTCAGTATTGAAGTTAGGACACACTGTCCGTGTGTTCCATTGCAAAACGCATTAATGTTGAGGGTTTTCTTTTGATTGTATTTGCAGGTGCGGGTGAGCAGCTTGCTTTTTGATTTTGTCTTAGCACCAAGCACCCAGTGGTGCGGCAATAAAGAGGCGAAACAAATGGCTAGACAATGTGCTGACAACTTTTGGAGGTGTACCTGCAACAGAATCCAAGACAGTCTCTAGCAAAGCTCTCTTTGATGGCATTAAAGCGGCCCGGGGTCCAACAGTGTCTAAGCCTGCCCCCCTTCTATCCAAATCTGGAGAAAAAAATTACAGATCAAACCAAGCAGCAAGAACGATGGAAAGAACACTACCTCGATGTCTATGCCACACAGAATACAGTAGACGGTGTCGCCCTGGCTTCTCTACCAGATCTTCCAGTATTGGAATGCCTAGATGAGCTTCCGAGCCTTAGTGACCTCAAAAAAGCAATTAACTGCATGAAAAATAGAAAATCTCCAGGGAGTGATGGTATCCCAGTGAAAGTAGTTAAAGTCAACGAATCTCTCCTGCTCCCTGAACTCTATATTCCCCTCTGCCGCTGTTGAGAAACAGGTCATGTCCCACAGGACATGCGAGACGCAACTATAGTCACAATAAACAAGAACAAAGGGGATCGGAGTGACTGCAACAATTATAGGGGTATCTCTCTCCTCAGTATAGTGGGCGAAATCTTTGCTAGAGTGGCACTATTCAGGCTGCAAGTGATAGGTTCTAGAGTATACTCAGAGTCTCAGTGTGGATTCAGGAGTGGTAGATCCACTATAGACATGATATCTTGTCTACGACTACTGCAGGAGAAATTCAGAGAGAGAGACAGACCCCTTTACATCGTTTTTGTTGATCTGACTAAATCCTTTGACATGGTCAGCGGAAGTGGCCTTTTCAAACTCCAAGGAAAATAGGTTGCCCTCCCAAACTACTGAATTTCATTGAGTGCTTTCATGAGGAAACTAAATGTACTGTCAAATTCAATGGAGACCAATCAGCACCTTTTGAGGTTTGCAGTGGTGTCAAGCAGGGATGTGTGCTCGCACCTACTCTGTTTGGCATATTCTTCTCCTGTCTACTGCATTATGCGTACAATGACATAAACGAAGGTGTGTTTCTCCATACAAGATCCTCTGGAAAACTATTTAATGTGTCAAGGCTGCGGGCAAAAACCAAGGTTAGGAAGCTACTCATCAGGGAACCCCTGTATGCTGATGATGCAGCTATTTTGGCTGATTCTGATATTCAGCTACAGTCCCTGGTTGCCAGAAGTTCGGCTTAAACACCAGTCAAAGCAAGACTAAGATACTTGTCCAAAACACAAACACTGCACCTCAAGTAAGTATTAATGGCCAACCACTAGAAATTGTTGATCACTTTTGTTACATTGGCTCCATCATATCCAACAACACTCTACTGGATAAAGACATAAACAAAAGGTTAGCCAAGGCAATTTTTTTGGCACCATGTCACGGTTGCAGAAAAGAGTCAGGGACAACATACTGCTGACTAACAGTACTAAAGCCCTAGTCTACCGCACCTGTGTGTTGAGCACCTTGCTGTACGGAAGTGAAACATGGTCAACCTACTCATGGCAAGAAAAAAAGCAGAATGTCTTCCACCTCCGATGCCTAAGGCGGATCTTTAAAATAAGGTGGCAAGATAAGATAACCAATGTGGAAGTGCTACAAAGAGCAGGGTGCCAGGACATCCTCTCTGTTATCAGCAGCAGACGCCTTGGCTGGCTTGGCCACGTTCGTAGAATGCCAGCAGGTCGATTTCCACAGGACATTCTGTATGGCAATCTAATAGGAGGAAGGAGAGCCGCTGGTCGCCCACTTTTACGTTATACGGATGTATGCAAACGCAACATGAAGCTCTTCAAAATCGACACTAGCAGCTGGGAAGAGGTGGCCCTGGATAGATCCACATGGAGAGAGAGCATAAAGGAAGGGTCATGAATTGCAGATGTCATACACAACAGAAGCAGAAAGAATGGTGAAAATGCAAGTGTGCCTGGTGATTATATATGCCCAACCTGCGATCGCAGCTGTGTATCAAGGATTGGCCTCTTTAGTCACACAAGAAGTTGCAAAGGGAAAAGATCGTCTCTCGAGACGTAAAATGCCACAGAGTGACTGAGCGTCACATAAGGTTTGCTGGACATGCCCTCCGACAGAATGAATTACACATACCAAGAGTTGCAATGACATGAAGGCCTATATGAGGAAAGCACAAATAGTGATGTCCTCGTATAACTTAGCACACACTTTCATGGAGGACCTCAAGGCATCGCACAGCAGGTGGGAAGAGGCTTTAGATATTACACAAAGACATCTGGAGACAGATTGCCACCCAATGAGCTGAACGGCATGGGAGGATCTAAGTAAGTAAGAAGCAATATTTTGACACATGATGTTCCTAGGTATAAATGTTACGAGATAAAATTCTAAATATTTACTATTTTTTCCTTTTATTTATATAACTTCCCTCGATGTTTGTATATATTTTTAAAGTGGAGTATTTTTATATTAAAACAAACGATTTCCATTATTCATTTAAAAAACGATATGATTTCAAAGACAAAAAGTAGCCTTCGCACGTAAACTTTGAAAGCTAAAAACCAATGCAAACGTGTCATACGGATGGAGAAACGGATTGAACAGAGCACACACAACTAATAGCGGCTTTTCTCTAGTAGGGGAAGTAGGAATGTCCTAATCACGAAAACCAGAGGACAAATGCAAACTTTAGTTTTTGTTTCGCAGGTAAAATACACGTATCATTTGAAAGACGTTATCACTAGTATAAGGCCTACCTGTTACACGTATCATATGAAAGATGTTATCACGTGAATAAGGCCTACTTGTTACACGTATTATTTTTTAAGAGCCTTCATGAATATTATATTACATATGAATTTCATTACAAAATCTGTTCCAAGAGAGTGTGATAAGAACATACTGAGTTGTGTATGTAACCCATTGAAAATGTTTTCTGCAGATTTTACTCGAAATTTGAATTGAAAAACACTTACAATATTGGATGTCTTGATCGATTTATATTTTAAAAAACACTTACTATATTGGATGTCTGGATCGTCAGGAAGGTAGTCTCCATCAATTAGACCCAGACCTCTGAGATGTGTTTCTGATAGAACTGAAAGTTGTATTGTATCTCCTATTGCCTCGTGAAATGCAGCATTTGCTCCTTCTCTAAATATTGTTGGTTGGTCAGCATAGGACATGAAGTATTCAATGTGACCCATTTCATGGTGGACAGTTCGAAATGAATCGAATGTTAGCTCACTGCACATCTTTATTCTTATTGCCAAAGAGAAATAAACATCCAAACATGAACATCTAGATACGATGAACATCTAAATATGAACACCTTTTTGAAGTAACGTCTGTATCACATAAGATAAGATTAGACCTCATCATGTAAAGCTAAATATAAACATCTAAACATAAACATCTATTAATTAATTATTTAGATATTTTAGACAAAAATTATTCAAGTACAGATAAGCATATTTTTTCTCAACGGTAGTGCTCACTAGGGGGCTAGGCCATACATTATCACGGATGTATTATGAGCATATATCCAAAGCAAGATCTTTTTTTCTTCAGCTCATCAATAAGTTCAACTTTATGTCAATTATTAGAAGTTTTCAAACCTATGGGTGACCCTGACATATTCATTGCATGTTTAGTTTTCATGCTAGGTATTTGCCACTTGACTATCTCTAAGAGATATAGTACAATTAATTATGTCAGGGTTTTGACCTTTGTCTCTGGAGTACAGCACTAAGGGGACTTAATACTTTTATTAACTTTGACACTTATGGAATGCCGTAAATCTTATTTTCCCTTTATTTGTCTGGCAGGATAAACAAGAACATAGTTTCTTTCTTAATTTCATAAAATTAATATTAAAACAATAATTAATGTCAATTTATTTAAACCATTTTGGTCTCTCCTCACGAGCAATGCAGTCTGTAGTGACAGAAAATTTAATAAGTCAGTGGCTCAATACAGTACGCTCGACTTGTTGAGACAAAACCAAGAGCTTATCTCTCATTCCTGATCTCTGGAAGAAATCCTAAGCTTTGGTTAAAGGTTCCAAAGGGCTTTGGAATGACTCATTTTTAATCCTATAATCTTAAGCGAGCAATTCTTGTAGGTATACATATATATCTTTTTTGAAATAACATTTCTTTTATGTTTTTCTTGTTCACTTATTCTGATATATGGATTTTATGAATTAAAGAAGAGAGATGCATATATCACAGTAATATGAACTAAAAACCAGCCCTATACTCTTAAGCGAGCAATTCTTGTATATATATATATATATATACATTTTATTTCGAAAACGGCTCTAACGATCTTTCTTTCAAATTTCAATATATATGTATATAAATGGGGAAAACATTCTCAACTTATTGGCCACAAGGGGACCGTTATATCGGTTTGAAAATGTTTCGAAAAATTAATTTTGGCTAGAAAGATTTATGAATGAAAATTATCCATTCGTCAAAGAGGAAAAAATTGACATCGCTTACGTCTCTAGGCTTACAGCAGTACACTAAAACAATTCTGTGTCAAAAAATTGATTTAGCGAATCCTTCATTAGAATAGTAACGAAACGTTTTAAATCTTTCTGCCATTTTATTTTATTAAAAGTAATTTGAAAACAAAGTCCATGTTTTACCCTAGAGATATTGCATCATTTAATGTTACGTACTAAAGACTTATTGATTATACTAATTACAATATTAATGTCTGAACGTAAGCCTTTGAAAGTTACACTGCCAAGACTTTCTTCCAAGCCAATAATAGTCCAATACGTTCAGGCGAACACGAGAAAGGTAACGAGTTTGTATAAACATTAGTGCACCTTGGTCGTATAGCTTGTCATCGAAACAAATCATTCCATATCACGTCAAAGAAACAAAAAATGAACGAATGAACGAACTGAAATATAAATCTTTTTAATGGAATAAAGGATTTTACCCTTTCCGGGCCACTCAAAAATATCTATATAAATAAATACGATTTACATTTAAATTTATCTTTGACATTAGATAATAAAGTGGCTGGTTTAAAAAAAAAATATATTTCCCTTTTACCGAGCTAACAAAAAATGTCCATTGTATACACAAAATCAGAATGAGGTATTTTAATCACGATATTACGCTATAAAACAATTATGTACACTTTTGGAGACACACACATGAATGTTCATGGCAAAAGTTCGACATTGACGTAGACATTCGATCTTTACGTTGTTTTTTTTTTGTTTTGTTTATCATTTGAATCCCCTCATCTTACATTCTACATTTTAAAATAACATTTTCATGATACTAAAATAGATAATTTAATGATGCTAATGTTTTATCCCATTGCGATTTATTGCATGAAAATTGCTGGATACAAGAGATGATAATCATATTAAAACCAATCAATTCTCACATAGGTTTAACTAAATCTAATTATAAGTTATACATTTAAACGTTGACAATGAATTGAAGCTTTAAAATGTTTTTCTTTCTTCATTATTTCTTCTCTAACCGAGAGGCTAACAGACTTGTTCGCTCTATGCTGGGAGAAGTGCGTGGTCCCACCTGAACTTCGAGACTCCGTAATCATAGCCCAATACAAAAAGGGTGACAAGTCTAACTGCTCCAACTATCGAGGCATTACACTTCTGTCCGTAGCAGGAAAGATCTTTGCTCGAGTGTTGCTCGACCGACTAACTCACTCTTTAGTGGAAGAGGTCTTATATGAAAGCCAATGTGGTTTCAGAGCCGGTAGAGGTACATCTGACATGATATTTCTTCTGCGACAATAACAAAAAAAAACAAAAAAACAAAAGAGCAGAACTTAAACCTGTACGCTGCCTTTGTGGATCTCACAAAAGCTTTCGACACGGTCAGTCGCGATGGTTTGTGGAGGATTTTGGCCAGGCTGGGATGCTCAACTACGTTCCTATCCATTCTCAAGCAGTTTCAAGTGGGGCAAAGAGGCCAGATCAGACACAATGGTGCCCTTTCTGATCACTTCCCAATAGAAATGGCGTCAAGCAGGGCTGTGTACTCAATTCGCTATCTTCTTTGGCGTAATGTTGGGTCAAATAAGGAGGCGATTGCACGAAGGCATCTATATCCGGTTTCGTTCTGACGGCAATGTGTTCAATCTACTATCCCATACAAAAACAAAGGAGATGGTCATAACGGAGCTTCTCTATGCCGATGATTGCGCCCTGCTAGCTCACAATGAACATGACCTCCAGAACGCGGTAAAAGAATTTTCATACGCTGCCGCCTCTATCTATAAATCTCGGGAAAACAGAAGTCATGTTCCAGAAGTCGCTCAATAAAACATACTCAGCCCCAAGGATCACCGTAAACGGACATCCCCTTAATGTGGTAGACCACTTCACATATCTAGGTAGTATAGTGTCTAATGACGCCTCACCTTCAAGAGAAGTTGATAACCGTTTGGCCAGGGCCTGTAGCGCTTTTGGACGCCTTCAGGCGAGAGTTTAGCACAACAGATCGCTCAGCCTGCCTACGAAAATTAGTGTCTACCAGGCGGTGGTTCTCTCAACCCTTCTGTATGGCTCTGAGACATGGACACTATACAGGAAACATCTAAGACTTGTTGAGCGCTTCCACCAAAGATGCTTGTGCTCCATCATGGACATACGGTGGCAAGACCGCACTACAAACAGTGATGTCCTTGCGAACGCCGGTATGGACAGTAAAGAGGGACTTCTTATGGTCCGACAGTTACGCTGGGTAGGGCACGTATCCCGTATGGGAGACGAACGTATGCCAAAGGCAGTCTTTTTTGATGAGCTAAAAGGTGGTCGACGTAACAGAGGCGCCCCACGGAAACGCTTCAAAGAACAGCTTAGGTGTCAGATTTCCTTGGCTGACATAGAAGAGAGCACCTGGTGGCATGCGGCCTCAGAGCGAGATAGCTGGAGGTCACTTACGAAGGCCGCGGGATACACATTTGAGACCAAAAGAAAATCTGCTGCCGAGGACAAACGCAGACGGTGAAAAGAAAATCTAAATCGACCACTGCGGACAATGGTTATGCTTGCCCTGGATGTGGTAAAATATGTAGGTCACAGGAAATACTTCATTCCTCACTAATCTTCGGACTCGAAGACTAGCCTTATTATTATTATTTCATTATATAAACTCAAATAAATTACTTAAGACTTAATAACAGGGGCGTAACTAGGGATTTGGGGGCCCGGGGGGATTCACCTCTTTGGGGGCCCCTTGCATTTTGACATTCGACATATGACATGAGATAATGTACGCAAAAATATATAAGCCCCAAATCAAATTGATTTAATATCAGTAAACTTAACAAAAAGTAATCATCAAGACTCTTTTAATGAATAATACCGTTGTTTATTAGTTAAATAATGCACAAGTGACAAATCTAAATTGATATCGCTTCAAGTCGTGCATTCTGTGAAGCAAAGAAATCTATAACATCAACTATATATTTATAGCTTTTATGTAGCGCTACTTTCATGCTTATAGCATGCTCAGAGCGCTTTGGTCCAATCTCATCGATACTTTCTTGTATTTGTGACTTCACTTGCGTCATTGTGCTCCTGAGATAGTTTTTGATAAACTTAAGCTTTGAGAATGATCTCTCACATGACTTAATGGAAGTGGCCTGAGTTAGCGGTATTCGGAGGAGGTTGCAAAGTTTGAGCACACGTAATTCCCAAATGAAGCCTGTTTCCTCAATATGTCTATTGGTGATTGTATTACTGGTTTGTTGATGAAAAGTGCTCGTGCAACAATGACATCATTGAAAAAGCGATTTTCCATTTATTTCATCATACAAACAGGAAAAGTAGCACAGTTTGTCATAAGTGTGTCTTCATCTAACAGGTGTCTTGGTTCAAGAAGAAACCCAAAGGTATCCATTTTCTTTCCAGCCTTTGGAATCTGCCCTTCATCTCCATATGAAATCTGTCCAGCACTTCTGTCGCAACACGTTTGAATTGCAGTTCTTTTGACAGTCCTACATTAGAACTCAACTTCCCATCAAGTCTTTTCTTTCGTCTGGTTGTTTTAATTACAGGGAATCCATAGTATTCACTACCTTCTTTGTTTTTTCGATGGATGGGGTTTTTGTCAGTTTCTCATCATTTTGCAGAAAGCATGAAAGGGTACTAATCTCTTTAACAGCTTCCCGTATATGCAGTCCAGACTTTTGTAGTTTCTTCTGAACTATATTAATTGGGCGCAGGAGCTTTGACCAAAATTCAAGATAGGCAAAAATTTCTTAATTTTCCAATGCATGAAGAAGATTCTGTGCTAATATTATATGTTATTACGTCATTGTTGGTTGTTTATGTTTTGTGCGAAAGCAAAAAGGATTCAGAGCATACAAAAGTGGGAAAGATCCATATCTCGTTATGCTTGAGAATAGAAATACTCCGATAAGTGGACAAGTGCTGACGAGTAGAAGACTAAGGGACATCATTCCAACTGATCCCAAATTATTGAAACCATCGGTAGCTGAAAATGCAGAGACACTACTCAACGAACGACAGATGAAAAGCAAAGTGAA
Organism: Biomphalaria pfeifferi; assembly: GCA_030265305.1. Classification (NCBI taxonomy): domain Eukaryota; kingdom Metazoa; phylum Mollusca; class Gastropoda; family Planorbidae; genus Biomphalaria; species Biomphalaria pfeifferi. The sequence continues at coordinate 551,044 of JASAOG010000118.1, forward strand.
ATACGATGCAAAAGCAAGACTACCTAAAGATTATTCTGTCGGAGAGTTCGTCTAGGTCAAACATGGCAGAAAGCAGTTGTTATAAAAAAAACATTCAGCACCCAGATCTTACATCATAAAGACAAACGATGGAAAAACATACAGAAGAAATCAACGCTTTTTGAATAAGAGTTTCGATGAAGACATCTCTGGGTATTATGATACCGATGAAGACAATGAAGTGCAAACTGTTGGAACAAACGAAACAGACAGTTATAGACCAACGTCTAGAGAACTTGTGCCAGTCAAGACAACCAAAAGTGGACGAATTGTTAAAGTTCCTAGTAGGCCACTGCAGCCTATGCGGTCGCAGTGGTTGCCGCGCTTTTATAGGCCCCGCGCTAATTCCAAGTGTACATTATTAAATTAAACCATTATAACGTATATAAAATAACAGGGTTTTCGCGACCTCCTGATTTTCCAGGGTCTCCAGGAAGTCTCAAGAAAAGGCAAAATATACGATAAAGTCCTGAACTTTTTTTGAATTTATTCAAATCTCCTGAAGGATAGACGAAATTGACATTTTGGGGTGCCAATAAATAAAAAGTGGCATTGCGAGCTTTCATTTGATAAAAATTTATTGCAAAGACGAAAGTAGGCCTATTATCTAATAAAAAAAAAATAATTTTGACATAATGCTTATCCCTACCCAGACTAGGCCCCGCGCGATCCGTTCCGCATTGGGCCCCGCAAATGCTAGTGCCGGCCGTGCTTAAGAACTTTAAAAGGAAGGGTGCGATAATAACTTCAAAAGGAAGGATGTGCTAATATTATATGATATTACGTATTGTTTTTTGTTTATGTTTTGTGTAAAAGCAAAAGGATTAGATGTAAATAAAAAGAGAGTTTCCATTGGATTGAGGAAAGATGAATAGAGGGGTAATAACTCGAGTGTGAAGCTTAATTCTAAATTATAGACGCCAAACCCGAATAATGGACTATTTTAGCATTATTAAGAATAACTTTTAGATCTGTTATACTCGATTCTGTAAATTTTGCTTAAATGTTAATTAGTGTAGTCATATAATACTCGCCATTTAGATCTATTATTAGTAAAGGTAACAAGATACCTGGAATTCGCTGTATATCATGCAGTTTTATTCGTGGCAACAAAGTTTGAAATGTAAGACTAGCTTTTTTAAAAAATTTCATCTCTGTGGGAAATTTTTTTTTTAATGTCAACAAAGTCAACGTACTGATAGACCTATATCTAGGTTTAGTCTTTGTGATAAATTTAATCCATAAATGAAAAAAAAAGATACCCGTTGACACTATTTGTCAATCAAATATATTAATTTATGTATTTACAAATAAATTTCGGACACCCCTTTGGGGGCACCCCCAGGTGGGGGACCGGGGGATTTTAAAATTCTCCCCCCATCCCCCCTTAGGTACGCCACTGCTTAATAATGTAGGATTTGTTCTCGTGGAACTGAAGAGTTTGTTTTAATGAGATGGTATAATTTGTTGTCGAGGAACTGTATTCTAATTAGATTGTACAATGTTTTCTCGTAAGGCTTATTTTGCTCGCGAGAGTCTGTTTCTTTAAAGCTGTAGAATTAAACATTGTAAGAAAGTAAAACCCGTTCCGGATACTTAATGCTATATAGTTTGTCATAGAACATTCTTTCCTAAATGCAGAGGAATATTTTATTCATCGTAAGTGTAATCAGATCTCAAATCAAGCCCGCCTGATAGTTTCTGTTACAACATATGTAGGTGGCGGGTTTGTGAAGCCATACAGTACACTTCATTCATCATCCCGATCAAAGACTTTGTTTATGTAGTATTATTATTGCAATTGTAAGAAAAGAGTCCTATTTAGCAATGCCATGATGGAGACTCGTTAAAAAGAATAAATATGTCTACAAAAGAAATTTGTTATGATGACTTGTCTCTTCGTCATCAGTACCACCTTTTAATTGGTTGCAAGAATCTTTTTAGGCATGGCAGGCCTTTAGGGCCTAAAAGATGTGAGAGATATCTTTTGTGTTTGTGTTATTCCAATGTCAAAATGTATGAGAGAAATTTCAGTACGAAACATTTTTTTTTCTTTCAAGTGTCATGCGGAACTTTAGAGAACTAATCCACAGGAAGGCAGAGATGAAAGAATAATATGATCTTGACTGAGTTGAAAACAATAGGAACAAACAATGCAGTATCTCCAAATATCATATCCAGCGTTGAAGAAGTGAGCTTACAATAAACAAACTCATTTGTCCTTTCCATACTTTCAATGATGTTTCCCGATACTTCTATGAGTCTCTAGATATTTCTAAATTCTACTCCAACAAAAATTACTGAGCTTTTTTTTTTCCCGTTGTAATAAGAGCTTTCGAATCCTCAGCAGTCACATTTCTAGCAAACACTGTGAGCTCTGCGTTTGTAAACAAAAAACATTAGATATCACGTCTGTTGCGCTTGCCATCTTGGCTTGTGACGTTTTACTTCAAACTCAGTTAAATGTTATAGTAGTAATGCTCAGGTACAATTTTAGTTGAACATAATTTTCATTGGTTTCAAAGTAATCGTATCATTTCCTATTTTGTACCATCTAGCACTACTCTATGAGTTCTAAAGTGAGCTGACACATGTGTAAGAAAGCTATTTACTCAAAGGTTCTGCCTTAGTCTTTACATAGTCTTCTCTAATATGGTATTAGCTACCGAAATAGTACAGGAAAAAAGTTGACGCTTTTAACAATGAGATTTTTTTACCAGTACGTTTTTGAATTCCCTCTTTTGAATTTGAAAAAAAACTGAATGAAATGATAGGAGTCATGAAATGTGTCTATAAAAAGAAACATAGATCTTAGTACTGAATGGAATGATAGGAGTCATGAAATGTGTCTATAGAAAGAAATGGCTATTGTACGTAAAATCTCAAACTTGCATTTGAAATGTAAGCTGCAAATCTATATTCCAAAAATAAGGCATGCAATATAAGACCTAAAGGCTCAATCTAAAGCATGGTGTTATTAACTTTTAACATTTGACGGACACGGCGCCTCATTACTACACATAATCACTTAAATGAGGGTGTGACTTCCGCTGAGCAAAAATAATCAACCTTAATAAATTACGCACAAATATAAATATTTTATTTCTTTCTACCTAAAGTACCGTGAAAAGGTGTGTATCAAGACTATTCCCCCCACCTCTCTCCCTTCTTTTATCACGTGCATCTGCCTAATCATGCATATTCAACAGGTTGACCATATTGCTAAAATTGTCACTTATGATCTATTCAAATCTCGCGACGCCTTTATCAACGTCTGATCAGATATCTCTAGACAGTGTTATATACTCTTTACTCTGGCCGTCGCGTTCAAATTGCCAGTATTTGATAGCCACTAGCCTTTCCGGTCATTTGTTCCCTGCGACAAGAGGAAGGCTCACGTGTGAGCTTAATAGAACACTGTTATGGTGTGTGTGTTAAGATAGTGACGGTGGGAAGAGGTTAGAGATAGGTTGAGAATGACACAACATAGGTGGCAATGTCGTCACACCAGAACGTGAGACTGAAAGGCTGTGTTATTGTAGTGAGTTAGATTTTGTCTAAAGATATTATTACTAAAGTCTACTACATTTATTTCATTTCATTTGATCACAAGTTGGTTTCGTCAATATTATAAATAAAGTTCTATTTAGTTTTGTTCACAAAAGAATTCATTCAATTTATTTGAAATTTTATTAGTTAAGATAATAATAATAATAATAATTTTATTTATAAAGCGCTGTTAACAAATAAAATGTAGGCTCAAAGCGCTGTAATAACATTACAAACACAACATTAAGCCTGCAACGGTTTAGTTGCCTACTAGCAGCTTGGTGCTACAAGTCAACGACCGGTAACAACAATCATGTAGGTTACTTCTTGCTCTTAATCTAATGAATGTACCTTCCTTGACCAATCAAAGGTAATCTATTTTTATCTTTCGAATTTATCCGATCGGGCTGTTTGGAAATGATTTTCGCCCGCTTCACTTCAGAAAAGATAAAAGTGGAGCCCCAGACCCTCTCACATAAAACCTCCTACATTCCCTGGATCTCTGTGAGGTAGCTTCTTTTTACAACTTCATATTTCTTATTCTAAATCTTTGCACTAATGGAGACACGGAATGGTTCCTGTTGTTACTGTACCTGAAGTCCTTGTGCATTCCTGCGACTTAATTCCTGATGTTCCTGTTATTCTTGCTACAGGGAATGTGTGTTATCATTATTACTGTACTTGAATTCCTGTTATTGTCCCTATTCCGGTTCCTGTCATTACTACGACTTCCAGAACTCCTACTCCTGCTTTCTGCTAGTCCCGTCATCTTTAAGATGGCAGCTTAACCTGCGACTATATTAACATCATTAACTCCGTAGCTGGAGGAAGGAACCCCTACTTCAGTGAACACTGAGTACTAAGCTTTACATCTGAAATCAATTCTCAGCAGCCTGCCTCTTTCAGTTGATTTTACCCGTCATCGCTGCATCCCTTTAGGGAGTACAAGGACCGGGTCACGTTAATCTAAACTTGAATTTTGAGCTGGAGATGACACCTCCCAACGCTGATACTCACGCTAACAGTCTACAATGGTATAAAAATCTGAGAGGGCAGCAACTAAACGCAGGAACATTAGAGCTAAGTGTTAAAATCAATAGGGCACTCATATTCATACCATCAGCAGACAGCAGTCTATAGGATAATTTGATTATTTCATTTATCAGTATTCGTAGACAGATTACCTTAGAATTTATTATTATTACTCTCTCCACCATTGTTATCCCTTCCCTTATACCTTTTGTTTCATTTAATTTTTTTTCTAAAGTAATCCCTTTTTTTATTGTATGTAGCCTATGTGTTCTGTTTTACAAAATGTAATGCACACTGACCTACGGTGTCATTAAAAAAACATTGACCTAACTAATTTACTGTAATAATTGATTGATTTTAATTAATTAGCCCCAGCGCGCATGACGGGATCTACCATTAGACCTGCTAGATAAAAGTCTGGTCAGAATTAATTAGGTTAGGAATCAAACATTTGAAATGGGAAATGAGACAATTACCAGAGTGATTATTATGTCATTTGCCTAGATACTGAAAACAAATATCTTTTTTTTTTATTCTTTGCAAATTAACTTTAAAGATAAAAGTGAATAATGTCACCACAAAACATCAAACATTATTCCATGTGAGTCTATTCTAAGATTTTTAGTAAAAAATAATAAAACGCTTTCATATTATAAGTGTCATATTCAAAGAAAAAATTTATACATATTATGTAAATGAAAGTAAGTTGAAGACTAACCTGAAATCACCGGGGAAGTACAGATCAAATGCAGAGGCATGGCAGACGACATTTTTGTCTTTTGGTTTTGTAAACATTGATTTGTCCCAAAATGTTGAGCTCATTGGATACAAACCAAGAGATGTGTAGAAATTGTTGGCCAGTCGAAACATACCATGAACATTGAAACTTTTCCTGAGCCGTGCTTCTATACTTGGTTGTTGATTGAGTTCAGGGTAGGGACTCACGATGTCTAGAATATTTGGCCAATGTTGTGCCCACATATTACCTATTGATCAGGAGACAATATTTATTGTCTGGACTTTTTTTTTTTTTTATAAGAAAAAGAGTATATTCTTTTGTACTATACGTGCTTGTGAATATCAAAAACAAAAAGATAAAGATAATACAATCATTAAGACATAAGTGTTACTCTGTTTAAATGAAATATTTGACACATCTTTTTTTGCTCAAGTGAAAAAATATTGCACATTGAATACCCGCTACGAATTATTCTCAATATTTACTTTGCTATACATTAAGAATCAGTAGTGTATAAACATGTATAACCAACATGTTTACTGTGTAAGCATATATTACTTAGTGATGTTCTAGCATTAGCAACATATATTTATTGTGTAAGCATGTCTGACCTAATAGAAACGCTTACATTAGCCACATATATAATAATATATATATATTTCGTCCATCGTGGTTCGATGATGACCACTTTCTACATCCAATGGACTGAAGGCTTGCACTGCGTTTTAGTATCTCCTCATGTGGCTAATGAGACCTATGTGAGCCCGAAATGTTGGACTGCACACTGGGCAGGTTATTCCAGCTGGAGCTAGTGTCTATTGCCTTGATTTTGTTCTCTAACGCTTTTCTTCTGCCTGCGCTGTTCTCTTGTCTTCTTCACTTAAAAGTTTCTCATGATTTCTAAAATTTCCAAAAACAAAGTCTTTCTTTAAATAATTATGACAAATACATCCGCCATTACACAGACTCTGTATCCATATTTGACTATTCTGTTTTAACAGTCATGTTTTCATCGGAAAAGGGGAGGGAGCGATAGCGTGAAAACGATTAATCATGTAAGAGTCCTCTCTTCATTTTTAGCGGCCCCCGTAAGGGGAAAAGTCGCTATTAGGTTTGTGCAAAATGTCCGTCTGTCCGTCTGTCACACTCAGATCTCGATTACTAAAAGAGAAATGAAAAATATTTTTTCATCTTGCGATACAGCTTGAAAAGTTTAGGTGCAACGGCTACTTTTGGTTTTCTAAAAGCAAACCGTTGAATTTATAAAATTAATTATGCAAGCGATTTTTTCATAAAAATACACCAATTCTAAAACAATTACATAAATATAAGGGAGATAATGTTACAGAATGTTAACAAAGAAGTACAATTATTTGTGTATTTTCAGTAGCACAAAGTCGGATATATTTATTAAATGTACAAGAAATATTTACAACAAATATAAATATTACTTAAAAGTGTTTTTTCTGGTCAACTAGCTGTTAAAATGAAGAGAAAAATGTATGTTTGTTTATAAAGGCTAAGAATGCATTTTGTATGTAAATATCACGCACATTTTTTTAAATGGACTTTCTAGGCAGCGAATTTCGTGCAGTAGCTTACCATGAAACGGCACAATATCGTACTAATCAATTTCCTCAAAATTTTTTAAATAATCAGATTTTATTTATTTTTTGTTTAGTGCCCACATCAGGATAAAAGACGCTTATTTGTGTGCGTTTAGTTTGCCGGTCAGTCTGTCTGTCACATTAAGATAACAAAAACAACAACTCTAAAAGCTATTGAAAACCTGATTTAACCTTTAATGTTCTTTCCGAAACATCTCAAAAATTTTAAGTATCTATAATAGATTGTTCCGGATGTTTTTGTGAAAAAAAATCAATGCCAACCAATGTTTGTTTGCTATTTTAACTTATATTACATTTAATTTCCATGCGTAAACGTTGCTAAAACACATGATCAATAATTATTATATGTTGTTCCCGTTTTTTTAATGTAAATAGCATATAAATGCTAAATGAAAATATCTGTACTGACTTATATTTCATTAACAATTAAGTTGTTCCGAATATTGTTATATAAAAAATAAATGATGTCAAATGATTGTTTGAAATCGCATAATTGACTAATATTACACTTATATTCTTTGACACTACGTCACTATAGTTTATTTATCGATAATCGGTAAAGAATGTTCCGGATTTTGTTTTGAAAAAGAAATCGACCTACATTACTTTAATTTTCTTACCAATCGTCGTCAAAAATGTTCCGAATTTTATACGAAAAATCTGCTAAAGTCAAATAAATCTTTGAAATCGCTATTCTAATAAATTAATCAGATAATCTTCTCATTTACGAAAATAGTTTGCTCATGATTTTTTATGAGAAGTATTTTAAATCTATTAATGTAAAATCGCACTTCTCTCTTTCACTACATTTTATTTTCTAGCTAAAACGTTAGAAAATCAAATTATCGTTAATATTATGTTCCAATTTTTAAGGAAAACAACTTCCTAACACCAAAGTATGGTTTGAAAATCTCTCCACAAGGCTATGGTACATCTATGGTACCATCGGAAAAATTAAATTAACGGTATTTGATTTATCTGGAATTCTTATTTTCTCCCACTATATATATATATATATCATGGGCGTAGCAAGGGTTTTTTTCCTCGGGGGTTTTGGGGGGGATTTTTTTCTTTCAACCTCCCCGCAAAAAAATAGTATGTATGTGTGTGTGCATACATAATCTTTAATACATTCTGACGTTTATTATGCCCTAGAATAGATTATTCCTGGATTTAGTGGAAAAATTGTAGACACCCGCCATTGACATCGAGGATGTCTGGGGGAGCGTCAGCGCGAGGCGAAGCCCCACCTCCAAGCACTATTTCTGGTGCAGAAGCCAACAAAATGCATATTCTGAGGTATCTACAGTGCATTTTTTTGCTATTAAAAAGTTTTTTTCAAAAACCTAATGTAGACTCCCCGCCATTGACATTGAGGGGTCTGGGGTAGGTCTAGGAGCCACCCCTCCCCCAGCGCGGTGTGGAGCCCCGCCGCCAAACACTATTTCTGGTATTGAAAGCCAACAAAATGCATTTTCTGAGGTCTCTACAGTGTATTTTCCTGCTATAAAAAAGTTTTTTCAAAAACCTAATGTGCTATTCTTACTGACTTAACCCCCATCCCCGCGCCGTTCTGCGCATTTCCTGTCAAGTTGCTTCCACAAAATTCTGTCACTTGTAATATCTGAAGCCTCTTCCCACCTGCTCTGAGGAACTAAATGAATGTGTGGCGCCAAGTTGTACTAGGATGTCATCGCAACTCTTATTATGCGTAATTCATTTTGTCGGAGAACATGTCCCGCAAACCTCTTGCGACGCTCTGTCACAATCTTACTAAGGGGTCGACTCCCAGTTCGGCATAGGAATTCCTTGATTTAGACCCGATCTCTATAACTGACTCCTAAAATCTGTCTTAGCCATCTTTGTTGAGCCACATTTAGGGTTTTTCAATTTCGGCATTGGTACATATGTGTAAACTCTCTTGAATACGCTCTTGGAATTATTTGACTGTAGTTTGCTTTAGAATTTATATCAAAAAGGGAAGTTTTATCGTCAAAATCATCTGTTGAGGGTTTTAAACTAAAAAATATCTGTAGATTGTTTTTTTAAAAATTCAAAACCCCATATAGCTACGGTCATGGTAACTGTAGTTCGCTTTAGAATAATATATGAAGATAGAGGTTTTCCACCTAAAACGCTCTGTAAGGGGATTATAATCTCAAAACCATCTGGAGGAGTTTTAAACTTTAAAAAAAATCATCTGTAGGAGATGGGTTTAACCTCAAAACCCCAAATTGGCTTGGCTACTCTCAAATAATTTTAGTGTGTACTTCGCTTTTGTTTAATTTGAAGAGGTATCTTTTTAGCACCAAACCCCTCTAAAGGGGGGTTTAAACTCAAAACACCTTTTGGCAACGCTCATAATATTTTGAGTGCGTAATTTGCTTTTTATTTTACAATGAAGCACTGGCGGATCCAGAACTTTAAAGTGGGGTGGGGGTATTTTTTTCCAAACCCTAACGCCCAATAAACCCTAACCCTATGCATAAACGTGCGTACAGCATATATATATATATATATTCGATATATGAGAATAAAATAAGACTGTTTCTCAATCTTCGGCGAAAAAAAAACAGAAAAATAAACAGTCATGTTGAGGCCTTTCTCTTGCCAGCTTGGGGGTCTGGGAGAGCGCTGTAAGCTTCCTCAGTGGGTTCGGCGCCAAAAGCGTTTTCTTGCACTTTCACGGCTGAAACGCATTCTCCTGACACCAACAGCTCATGACTTATTAGTTGGGTTCGGGGCGAACCCCCGACGCCAAAAGCGTTTTCTTGCACTTTTTCACTGCAGAGACACATTCTCCTGACATCTACAGCTCATTATTTATCAGTGGGGTTCGGGGCGAAGCGTCGACGCTAATAGCGTTTTTTGGCATTCTTCACTGCAGTAACGCATTCTCCTGACCTACAGTTCATTATTCATTCTATTACAAAGAACCTTTTGAATAATGTGGAAAAATATTCTAATATGAATTTATAGTTCCTTAATACATTGCAAATACAACCGATTTGTTCTTTGAAAAGATAAGATACCCCACATATTTAGATTAAGGCTTTGAGAATCGCCGCCGAAAAAAAAATTCGATTAATAATATTCAATAAAATTATGGTATAAATTGTGAGTTATAGTCCTAAATTTATTTAACTAGAAAAATATGAGATAGAGTAAAGGTTGGAAAAAGTCGACTACGAAAAGTTTATCTAGCTTTAGAACTCATCTCAACCTTGACTGTTATATTGAAAAATTTCGTTTAAATAATAACGTTTCCAAAGCAAAGTCTTTCTTAAAATAGTTATGATAAATTCTTGTGAAATTACATAGACTCTGTCTGGAAAGGAGAGGGGCGGTAGAGTGAAGATGATTATTCCTCGCTCCTTTTTATAATTTCTGCTAATGATTGCATTTTGCATTAAAGAATAGGGGTGGGACGACTTGATATAAGAATTTACTTTATAGCATATATAAATTATATTAGTGACAGATTTTTTTAATTTTGTAATTTCTTACTATAATACAAAAGAAAAAGTATTGGTTTGTCCGATGGGGGGAAGGTGATTGCATGTATCGCACTTCCACCTGTTTATATTATATAGATATTCGACTAATTTTGTTCACATACTATGATTTCTCCATAAAAGTAGGACCGCCCCCCCCCACACACACACACAAAGGGTTTAGATGGGAAGGGCTGTAGAGGTATTCGCACCTCCCATTCCAATCGGCCAACAGGTGAACGACATAATATAAAGACCTGTTAAAATACCAATAACAAGTTTTAATCATATAGATATTTAATTGATTCTGTTAGTAAGCTGTGATTTCTACAAATAAATAGGACCGCCCCCCAAACTCGAAAGTTTATGGTGGGCGGGCGGATTGATGCCATCGCCCCCTCCCGACCCTACCAAATCGGCCAAAACACTAGAAGGGGAGGGGCGAAATAATCTAAAAATAGGTTGAAATATAAATAATTAGTATATATTAACATAAGTAATAAATTCGTATACCAATTGTGTGAATTCTATACTAAAATTCGTCCGCCCCGGGGGTGGGCGGCCGAGTGGGGGGGCGGCGATCGCCCCTACAGCCCCCCGAATCCGCCAGTGCATTGAAGATTTTAGCTTCAAACCCCGCTGGCGGGGGGTTTAAAACTCAAAACCCCTTTGGCTACGATCATAGATTTTAGAGTGTGTAATTTGCTTTTTTTTTATATTGAAAATGTATTTTTTTACCTTCAAACCCCGCTAAAGGGGGAGGGGTTAAAATCAAAACTGATTCAAAACCCATTTAGCAACGCTCATAGAATTTTGAGTGTGTAATTTGCTTTTTTTATATTGAATAGGGGGTTTATGGTAAATTTTGGAGTGTGTTTTAAAATCAAATTTTTCCTTAACTCTGCTCTTGGAATTTGGGGATTGTCGTTTGCATTTTTTTTTGTTTTGTTTTATAGAAGAGGGGGATTTAACTGCAAAAACCCCTTATGTGGGGTTTAAACTCAAAACCCCTGGTAAGGGGTTTCAAACTCAAAACCTCTGGTAGGGGGATTTAAACTCAAAACCCCCTGGTAGGGGGTTTTAAACTCAAAAACCCTTGGCTGTGCTGGGGCAAGTGATAGTTTAGTATTATAATCTCACCTAAAATAAAGAAAATCAAAGCGAAAAATCAGTCACTAAATCCCGATCTCCGCCCCCTCCCACCCCTGCGGAGGGGGGATTTTATTTCGGAGGTGAGGGCTGAACCCCAACCCCTCACTAGCTACGCTTATGACATGTAGCCAGGATTTTTTTTTTTGGTGGGGGGGGGCGGCTTAGATCCAGCCCACGAAAAAAAAATGTTTGTATGTATGTGTGTGTGTACATGATCTTTATTACTTTAGGACCCTTTATTCTTTCGGAACACGTTTATTGTGCCATAGAATAGGTTCTTCCTGTAGTTAGTGGGAAAACTGTTGACTCCCAGCATGAGTTAGCAAGGGGGTCTGGGGGAGCGCCAGGAGCTCCCCCCAGCGCCGAGAGCACTATTTCTAGTATTAAATGCCAACAAATGCATATTCTGAGGTATCTACAGTGCATTTTCCTGCTATTAAAAAGTCTTATTTCAAAAACGTAGTGTGCTATTCTTACTGACTTAGACCCTCCAGCGCCTTTCGGCGCATTTGCCGTCAAGCTGTTTCCACAAAAATCTGTCACTAGTAATGTCTGAAGCCTCTTCCCACCTGCTCTGAGGACCTCCATGAATGTGTGGCGCCAAGTTGTACTAGGATATCATCGCAACTCTTATTATGCGTAATTCATTTTGTCGGAGAACATGTCTCGCAAACCTCATGCGACGCTCTGTCACAATCTTACTAAGGGGTCGACTCCCAGTTCGGCATAGGATTTCTTTGATTTAGACCCGATCTCTATAACTGACTCCTAAAATCTGTCTTAGCCATCTTTGTTGAACCACATTTAGTGTTTTTTAATTTCGTCAGATGACTATTCACTGCACTTTATTTATGGATCCCCGCCATTGGTAGAAATGTGTAACCTCTCTTGAATACGCTCTTGGAATTATTTGACTGTAGTTTGCTTTAGATTTTATTCAAAAAATGTCATCTGTTGGGGGTTTTAAACTAAAAAATCTCAGGACTTTGTTGGGTTTTTTGAAATTCAAAACCCTATTTAGCTACGAACATAACATTTGGTTACTGTAGTTTGCTTTAGAATAATATTAAAAATAGAGGTTTTGCACCTCAAAACGCTCTGTAGGGGGGGGGGGGGGGTTTAAACTCAAAACACCTTCTGGAGGGAGGAGTTTAAACTCAAAACCCCAATTGGCTTAGCTACGCTAAAATAATTTTAGTGTGTAATTTGCTTTTTTTATATTGATTAGGTATTTTTTTAGCATCTAACTCTACTGAAGGGGGATTTAAACTCAAAACCCCTTTTGGCAACGCTCATAGCATTTTGAGTGCGTAATTTGCTTTTTTAGCGGCCCCCGAAAGGGGAAAAGACGCTATTAGTTTTGTGTGACATGTCTGTCCGCCTGTCTGTCTGTCCGTCCGGTTCACATCTCTTAAACTAGAAAAGATATTGAAAATACGACATCACAATATTTTAGACCAATCAAAGTTCTGATGCAACGGCTACTTTTTTTTTCTGAAAGCGAAAAATCTAATTTTTAAAATCAGTTATGCAAGCAGTTTTTTAAAGAGTAAAAGCTAATTAGCATGCATTATAAGTTAGACCTAATTTAAAAGGAATAGTAATCCTGTAAACTTCATTTTCCTGTACTATTTTTTAATGCGCAATTTATATATTTATTTGAGGATTTGAATAAGATATTGAGCCTTTTCAAAACAATTAGATCAATTATAACACAAAACCCTTCTGGCTACGCCCATGATATATATATCAACATGACGTTTTGGGAAGGATCGCCATCGTGAACAGAGCTCAGGAGCGTCACGAGGGATGTAGTCATGTGACGAAGCTAGAAACGTCGAGCGATATTCCGCCCGGTTCTAGAAGGCCACTAAGGACCCTATACAAAGAGCGGAGGTGTCGCAGTCAAGACGGTTCACGACAGAAGGTTCACGACTGAGGCTCAGAACACGGTCAACTACAGCACAGTTAAACGGTGTGGTTCTGTACGGAGCATTACGACTGTTCAGTGTGGAGTACTGTCAAGTACAGTTGAGACGACTGGCGTCTTGATCTTGGTCTGCGATCGATTCCGACACAACGGGCCTAGTGTGTGAAGTCAGTCCTGAACTGTTGAACCCAGTGCAAGCCCGGAACGAGACGGAGAGGCCAGTGCAAGAGTTGATACGGCGGTACGGTGTTATCTTAGAGATATTTGTAAAGTGTACGTGTTGCCAATTGTATAGTATTGGCTGTTATTTATTCAACTATTAAAGTGTTACGTTACTTTGGAGCCCTGAGTTGTCAAGTTCTTTAAGTTGGTGGTGTATGGTGCAGTTCGCAGAGAGCCTGAATAGTGAGATTCGAAACAATATATATATATATTTCAAAAATAGTCGTTCACGCAAATGTCACACATACTTACAGATTTTTTTAGTTAGTCAGATCTAAATTCCTCTGATTGGGGAACCACTTTCCTCACAATCACTTTAATCTTACGTTTTACTTGTACCCTTTTGACATCTGTCAAAATCGATTTGGACAGGAGACGCCTCTCTATGGACAAACTCAACTGAACACCTGAACAAGGCATGCCACTCCTCCCATTCACTGAACAAAAGTGGACATACGATGTACGGGACTTTTCCCCTCCCCTCACGCCATGACGGACAGGTAACATTTTCCCTTCCTAACCCCTCCAGCCAGTTCAAGGACACACTTCAGCAACCGCCCGCAACGAATTTTCCCTGGCCGTGACTCGCACTGTTTAGTTTCATGACGCAACTATCCTTGCTGCGGCCAAGCCCAGTGTAATCACCCCTTTTCTATATCTGAACACTTATTCGAGAAGACAAATAGACGCCAGCAAAAGAATCTCAAGTTCCCTAGTCCCTCGATTCACAGATGGACTCACTGTCTGATGCTTGTCAACATTTCTCTCAGATCAGAAAAGGACTTTTCCTCTTGATATCGCCTCACGTTGTCTGCACACTGCTCCACCTTTCTCTTCCCCCAAGCCCTTTCTACGTCAGTTTCTTATGGATTTTCAACAACGTACATTCATTTAATTCATTCCCTTCTAAGCACTGGAGCTAAGCGGACAAATCTTTTGCCTCTAATCTCAAGACTATTTTCCTTTCCTATCAGAGTCGAGTGCCTCTCTCCAATGTAGGTGATCTCCCTTACCGCTCAGTGCTCTTCATCCAGCAAGCAACACAAGCAGAGACCCGTCACTGGCTTTTGTAACCAGTACCAGCAGTTGATCTCTGCCTTCACAGCTGAACTGCCCACGGCCTGAATCTGCTCCACCAGCAGATGGCCACAGCAACTAGCCACACCAGTCTACACAAGACAGCACATGGCTCAAAAGATAAGCTTCGTGCCAAATGACACTTGAACCACTTGCCCAAAACATCTAATGATGAGTTAAACCCAAACTTATATTGTATATCCATCCATCATACTTTTACCTGTATACTTCGTAATCCCTTCCTTATAGTTTGTAAATAAATATCCATTCATTGTCAATTATATTCATCTGTTTGCTTATAGCTAGATCCTTGCCTGTGCGTAAAATTCTGTGCAAGAGAAGTCTCCTATAGATAGTAACATAGACAAAAGACAGCTAACACCCACACACTTACATCACTTGTTACAGAAACACAAACAAATACTGCATCCTCCTAAGTTAATGGTTGCTAGATTTTTTTTATTTCAGCCGTAGACCTGTACCTCAATTTTATATTGAAATGTCGTGGGGAACACAATATAATAATAAATAGCTTATAAAAAAGTATGAAAAAATATGTAGATCAAACGTGATTTTATTTTTCTGCAAATGTACGACCTTTCCCGAGTTGGAAAGGGAGAGAATCTATCACATTATCCCAAACTATCAGTGCGTCTGTCTTTATTCTTTTTAGTTACTAATTAAAGTGGGGCAGTGGTTGGTTTGAAACACCAACATTTTTACCAACCCCCCCCCCTACCTTTTCAAGAAGTAAGTTCTCCACCCCCTCTTCAATCTTTAAGGGTTAAGGTTGAAGGGGAGAGGGCCATTACACCCACTCCCCAATCTACCAATAAACTGTCATCCTAAAATGTAGGTTATTGTTGGGAGGTGGCATTCAATTCATAGAAGGTACCACACCATCTCCAAACTCCATTTTAATCCCCTAGAGATATAAAAGTTGCTAAATTTCACATTAGAGAGCGGAAGCGACGTAAAATATAATACTATTTTGTAACGATTCTTACTATCCAGGCTTTCTGCAACACTGTAGCACACGACACAACCAATTCTAAGAACTTGACAACTCAAGGCTATAAAACAACGTAACACTTTAATGTCCGATAAATCAACAGCCAATACTGTACAATAGGCAACATGTAATACTGAATGTACACATGCTTCACCGTAGATAACTGCACCGCTGTATCTAGTGCATCTCAGTATACCAAACTTTACGGGCCTCTCTGCCTCGTCCTGAACTTGATTCTATTCCCGGCTGAATTCATACTGGACTCACTGTACCGGGCAGAGTCTTGAATGGTAACTTCGACTCGTACTCGTGAAGTTGGGAAGCGATGAGAAGTAATTTGACTCTGACACCTTCGCTTTTTTTTTTTAATCTCTGAAGACCTTCTCAAACTCGTCGGAACATCGCTCGACCTTTTTGGGTGATCACATGACTATATCGGACGTAACTGGCATAAATATTGTTCACAACTCAGATCTTTCCTTAAACGTATCCACGTCGCCACTCGTTACGGTTGACGTCGTCACTCGTCACGGTTGACCGCTCTTCTAGCGCTGGCTTATGTAATTTGTGTCAGTATCCGCGTCACAATATTTAGAATATCACATGTTAATCTAAATTATTTTGATTATATACACAAGTTGCTAAATTTCTCAATAAAGAGATCGCCCTACGCCCTTCAGGGTGATTAAGTTGAAGCAACCAGTTAGGATCGCCTCTAGTTTCTCTCCTCTAGCTCCGCCGAGCGCCAGTGATGTCTGTATCCGGAGCCATCGCTTATCATCAGTGTCTTATTGTTCTGTTTCGTAAACGTTTTTTTTTTTGTCATGAAAATGCAATTTAAAATCATTATAGCTGTTAATAACGTCAGCAATACTCTAATGATACGTTAAATATAAAAAATCTTAAATATTAAGGTCCATTTTAAAGAGTGCCAATTTTTCATGTGCCCATTTTTCCGCCATGTCAAAAGGTGCCCATTGTACCAGTGGGCATTTTTCCGAGTGGCCTTTTTTCGGTGGCCTAATTTTCAATGGTCTTATTTCCAAAGTCGCTAAATTACACCCTAGACATCACATCACAGCCAACCTAACTACACAGCACTACACTTGTCACAACATGAAGACATGTCCCGTCTAAACAATGTTCAATAACTATTAGTGTGTAGACATGTCCCATCCTAAAGATGTTAAATAACTGTTACTATGTAAACATGCCTCATCTTAAAGATGTTTAATGTCTTGGCATTCTGTTAGTATGTAGTATTGTCCTACCTAAGAGATGTGCAGGGATTGCACCGTCAATGCCGATAATGCCACTGCCGTATCTTTCTCTGAGCTTTCTCCGCACATAAGCATGAAGCTGTTGATAGAATGGTTTGACTTCTGTCCACAGAGTGATTATGGTAGCGTCTAGTGTGGATGTGTTAAAAAATAAATCTTGTTTCCAAAATTCACTATAATCTGAAAAACCTGAAAAATAATAATAGAGATAATTAGTTACAAGTAATTCACCAGGCGTGAAAAGTAAAATTGTGGTAACCAGCAAAAGTTTAACATTAGTAATATTACTACAACTCTCGTAAGGTTTCTACATTTTAGATTCAAATAGAAGTTTTAAAAAATAATAATGCACTGCAATTTATGAACTATTTCTTACCATTTTCCAATGCCGCTTCATTTAAAACCTGTATGAGTTGTGTGAAGTAAGGTTTCACTTTAGGGCCAATACTGTTTCTCCACTGTAACCAGGTTTCTTCGAGGATATCTGGATCACGTGATTTTGTCATTATATCTACCAGACTAGGTTCCAGCGGCAGACAAGAATTGCGTGTAAGGCAAGCCTTAGTAGATCCATAGATAGCTTCCATTCTACTAAGTATAAAGTCTCGTCGCCTAAATACCAATAATAACAATTATATTTAAAATAATATACGACAATTCTATTGAACATGATATAAAGAATACTAGACTCTTTAAGCGAGATTAGATCATAACTCTTTGAGCATGCTATCTAATATATAAAGTAGAATGTTTGGCGTATGTTTGTATGTATGTATGTCCCCGTATAGAAATAAAAACCGCTTGACCAATATTGATAAAAATTGGCAGAAATGTTCCTTGGGTACCAACTTAGACCGTAGTGTATGTATTGTGGCTCTGAAACAAACTTAAGACCCTCAAAAAAAAAAAAAAGACCAACTCTATTACAGCTATAGTATTTTATGGATCTAGACCTTGTTTACAATGTTGACATGAGAAAAGATCGAAAGGATTTAGATCTAGATCTAATTTTAAGAACAAAACTTTGCACTAATTTTTTTTGACACATGAAAATACAAAATATAGTTTATTGATTTCATTATTTAATAAAATTAACCTTCAAATTTGTTTCAAAAGCATTTTTACATTAATTCGTTATTTATATCTGCGAATTTAGATATCCCGATGCACATTCTTTCATTAGACATTACCAAATGGTTACACATTAACACATCTCTCTACTGAGTCTATTCCTAGGTCTAAAACTCTTATTGAATTCTAAGATTATAAAACTTCTTTTTGCAATGATAGTTTTATGCTTTAACACATGAATATACTAATTATAGTCCATTCAGTTCAAATTTTAATCAAATTAACATTCAAATTTGTTTTTATAAAGCATTTTTCATACATTCGTTCGCTGATCCCTAAAGCTATGTAGCCGTGTTGAGATAGGCCTATATTCATTCGTGAAAAAAGGTCACGCATGCGCAAAGCAAAGCCTCCACGCATCACAGAATGAACTATATAACAGCTAATTTTTTACTATAGATTAGTCTAGATCTAGATGTATGTCTACCTTAAGATCCACTTTACACTTGAACACATAAACATACAAAATTAAGTCTATTTATTTCAAATTTTAATCAAATATATGTAGGCCTACAAGCAAATGTTTTTATTTGAAAAAATGGATTTAAGTAGATTAGCTATTTTGATTTGATGGCTTCATTCATACTATTTTTACATTTACACATTCGCTTTATTTATTACATTATTATTTCGTTTAAAAAAACACTCTCAGTGACTATATCGACAGTAATACGCAAATAAAGACCCGCGGATCGAAGGTTAAAATATGTCTAGTATAGTATAAGCATGAAAGTCACAATATAAAATGGAAAATTCACGATTGAAGTATTAAAGTGCAACTCATAATTATTAGTCGCCCTGTAATCTGTAGCCTAACAATGTCTAAAGAGAGTTTGTGCTATCACACAAACTCAGAGGCGACCCCAATCAAAGTCAGCAATGGACGAGAAATATATTCAAGCCATAGTCTTCTTTTGATCGTTTAATGACATTGTAAAAATTTGACGTTATTTTTCACATAAAAGCAAACAGTGCAACACGTCGTCTTTGGTAAGACTCTTCTTACTCTTCTGGAATAAGTAGAGTAGCGTTAAGTGATCACCTAAGATCAGCATGGAAACCTCCTAATACGGTGTCGCACCTGGTGAGGTAGCTCAGGGTGTCACTCCTCCCCATCAACTTTCTTGAAATATGTTACAATGAACACTATTGCTGGTTAGTTCTTTTTGTTGAACCAATACAGTGAGCTGATTACCTACTTTTATTGATTTTTACTCAAATGTAAAATCCCAATGTTTATTACATTTATTCAAATGTTATTGCAAATTTTACAATAATATTTAATTAAAATTACAAACGGACTTAACATCATATGAACAGGTTTCCTTTGTTATACTTTAAGACAGAAATGGTATAACGTTGTGCTTTGTCATGTACACTTAAACTACCATCTAGATATCTAGGCATATTTGGGCATATATCTAGATGTGTCTGCTTTTACCAAGTTATAATTTCTCCAACTTGGTTGTCACACTATGGCTTGGTTATTAACACGAGATATATGAAATATTTTGTTTGAACGTGAAATAGTGGACTTCACATTGACAATTACGAGGTACCATTTTTGTTGGTCACATGATGAAAAACCGAATCCTCAGAGTCTGCGCCGTGTTTTGAGAAGAGACAGACGTGTTAGGTCTGTGGTTTAGAATGTTTTATATTGTGTATTCATATTGGAGTTTTAAATATTTGTGAAACATATTGTAGAGCTTATTCATGTTATTGATGGCTAAGATTGCCTACTTGTAAGCTATTATTTTACTTAATAAATATATGTGACATGTCTGCTACATCTGTGTTCAGTACTAATTTATGGATCCATGTCTTGCGGTTGAAGTACACATCAAGCTTAATAAGTTATAAATAAGAATACACTACAAAGATATAGGTATTTAATTAATAAGACAAGAACTATACATCAATACCAGAAGAGGTATTAACAACAAACTAATCCAGTAACACAAATAGAATTTTACTCATGTCCGTCATGTAGTCTTCTTCGCCCTACTCATATTTGTTTATCTTCTTAATAGCGGTCCAGATGTTTAAATAAAATATCTATTTCATCATGCCGTTATGGTCAACAATCTTTAGGGCCTTCCTCTACCTATACCTCCCCCCTCCCTATTTATCTACCCATTCAGCTGGATACTCTAGTTAACACCTAGTTGAGTGCTAGACAGAATGGCGGCTCTAGAAGTAATAAAACTTAATCGGACAGGGAACCATTACTTATAAAAGGAGAAAGTGTTAATTGATCAGTCATTGCATTTAACATTCATCTACGCGTTTGCAAAACATTGGTGAAAGTTTTTTTTTAGCTGTCATCATTGGATTTTACCTGGTGAGTATTTTACAATTATTTGTGTATTAATATTTATTTATTTATTTTACATTTGTTTCCCCTAACTTAACATGCCTATTGGACATTGTCACTCTAAAGCAAACAATGACAAAGACGCTAAACTTTAACTCCAGGCTTGCCATTTAAATAGAAAAGTGATGAAGCAAATATTGAAAAACTATTTAGTCCTATCTTTTACTTAACAAAACAATCGGCAAGGTTAGTGATGGGTATAAAACTTCTTGAAACAAATACTTCCAGGCCTTTAACAACAATAACTATAGTGCAAGAACTGTATCTCATATCTGTACCGAAAAATCCAATCTATTACACCGAAACATATAATAATATAATCTATATCTTAAAACCAAGTTTCTATACAAATCATGCTAATACAATCAAGTTTTTTTCCAGCATTAGTTTTAATACCTCTCTCAAACTTCACTGGTTTTAGTGTATACAATAGTGTAAAGTGCCTAAAATGTCAAATTTACACTTTCAATCAACTCAACGAAATGGCGTGTGATTTTAAATACTCAAGATGGATTTTGCTACTTAAGACACAGAGCGGCAAGTAAAAAAGGAACTGAATATTGGACTTGTGAGCTAAGGCCAGTTTGCCCAGCACGTGGAATCAACAGAAAAAAAAAAACAGAATTGATTTTGAACAGACAAAACAACATAACCCTCTTCCAGATGCGTTAAGATGTGAAATTCGTCAGGTCAAAAATAATTTGAAACGACTTGCAGTTGAGGCCATTGGATGTGATAACCTGTAGTTGATCACATAAAGCGAAATATACAGAGAAGTAGAAACAGAACTGAGGTGCCACTGCCTCTGCCACAATCACGAGATGAAATACAAATCCCAGAACAATATCAATTAACAGGTAACATTAATCAGCACCATCGCTTTTTGCTATGGGATTTCTGGACCAGCTACTAATGGCGAAGAAAGGATATTGATGTTTGGGACTGATTTAAATCTTGACTTTCTAAGAAGTTGTAATGCTATGGATGGCATATTCCAATGTACACCTCAGCACTTCCTTCATCTCTATACATTGCATGGGACCAGAATGGAAGGTGATGATCACAAACCTGGTCAAGCAGTGCCTTTAATTTGTTTTTTATTTCCCAACAAATCAGAGGACACATACAGAAGATGGTTTAATCGATTAAAAATGTTTCTTCCTGGATGGGAGCCTCAAAAAATTATGATGGACTTCAAGAGAGCGGCCATTAACGCCGTTCAAGCAGAATGTCCCAACGCTGTGATAACGCGTTGTTTTTTCCATCTTAATCAAAATATTTGGAAAAAGATTACATAAACTGGGTTGTCAACTTTTTATGGCCAGTATTGAAAATGCAACCTGACTAAAGATGATAGCTGCAATGGCTTGCGTCCCTCCCGAAGAAGTTATTGGGAAGAGCTTCTGATTTATCCTCCAGCACTGGAAACTGCTGCAGCAACAGAACATACAGCAGAAGCTTGGCAATTTATTAACCTACTTTGAAATAAATTACATTGGACACAATATTGCAGGTGTCAGGCGCGCACCTAGAGTTGCAGCCATTAAAATGTGGAATGTGCGATCACGCACATTATTATTATAGCTTTTTATATAGCGCTACTTTCATGCTTATAGCATGCTCAGAGCGCTTTTTGGTCCAATCTCATTTGTGGCCCAGTGGGGAGGGGGGGGGGGGTGTCTAGGAGTTGGTTTTTCATGCTGCCTTTAGGCGCTCGGGAAACACAACTCTGCCCGAGCCGGGTGTCTAACCAAGGTAGGTTCTGTTTTATATAATGTTATCTCTATGATTCTTTTTAACTTTAAAAAAATCAAATATTATTTAATTATGTATTTATATATGATATGTGCCTTTGCTTTTTATTATTATAATTTGATTGTAATGTTGTTAAAATATCCATAACTAAATCTATAGCCTAATCTAGACAGATCTAGAAATTTAGAAATCGAATGTAGATCTATTAGATCTATTAGAGCTAGATATAGGTCAATATTATGATCAGGATTAGTAGGTAAGTAGGCCTACTACTGGGTTATAGTGCACTTGTGCTGTTCGCATCAGATTCACTTCTTGATGTGAAACTACTGCTTACATAATAAATAAATCTGCACACCTGAGCTATTTGTGATAAACCATTCTAGCTCACTCAAGGTATCACTCAGATCTAAGCATTTAATTAATTTATTTATTTACTAATTTAGCCAATCAAGCGCTAAAAATACCACCACCACCCCACCGATCCAACCCCCCTCCTCCTCACTGTCGTCACATTTTACTATCCCTTTCTTGACACGTGCCACACCAGACTCTTGACAAGAGTACACTCTCCCTATCTATCTTAGCAAGAATCCCCCCTTCCTGGAGCGGCAGGTTACTTTAAAGAGCCCATTCAACTCAACACCTGGGACAGCGATCTCCCCGATCATCTAGCGCTATGCTAGTATCAAGGTGTAATCTACCTTGCTCTGGGCACCTCCGATCATCTCCCCCCTCCTTTGTTCCCTGACCGCCTGGACAAATTTCCTGGACTTTCAACTCGCGCCTTCGCGCAATGTCTATCTTCCGGAAACTTTCGTCACGGTCAAGGGGAGATCTCTTTGTCGAAAGACGCCAGATAGTCTGGGCCACATTTGCGACCCCCCCCCCCCTCTCGCCACGTGTATATGGACAAGATTTCACTGTCCGAGCCATTCGCGCTGGAGAGCTGACAGGGAGCGCATCTACCTCTTGCTTGAGCTCTACATATTTTTCACCCCCTATTTCTTACACTGTGAATCTATTTACTGCATTTTTTGTGTATACATATTTGTGTATTTCTTATCATCGATAATGTAAGTAGATTGCTGTTTGTATTGTATTTTATATCATGACTTTCACGGCTGAATAGTGAAAGTTATCCCCTTTTTCTGGACTAGATTTCATTGATAATTCTTACCACATGTACTTAGCTCTTTAGCTATTATTATTTTATCGCTGATGAATTATCACTCAGCACTAGCCTTTAATATCTTACCATTGATTAATTCCTTGGAAGGGAGTTATCATAACATTTCTGTCGCATGTCATATTACCAAGTATAAATTTTTCTCATTCCTTTGTAAGGAATCCCGTAATTATTTATGCATTCTATCTTACCAACCATGTTGGACAAAATGTATTACTTAAGTAGAATCTAGGGGTGCACCGGATAGTCGCTCCGGCTCCAGCTTCTGCCGAATAGCCGGCATTTTTTCACTATCCGGCGATATTCGGCTTCTGTCGATAGTAAAAAGTACACCTATTTAATATGCATGAAGTGGACCTCGTTCCATTAATGTCTATTGTAGAATGTATAAATGTTTATATTAAAACCAAAATAATGTGCTTAAAAATAGAGCCATTATGAACATGCACCAAACATCGTTTATTATAAAGACAAAGCGTGTTAATATAATTGAAATGAAGCTTTACATCATAAATGCGCTTTACATACAGAGCAGCAATGGCTGGCACATTTTTTCAATTTGTCTTGACCTTTGAGTAGATTAGTTAACATGTTAAAATGCTACATTCCTTGACTACTTCATGCTGACCAGACGTCTGTCTAGCTGTGCGGATATAGAGGTATATAGGTAGAGATAAACAATTTTCACCCCCTTTTATTTGTTTAGTCCATTACATTGAGTTTATTTATAGGCAGGTGACCACAAGTTAAATACGATGGACGTAGGTTTCATGTCAGCGTATTGACACTCTCTAGCGGTCACACCTTTCGAGGGAACTGAGTTTGTTTACTTAATAGTTAATCTTTATTAGTGGGGCTGGACTACAATAGCCACACCCCTACTTAGGTAACCTGGTATAATTCCAGATGAACAATTCCCTCCCCCTTTTATTTGTTTAGCCCATCACATTGAGTAAATTGATTGACAGGTGACCACAAGTCAGATACAATGGACGTAAGCACTCTCTAGAGGTCACACGAGGGAATTAGGTGTCTTACTTAGTAGTAAATATTGATTGGGACTTCAAGCCACCATCTACACGGGTAACCGGACAAAGAGTTTGCTTATTTGAAGAAAATTCTGAATCACGTGGCTGGGCTAGAGGCCACACCTTTCCAAGTGTGCCGAGTTACTTGAACATAAATCTCAATTAGTCAGCTGGACTAAAGATCACACACACCTAAACGAGTGACCTTTAGCTACACAGAACACAAACCGCGAGATTATATAGCCCAGTAAGCCAACAACTAATTATTTTGTAGAAAAAAATCTATATTAGAGTAAAAGACACGACCAGGGCTCTCTTTCAATGGAGAGCTAAACACTCGTTATTTTATTTAGTTGGTCCTTGACACCCAATTTATTGATAGACAGAATGAAAAAACACAACGTGCTAACAAAGGATATTACACTTTAAATAAATATTACGGTTAAATACTTTTTCTAACGTGTTAACTTGAATTTTACTCCTGCAGTTTGGTGTTTTTAGGGGCCCCCGAAAGGGGAAAAGACGCTATTAGTTTTGTGCGAAATGTCTGTCCGTCCGTCCCGTTTAGATCTCGTAAACTAGAAAAGATATTGAAAATCCGACATCACAATATTTTAGACCATTCAAAGTTCTGATGCAAAGGCTACTTTTTTTTTCTGAAAGCGAAAAATCTAATTTTTAAAATCAGTTATGCAAGCAGTTTTTTAAAGAGAAAAAGCTAATTAGTATGCATTATAAGTTAGACTTAATTTAAAAGGAATAGTAATCTTGTAAACTTCATTTTCCTTTTTTAGCGGAATATGTTCATATGGATTGAGAATTCGAATAAGAGATTGAGCCTTTTCAAAACAATAAGATCAATTATAAGACATCAGTTAGGCCAGGGGAGGCGCGGTGGCTGAGCGGTAAAGCGCTTGGCTTGGGCGCCTCTGAGTTTACTCAGCTCTAATGGCATTAGTTGGGGAAAAGAAAAGGCGGTTGGTCGTTGTGCTGGCTACATGACACCCTCGTTAACCGTAGGCCACAAAAACAGATGAACTTTACATAATCTGCCCTATAGACCTCAAGGTCTAAAAGGGGAACTAGTTAGGCCAGGTTCACATCTAACTTTACATTCACTTTCACCTATCCTTTGATCTGCGGGACAGTTGGGGCACTACACAAGATCTGTTAACCTTCTTTCTCCATTCTTATCTCTCATTTGTCTTTGATATAATTTCATTTGGTTGTTCTTTCTGAAAATAATGAAGCCTGTCTGGGTGTACTACTTCGGGGGCCGATTTTGAGTTTGTGTTTCCACACAAACTGTCTTTTGTAACCTTGTTTGATAACGATATTCCTAATAATTTGTGACAGTCAATTAACTCCTTGTTATTACTAATTTTTTTTATTTAAGATGCGTAGGACCTACTTAGCCACTGTGTATCAGACCAGGACGACTTTTACACACCTGACATCCATAGGCTTACTATCGTCCCTTTTGTAACAGTCACTGAAACCACGCATAAAAAAATTAATAGGTAATAATTAAGGAAGATGTTTCTAACATACGTTCTTTGTATTGAATGTTTCTAACATACGTTCTTTGTATTGAATGTTTCTAACATACGTTCTTTGTATTGAATGTTTCTAACATACGTTCTTTGTATTGAATGTTTCTAACATACGTTCTTTGTATTGAATGTTTCTAACATACGTTCTTTGTATTGAATGTTTCTAACATACGTTCTTTGTATTGAATGTTTCTAACATACGTTCTTTGTATTGAATGTTTCTTATATACGTTCTTTGTATTGAATGTTTCTAACATACGTTCTTTGTATTGAATGTTTCTAACATACGTTCTTTGTATTGAATGTTTCTTATATACGTTCTTTGTATTGAATGTTTCTAACATACGTTCTTTGTATTGAATGTTTCTAACATACGTTCTTTGTATTGAATGTTTCTAACATACGTTCTTTGTATTGAATGTTTCTTATATACGTTCTTTGTATTGAATGTTTCTAACATACGTTCTTTGTATTGAATGTTTCTAACATACGTTCTTTGTATTGAATGTTTCTAACATACGTTCTTTGTATTGAATGTTTCTAACATACGTTCTTTGTATTGAATGTTTCTAACATACGTTCTTTGTATTGAATGTTTCTAACATACGTTGTTTGCATTGAATGTTTCTTATATACGTTTTTCGCACAATAAAATAAAAACAAAGATGTGCATGTTTGCGTGTGTGTATTCTTTTGCCTTGTATTAAAACTTTAAGAAAGAAAGCTAATTTCATTGTTTAATTCTTTTGACTTAATAAATAACGGAAAACCTTAGAGTAAATTGTAAAATCGCATAAAAGAAATTAAATAATAGTACCACAGTTAGATCTAGCAAACAAAGAAACAATATGCTGTAGTGTAAAAAAAAACAAACCCTTATCCTCTGTAACTAGTGTACGAGTATAATTTATCTATATGCTTGACTGACCATGCTAATGTGTTATCTTTTTACTGACCACCCAACACTATTGCGTGCGAATGCCCAAGTGTGACTAACCGTTTTAGTTCATTCAAGGTATCATTCAAGACGCCATATAGTCGTGGCCACACACACCTCTCCACGTGTATATGGACAAAATTTTATCGTTCGATCTCATTTTTGCAGACAGGGAGCGCATCTACCTCTTGCTTGAGCTCTGGACTATTTTCATTCCCTCATTCAGGTCCAAGCATTTAATTAATTTATTTAAACACTGCAAACATCAATTTGACTAATTTAGCCAATCAAGCGCTAAAAACACAGCCACAACCCCTCTCCACGTGTATATGAACAAAATTTTATCGTCCGATCTCATTTTTGCTGGAGAGCTGACAGGGAGCGCATCTACCTCTTGCTTGAGCTCTGGACTATTTTCATTCCCTTATTTCACTTTGGATTGCTTGAGAACCATTTTACTTGGTAATGTATATATATATATTTGTGTATTTCTTACCATGGATCATGTAAGTAGATTACTGTATGCTTATATTTTATATCATGACTTTTGTGGCTGAGTGTTCAAGCCATCAGGATGAGAATTTATTAACAATTCTTAACACATCTATTTAGCTCTGTAGCTGTTACTAATTTATCGCTGATGAATTATCGCTCAACACGAGCCTTTGTTTATTATTACTGATTAATTCCTTGGGAGGGAATTAATAGAATATTTCTGTGAGCATATCATTTTACAAGCTATTTATGTACTACATTTACCGCAATGTTGGCCAACACATACTACGTTAGTAAATCATATCTAGTTTCTTATACTCTCCCTTTTCCTTTCATCTCATTTATCTAAGCAATGTATGTAATTGCTATTCACCGTGACTGGTGAACATAACTTGTATTACCTAATCATTTATTACTTATTATTATTGTTGTTAACTCCCTTGATGGGATACAATATTTATTACTCATCTCCCATTCCTTTTTATGAAACTAGTTTATAGTTTCTCTACATCATTCTGAAGATGTCCTTCACGGAAAGGCATCTACCTCCAAGTGTTATCATTATTTCTAAGCCGATTTGTACATTATGTCGTTGCAGATTTTATTTATAGGCAACATCCGCCTGAAATCCTAGCAACATAACGCTGATACCAGATTTATTGGAACCAGATCTACAGATACCAGCCCAGAATACTCTTCACTAGTGTTTAAGCAACAACGCTAGTCACAGAGTCGTCACTGGCTTGACTGAATGGTGGCCGCAGCTGAGCTCTGCAGCTATACATCGTTGGACTACACCCGAAGCCTGGATCCACCACGCCAGCTCACCAGCAGACAGATCAGCACCAGCCACACCCGTCTCATCAGTGCAGCACCGGACCTAAAGCTAAGCAACCAGCCTAATGACACACAGACCGCTTGGTTCTCAAATCTAATGATGATAGACTTATACATGTAAATACGCTAGATCCCAACCTAGCAACTGTACAGCCTTTTACCTTTTGATTATTTCTCTTGTATAATAAACTGTACTTAATTTTACATCTTAATATTTGTTGCCTGCATTATAACGCTGTGCCTAAACGGCTAAATCCTAACCCACCTTAATGGATCATACATTTAAATTTTGTTCAAATTGTTTAATACAATTTAATCTAAATCTGTCTGGCCTCTATTAATTGTAATTTAGATTGTTGTCACGTGTATAGCCTAATGACGATGTGTGAAAACTGCGCGGTATAAAAGTAGTTGGTTTTTTCATTTAAATTTATAATTGAAACGAATTACGTATTAAAATTCTTTTTAAAAACAACATTTGAATCCATATTCTATTCCATGAATGATGTCCGATTTTCATTTTCTTTTATAGTTTCGGACAGGACAGACGGAAAGACAGGCCACACAAAACTAATAGCATTTTCTATTTAACAAATATCACTCTTACAAACATTATTGTAGATTGATATATTAGGAAAGAAAAAAAATGAAATAAAATTTGCTAAGGTTTGTTTATGATTATTGTGTTTTGCGTGATTAATACATTTTTTCACTTTAATTGCGGAGAGCCGCGTAGTAGGCTTTAACTTAGGTGACAAAGGTAATAGAGCCTACAATAAAATGGTTTAATTAGGCCTATTTATTCATTAAAAGTTGTTGGCAAAGAAATGTTTTAGTGTACTGCTGTAAGCCAACGACGTAAGCAAGTTTTTTTCCTTTGACGTCATTCAAAGCACTTTCGTTCCTAAAAAGATTTCTAACCAAAATGAATTAAAAGAGAATAAAACATTTTCAAACGAATAGAACGTTCATACTCGAGGTTTCGCGTTGGGAACAATGCCTCAGAAATTTTTTCTTTGAAATTTTAAAGAAAATCGTTAGAGTGTTTTCGAAATAAAATTTATATATACTAAAGAGTATAGGATTATCTTATTACTGTGCTCATTTTCGAAGATGCATAGGCGAAGCTATATATATGTATGCATCTTTTCTTTGATTCCTAAAATCTATATATCAGAATAAGTAAACAAGAGAAGCATAAAAGTTATTTTTTCGATTACACAACTTATAGAGCGATTATTTTTCAAGCAAGAGTCCAAGAAACGTGTATTATTCCTTTCAAGATCAATACCTCTGGATCCTCTAGCCTAATTGAAATTTATTTCTTTTTATTCTCTGAAAAAGCTGCAAATAATCTGGTTTTTGTTTTATTTAGCAACACACGGTCCAAATTCTTCTAACCT
This sequence comes from Biomphalaria pfeifferi, assembly GCA_030265305.1. Taxonomy (NCBI): domain Eukaryota; kingdom Metazoa; phylum Mollusca; class Gastropoda; family Planorbidae; genus Biomphalaria; species Biomphalaria pfeifferi. The sequence continues at coordinate 580,903 of JASAOG010000118.1, forward strand.
GGCCTGATATTATCATTTTATAGTTGGACCTTGGTCTTAAGATTTTTCTGTTGCCGATGTAACAACAGTTAAATATAGAACACGCCAGTGGGATAAAGAATGACTTCCGTTATTGGAGATTATTGTTCCAGCAAACAGTATTGTTGATACTCCCCCTTTATAGGATTGTTGAGTGAATAAAATAAGGTGATTAAAACACACACACACAGAAGTGCATTAGTCTTTTTAATAAAAAATTGAGTCTTTTTACTTTTAGCATTTACTTGTGGTTCATGTGTGGTATACTTGTGGTTTACAGAAAACATTACGCTATAAATAATAATAATAAAGAGACTACAACGAATGTTAACGAAACTCGATCCTGGCTGCGCCATAGAATAAATACCCAATTCTTTTTTATAATAATAATATTGTGTGCACATTTCATTCACATTCTTAGAGGCCCATGAAAGGGAAAACCTCGTTTAGTTTTGTGTGGTCTGTCAGTCCGTCCGTTAGCTTTTCTACCTGTCTGTCTGTCCGTCCCGTTTAAATCGCAAAAACTAGAAAAGATACTGAAAATCCGATATCTTGATATTTTAAATCTTTCCAAGTTCTGGTCCAAAAACTTAATGTAAATATAATCAAATATTTTTAGTTTTAAACTAAAAATATTTGATTAAATAAAACTTAATGTAACTCTTGTTCTACATTGTATATACAGGGGTCCTAATTGATTCACTCATCACTAATTCTCAATATAATATAATTTAATTTGTTATTTCTTTCCGTGTGCCTAGGACATCTCAGACTTGTCTCTCTAAGTTCCGTCAACAAACTCTAAAATCTGCAACATTCCTATACAAAATCCAGTCTACAACTGACGCCTTAACCCCGCTAAAGCTATTTCCTTGCAAACACGCTCCTAGCGCCCCCTCAGACCCCCTTGCTGACAATGGCGGGGAGTCTACAATTTTTCCACTAACTCCAGGAAGAACCTATTCTAGGGCACAATAAACGTCCTCCGAAAGAATGAAGGGTCAGAATGTAATAAAGTTTATTCCCCCGAAAAAAATCCCGGTTACGCCCATGATATATATAGGGAAGAATATATATATGTCACGTACGCATTGTCCAATTTGAGCTCAAGGTTCACCGGCAAGATTTCAGCTAGCTCGGGAAAATCCAAGTCTACAGCAACCATTTATTAGAATAATAGTGATTGGTCAGAAATGTTAACTGTTGTACGTTAAGTTGTATTCTATAGGTCAGATTGGTTAGTCATGCAACAAAGAGATATTAATCACATGGTAACGCCGTAAAGTCTGGGAGGATTATATATTGCCTCCAGTCTTGAGTTGGAATTCAAAGTAAGAAAACATAAATTATTATATTATTAGAGATTCGCTAATCTCCGTTTTTTTTTTCTGAGCAATGGCCATTTGACTGACCCAATCCGTTGGCTCCTCTACTGGGACCAGTATTTTTCTCTTCACGAGTACATCCAACTCCTTCTTGACTTTGTCTCTGTATGCGAAAGGAATATTGCGGCATGCAGACACCACTGGAGATTTGTTTGCATCTATGGTTAGTTTCGCTTCTCCTAGGTCACCTAGGTTATCATTGGTTGACTGTATTCGAGAGACGAAATTGTTGTTGTTGAGTGTAATGAGGTCCAGTTCTTGACACGTTTTCAAGCCTAGGAGGCATTGAAAGTTATTTCCAACGACTACAGTTGTTTTCCCTGTTTTGGGTTTGTCATTGGTAAATCAGCAACTCCTTCTGGCTTCTGTTCAGTCATGTTCCACATTCTTAGAGTTTGTGTGGTCTCCACTGCTTGACATCTCTTGACAAACCTTTTACAAATGATGTTGACGTCGGCTCCTGTGTCTAACTAGAATTTCACTCTTTGATTATTCACTACGAATTCTGCCGTAAGCCTGTCTCTTGTCGACCCGAGTGCATTTATTGTATTTAGCCACTCTGGCTCGTACCCTGACGTCTTGTGTACCAGTGTGCTTCCTTTTACTCTGTTGCACTTTCTTGCGAAGTGGTTTCTTTCCCCGCATCGCTTGCATGTCTGTCCCCACGCAGGGCGTGCTGTTTTATTGAACGCGTGGTGTCGTCCACAAAATCGACACTCTAAGGGTGTAGCTGTAGCTTTTTGTGTTCTTCTTTCCATTTTGTCAACTTGGGCCTGAGCTTCAGCTCGTATTTCCTCCACACTAGTCATTGACTGTTCGAAGGCTCTGCAAATCTCGATTGTTCTTTTCAGGGACAGCTCTGGGCATGCCACGAGTTTTTCCTGCACTTTTCTGTCTGAGGAGAACACTATTTTGTCCCGGATCATCCTGTCTGGCTCCTTAAAATTACATTTGTTTGCCTGGGACTTTAGCTTCGTTAGGTAGGTTTCAAATGGGGAGCAGATAGGTAATTTCCAAAAGCGAAACGTTTTTAACAATTCGTTGTCTCTTGGGTTGCAGTAGTCGTGTAGCTTTTTCAATAATGCCTCAGGGTCGCCCTCGTCCTACCCTTCCTGGTATGTGAATTGGTCACTGACTTCGATGGCCTGGGGGCCGGCACAATGTAGTATGATGGCCTTCTGTTGGGTTTTGGGCCTACCGTAGGCCCCCGTCGCTTGCAGATAGATTTCCATCTGCCGCCTCCACCGTCTGAAGTTTTCACTAACATTCCCTTCCGTTAGCTCCAGTCAATGGGGAGGCGTCAGTATATTTTCCGCCATGTTGTATAACACTGTCTCTACTGTCCGCTTTGTAGATCTTTTGGTTGCCTCCCTTGATGGGCCATAGCGTACGTGACCTTGGGGGTAGACTGTCCGATTTAGTTCTCTCTATTTATCTGTAAGGTCTCCGTTGACGTATGATCACTTACGTGGTTCACTTTTCCGCTACCGCCATGTTAAGTTGGTTCAATATAATTGAGGCAACACTTCTTGGAGTTGGGCCTGACACTTTTATTCAACACCAAAAGACGCCATCTTGGGGACCCGGAAGTTTACAACACAAAAAAACATAACTCACAATAACTAAGGGCTATAACTTACATATCAACTATTAACAGTGTAGATCATCTAATCTAGTAGAAATATATGTATTAACCATTTTATTTAATTACAGTTTACCATTGTAATTATTGTGAATAGCTGTTCCAAGTTTTGAATTAAAGTATTTGTATTTGACGAGGTGAAGTTTCTTTATTGAATATATTAGTAATATACTTAGATCATCTTATCAACTAGCGACTTCTATATGATCATCTTATCAACTAGCAACTTCTAAAGAATCATCTTATTAATTGACGATTTCTAGATCCTCGGCAATTACGATCATTGGTTGTGCAGTTCAGATCAAGATAATCTTCCACGTGACATCTAGAACACCATATGATTGAGACAATATATATATATATGGATTGACTTCGAGTCTGAAGATTAGCGAGGAGTGCAGTATTTCCCGTGACTGCGAGGCCCCAGCTGTCACCAACATTTTTTCACATCCATTGTCCGCGGGTGGTCGATTTAGATCTTCTTTTCGGCGTCTGCGTTTGTCCTCGGCAGCCGATTTTCTTTTGGTCCTCCAGCTGTCTCGTTCTGAGGCTACATGCAACCAGGTGCTCTCTTCTATGTCAGCCAAGGAAAGTTGATTTGAAGCAAGTAGAGTGGCCAGGGTGAAAGAGCACAGAACCAACAGAAAGCTGAGAGAAGCAGACCTATCTGCAACTGACCGTACTTACCCATGCAACGTATGCGGCCGGCTTTTTAAAGCGAGGATAGGACTTTGCAGTCATCTTCGTGTCCATATGTTTTGAGAAAAAGGCTCATCTTCGATCACGAAGGAGGAGCTATATATTATAACAGCATCTCGAGGCACTTCTCCCAGCTTCATTAGGCACTAGACATAGATTTAGATCTTGTCCAGATTATTCAGAAATTATCCAGTGTATACTAAATTATTACAATTTAAAGTGTAACTTTTAAATACATCTTTCATTTATTATTAGACTTTACTTAGAGTTTCAGCATCATTTATGCTAGATGTAAACTGAATTTTGGAGCATAACAAAAGTTCCTAGATTTTATGCACTACCGCAATATTAAATGTCTGAACGTGACCATTTAATAATAATAATAATAATAATAATCTTTATTGTCCGTATGGAAATTTGTCTTACAATTTGTGCATTACACCATACAAAAAACATTATAACTGTAAGAAACCAAAGTGCACATTCACACCAGACTCACTTATAATTTACATGTGACAAAGTTTATACCAGATTGTTCTTATTTAATGATTTGATTGCTAGGGGAAAAAAAGAATGTTTGTGTCTGTTTGTCTTTGCTATCGGTGTCTTGTATCTTTTTTGTGATGGTAAAATCCTGACACAAAGGGTGATTCTTTATTTTGAGAAGTTACACTGCAAATAATTTCTTTTTAAGCCAATAACAGGCTCATTGTTTTACGTAAAAGTTGCAATGGAAAACGACTCGATGTAAGCAACGTTTTTTTATTAAGATTTTTTTATTCCACTTGCCATGTACAATGACATTTAGAACTAACAGAACTTATAAGCAATTTTTCGTCATTAAAAATTCTTCCAAAATGAGTTCTGGCAAATATTAACTTTCCATAAAAATTATTCAATTGAGCGAGGCTCCGTCACCAGGTAATAAATACTATAAATGATCTCATGGTGACAGACATTAAAACAAATAGTACCAAATTAATAATTGAGCTGCTATTCCAAGAAATAAACTCACAGCTACACTACAAATCTATGATGGCTCTGGCTCACCTATTTAAATCATTCTTCTCAGATGTTGCTGTTAAAGTTATCATTGCAAGTTGTCTGCTGAAAGTTTCTGGTAAAGCTTCTTGACGAAATTTTTTGGCTTCCTTTAATTTTCTTCTCCACCAGTTCTCAAAATCTGAGTCGATCTTCAGCTTCTGTTGATAAAAATGAAATCATTAGCTCATAGGATTCCATAGTTAGTATTTCGGAAACATGAAACTAGTGAAAAATAAATTTTGCCAACTAGATAATGAAAAAACGAGACATATTGCATCAAAAATCTTATAACAAGATTCAGTTCTACGTGCTACATAGACAAAATATTCCTCTCCATGAGGAGAGAATTTACCCCCCCCCCCCCCGAAATGAAATCCCCCCCCCCTCCCGCAGGGCAGGTGTCGGAATTTAGTGATTGATCTTTTGCTTTAATTTTGTTTATTTTAGATGAGATTTTAATACTAAACCATCACTTGTCCTAGCACAACAAAGGGGGTTTGGAGTTTAAAACCCCCTACCAGGGAGTTTTGAGTCTGAAACCCCAAACCAAGGGGTTTTGAGATTAAAACCACCAACCAGGGGGTTTTGAGTTTGAAAACCCCTACCAGGCGGTTTTGAGTTTGAAACCCACTACCAAGGGGTTTTGCATTTAAATCCCCCTCTTCTATAAAACAAAAGAAAATGCAAACGACAATCCCCTAATTCCAAGAGCACATCTAAGGAAGATTTTGATTTTAAACCCCTCTTCATATAGAAAAGCAAATTAAACACTCAAAATTGTATGAGCGTAGCCAAAGGGGTTTAAGTTTAAACCCCTCTTCAGCTGGATTTGAAGCTAAAAATACCTTTTCAATATAAAAAAAAAGCAAATTACGCACTCAAAATACTATGAGCAAAGCCAAAGGGGTTTTTAGTTTTAACCCCCCGCCAGCGAGGTTTGAACCTAAAAAATAAATCTTCAAAATTTAAAAAAAAAATGTCGCAATCAAAATGCTATCAGCGTAGCCAAGCCTATTGGATGTTTTTAATTTAAATTTCCCTTCAGAGGGGTTTGATGTAAAAAAAATAGCTCTTCAATATAAAAAAAAAGCAAATTACACACTAAAATTCTTTGAGCGTAGCCAAGCCAATCAGGGGGTTTTTGAGTTTCAACCCCTCTCCTCCAGATGGCTTTTTTAAAGTTTAAAACCCTCAAGATAGTTTTGAGTTTGAGATCCCCCTACAGAGCGTTTTAAGGTTGAAAGCCTCTCTCTTCAATATTATTTCTAAAGCAAACCTATGACCGTAGCTAAATGTTGTTTTGGATAAATATGAATTATTGAATATATGTTAGTTTAAAACCCCCCAAAAGATGGTTTTGACGATAAAACTTCCCTTTTTGATATAACATCTAAAGCAAAATAGTCACCTAATTCCCATATCGTAGTCAATAGACGTTAATAAATAATTAATTAATTAATATTAATAAATTAATTAATAAAGTGCAATGAATAGTCATCTGCCAAAATTGAAAAGCACTAAATGTAGCTCTACAAAGATGGCTAAGACGGATTTTAGGAGTCAGTCATAGAGATCGGGTCTAAATCAAGGAAATCCTATGCCGAAGTGGGAGTCGACCCCTTAGTAAGGTTGTGACAGAGCGTCGCATGAGGTTTGCGGGACATGTTCTCCAACAAAATGAATTACGCATAACAGAGTTGCGATGATATCCTAGTACAACTTGGCGCCACACATTCATGGAGGTCCTCAGAGCAGGTGGCAAGAGGCTTCAGACATTGCCGGTGACAGATTTTTGTGGAAACAGCTTGCCAGCAAATGCGCCGAACGGCACGGGAGAGTCAGTAAGAATAGCACATTGGGTTTTTGAAATAAAACTTTCAATAGCAAAATAATGCACTGTAGGTACCTCAGAATATGCATTTATTTAGTGTTTGGCGGCGGGGATCCGCACCGCGCTGGTGGGAGCTGTCAGCGCTCCCCCAGACCCCTTACTAGCAAGGACGACGAGTCTACAATTTTTTCACTAACTCCAGGAAGAACCTGTTCTAGGGCACAATAAACGTCTTCCAAAAGAATGAATGGTCAGAATGTAATAGAGATTAATTATGTACATACACACACACATTCATCCATCCAAACATATATATATGTATATATATATTTATTTATTTTTTCGGGGCGGGGGGGGGGGAGAAAAAAATCCTGGCTACGCCCATGTTCCTCTCTCATTTAAGGGGATACACAAATACAATAATAGAATTTTGTATAGAATCTAAAATATTTTAAAATTTTGAATGTCAGCGCCCCATCCCCTCTCACGACTGTTACAAAAAATGTTATAGGCAGAATGAAAAATTCAGAAATTCTATATCATAAAATACAATGAAATGTCTTATTAGTCAAAAAGATATTTTAAGTAAAATTTAGATACTTAAAAAAAGAAATTAACAATATTACAAAGAGAGTTTGTGTTATCACACAAATTCAGAGGCGGCTCCCATCGAATTCCTATCGGATCCGCATAAAGTCAAAAGTTTCAAAGATTCATTTGGCGTTGTATTTGGCGTTTTCTTTATAATGTTTTACATGTTTCGGATGTTCCTTCAAAGTTAAAGATAATCTTCTTCCGCTGGACGACGTGGGATGGCAGCGATCAGGGTATGAACCCGGGACAGTCGAGACAATTTGTCCAGCGTGCTAACCGCACGACCAGGCATTGCTGTTAACTTAATAACAAACTAATAGTTTATTATTGATAAAGAGATATATTACACAAGATAACTATCATATATGTACAATATGTCATTTTTAGATAATCTTTTGACATTGTTTTGTGATTGAAAAAAAGAAAGAACAGGTATAGAGCTTGTAATTCGGCAACGTCTGCACAACGTGTGCAATGTCCCAGCACAGTTACCAACAGAGCTATTTTCATTTTCCTTTAAATGGAACTAGAATGTGGATGTAGATCGACCTAAACTAAACTTCTGATTTAGCACTCTTAAGACTTAAGATCTATATCTACTAGATACAACGAAAACGGGGAACAAGTTAGATGTAATTTAGATAAGGTTTACGTAAAAAAGAAAGCCTACTTAGGCCTAATCCATCAATAGACTGAAAGCAACATAAAAAAAATGTTTAATATTTCGAACAATACTACCTTCCTTTTTTTGTGGCTCCCGAAAGGGGAAAAGACGCTATTAATTTTGTATGAAATGTCTGTCTGTCCGTCCCGTTTAAATATCAGAAACTAGAAGAGAAAATGAAAATCGGACATCATGATATTTTAGATCATTCAAAATTCTGACGCAACGGCTACGTTTTTTCTTTTCTGAAAGTAAACCATCTAATTTTTTAAAATATCTATGCAAGCAGATTTTAAAAAAAAATCCACCACTTTTTAATGATAAACTTCAGGGAGGTAAGTTTTTTTTTAAAGGTCACAGACTTTTCCTTAGTAATTCAAGCTTCATTCATAGATTCGCACTCTGCTAGACACCACGGGTTCTGTCGGATTCCTCCCAAGACTTAACCACTTCTCATAAATGAGTCATCAGATTTCTGTCGTAACTTGTAGAAACGTGCTTGGTTCTTCGAGGTGGCTGCCAAAGCTCCTTCTCGTGCGAAGATGACTGACAATCATCGCCCTCATGCCGCAATGTGAGGGCGCTCTCTGCATAAAAACGACAGCTCCAGTGCATCGGCGGATGTTATCTGCGTCGCCGACTGCTCTTCTATTACGGGCAACCCTCCCCCGCCGCCACCCATAGCTAGGAGTCTGGAGCGAGAGTCGGTTAACAACACGACTGTGGTCGCGCTGGTTTCATTTTGTGCTATTTCCGCTGTAATAGCGTCGAATGCCAAGGCCATCCCTGTTAATTCAGCATCCATGGAACATGCGGCGAAGCCATATGGGCCAGAAAGCCTATCTGGTTCTGGTCGGTCCGGGTAGTAGGGCAATAATAGAATAAGCATCCTCTGTTAAGAAATCTGAGCTTTGTGTTTCTTTAGTCCGAGCAACTTTAATTAAACCCGACATCAGGAAAGTAAATGCATTAGTCTTTGTGGTGGTCCCATGACACTTTCGTAAAAAGTTTGCCATAGAATCGGATATACTTTACATCAGCCCCGATGGATATCAGGGTCTTAAATGGGAACTTTATTTAATTTTTTATTCATAAACAGAATAATCACTTAATATTCACAGATAGGTAACAATCACTTAAAAGTCATACAACAATCAGAGAACAGTCACAGAACCTGATTTCTATTCGAGTCAGTTAGATTAGTTTTATAATTCCAGTCCACTTGTGCTGAAGCGTGTCTCCATTGGCGGAGCTCATTGTTAAAGTCACGTAAAAAATCAGCAGCATAAAAATGACTGTCATAAATCTGGTCTCCAGATCTGAGTGTCTGTGTGTCTGAAGAGAGTTAAAGTACATATAAAGAAGAATATAACTAACATCCTTTATTGAAAAACATTACTTGCATCTTAAAATAAAACCCCATAAAGTAGAACTTACAAATGTAGAATAGACAAAAGTCGACTTAACAATTGTAGATTTGACAAAAGTATAACTTTTACAACACAAGTAGAACTCAAACAAAGAACAAAAGTAGAATTTAAAAAGTAAGACTTACAAAAGTAAGACGTACAATAATAGGTCGTACAAACTTAGAACGTATAAAGTGAAAAATTAAAAGGTAGTACTTACACAAAAAATTAATAATAAAAGTACAATTGACTAAACTAGTATTCACAAAAGTCAAACTCATCATCATTTTTTTAAAATCGATACAAATGTTTACTTACGCTCAGATATATGGTCAAGATTATCACCAATCAAGCTTTCAATATCATATTCGAATTCTTGACTTATTGATGCCAATGTCAGAGAAAGCAAATATATCCAAATGTTTTGAGTGAACTTAAAAAATGTTTTCAAAGTTGCCATAGAGAATGTCTAACAAAGTCTAGAGAAAGTCTGAAAATAGCAACAAGCGATTGTTAGAACAAATACACGTCATAAATGTTTCAAAATATTTGTTACTACTAATGCATTATAAACGAAACAATTCTTTAAAAAAATAGACTAGCATTACCTACCGGTTACGCTCGTTGATTTTGGTCCCAGGCTATATAGTGTTTACATTGCCATGGAGCTCCTCCCTTTTATAACTTGGACCGGCTAAAATTTGAGTAACACTTTTCTCCTCCCCTCCCCCCAACTCTCCACCTTACGTACACTAACTGACTCCCCCAAACTCTCCACCTTACATACACTAACTGACTCCCCCCAACTCTCCACCTTACGTGCACTAACTGACTCCCCCCAACTCTCCACCTTACATACACTAACTGACTCCCCCCAACTCTCCACCTTACATACACTAACTGACTCCCCCCAACTCTCCACCTTACGTACACTAACTGACTCCCCCCAACTCTCCACCTTACTTACACTAACTGACTCCCCCCAACTCACCACCTTACGTACACTATCTGACTCCCCCCCAACTCTCCACCTTACGTACACTATCTGACTCCCCCCAACTCTCCACCTTACGTACACTAACTGACTCTACTTTTTTGGGCTAGTCCTGTTTTTACTTTTTACCTTCTCTCCTTTAAACATTTTAATTGTATTTAATGTGTTCCATCTTATTGTCACGGCCTGCTTTTGAACGCTAACCATAACAACCATTCTTCTTTGTTTAAGTAACGTCCGTATTTTGTAAGATAAGAAGATACGATATACTTTTTACCCGTGAAATGGGTTACCTGTATCACTTGTTTCTCCCTCCACCCTAGGAAATAGTCCTACCTATAATTTATGAATATTCATTCACTATTTCAGCTCTAGACAAATATTTCAAAAGCTCTCCAATGCTTTTCGGAATAAGCATTTTTAATTATTGCATTCTGCGCATCGAACGCTCACAAATTTTTTGGACCGACCCCCCCCCCCTTTTTTTAACTTTCCTGTAACATTTTGACCCGTGAGTTATACTTTGTTATGTTGGAGGATTACAACGCCCACTTATACCGACCACTTAAACAAACATGCTTCTGGACTGGGTCCACGTTTCTAGCTTTTCCCCTTAGCACCCCTTAAAAAAATATGTAACTTTTTTTTTTGTTATCGCTCTAGTGTCGTAACGCTCGCTTACCCAAGAATTCTATTATTATCTATTAAACATTTTTTTACACACACACACAAAGTATTCAGTCAATTCGTATGAAAAAAAAAATTTTGCACCATGGAGAAATGTTGCCACACAAACTCAGAGGCGGCCCCCGTGGTAGACGGATTCCTGTCGGATCCGCATATTCGCTGGTCGACTGAGGATGGCATCGAGCAGGGTATGAAACCGAGACCGTAAAGATAATCAGTCCTGCGCGCTAACCGCACGACCAGGCATTGCTCTTAATCTAATGACAAACTGGTTACAAACTAATAGCCTACTATTGATAATATACCTACACATTACGGAATGACAACTACCGGATATGTACAATATGTCAGAAGAGCGATTTTAGATAATCTTTTGGTATTGAGCATTTTCATTTAGGCCTAAATGGAACTAGAATGAGGATGTAGATCTACCTAAATTAAACTACTTATTTAGCACTCTCAATATCTAAATCTAGTAGATCTAGATCTAAAATATATATTTGGATAATGTAGATGTAATTTAGATAAGATTTATATTAAAAAACCACTAGATAATCAATTAATAGACTAATTGCAATATGAAATATTAAAGTAGTAGATTAGTTTTAGCATTTTATAACATTGCAATATTGACATATTGACAATCTAGACTTTAGAAAAAAAAATCTACACTTTAAGCCAAGAAAGTAAAATTATAGATCTTGATCTAGTTTTAATCATGGCTGTCTGGTAGTGCGGTTTGCGCGCTGGACTGTCATTTGGATTCATCGATGGTCCCAGGTTCAAACCCTGCCCGTTCCCATCCCCCGTTGTTCTACGTGAGGTTTGGACTACAACTCTGAAGGAACATCCGAAACATGTAAAACAACAAACATTCTAAACTAGACCAAGAAATTCTAGATCTAGATTCTATAATGATTTTAATTAGAACAAATCTAAATCTAGTTTTAAAAATCTAGCTCTAGTGTAAGAAAAAAATCTAGATCTAGTGTAAAAAATCTAGCTCTAGTGTAAAATAATCTAGATCTAGTGTAAAAAATCTAGATTAGATCTAAATCTAACTATTATGTCTTTTTAAAATGCGAGTCACATTGCGAGGTTCAATAAACATTACTATACAGAGTTGTTTTAGCATTTAAAGAATTTATTTCATATGACATCAAAGGAAAAAAATCCACTACGTCACACGACCTAGTTAGACTAAAAAATGTCATCTATACGAGCACCTTGTAGAGGGATCATAGACATTGGTGCACCGAGTTTGTTCTTTTAGCATTTCATTTGATGAGCTAGTTAGACTAAATATATATATATATAAGGATTAAAGACACTTTTTTTTTGTTTTGTCTGTCAGTTTGTCTGTCCGTTATGTTAATAGCGAGAAAAAAAAAGACTAAAAGCTATTGAAAATCTGATTAAAATATAATTTCCCTTCCGTATTATAAGATAGATTATACAATAACAAAAGTGTTACTAATGTTTCATTGATTTTCTACAATAATAAAACAGAAAAAAATGGCTCTTTTTTTATATGATTACATTGTTGTATTCATTAAAACTTCCAAAGTTTAATGGTTCAGATTTGACTACTGTCTATCTGCAATTCAAACAAATCACACATCGATATTTACGAAATCTAAAGTTCATTTTGCTAAGCTTAAATTATATCATTTAAAAACTCATAAATCTTAATTGGCTATTTTTTTTTCTCAACTTTTAGCATTTTTATTTTTTAATTTATTGGATTTATTGGATAAGAAATATTTGTAAAGGTCGAAAAAGAAATAATTGTCACAAGAGAAACAAAATGACAAAAAATTTATAGCACTTTTTATGGTATTCATAATGTTTGAAGTAATTATTTGACAAGCAGCTGTCATCACTTAATCGATCTTGACATTTGACTTGCAGCAGGAAGAACGTGATTCAGAACTGATTCCGGAACATGTTCTTCGTTTCAACGCCTTATGTTCAGAGTCAATAATTCAGACTGAGAAAATTGTGTATCGTCATTGACAGAACATTCTATCAAGTCATTGAAAGTAGATTTGTTTTAATATCCTGTATGCAATTACTAAACCTTATATCAAGTCATTCAAAGTAGGTTTGTTTTAATGTCCTCTATCGATTTACTATTCAAAGAAGTTTGATATAAAACGTTATTATGAAACATGTCGTTATCATAGTTGAGATTTATTATAAATGGCAGTAGCCTGAAGGGAAACAAAATCAGTTGACATTAATTATTAAGAACATTAATGTTTGTTAAGATATTAATACAATCTCATGAAAACTTTTTTGGCATCTTGAACTGCAGCTAAGACATATTTTTCCGTCAATGGAACTGCTGCTAAAAATATTTTTCCATCAGCAAACTTTAGCTCAAACGTATTTTTCTATCAGTGGAAGCTTTCAACAGAGTTTGGCACGAGGAACTCGTGGCGACAAATAAAAGTACAATGTAAATTGAAACATAATAAAAGTAATTCAGTTTGCAGGACACTAGAGCGGTGTACTTTAACAATAACATTGGAGACTGGTTTAAAACCACTGTTGGAGTGAGACAAGACTGCCTACTCTTACCAACTCTTTCCAATATCTTCCTTGAAAGGATAATGGAAGATGCTCTCGATGGCTATGAAGGTACTGTAATTATTGGAGGAAGAAGAATCACTAACTTGCACTTTGCGGACGATATAGATGGTCTGGCAGGGACAGGAAAAGAGCTAGCTGACTTGGTGACGTGCATAGACAAGACTTCTGCAGCATATGGCATACAAATTCCTGCTGTCCCGAAAAACAAATTAGGACCAATAGCCAACAAGGCTTTAAAAGGGACATCAGTATTGGAGGTGAAAATCTGGCAAGTGTCAGTAGTTTTATATACATTAGAGCTATCATCTCAGATATTATAATAAAATAATTTTAAAAAAATAATTTTGACGTACAAATTTTTTTATACCGCCAGCAAACAAGTAATGCTTGTGCGATTATTTATTGATATGTCAATTAGATAGATTTAACACTAGACCAAAAGTTCTGAATAAGAATTCTTAACATCTAGTCTAGCTCTACTTCTAGAATCTAGATATGGGTGGACGATACACTCGAGCCTAAAGAAAAGAAAATTAAATGAGGAAAACTGAAGAGATTTTCAATCAATGGACTTTTCAAAAACATTGATGATTACGTATCTCACTGTTTATATTGTACACAAATGACCTACCAAATTACATTAGTAAAGAAACAGAAGTCAGATTATTTGCAGGTAATTTGTATAATATATAGAAAAATAAAAACAAAACAAGATGCTGAAATTTTACTAAAAGAATCAGACGATTTACAGAAATCGGAATCAATTTGGATAATGCCAACAGAGGATATGAAGAGATCATGGAAAAGCATGGACTAGGTGAGATGAATGGAAATGGAGAAAGATTTGCAGACACGTGTATCACGAGCAACTTAGTGATTGGAGGAACTGTCTTCACACACAAACGAATACACAAAGCAAAGTGGATATCACCAGACCAATCAACAGAGAACCAAATAGACCATGTCTGTATTATTTAATATTGTCTTTAGTGTTCATGTCATGTTCATATTGTTAAGTTATTTTATATTATCTAATAATGTTTTTTTATGTTCATATTGCTACGTTATTGTATTTTATATTGTCCTTGTTGTGATCTTATTGTGTTCATTTTGTTACATTCATTTATTTTATATTACCTAATAATGTTTATTTTATGTTCATATTGCTACGTTACTGTATTTTATATTGTTCTTGTTGTGATCATATTGTGTTCATATTGTTACATTAATTTATTTTTTATTGTTTGAAGTGTTCGTGTTATGTTCATATTGTTACGTTAATTCAATTTATATGTCCATACAAAAAGTGCATTATGAGTTTCTATGTAAGAAAGCAAAGGGGCTTAACTTTTTTTTTAAATACTTAAACATTTTAGATTGATAAACATCTTTCGTAATTCTTAGGGCACTAACGACCGTAGGTAGCTTTACTTTGATGAGATAGTGTGGCGATGGTAACATTGATGTTTCATCAAATTTTTTATTATTTAAAAAAAAAATGGTGAATTTCGTTCATGAAATTTCTTGTTTAAATATATTGCTTTCTATCACAATCATCCTAAGGGTATTTCTGACCAGTTGACATGAAATGTTCGTTCTGAAAGAGAACTGAAGTCAACTACATCACCGCAGTGTCAAGAAAAGTGTTTTGTGTGGAGTGTTTCGAGCTAAAAATACAACGAGTCGATGGTCTGGAGTTCCTGTTCAACAACCAACAACATTCGTATTGTCTGAACTCTTTGTTTTATGAGTCGGTAGAAGACAATCTGGTAAGCACGCAATGGTCTCATTAACATATTCAGTGTTAGCATGGCTTGGGTCTGGATTTTGTTAAAGTTAGGCTATGTTCTACACAGTACAAAGATATCTTTTGATAATAACGACAGTTATATAGAAGTATAAAGTATTGGTTCGAGAATTTCGTTTTTAGCGATACTGTGATTTATCCCAATAACAATAGGACGTATGTGTTTGTGCTCATTTGCTTTTTAATAGCGTTTCTGGGAATAAAGACAGACAGACATATATATATATATATATATATATATATATATATATATATATATATATATATATATATATGTTGTAATAACTTAAGGGAGGCAATAGGACATCTGCCTTGAGCACAGCGTCTTCATATCGGTTCTAGACTTGGGCGGAAATCGTTCTCCCTTCTTAGACTCTTGTCTGGCACCTTCTGCACTATCTTAAGTGGCGGTGTGCATGGCAGTGTTATAACATTGCCCCATTCTTAGCGCTTTTCGTCCCGAAAAGAAACAGTGCAGTGAAGGTTTGACAGATCAGGTGGAGGTTGATCGGTGGGAGCCACATGCGGCAGGGAGCGTGTTCCCCTCGAAGCCATCCGCACTGTTTTACTCCGGTGCCGCTTTCTCTTTCTCCAATTGACCAGGCTGTTGTTGAGACGATGGCGTGGCCGTTTGACAAACAGAGAGATAGTGTGAGCACTGTTTTCTTCAACACAGCCGTTGTTCGGACACTCTGATTCAGCAGATCCTCCCGACTGACGCCTCTCAAAGAGACTGCTGGTTCACATGCAGCCACGTTGCAGACTAACTGCTGGTTCACATGCAGCCACGTTGCAGACTAACTGCTGGTTCACATGCAGCCACGTTGCAGACTAACTGCTGGTTCACATGCAGCCACGTTGCAGACTAACTGCTGGTTCACATGCAGCCACGTTGCAGACTAACTGCTGGTTCACATGCAGCCACGTTGCAGACTAAGTCCAATGCGCTGCGGTCATCCTCAGCTAACAGTCTCACGTCCAGGAGATAGATCTCCTCAAGTTCAAATTGAAGATGTCTTCCTCTTGCCAGAACATGTATATATATATATATATATATATATATATATATATATATATATATATATATATATATATATATATATATATATATCAAAGCGGACATTCTAAATCGCTGGACAGAACACTACAGCCTGCTATTTGGTGATAAAAGGCACGTATAGGAGGAATCGCTAGCAAATGTCCCTCAGAAAATTATGAGAGGGAGCTCGACGACCCACCGACATTTGAGGAAGTTGAAACAGCAATTCATAAACTTAAAAAACACAAAGCACCTTGCTCTGATGGACTTCCGGCTGAAATATTTAAAATTGACTTGTTCGCTCTATTGCTGGGAGAAGTGCGTGGTCCCAAATGAATTTCGAGATTCCGTAATCATAAGGTGACAAGTCTAACTGCTCCAACTATCAAGGCATTACACTTATTACTTCTTCCTATCCATTCTCAAGCAGTTTTACTTGGGACCAAA
This sequence comes from Biomphalaria pfeifferi, assembly GCA_030265305.1. Classification (NCBI taxonomy): domain Eukaryota; kingdom Metazoa; phylum Mollusca; class Gastropoda; family Planorbidae; genus Biomphalaria; species Biomphalaria pfeifferi. The sequence goes on from JASAOG010000118.1 coordinate 597,758, forward strand.
AGGCCAGATCAGACACAATGGTGACCTGCCTGATCACTTTCCAATAGAAAATGGCGTGAAGCAGGGATGTGTACTCTATTCGTATTTTCTTTGTCGTAATGCTGGGTCAAATGAGGAGGCAATTGCACGAAGGCATCTACATCCGGTTTTGTTCAGTCGGCAATGTGTCAATCTTCAACGTCTACTATCCCAAAAACAAAAACAAAGGAGATGGTCATAACGGAGCTTCTCTATGCCGATGATTTGGCCCTGATAGCTCACAATGAATATGATCTCCAGAACGCGGTCAACGAATTTGCATATACTGCCGCCTCTTTCGGTTTATCTTTAAACCTCGGGAAAACAGAAGTCAATAAACCCAATAAACCTAATCAGCCCCAAAAATTACCGTAACCTCACGGCCCCTTAACGTGGTAGACCACTTTACATATCTGGGTAGTATAGTGTCAAATAACGCCTCACTTTCAAGGGAAGTTGATAACCGTCTGGCCAGGGCCAGGAGCGCTTTTGGACGCCTTCCAGCGAGAGTTTGGGGGAATAAATCGCTCAGCCTGCCTACAAAAATCTATGTCTACCAGGCGGTGGTTCTCACAACACTTCTATATGGATCTGAGACATGGACATTATACAGAAAACAACTAAGACTACTTGAGCGCTTTCAGCAAAGATACTTGCGCTCCATTATGAACATATGGTGGCAAGACCGCACTACAAACAGCGATGTTCTTGCGAACGCCGGATTGGACAGTATAGAGGGACAATTACGCTGGGCAGGGCACGTATCCCGTATGGGAGACGAACGTATGCCAAAGGCAGTCTTTTTTGGTGGTCGACGTAACAGAGGCGCCCCACGGAAAGGCTTCAAAGACCAGCTAAGGCGCCAACTTGCCTTGGCTGACATAGAAGAGAGCACCTGTTTGCATGCGGCATGCATGCGTTTGCACACATTTGAGACCAAAAGAAAATCCGCTGCCGTGGACAAACACAGACGGCGAAAAGAAAATCTAAATCGACCACCTACGGACAATGGTTATGCTTGCCCTGGATGTGACAAAATATGTAGGTCACAGCTGGGGCTGAGCAACCACGGGAAATACTGCATTCCTCACTGATCTTAGGACTCGAAGACAAGCCATATATATATGTATATATATATATATATATATATATATATATATATATATATATATAGAAGGCGCATTGTAGTTTAATACGCCCTCTTACATGCAACAAGCATATGATGTATTTATTAGTTTTAGATCTTCAATATATGTCGATCTATATTAAATCTTATATTATTAATTACAGACTTTGCTTCTTGATTGACAAAATATTGTACTTCAGATTTATACAGATATTTAGCAATCTCAAAAAAAATATTAATTTGGTTTTATTAATTGATATTATTTATTTCCACTTTTGTCTAGATCTGCTTGATAAAAAAATGTTCATAACAACAATAATCCCTATAAAATAACTAATAGAACTATTGTTATTCTCTTAAAAACGAATGGATGTTAGATAAAAATATAATAGAACAATTTTAGCCCGCTACTTCCCCTCCCCTACACAGAGAAAGAATCCTTGATAAACGAATGTATAGATCTACTAGATCTACTACATTTTATAATATTCCAATGATAGGCCTTTAGATCTAGACTTAAAATACCATGCTCAAAACTTCCTGAACATTAATCCATTAAACTCTTGAATCCATAACACCATACATTTGGAAATTCCCGAACGCGATAGTTTAAAAACACGCTAGTTCTTTCGATGTTACCTCTAGACTCTAGATTGTCTAGATATAAGACTAGTTCTCAAGTTAAATTTTCATTTATTTTTTACTTTTGAAAAATTGTAACTTTCAAACTACAATTTTCTCCATGTGGCCAACAAGCTAGTAAAACTTTTCCCAGAGACATACATCAACTGTTAAATTTCTAGAAAAATCGTTAGAGCAGTTTTTGAGATCCGCGGTATGCATCCAGGTTCCATGCATGCAGGTTCCAGAAAGTTACATAAAATTCTGACTTGAATAAAAGGTATCTATATATATAATTCTGTTCATGGCTAGGGAGTTTGGACAAGAAGTAAAAGAAAGATTACTCTTTTATTTCTGCAAGTTGGACTAGAGTAAACCTACGAAAAAAAGAGGGGGGGGGGGGAGAACAAGTAGTATTTACCCGTTACAAATGAGCAAATACGGAAATTTAAGAGTTTGTATTAGAACATAAATTCGTCTACGTACTACTACGTACAGAACTACTTTACGAGCGTTGCGCGTAGCGAAGTCTTGCAGTATATCATAAAAATTGTAGTTCCTACATAGATCACGCTCAATAGCAATAATTACCAAATGTTTCCATCTATCTACGAGAATTGTTGACCTCAAGTAATTCTTCATTAGTTTGAGGTGCGAGAAGCTTCTTTCAATAGATTCCACAATTACAATTATGTTGGTTTAAAAAAAACCTATGGGTCGAAATTGCGGATAAAAAATCGTTTCTGGTAGCTTTAGCAGCTTCGGTAACGATCATTAAAATAGCTTTGTTGTCCTAGATCCAAGGTAAGAAATAAAAGGTTAAATTTTCGTGCTTCTTCGTCCACAGCAAGTAAGAGAATTAGTGATGTGTCAGGACCTTTAGGACTATAAATATAAATATATATAATGTTTAACGATTTTCGCGAATATTCTTTATTGTTTGAAAAAGGATTTTTTCAAACCAAACTTAACTGAAACAATTGTAGAAAAAAGTAATGTTTAACAGAAGGTATACTTAAATAATACAATCCTGGTGAAGACCAAGATTTTTTATTTCGGGATTTTTGGGCGCCACTGAGTCCACTCAGCTCTAATGGGTACCTGGCATTAGTTGGGGAAAAGTAAAGGCGGTTGGTCGTTGTGCTGGCCACATGACACCCTCGTAAACGTAGGACACAGAAACCGATGACCTTTACATCTGTTGATGTGTGTTTTATATAGGTTGCACCACTCGGTGTTTAGGAGTAACATCCCTTGTAACTTGTTGTCAACCAAGATGGCCATTAAACAGCTGATTTGTTGTATTATAATTTATACCTAGAGTTGTGTTATTATTCGTTCATGTTAATTAACATTATGGCAGCGGTAACAAGAGTTATAGTTAGGTTTATATGGGTGATGTAAATCTAGTTAAATTAAATAGATCTAAAGTGTAGATCTAGAGTATAGAGAAACTCGGGGTTATTCAGTTACGCCAGTTACGGTATTCTAGATCTAATCTAGATAGATCTAGTTAAGTCTAGTCTAGATAGTTGATATACTTTAGTCAAGTTTTCATTGAAGATGGCAGAAGGTCAACTTAAAGCAGCAAAGGAATTAAACGTGATAGATGGTAATGTCAGTGAAAATTTTCGCCAATGGAGAAGACTAGTCGAATTGTTTCTATTAGCAATAGGAGCAGAAGAAAAACCTCATATCAGACAAAAAGCAATAATACTACTACACTGTGATGGACCTCAGGCCCAAGAGATTTGTGAGCAATTGCAGTATGATGAGAATAAAGAATGACCCACAAATATAAATAAAGAAATCGCATGAGTATTGCAACCCTAAAAAAAATGAAGTTCTGGAAACTTTCAGATTTGGAATATAGAAAAGGTGTCGTCATGTCATATGTTCATAACGCAGCTGAGAGCTCAGGCTGAAAAATGCAATTTCAAGGAAAAGGATAGCATTATTAGAGACAAGATTGTATTTTCCGTGGAGAAAAGACTGCAAAAGAGATTATTTAATCACAGTGTCACGATCATCAATGGTGCTAGATGTCACGTTGAAGATTATCTTGATCTATATTGCACAATCAATGATCGTGGTTGCCGAGGATTCAGAAATCGTCAGTTGATAAGATGATCATTTAAAAGTTGCTAGTTGATAAGATGATCATCTAGAAGTTGCCAGTTGATAAGAGGATCATCTAGAAGTTGCTAGTTGATAAGAGGATCAAAGTATGTTATTATTAAATTCAATGAAGAAACTTCTCTTCGACAAATACAAATACTTTAATTCAGAACTTGGAAATATTCACAAATAATTACACGATGATCTCACACTAAAGAAGTGTATAGAGATATGTCAAACTTATGAGCAAACTGCAAAAGGATTAGCAGAGATAAAGAAACAGTTGTTAGGGTAGATAAGGTAGAACAAAAGAAAAACGACAACATAGACAACCTAAAAGATTGCTGGTTTTGTGGAGGCAGACATCCAGGGAACAGAACATCATGTCCAGCTTGGGGCAAAATTTGCAATAAATGCAAACGTAAAAATCATTTTTCAGTTAAGTGCGAAACTAAGAATAAAATACATATGCATAATGCCATGGATGAATTTGACCAAGAGGAATACTTAAACTCAATAAATGCGTTGAACATCAATAGGGACAGAATGACAGCAGTATTCATGATAAATGGTCAACAAATAATATTTTAACTGGACACAGGAGCTGATGTTAACATTATATGTAAGAAATATGTTTAAAAGACACAAATTAAAAAGACTGTTCAAACGTTAACAATGTGGAATAATTTCAAATTAAAAACAGAGGGCATAGCTAACTTAATAATAACGAATCCTAAAAACAAAAAGAACTATTTGGTAACATTCGCAGTTGTAGAGAACCATTATCAATGTTTATTAGGTCGTAAAACATGCCAAAGTTTAAGTCTGATCACATTAAATGAAGATACATTCATATTACAAGTAAACACAATGGATTGTGATCTGGTGAAACATCATTAACAGTCAATGAGAACATAGCTCCAGTTGGTATCACCTTGTCGTAACATACCATTTGCATTTCAAAAGAAAGTGGAAGCAGAAATAAAGACATTAGTAAAAAGAAAAATATTAATTCCTGAAAATGAACCAACAGATTGGGTCAGCCAGATGGCTGTGGTTCAAAAGCCAAATGGGGATTTAAGGATTTGCATAGACCCAAGACATCTAAACACTGCTTCAAAAAAAAGAAAATTTTAAGTAACCAACTTTGGAAGCAAAAATATTTTCTAAATTAGACGTAAAGGAGGCTTACTGGCATGTACGTCTAGATGAAAAGTCTAGTCTACTAACAACAATGATCACACCATATGGGCGCTACAGATGGTCAAGACTCCTTTTTGGACTAAGTGTAAGTGGAGAAATATTCCAGAAGAAGTTAACAGAAGCATTGTTAGGATTAGAAGAATGCATTAATGTGGCTGATGATATCGTGATGGTGGGATGTGGTCAGTCCAAAGAAGAAGCAGAAAAAGATCACTGAAGAGATTAAGAGAGAGAGAGAGAGAGATGCAAGGAGAAATGCATTAAATTAAATTAAACGAAAACAGTAGAGAAACAAGACCAGATAAGTTTCATGGGACACTGCATAAAGCCTGACATAAAGAAGATCAAAGCTGTTCTGGAAATAAAGAAACCAGAAAATAGCCAGAAAGCAAGAAAATTATGTGGAATGGTGCAGTATTTGTCAAATTTTCTGAACAATCTAGCCGAAGTGTCTCAACCATTAAGAGAACTAACAAAGAAAGACTGCAATTTTAGATGGACTGAAAAATGTGAAGGGGTATTCAACTAGATAAAAACAATGATTACTAATACTCCAGTCCTTATATTATACAACCCCGACAAGAAACTTGAAATACAAGTGGACAGTAGTCAACATGGACTTGGAGATGTACTAATGCAAGAAGGACAATCAATAGAATTTGCCTCTAGAGCATTGACACCAACTGAAAAACGGTGGGCTCAGATTGAAAAAGAACTACTTTCCGTAGTTTTCGGGCTAGAAAGATTAAATCAATATACATTTGGAAGTCATGTCATAATAATAAATGATCATAAGCCACTTGAAAACATCTTAAGGAAGCCTCTAAACCAGGCTCCAAGAAGATTACAAAATTTAATGTTAAGGAGCAATCGTTATGATTTCTCATTTCAGTGGGTAGAAGGAAACAGTTTACACATTGCTGACACATTATCACTACTGTGCAATCATGAGGAGAAGCAAGATGAAGTTTTAACATATGCCAGACACAAGTTGTGGACATACCGGATCGGTTATTAGAAAGAATAAAACAAGAAACAGACTTAGATGACACATTAAGTAAATAATCAAAGCAAATTATGAATGGATGGCCTCAAAGGAAAAAGGATTTAGACAACACGATAAAACCATATTTTGATTTTGCTGATACTTTAGGACTTAGTAATGGAGTAATTTTGAAAGTATAAAGGGTAATCATACCTTTCAGTATGTGTCAAGAAATGAAGAAAAACATACATACAGCCAATAGCGGATCCAGAACTTCGGAGTGGGGGGACGATTTTTTTCCAAACCCAAACATTAACGCCCAGTAAACCCTAACCCTAAGCATAAACGCGCTTACAGTATATATATATATATATATATATATATATATATATATATATATATATATATATATATATATTAGAATGTTAAAAAAAAGTAGTGTTTCTCAAAAAAAGTTATGTTGAGGCCCTTCTCTTGACAGCTAGGGGGTCTGGGGGAGCTCTGTAAGCTCTCCCAGTGGGGATCGGGGCGAAGCCCCGACGCCGAAATCGTTTTTTTTGCTTTCTTCACTGCAGATGCCTGGTTGGGATGGATGCCTGGTCGTGCGGTTTGCGCGCTGGACTGTCGATCAGATTTATCGATGGTCCAGGGTTCAAACCCTGCCCGCTCCCATCCCCCGTCGTCCTGCGGGAGGTTTGGACTAGAAAGTAATTATCTTCAACTTCGAAGGAACATCCGAAACATGTAAAACAAACAAGAACCGCATTCTCCTGACATCCATAGCTCATTATTTATCCTATCAAATAAGGATCTTTTGAATCTTTTTACTTGAAAATATTCTAATATAAATTTATAGGCCCTTAATACATTGCAAATACAGCCGATTTGTTCCTTGAAAAATAGGATACCTCACATTATTTCAATTAAGGCTTTGAGGATAGCAGTCGAAAAAAAATTATTTAAAAAAAAAACATCAGCCTTCCCTAGATAGCTAGGGGGTCTGGGGGTCTGAGGCCTTTCTCTTGACAGCTAGGGGGGTCCGGGGGTCAGAGGCCTTTCTCTTGACAGCTAGGGGGTCTGGAGGAGCACTGTAAGCTTCCCCAGCGGTTTTCTTGCATTCTTCACACGCATTTTCCTGACATCTACAGCTCATTATTCATCCTATTAAGATAGGAACTTTTGATTAATGTTTTACTTGAAAAATATTCTAATATAATTTTACAGGCTCTTACTACATCGCAAATACAATCGATTAGTTCTTGAAAAGATAAGATACTTCACAGATTTAGATTAAGACTTTGAGTAACGCCGCCGAAAAAACATTATTCTAAAAATAATATTTTTTTAAAAAAAGCTCCTTTGTGATACATTTTGTTCAATAGGCATGTTTGTAATTTGATTTGTTACAGAAGGAGGAGAAATTAAGTGAACCAATTAGATTTTACTCTAAATTTTTTGCATTTTTAGTATTCAAGCAACAATTGTGATTTATTGTCCCAATTTTTTTTTTACAACAGAAAAATATCAGTTTGAGTAAAGGTTGAAAAGATGACTAGGAAAATAATATTTGGTTTGAGAACTCATTTCAATTGTTTCTCTTATAATGAGAAATTTCGTATGAATTCTAAATTTTCCAAAACAAAGTCTTTCTTAAAATAACTAAGATAAATTCGTATACAATGACATAAACTCTATCGCCCCATTTGACTTTTCTGTTTTAAAACGTCATCTTTTCATCTGGAAAGGGGAGAGGGCGGTAGAGTGAAAATGTTAATCCTCGCTCATTTTTATAATTTCTGCTAATGATTGCATTTGGCATTAAGGAATAGGGGGTGGGGCAACTCATTCAATTTACAGCATATACATTATATTAGTGACACTTTTTTATATTTCTTAACTAAATACAAAAAGAAACAAGTATTGGTTTTGTCCGATGGGGTTAGGGTTAGGAACTACCCTTTTTAATTTAATATTTACTTATGATAAAATTTGAGATCAGATCGTGTGTCCAACATTATATACATTATATACAAATGGATTAAAACATCAATATATACCTTTTTTTATATAGATATTCAACTTATTTTGGTCAAAAACTATGATTTCTCCATAAAAATAGGACCGCCCCCCCCCCCTCAGAGGTCTAGAGTGGGGAGAGCAGCAAAAGCATTCGCCCCCCCCCCCCCCTCCACCTCAGGGAATAGGCTAAGATACCAGAAGTGTAGCAACATAAAATAAAAATGATATTGTAATTGAACTAATTTTGTTCACAAACTATGATTTCTAATTAAAAGTAGGACCGCCCCCCCCCCACTCAAAGGGTTTAGGTTGGATGGGCTGCAGATGTATTTGCCCCCCCCCCCAACCCAATTGCCTAACAGGGGAACGACATAATATAAAGATCGGTTAAAATATCAATAACAAGTTTTAATTATATAGATATTTAATTGATTCCGTTGACAAGCTGTGATTTCTACAAATAAATTGGACCGCCCCCCCCCACTCGAAAGTTTATGGTGGGGGGGGGGGCGACATTGATGCCATCGCCACCTCTCCGTCCCACCAAATCGGCCAACATACTAAAGGGGGGTGAAATAATCTAAAAATAGGTTGAAATATAAATAATTAATATATATTATTAATATAACTAATAAATTCGTTTGCAAATTGTGTGATTTCTTTACTAAAAGTCGTCCGTCGATCGTCCCTACCGCCCCCCCTTGGATCCGCCGTGCACACAGCACACATTGCATATGATGGAATGATGAGGAGGGCCCGACAAACGATATTCTGCCCAGGCATGGCTGATGAAATAAGGCAGATGGCAGAGACATGCATTGCTTGTCAAGAATGAAAACCTATGAACCAGAGAGAAACACTTATACAACATGATGAAGGAAATGTTCCATGGGAAAAAGTTGGAGCTGACCTGATGGAAATGGATGGAAGACAGTATCTAATAACTGTTGATTATTACTCTAATTTTTTTGAGTATGATTATCAGTCAACAACAACATCACAAGATGTGATTAGAAAATTGAAAAGACAATTTGCTTGTTTTTGGTGACCCAAAAATGTTATATTTTATAATACAGACGTTACTTCAAAAAAAGATGATTACGTCCTACGCGTCATGCATTTAGTCATGCATATTAACCAATGACTTAAATTTTGCCAAGTCACTGGTTTTCCTGGCTAGCTCAAGCAACCCATTCCATGCTTTAATAGCACTAGGGAAGAAGGAGTATTTGTACAAATTTGTCCTAGCATAGTTTTGTGTCTTCAGAGTATTTTATTAAATTTTGTTTTTGTATTTGAAGATTATGGTTCAGTGTTTTATGTATAATTGTTACTTTACTTTTAAGTCTTCTGTCCTGAAGGCTTTCTAAATTTAGTGATTTTACTAAAGGTGTTACTCTAGTCAAATGTGAATATTCGTTTGTTATGAATCTCACTGCTCTATTTTGTTAGTAACAGATGGCGGCCCACAGTTTACTTCAAATGAGTTTTTGAGATTCACAAGGCGATGGAACATCACTCACATCAGATCAGATCCTGGTTATTCGAGAGCAAATGGGAAGGCTGAAGCTGCTGTAAAGATAATGAAGAACTTAATACTGAAAACTAAACGTAATGGTGATGATCCATATGAACTTTACTGGAACTCAGAAACACACCTCGGCAATGTACTGGATTTAGCCCAGCTGAAATGTGCCTCAAAAGAAGTCCTCGGACATTGATTCCCAGCACTTCAAAGTGTTTAAGTGAACATGTTGTAGCTGAGAAGAAAGAGAATTACAAACGACAAGTAAAAAGACAATATGATAAGCAAGCTCAGGATCTACCAAAACTCCTTCTAGGGCAAACGATTTATTACCAAAACCTAGGTCAAACAGGATGGTATCCTGGAATAATCACGGAACAACTATCACCAAGATCTTATAAGATCAAGGGAGATAATGGAGGATTCTACATACGCAACAGATTTCATATTATGCCAAGGAAAACTATTTTGAAAGACACTGATGTATATGATGGGAATGTCTTAGATGATGATGATGATGATGATAATGAAAGGCCAGATTTTTATGATAACTGTTCTCAACATGCAGCACAGTCTGAAGTAGTTTCTCATGTACCAGAAAATAATTGTGATAGTAATAAGCCAGCAAGAATTAGCACTCGAGAAACTAATAGACCTTTGTAGCATAGGGATTATGATATGTACTAAGAATTTTTATGACAATATTAATATGCATGTTGAAATATTTATTCTATACTAGACATATATTACCCGAGGCCCTCGGTTTTTTTGTTTGCGTATAACTGTCGATGAGTCACTGAGAGTGGTTTGTAAACAATTAAACGAAATAATATGTTATAAGTAAAGCGAATGCGTAAATGTAAAAAATAGTATGAATAATGCTATCAAAATAGATAATTGACTTGAATCCATTTTTTCAAATAAAAACATTTGCTTGTAGGCCTACATATATTTGATTAACATTTGAAATGAATAGACTTAATTTTTTATGTTCATGTGTTAAAGAATAAAGTAGATCTTGTGTTAGACATAGATCTTGATCTAGATCTAGACTAGAGTTAAATATTGGCTTGGAGAGTTCATTTTGCACGTTGAAAATATCATATCTAAACACACTCAAACAGTTTTAGTTCTTTCTTACCTGACTAATACCTCTTTCATTGAAACTGCGTCACACACCGCACTGCTAGCAGTTCATGCCCCTGATTGTGGCTATCAGCACTCGGTTTATTATAATCGGCTGTTGTTCACTGGACGAGGGCGGTGGAGCCCACACAATGACAGCGACTGGTAGTCTAAACAGGCGCACATTCAACATTTTTTATTAGTCAAGTATTCACACAAGATATGTCTGCAATTGAATACACTCTCACGTGTCAAATATAAATATAAAACACGTCAATTATATAAATTTTTTGTGAGTCCCATTTAAACAGAAGACAAGTCTTCAAGTGTCAAACTTCTTTGAGTAAAATATGAACAGTAAACATATCTGCAATTAAATAGTCCTATATTTCTTTCTATGCTTTTATTTTTCTTTTTTTTTTCTCAGTTCTTTTTTTAGCGGCCCCCGAAAGGGGAAAAGACGCTATTAGTTTTGTGTGGCATGTCTGTCCGTCCGTCCCAGTTAGATCTCAGAAACTAGAAGAGAAAATGAAAATCGGACATCATGATATTTTACATTATTAAAAGTTCTGATGCTACGGCTACTTTTTTCTTTTCAGAAAGTGAACCATGTAACTTTAAAAAATTATATATGCAAGCAGATTTTTTTTAAAATTACACTACTGAAAAACTTAAGGGGAGGTAACTTTTTTAAAAAAATGGTCATGGACTTCTTTTACAACTCAGCTTCATTCATAGATTCGCGCATTGTAAAAAAAAATTGCATCTAAGGTCGGTAGGTCACAATGGTAAAAGTGTCAATGTCCATATATTAACAAACTCATTAAATAGAATACTGATTCAAATGTTGTTTTTTAAAATAAATTTTGATACGAAATTAGTTTTAGTTATAAGTTTAAAAAATAGCAAACTACTTTTATAGAGTGCACTTTTGACATATCCTTATTATAGGAGCCTACACTTGACAGTCTAGAGAAGACTAAATAGAGCCCAGATCTAGATATATTTAATAATATTTATAATATATATATAATAAATGTATTGATAATTTGAACAAAATTTTATTTATTCAGGCAATAACTTATCTTCTGACAGATTAGGGGTGCAGATTTATTTATTATTTAAATAATGCTATCAAATATAGAAATGAGTCGGATTCGAACAGCATAGTTCAACATTGACCGGTAACAAAAGGCCTACTATTCATGATCATAACATTGGCCTAGGTCTAGTAATTTGAAGATTAATCATGTAAATTCATACGAGTTCTAGCTGGGTTATAGTAGATTCTATATCCAGATTCTATATCTAAATCTAGATTTAGATCTAGACTTGGTTTGACTTAGATCTAGATTTAGATCTATTTCTAGACCTAGACTTAGATCTTGAATCTAGATTTAGATCTAAAACTAGGTCTAGATCTAGCTAGATCTATGTCTAGTTTGTAAGACGAATGACATGGAGATTTATTTTTATTTGCGAGGGGAAAGTCTTATGTCATTTGTACATAATTGTAGCTTAAAGTAGGTCAAGAATTTTTTTTTTTCGTTTTGCCAATTTATCTAATTTTGTTAGAAGAATAAATGTTTTTTAGTTTCTCTTTATTACATGTAACATTCTATTAAGTTTGAATGTATGGATAAGGTTAATAATTATTATTTAAAACATATAAGTGTACGCTAAATGATTTTATAGAGATGCTGTGGCTGAGGGGTAAAAGTCCCGTGTTCGAATCCTGGTGAAGACTCTAGGTGGACCACTCCCGGGGCCGATTTTCAGTTTGTGTTTCCATACAAACTGTCTTTGTAACCTTGTTTCTTTCTGTGAAACATTTCGTATTTTTTCTTACACTACAACCAAGTCATATTTAATTGTATTCATTTTTAGCAGCCCCCGTAAGGGGGAAAGCCGCTCTTAGGTTTGTGCAAAATGTCCGTCTGTCCGCCTGTCACACTCTGATCTGGAAAACTAGAAGAGAAATGAAAAATCTTATTTCACCATTTGTTGTGGCTTGCAAAGTTTAGGTGCAACGACTACTTTTTGTTTTCGATACAATATTAATTATGTAAGCATTTTTTTCCATAAAAATACACCGATTCTAAAACAATACATAAATGTAAGGAAGATTATGTTTACAATATATTAACAAAGAAAGATTATTTTGTGTGTTTTCAGTATCAAATATAAATATAAGTTTCCTGCTCATTTCATTCCCGCTCATTTCATCCCCTGTCACTTCATCCCTTAGTCATTTCATCCCCGGTCATTTCATCTGCTGGACATTTCATCATCTAATCCATCAAATAATAAGTGTAAAAGGTATGAAATTAACAATATTTGATACATTAATTTTAATTTAAATGACAAAAGGAATTACAACTTAATAAAAAAAAGAATAAAATATATTGTCATTAAAAATATAAAATTTAACATCTTTAGGTATAGAGCTAATGTAGGAATTGTTTTTGCGTGTTAATTGAAATCAGTCAGATGAGCTTTTGTTTGTAGGCACAGAAGACGTATTGCTGTACATCGTTGGTAATTTCTTGGCCAGTGTGTGGCGTATTTCTTAAAGTCAGCGTTTATTAGAATAAATAAAACGTTATATCCATGTTTGAAATTGCACGCCCATATTTTCAAAAAACGTTTGACAAATAAAGATAAATTGAAAATGGCCTTCAAGAGATAAGTTCTCAGCGGCAGGATTATAAGTATTCTAATCGTTCTCATTTCTCAAAAGATTTCCACTACTTTAACCACACAGTGACCACACCTTGGACTTTGTTGATAAGTTATGAGCGCAGAGCGGCATAATCAGGAATTTCTAAACGTACTTCTATGTTTACATCACGCAATATGCGCAGGATAATATTGACATCTCTACAACAGACAGGAAAAAATTAATTACATATACAATAGATCTACTTATATACCTATATTATTTATTATCTCAACAAGTATGATGAGAGTAGGGTGAACACTATAAACATCATAATTGTATATCCAAAATATATTAAAAGTATTCTAAATATTCATATTGTATGAAATGAGTGCTTAAAGACAAAACCCGAACAACTCAATTACACAATGACTAAGAAAAAAAAAATAATTCGGATGAAATGACCGGGGATGAAGTGAGCGGGGATAAAATGACCAGTCACCCAATATTAGTAAACTGTATTTTATTACAACAATAGATAATAACATTAAAAGAAAACATTAATATTTGTTTATAAGGGCTAAAAATGCACTTTGTATGTAAATATTATGCACATTTTTTAGAATGTACTTTTTATGCAGCGACTTTCGTACAGTAGTGTGACGGCCGCGACAAAACTTAGTACTAAACTCAATCCCTAAAAATTTTTAAATAATCAGATTTTATTTATTTTTTGTTAAGTGCCCCCATCAGGATAAATGCCGCTCACTTTTGTGCGTTTTGTTTGTTGGTCGGTCTGTCCGTCACGTTTGAATGGAAAAATACAATAAATGCTATTGAAAATCTGACTTAACCTTTAATGTTCTTTTCGAAACATTGTAATAGTTTTAAGTATCTATAATAGATTATTCCGGATGTTTTTGTGAAAAACAAATGAATGTTTATTGTTTGTTTACTCTTCTAACTTATTACTTTTAATTTCCGTGCTTCAGCGTTGCAAAAACACATAATCAATCATATGCTGTTCCGGGTTGTTGTTCTGAAACGTAACAGAATTTATTTTTTTTTTGGTAAAGAATGTTCCGGATTTTGTTTTGAAAAAGAAATCGACCTACATTACTTTAATTTTTTTATTAATTTTTTCCGAATTTTATATGAAAAATCTACTAACGCCAAAATAACTGTTTGAAATCCCTCTTTTTAATACATATAACAAATAGCCTTCTTATTTACGAAAATAGGTTGTTCCGGATTTTTTATGAAAAACATTTAACTCTATTTATGTAAGTTTCACTAGGCCGTGTGACATAGTGGATTTTTTTTCCTTTGACTTCATGTGGAGTTAATTCTTTAAATAAAATGCTAAAAAAATCGGTGCACCAATGTCTATGAACCCTCGACAGCTTGCTCGTATTGATAAATACATTTTTAGTCTAACTAGGCGTGTGACCTAGGGGATTTTTTTCCTTTAACGTCATATGGAATGAATTCTTCAAAAGAAATGTTAAAAGAACTCGGTGCATTTATGTTTATTAAACCTCGTCGTATTCTCGTATTAAAAAAGTCACAAGCTAGATTTAGATCTAATCTAGATTTTTTACACTAGATCTAGATTTTTAAACTAGATTTAGATTTATATTCTAATTAAAATCATTGTAGATTCTAGATCTAGAATTTCTAGGTCTAGATTAGAATGATATACACTAGATAAAGTTCTATAATTTCTATTTCTAGAATTTAAGTGTAGATTTTTATTTCCAAATGTCTAGATCAATATTGCAATGTTATAAAATACTAAAACTAATCTACTTATTTTAAATTTAATATTACATTCAGTCTATTAGATTTTCTAGGCTTTTTTGTTACATAAATCTTATCTAAATTACATTTACATTATTCCACATTTATATTATAGATCTAGATCTAATAGATATAGATCTTAAGAGTGCTAAATCAGAAGTTTAGTTTAGGTAGATTTACATCCTCATTCTTTTTCCATTTAAATGAAAATGCCAATAGCTCTGTTGGTAACTGTGCTGTAGGCCTACAATCAAGATATCTATTCCTTTCTTCTTTTTTTTCAATTACAAATCAATGCTGAAAGATTATCTAAAATCGATCATCTGACATATTGTACGAATCCGGTAGTTCTCATGTGTAATATCTCTCATTATCAATAACATGCTATTAGTTTGTTATTAAGTTATTAAGTTAACCGCAATGCCTGATCGTGCGGTTAGCACGCTGGACTCAGTGTTTCTACGGTCCCAGATTCATACTCTGGCCGCTGCCATCCCCGTCGTCCAGAGGGAGGTTTGGATAAGGAAGTAAATTATCTCTAGCTTTGAAGGAACATCCGAAACATGTTAAACATTTTACAGAAAAAAAAATTTTACAACGTTAAATGAATTTGTGAAACATTATTACTTTTGACAATCATAACAAAATAACGTCTTGCATATTTCTTCATTGGAGGCCGCCTCTGTAATCTTGTTTCGTTTATATGATCTATATACGAGCTGTACTACTGAAGAATATAAAAATATTCCGACCAAAAAAAAACTTATACAAACAATATCAAACGTTGCGTATCACGGATATATATATGTATATATATATATATATATATATATATATATATATATATATTCTTATCATATATTACTTATACTTATATATATTACTTCAAAATAGAAGATAATGATGTCCTTTGTATGTGTATATCTAGACATGCATGTTAATCAATCACTTAAACCCTGCTAAGTCGTTGGTTTTCCTGGCTAATTCAAGCAACATTTTTAATTTCAAGAAGGAGCACTTGTACGAATTTGTTCTAGCACATAAATATATATGTACTATCCTAACATTACCCGCGGCCTGCGGGTCTAAGTTTGTGTTTACTAATCTAGTGGATTTAATTTTGTTGTCCTATGACTTTGCTAATGATCCTTTTACAGATATAAGGAACTAATTTATGTAATAAAAAATGGTTTTGAAACACAAATTTGAAGGTTAATTTTATTAAATAATAAATCAATGGACCTTCTTTTGTATTTTCATGTGTCAAAATAAAAACTATCTGCGCAAATAGTATTTCTTAAAATTAGATCTAGATCTAAATCCTTTCGATCTTTTCTCATGTCAACATTGTAAACATGGCCTAGATTCATAAATACTATAACTTTAATAGAGTCGGTCAACTTAATTTTTTGGGGGGTCTTAAGTTTCTTTTAGGGCTACAATACATACACTACGGTCTAAGTTAGTACCCATGGAACGTTCCTGCCAAGTTTTATTAAGATTGGTCAAGCGGTTTTGATTTCTATTCGTCACATACATACATACATACATACATACACACATACACACATACATACATACATACATACATACTTTATGCATTATAGTATAGATAGTATAGATATTGCTTTTAAGCATATTATTTAGCAATTAATAATGTTTTATTTATTTCGCAAGCCGACAAATAGGCTTCACACTTGTTTAAACCCACTCTTAGTGTAACCAAGAAATGACTATTTGCTGAAGCTAACAGATTTTCAGAGAGAGACATGAAACTATGACATGCTAATTACATTTTATTTATTACTACCACGCAACAACCTGTGGCTATATTTGTATTTCAATGACCTCCTTTTGTTGTGACAGTTTCTGTATTTTTTGTGTGTTCTAATTAGTATAACGTTTTCGTATTAATATATAGCTGAAACTAAACAAAAAGAACTGTTTAGCCAGTTCAGATTACTTTGAGTTGATGCTGCAAGCAAGAAACAAGCCATCTTAATTGATCCAAAAGTTTGTAGATTTTGACTTGAAAAAAAATGTTTGTGAGGTAATGCCAACAGGTGGGTGGATACATTTTAGGTGTTTAAGGAATTCAGTGTTTCTTAAACTGTGAGGTGCGGTACGCAAACTCAAAGTAGATGCGACGTCCTGACAAAAGGAGGGTTAGGGCGAAGCCGGTCAATTTATACTTATTCAGAGTTGAAGATAGATTACTTCCTAGTCCAAACCTCCCGCAGGACGAAAGGGGATGGGAGCGGGCAGAGTTTGATAAATGCAAACGACAGTCCTGGCAGCCATCCGTAGTGGCGGGTGAATACTACTTGTTCTCCCCCCTCTTGTTTTTTCGTAGGATAACTCTATCCGCAGAAATAAAAGAGTGATCTTTCCTTTACTTCTTCTTCTTCTCGTCCAAACTATTGAGCCATGAAGAGAATTATATATATATAGATTTTATGTATCATTCTTGCCATAAGGTATACGGTTTGTGATGTGTGGCTGAGTGACATGAGTTGCTTGGCTATTTATCCCTAAATGCAGGACGGACACCTGCTTTCATATACCTCCATGGACGCCCGCAGGATTTTTTGCAGGGGGTGCAAGTTGCCGCCTATGACTCAAAGTCGTAGCTTCAGAATTTTTTTATTACAAAGAATATTAAAGAAAATATTAAAGAAAAGAACTGATGCACCTCGCATCCCCCCCCCATACATATATATGCCTTATTAAGTTCATTGTAAATAATTGTTTCATGAAATTAGGAAAAAAAAACTAACATATGAACAAACTCGGCATCCCAACGGTCGATCATACCATAAATGCAAACGCTGCCGAAACTGTAAATAATTTTACTACTGAATCGCTTCTTAGTCTTGCATCGTTTAAGGATGTAGACAAAACAAGTTGAACTGAGCATTAATTATTGCTTGAAAAGCGAGACGTTAATAAAGAAACTAACGAACAAAGTTACGTAATGTAAAGCTGTGTTCTGTAATAAATCCCAATATCCAAACATGTGCTTTTTGCTCGGTGTGTCGGTCGACTGCAAATTATCGGCAGTACCAACTCAATACCCGGTACCAAGTTTGTCTGCCAGCAGTCTCCCCTTCTTCAAGATGCCATCCCTGAAGTTTTCCTCAACATGGCCAAGTTGGTATTTGATTATGTCATTAATGTGACCTCTGATGTGCTGTTGAGCGGCCACTTTTGATAAGATGGACAGACTGCAACATCACGGAAACTGGTTCATGAAAAGATGAATAATTGACAATTAAAAGATACATCAGAAACGCATGAGCACGGACTTCACATAAGCAGTTTGTTTGGTTTCACTTACAGCCGTTATTCTAAAATACTTCAAACAGTCCAAGATCTTCTCAACGTAGTGACTTAAAGCGAGAAGGAATTCGTAATTCTCAGTCCATCGTGACTCACTCAAAAGATGTCAATTGAAAACCAACGCTCTTGCTATGGACTGGAAGATATAGATAATCTTCTTGATGACACCAGCAGCATTACGTACATCTGAAACGTCATTCAGACAAGTTTAAGTCTGTGGGAGCTTTAAGATATTTTTCACAAATCCTTGCTCGAACACAGTTTTGAATGTTACTCATCACGAGGCAGCCATCGTAGCCTTGGCCGAGTAGTTTGTCCATGTGAAAAATGTACATAATGTATTTGCTGACAATGACGGTAGATACAGGCAGTGCGTCTCTCAACAACAATTACAAAACAAATGAATTCTTATCGAGTACAATCGCCATCAACAAATGCAACGCTCCAACAGATTTGTTCAGTGCCTGAGATATCTTCATTTTATTAAAACGCTTCTTCCATGCTCCGTAGATAAAAATCAACGTTTTGACTAAGATGGTATGGGAAAAACTTTCTTATATCACTTCTATCGTAAACTGGTGGACGTGTTTAACCTGCTATTATATCGAGCGCTAACACTGACCGCAACTCCGCAAGACGTAAGTACATTTCCCAAGATGACTTCACTCTTCAATCTTGTTCAAAGAAACTTTCACATGCATCAAATAGAAAGACGGCTGGCAAGAAGTTTTCCTCCAAGACAAACAAAAAAAAACGTCTATCATATTCTAGGCCTTTACTTAATATAATGATAACTATTAATTGGGTGCAAATGAAAACAAATCGTTACGACTAACGTGCAATAGAATATTGAATTTCAAGCGTACATGGTCGGACATGAACTACAGTCCTTATTAACTTGATTTCTATGTAAGCACTACATGTTAAGTTGCTTCCTGGCAGAAGATAATTGATTTGAAGGTGTAAAAAACTGGCTAAAATTTGGCTAACAATAATTCAGAGGGGTGCACGTGAATGGTCAATTCCTGATAAGCCTAAGCGAGTCTACTATAACTGTAGTTCAGTCACCAGTGGAAGCACTACTTGTTCAGATGCTACTTAGATTTTTATTGATCTGATGGTGCAAAAAAAAAAAAAGGCTAGAATTAGGCTAATCAAAATCCAGGGGGTGCAAGTGCACCACCTTGCACCCCCTTCGGGCGCCCATATGTACCCAACCTCCACCACCGTCTCCCCCACCGTGCAACCAAAAAGTTTGGACTGTAGCGCTCTGGGAATGCTATAAGCATGTAAGTTGCACTATAAAAGAAATGTTATTCACAGTTAAAGTATTACAATGTGTCTCTATATATTCATCTTTTTTATTTTGTACCTTAATAATGCACAGACTCATACAAATACAATGGTTGGTTGAAAAAAATGTTAATTTCCAAAGATATGTTTGGTTATTGTGTTTTGAGTGTTTTATAAATTGTTTACACTTTAATTGCGGAGATCCGTGTAGGTAGCTTGTACTTTTTTGACAAGGCTAATAGAGTCTACAATAAGATGGTGGGCTAATGTTTAATTAGGTCTATTGATTCATTAAAAGTTGTTCATGTTTGTAAAGAAATGTAAGTCAGCGACGTAAGTGATGTCAAGTTTTTTCCCCTTTCTTGCTGTAAGCTGAGTTACGTAAGATGTGTCAAGATTTTTTCCCTTTGACGTCATTCGAAAAGTTTCCATTCTTAAAATATATTAAGCCAGAATTGTTAGCGGTCCCCGAAAGGGGAAAAGATGCTATTAGTTTTGTGCGAAATGTCTGTCCGTCCGTCCCGTTTAGATCTCGTAAACTACAAAAGATATTGAAAATCCGACATCACAATATTTTAGACCATTCAAATTTCTGATGCAACGGCTACTTTTTTTTTTTCTGAAAGCGAAAAATCTAATTTTTGAAATCAGTTATGCAATCAGTTTTTTAAAGAGAAAAAGCTAATTAGTATGCATTATAAGTTAGACCTAATTTAAAATGAATAGTAATCTTGTAAACTTGCGGAATGTTATTTATTTCAAGTATGGGTAACACTAACGGTAGAAAGAGGTTGGGCCTTTTCAAAACAATCACATCAATTCTAAGACATCAGTTACGCCAGGGGAGGCGCAGTGGCTGAGTGGTAAAGCGCTTGGCTTCCGAACCGGGGGTCCAGGAATCGAATCTTGGTGAAGACTGGGATTTTCAACTTTGGAATCTTTGGGCGCCTATGAGTCCACTCAGCTCTAATGGGTACTGTCACAAACCGCTGTGAGCCCACACCCGTTTGTGTGTGTGTAAGCAGAACACCTGGTCAGAGCCAAGGCTTTGTATCTCCAATGATGCATGTGGACGTAACCACTAAGGTTATGCGTCACTGATGATGCAAGAGGACGTAACCACTGTGTTGCTGTGTAGTCCACGTGGGAGGGATTTTGTTCTGGAAACGAACGGACAGTTAGCGTGGATTTTGTAGAGCGGACGGTCGCATTTCCCGCTTCTGTTCGTCTTCCTAATATTGTACGAGAAACTTAAAGTGAAATCTAACGTTCATAGTCATTAGAGATCTTAGTTTAGTCGCCAGTTTTGTTGATGTACCTGTATGTAAACGTTTTATTTGGAAGATTCTATATTGTATGTAAATAAAGTTATACGCCTACGTTCTTCTAACTATATTCAGGTGTTTAGTTTTATATCTTAATTAAATAGACAAACACCAAAATCGCGACAGGGCTAAAGCCACCAAAGTTCCAGCGTCAACAGTCGGGCCTCCAGAATCACCCTAGACCACGACCAGTTCAAGCAGGCGCCAGCACACTGCTAGCGTCTTGTGACAATTTGGACACACAAATAAAATCAACCTACAAATAAAACCTGTCGCTCAAACCTTTGTAACTCTTCTATAATTTATAATTCTGCTATAGATCTACCTTGAAACACGTTCCAGCGAGTTTACACAAATGCTAGGCTCTCATACTCTCCCCAAATAACTTACTAACATTTTAAACGTTTATTTACAAGGGTCGTGGAGTCCTCTATTCTAAGCAGGGGTGGACTAGATGTCAAAATTTGCCTGGGCATTTCTATACGATCCGGCTTAAAGATTATTTGCCATATGATATACATCCTATTATTTATTGTACATATGGTCATTGGTTAATATGCATGAATAAATGCATGACGGGTAGGACGTAATTATCTTTTTTTTTTGAAGTAACGTCTGTATCATGTAAGATAAGAAGATAAGATAAAGTGAGTAAAGTATATCACTTGAAATTAGAAATTTCTAGTCGTGAAAAAAAATCATGCTACTATATATGCCTACATTAACATTTACATGATTTTCACATACAAGGCAACGAACTATTCTCTACCACTTCGTTTATGAATGTGTCCAAAAGTATTACCTGTAGAACCTTTTTATCAAAGCCCTTAACATGAAATCTTCCAAGTGTCTTGTGCCTTGATGCTTCTCATTCTATTCTTTACACAGTGTAATATGCAGTGACTTCTTTCACAATCTCCCTGTGTACAAGACAGCATCATAAAAGAACGCACTCTTTGAAATTACGTATTTGTAACAGCCATTATTGCATCATTTGCATATTCTCGTATTCGGTTTCCCTCCTGGCCATATTCTCAGGCATCTGGACCTCACTGTACGAATCCAACTCTTTATCCTCAACTTTTTTGTCTGCCAACTTCAATCTGCTGCTTTTTTAATAACTTGTAAATCCTGTTTGAGTGTCTACATTCTTGGAGTTACACACACACACAATGTTATATGCTCTCAAAATATTACGTCCACTTGTTTGAAGACAATTTAATAACCTATGTCACATGTCCAGGACACCAAATACTGTCAGGATTGTATTACATATACTGATGTAGGCTTTAACATTATTTCGGAAAATGCGTTAAATTACTAAAACACTGTAGAGTCTGTAAAAGATGTTTCTTTGAAATGTATCGTAATGTATCGTGTGTATGTATGTTATGTATCGTAATCATCTACTTTTTTGAAGTAACGTCTGTATTTTATAACATAAATCACGGCGCTCAGATGGCTTATTTTATAACAGAATATTATAAAATCTTGAGCAATTTAATGCGAGCCTTGGTGGAATACATGCGGCCCTACGGTGGTCCTAACGGTCCAATTGGGCTTTGTCCAGGTGCCCATACAGCCAGTCCGCCATTAATTCTAGACGTCATTATTTTCACTTCTTCTAGCCTCTCTTAACATGTCGTATTTCCTGTCTTATTCTATCTACCCTTTTGGTTCCGAGATTAATACTCAAATTATTATTAAATATGTATCTTAGCACAATAGGGACGCTTGTTTATACGAGCAAGAACCTGTAGAGTTTGGAGCTTGCCTTGGGGAAATAAATCGTGAAAGATTTAACAAGTTATGTGTTGGGTGGTCTAGATTATAATAGACTAAGAAATGTTTTTCTCTCTAGACCGCTGAGTAAGCTATGATGAATTTGAAATGAAAGTTTTGTATCGTTACAATTGACCTTACATGCTACTCTGATTTGTATCACTGTGCTGCGCGATGTAAGCCTCACGCGATATTTATAAATGGAGAAATTATTAAAATTTATGTTCAGATGGCTTTTTGACCTAATTCTAGCAAATTCTATTGCGTCTATAAATATTGACAGATTTTAAATTATTATTTAAGAGTCCTTTAGTTCCAATTGGGACATTTATACATGTATGCCAAGTTTGATCAAGATTGGTCAAACAGTGTTGAATTATATAAAAAAAAACATACATGCATACATTGTGCTTTATATATTAGACTATAATAAATCTGCCCTGCACAGGCACCTATGGTGCGTGTCAAGGTGGATACAATTTAACAAGGTTCCCCACTATGCAGATACTAATGCAGTAATGAACGACCGCAACTGAAACTAACTTTTAAGTACGCCAATGCAAGCGTTCAACAAATGTGTTCCACAAAACGTAGAATAACAAATCTGGCCAAACCAAACCACTAGTTTAGTGTACACAAGGAAACCAAGAAACAAAACATTAACGAGCAGGCGATAGTGCACACCAGCGGAGTATTGAACACTCGATAGGGATGAACTGTTGAAATGAATGTTGAGAAAGAGTGATTAAAAAGATAGTCTGGGGTTCTTGGGCTAAGGAAGGAAGAACCGTCCTTTGTGCTACCAGAGACCTGGATTGACACTGGGAAGGGTGTCGTGGGTCTGCATTAAGTTTGGCATAAAAGACTGGTTGAACTAGGGACTAGACGCCGTGTGTATTGATGGCCTAAAATCATTGTCTGTGTTTTTGTCATTACTAATAAACATTATTGTTAACCCTGGTTAAGTTGCCTCCTTACCATCTACAATATTTTTATTGATTCTATAATGCATCTTGCTCATTTTAAGCCGTTCCATACACGCATGAACCCTACCGTCGGGGTCCGCCATAACAGACAACACTCAATGTTTTTTAAAGTCTTATCATCTACTAAAAATTCATGGCATGGGGATAAAGTTGATTTAGACGACAGAGGGGTAGTGCTTGTTCTACCAGATAATGTCCATCGTCTGCTGTCTGGCTGGCCTCCTGGGCATCATGGAGAGACATACATTGCCATGTAAACAACAGAAATAATGTATTCCTAGAGCTTACAGAGTTAATTAACCCGTTTCTCTTTTCTAGCCAATAATTCGCAAGCCACGTTTTGAACAAAGAGAAAGCAGATTCGAATATAATGAGATGCAACAACAAAAACAGAGTTTTCCTAAGTAAGTATTTGTCCAATGTTTGGTTGATAGTGAAGGCTACTGTTTGAAGAGTGAAATAGAAACTTGTCACAGAATGTGTGCTTCATGCAGTTGACTCAAATAGAGATGAATGTTTGCCAAGTTTTTCCGTTGATAACATGCTACTCAATAGGAACAGTGACAAGACTCTGCTGAATACATTTTTTTCTAAAGCTAGAAAGTGTTAGTGTTCTATGTAATACGTAAGTTACAATCTAATCTCTATAACATGTGTCTAAAGTTGAAACAACTCACTCAGAACATAGGGTTAGCGGATGTTTAATGGTACAAAATAAAGTGAAAATTGACAGGAGGATACATTCATACGTCAATCAATATTTCTCTCTTTTGTAAACAATTTAGTACAATATCCAAGGGTGTATGTTATATCTAACAGGGTAGTAGCACCTCTAGTCTGCCTCAAAATGAATGTTAAATGTCAAGACAAAGTGCCTGACACTAAAGCCCTCCTAAAAGCAAAGGACGTAGTTTCAATTTCTAGGCTTTTTGTACAAATGGAAGACTCTCACATCCCTAAACAACTCTTTATGGTCAACTAAGGGAAGGAAAGCGAGCACAAGGTGAACAAAAAAGACGTTCTAAGGACACCCTCAAAGTGGTTTTCATTTAGCACTCTTTTCATTAAAAATGCTACGTTAGCAGTTGCTCCTAAATGTAGACCAATCTCTTTACCTAGGATACAATTAAAGTGGCAACGTTGTATCCCCACACTTTATATATATCGCAGTCGTTGCACCTACAATTTTAAGCAACAAAATGTCACAAAATAGGCTTTTCTCAAGTCTTACTAGTTTTTAAACGTGAATCACAAACGGAAAGTGAGACCTTACGAAACGAATACCAAGTTGTAATGCTATGCTCTGAAATTAAACGAGCAATTCTTCTATATAGGCCTATATATGATTTACTTTTAAATTTCAAAGTCTAGGCCTTGTCAATGATAAAAAATTCTCATTTTATTGGCCACATGGAGAAAACTTGAGGTCAGCCGTTACATGGGTTTGAAAATGTTTATTACAGAACAAGGTTACAAAAGACAGTTTGTGTGGAAACACAAACTCAAAAATCGGCCCCCGAAGTGATCCACCGAGGAAGGCTTCAATATTTTCAGAAAGAACATCCGAATGAAATTATGTCAAAGACAAATGAGAGAGAAGAAGGTTAACAGATCTTGTGTAGTGCCCCAACGGTCCCGCAGATCAAAGGATAGGTGAAAGTGAATGTAAAGTTAGATGTGAACCTGGCCTAACTAGTTCCCCTTTCAGACCTTGAGGTCTATAGGGCAGATGATGTAAAGTTGATCTGTTTTTTTGTGGCCTACGGTTAACGAGGGTGTCATGTAGCCAGCACAACGACCAACCGCCTTTACTTTTCCCGAACTAATGTCAGGTACCTGTCACAAGACGCTAGCAGTGTGCTGGCGCCTGCTTGAACTGGTCGTGGTCTAGGGTGATTCTGGAGGCCTGACTGTTGACGCTGGAACTTTGGTGGCTTTAGCCCTGTCGCGATTTTGGTGTTTGTCTATTTAATTAAGATATAAAACTAAACACCTGAATATAGTTAGAAGAACGTAGGCGTATAACTTTATTTACATACAATATAGAATCTTCCAAATAAAACGTTTACATACAGCTACATCAACAAAACTGGCGACTAAACTAAGATCTCTAATGACTATGAACGTTAGATTTCACTTTAAGTTTCTCGTACAATATTAGGAAGACGAACAGAAGCGGGAAATGCGACCGTCCGCTCTACAAAATCCACGCTAACTGTCCGTTCGTTTCCAGAACAAAATCCCTCCCACGTGGACTACACAGCAACACAGTGGTTACGTCCCCTTGCACCATCAGTGACGCATAACCTCAGTGGTTACGTCCACATGCATCATTGGAGATACAAAGCCTTCTGCTACACACACAAACGGGTGTGGGCTCACAGCGGTTTGTGACACACCCCCCAACTCAAGCAGAACAACACGGTCAATAGGGACATTTTGGTTACTGTTGGAATTGATTAAAAAAAACAAAAAATTCTTTCTTTAACACCTCTACAACTAAAAGAGAATTGAGAAAAAAAAAAAGACTTCTTAGGTATACATTCGTCTACACATTGGCAGAAAAAGTAAAAATTAAAAAAATTGATACAAAGTAATACAATGTATTCTAATCACCCATTGAGGTCACACACACACACACACACACAGACAAGTGAACAAGGAAGTACCGTAGTAATTCAGTTAAACGAACCCAATGGATACAATGCAATGAATAGTATATAAATACTCAGCTATGTACAGAAGAAACAAATAGAAACATAGTAGTAAGGAATTTAGGCACCGGATATTTAGGCACCCGGAAATTTAGGCACCTGAATAGTTAGGCACCCGGAAATTTAGGCACCGGACAATTAGGCACTTTTTGACAAGGCGGAAAATTAGGCACCGGATAATTAGGCACTCTTTAATTAGCGACCTTAATTTTGAAAATAATTTAAAAACGTTAACGTGTATTTTATCCTTAGGCTATGGGCTATCGGTGATGTTATAATAAATGGCAACTATAACGATTCTAGCTAAAGAAATGCTATCAATATTTAGTCACTAATGTAAATACTTTAGATTTAAAAGTATTATAAAATATTTTTATAATGTCGGGGAGTGTTGGCGATAAATATAATCGCAATAGCCCTCTGCTTGTGGGAAAGGGAGGGGTTGTACTTTTCAAATGGGATGGGCGTTGGGGGGGGGGGGGGCTCACGCTCCCACTTAAAGGAAATGATTTCTCGAAGGTAGATGTAAACTTGGTCGTAAAAGTTACGTAGCGAATCTAAAACCTACATGCGGAGGTTAAGGGTAGAGAAATAAGATCAGCATAGTACAGAGGTGTTTAAATGGAAGGTTGGGGATTATATTTTATAGGCCTTCCAAACACTTGGGTAGACACATTTCTGTTAAAACCATCATAATATTAATACAGTAATAAAACTTATTATACAAGAAAGTTTAATACAGATAGTTTAATTTCATTGGGCAGTGTTGAAAGTTAGGGAAACCAGTGATGTTATTTTTTGTTTTAATTATGTGTTTGTGTGTGTGTGTTTAATAATGCATGTATGAGACTATTTTTTTTTTTTTTTTAATTCTAACTTTTTTTTATTGAGAAGAGCAAACTATTTGTACTGAAAACAAAAGGAAGGGGGAATCATTTGTTCGCGAAAATCATAATAAATATATTTGGTTTATGATAGAGAAGGCGCGAGGTTGATTTGGAACATCCACATGTTCACCGCCCCATCCCTTCCTTTTCGAAAAGTACGACATACTTTAAAAAGAAGCAAATTAAGTTTGACGGGGAGATGGTTATTTTATTTGTCTTAGGGACTAATATTTATCTTAGTATGGTTTCGGTTTAGATATTGTAATGACGTAACAAAAGAATTTATTTTCATATGGAACTTATTCAGTCTTATTTCTTTACATAAATAATTCCCTTTTTTTTGGAAGATTTATTAATTCAGGCAACCCATCTTCCTGCTCTAACGGCACTAGGGAATAGAAGGAACACACTAATGAAGTAACAGAAAATGTGTCTTTTTTTTTTTTTTTTTTTTTTTTTTGCCTTTTTTTTGTTGTCTTTTAGTGTATTTTATTAGGTTTTGTGTTTGTATATATAGTATATATTAGCTAGAGCTGATTAAATTTTTTTATGCTTGCTACTAATCTTTGTTCTATGAATATTGTTATTGTATTAAGAACACTTCAAATCATAAATTGATACTAAAATTTATAAGCAAATTTATTAACAAAACTTACAAAGAAAACAAAATAAAACCAAAGAAAAATGTTTTAGTTAAGGTGTAATACTTAAAGCTCCCTCTAATTTACAAAACAAAGTCATTTTCAGAGCAAAGTTGATTGAAGTCTTATATAGTCTAGTGAAATCTTATGTTGTGGCCAATTCCCTTTAAGAATTGTTCTAATGTTTTGGTTTTCTCCGTATATTGAGTACACAAATTTTGTTGTCTTTTTTGTTGGTCAATAAAAACCTTTTTGTATTTCTTTAATGGCGGATTGCCAATGGCGTCCTTTGCAATTAATGCACTAACTGCTGCCTCTTCTTTTTGTAAAGTTTTAATTAATTTCCAAATTGAAGGGTGTTGATAGCCCACTAAATGGAAACATTTGTTGTTCCATCCTTCTCAAATGTTGTTAGTTCTGGGTGAACTGTTTAATGTAGCCGAATGGACGTTCCACACTTGCGGAGGGAAGATGGGAGGTACACGTCGAAAACGAAGAGACAGAATAT
This sequence comes from Biomphalaria pfeifferi, assembly GCA_030265305.1. Taxonomy (NCBI): domain Eukaryota; kingdom Metazoa; phylum Mollusca; class Gastropoda; family Planorbidae; genus Biomphalaria; species Biomphalaria pfeifferi. The sequence goes on from JASAOG010000118.1 coordinate 626,432, forward strand.
TTGTTTGTGTGCGTGGGTTTTTTCGCACTATTGAACCAGAAACATATGTCTCATCAAAATAGTTCAAAAGTGGAAGTGCTTCTTCTGGACAAAGGCTCTGAAGCAAAGCCATTCCTGCTGGGACGTCATTTACTGGTAGAAATGCTAAGGAATCGATCTGGCCACAGAATTGTCTGAATTCTTCACTTTCCTTATACTTGGTAACAAGACCAAGTTCTTGAATTTTCCGCCACGTATTTTGGGCAAGGTGATAAAAACACCCCTGTATGTGTATATGATGCCCAAATACACTTTGAATGGAGTTAATAACAGACTTTTCAAAATCTACGACAACTGTCGATGGGTCTGGATTTAAATCTAGTTCATGGCAACGATTAACAATTGCTGGAAACATAGTTTCGTACGTTTCTTCTGTTTTGGATTGTAGACAGTCGAGACCGCCGCTGTAGTGCCTTGTGGAACACATATGACATAAAGCTGTAGGAAGCCATTTTATAGTTGCCATCCATCAGCCAAGTATCACTTGATAAAAGTAATCTTAGCGACTCGTCAAAACCAAAAACAATTATCCGATTATCTGTATCTGGCCCATTATCGAAAATCAAAAACTGTTTTTGCTCAGGCCCCAAAGTCATAGGCCATGGGCCATCTATAATTAGATCAGTAAGATACTCTGGGACCCGTGGACATTGACTAGTTCTCTGATACCTCATGTTTCGCTTGATGGAATGTTCACAAGGTAGAGAAGACCTTTCTTCGGGTGTCAGATGTTCGAAACAATTTCGATATATCTGGCCAGGTTTCTCCTCTGTTGTACTCGCTTTTTTTTTTCTTGGTGTCAAGGTATTTCGCTATAGAAATAGCAGCTGGGTCAGGAGCGTGGCTGTGGCTATTCCCAAGTTCAGGCTGAGTCAGGTCTAGACTAGTAGTCATAGTTCCTTACCAACCACTATTTCGTTGCGCGCATCTCCATCGTACATGAGATACTTTGGAGATCTGTTTTGTATACATGTAGCCTTGGTAGCAAATTTTATGCTTTCCTGTGGTAGTAGGTAAGATTTCCATCTATGCAGAAATTTTTTTTTTAATTAACATAACAATATAAAAAAATATAATAAGACATTAAATATACTTATTTCCTTTATAATCAGCATTTAGCTATGAAAATGTATCAGAAAAAAACAAGAAAACATAAAAAAAACTTTAAGAAAAATACATCCTATATATTTCTTAAAGCGCGACTATTTTGCCCTCAACAAAATAAATATAAATATTATTTTTTAAAAAGAAACTTTTTTTTACCCCCTCTTCCCCCCCCCCCCCCCCCAGAAAAAACCATTTTTAATCGAATGTATAAATCTAAAAAACTTTATTATATTTTATTAATAGCCCTTTAGATCGCGACTTAGAAAACGGTCAGCAAAATGTTCCTGAACATTAATTGATTAAACTCTTGGATAAATAATACCCACATGCAGAAATACATTTACATCCAGCTTGTACGCTTAAAACGGGATGGTGGTTGGGGGGGGGGGGGGGCACACACTCGCAGTTAATGGAGAAAATTTCTCGCAGGTAAATGTAAACTTGGTCGTAAAAGTTACGTAGTGAGTATTAAGCCTACAGGCGGAGGTCAAGGGTATGGTAATAGTATTTTCAAGCGTTTGTGTAATAACATTTTTGTAAATCTATATTATAAGCTGTATACAATAAATAATGTAAAAATGATGTTATGAGCTTTTAGATAATGGCTTTTATGCTCTGAATTTATCAATTTTACTGTGTTTGGTCTACATATAAGTAGACCTATGCCATTACAATTGTTAAATTAGGTTTATTTAATTATTGCTTTATAATCTACATTAACTAAACATTAACTAGCAGTTAACTAAAATGTTTATCTAACTTATGCTAAATAAAATTCAAAATAATAACAGTCTATAATGCTCACTAATAAAATTAATAAAAATGTACTTACATTAAACTTACTGGCTAACAACTATGAGCGCCACTTGGTTGCAGAAAGAACTCTAACAAATTAACGGACAGGAACAAACACTTTAGTAGTCTGTATCAAGAGCTTTCAAACATTGAGACTGATAGTTGTCACAGAAGCTGCTTTTATACAGTGGCCGGCTGAAACAGGCCACTAACACTGGACCACAAATCGACTTTGATGTAGCTGGATAAATACGTTTATAGCATCAGCATGATATTTCGCATGTCGCGAAAAAGATTTGATACATTTCGAGCCCAGGAGTCTTATAGGATCAACAGGAGTTCAGGGGGAACCCGATTTCTCCTTAGATACCCGCCCTTGTAAAGGAGCCGGCTTCATAAACTGTGAACATAATCATCATATTAAGAACTTTAAAGATTTTCATTTGTTATAAGCAGAATAAGTATTCTGTTTATAAAATATGAAAAGAGACCAATATTCCAAAAAATTAATATAGAAATTTTCAACTCATCTGTCTTTTCCATAAACTCTTTATTTTTTTTATTTTCAAAACATCATATTTATCGTGATTTCTAGCCATTTTGCAATGTCCAACCATACATATTTTATATAAATATTATATTACATAAATGTACATATATATTAAATATATGCGTAGGTATAGGTAAAAATTAATTACCACAAAAAAAAAATGAAGAAGGTAACACACCTATACACTCAGACAATAAATTTTCCTAAAGAGGTTACCCATTAATAATATAAAAAGGGGTGTTGATAATAGAGATTAATGCAGTTATAAAAAAAATGAATACTACTTTAATTTATGAACAGATTTAATCCCTATTAGTAACTAGAGCAAAGCTCTCCTCATTCCCATACCCACTGTAAGGAGACAAGTTTCTCCAGACTTCAAATTTAGCACCTATGCTGTACCACACCCTTGACCTCCGCCTGTAGGCTTAATACTCACTACGTAACTTTTACGACCAAGTTTACATTTACCTGCGAGAAATTTTCTCCATTAACTGGGAGTGTGTGCCCCCCCCCCCACCATCCCGTTTTAAGCGTACAACCCCTCCTTTTCCGGGAGTGAGGGCGATTGCGATTATATTTATCGCCAACACTCCCCGACATTATTAAAATATTTTATAATACTTTTAAATCTAAAGTATTTACATTAGTAACTAAATATTTACACAAATTGCATAATCATCAATTTAAAAAACTCACTAGTCAACCTTAGGGGTTGGTGATGGAGGAAAGCAATGAGCGGAGAATCATCTCTACCTCCCCTTCCCTGAATCCTGTAATGTCTATATTATTTAATATCCCTGGAGTCATTTGTTTCCACACATTCTCATGATTTTCATTTTTCCCATTTTGTTAGCTTTTCTATAGTTAGAATCGTTATAGTGGCTATTTATTATAACGTCACCGATAGCCCATAGACTAAGGATAAAATATACGTTAACATTTTAAAATGATTTTCAAAATTAAGGTTGCTAGTTAAGGAGTGCCTAATTTTCCGGTGCCAATTTTTCCGCCTTGTCAAAAAGTGCCTAATTATCCGGTGCCTAAATTTCCAGATACCAGTAGTAAGACATCTAGTATTCATTTCGATACCCGGAGTATCTGAATATGTAGTCTCCTTGTAACAAGTAAATAATAGGTATAAATACAAGCAGTTTTAACATACATGAGTATAGTGTATAGAACTAAACTAGATATGTAGATATACGAAAATCAAAATTAAGATACTTAATCTAATACAACTCTGAAAAGATATGACAGTAAGCACGAAAGGCTGCATACAAAAATAAAAATGACAATGTGAATCGGAGCTACTTAAGCTGAAATAAAATAAATGATAATAACATAATAAAAATGAAGTTAAGTGAATACAATAATGCAAATGTAGGTTGACTGACTTGTGCTTAGGTTCATACAGTGGCATTATCAATCATACTGTCCTGCAAGCCTATTCTATAGGACACCTTTCTAAAAAGATCCGCCCCTACATTGTCTTTGCCCCTAATACTTTTTACAGTGAAACGATGTCATCAGACGTCCAATATTCAACTTACCTTTGTGGATATTCGTCAGAGGTAGGTGGTCAGTTTCTAAGATAAATTGTGAGTCATAGAGGTATCGTTCAAGCTTTTTAATAGCCCACACGATGGCCAAGCCTTCTTTCTCTATAGCCGCGTATTTCTTTTCCCTGTCCAATAACTTTCGACTAAGATATGCTATTGGAAATTTCCCATCTGGAAATTCTTGTAACAGGACTGCCCCTAGCCCCTGATCGGATGCGTCAGTTCTTACAATGTTAAGAATCAGGCAGTCTAAGAATGGGATCGCTGGATAGTATGGCTTGAACAGATTCGAGTGCCCGTTGACATGTATCTGTCCATACAATTTGATTAAGCTTCCCTTTCTTAGTCAAGTCAGATAAAGGTGCTGTAATGGCTGCGAAGTTTGGGACAAACCGTCGATAATAGTTTATGAGCCCCATGATTGCTCTGACTTGAGTCTTCGTTCTAGGGACCTCTATGTTTAAAATTTTTGAAACCTTTCCAGTTTCGGGTTTTAATGAACCGTTGCCCAGCTCGTATCCCATGAACTCTAGTGATCGGAAACCCAACATACTTTTGGTTTGGCGCGCAGTCAGATTTGCACGCTCCAGCCTAGACAAAACTTTACCTAGTGTTTCTAGATGAGCCTCCCAGTTTGAAGAAAAAATCAAGATATCATCCAGATAATTGATGACTTCTTCTAAACCATGGAGTAGGCGCCGCATACATCGTGAAAATTTAGCTGGAGCCGTAACAAGGCCAAAGGGCATGACACGCCACTGGTAGTGACCAGATGGTGTTTGAAAAGCTGTCTTTTCACGTGCTTCCTTTGCTAGAGGCACCTGCCAATAACCTTTGCTAAGATCGATTTTCGAAAGAAAATAAGTCGGATCATGAGCAACCTGAGCTAACAGTGCATCTAAGTTAGGGAGTGGTTCTGCATCAAACTTAGTGACCTGATTTAGCTTGCGAAAGTACACACAAAAGCGGACTTTCGAACCATAACTACTGGAGAAGAGTAACGAGACTGCGAGGGTTCAATCAAGCCCATCTCCAGCAGCTCATTCACCTCCTTCTCAATAGTTTCCCTCATAGCGAACGGGGTCGGATACATGGATTGACAAACTGGGTTGTCGTCAATCAATCGAATCTCGTGTTCAATGAGATCCGTTCTGCCCGGTCTTTTAGTAAGTACCTTATCAAAACGCTGCAATAATAGGTCGAGTTCCTTCTGATGGGTCCTATCTAACTCAGGAGATAAAAGGACATCCTTGTATATCTCCTTACCACCATCAGTAGGGAACAACGGACTTCCGGTGTCCGGACCTTCTTCTTCCATGTCTATAACGGCCCGAACAGAGACATTATGTTCCCCTGAATGTTGGGGTCCAGGGCTTGAGTCGCCCTGGCTTTCTCCTACTTTCTCTCTATCAGTATAGAACTTAAGCAAGTTCCCATGGAGTAGTTTTGGACCCTTAGGAAATTTAATCCTATAATCATTGAGCCCAACCTTCTCAATAACTTCATATGGTCCCCCAAATAAAATTTCATGCCCAACACGCATGACTTCTTCACGGTGATCCTTCGGAACAACTAACTGAGTGGTGTTCATTCCTTCTTTATCTATAAGTTCTCTATATAAGAGACCTTCCTTATGGGTAAACTTCTCAGAGCCCCATGTAGACTCTCTAGTTCTCCCAATACCTGCCCAGGCTCTCTGTTGAATGAGAGTGGGATCTGACTGTTGGGAAGTTTTAAATACATCTGGAGATATACCGGTGGGTGGACAAGGTGGCGTGGCAGTGGTTTGACAGCCGCCTTTTCCCTTCTAACAATCCCACGGGTGATAGATGCCCCAATTTCAACGGGCGAGCTTGGGGAATCCACCCCAGCTCCCTCTGTAAAGTGTTAGATATTGGCCCACTTGGCCTCACTCCTTTCCAATGTATCAACTACATTAGGTGAGATTGGGCACATCATCCCATCCACCTCAGCAGAAGAAGAGATGTTGGCACCCTTGGGCGCACTCTCGGGCGCACTCTCTTCAGATTGTGCGTCACATAAATTCGGTGAGCATGGGGGAATCACCCCATTCACCTCTGCAGAGGACGAGATCTTGGCACTACTGGCCTCACTCTCCTCAAAAGTTACCTTAGCTGCATCCCTCCAATTAGGATTTGGTTGAAAAGGATCTGCAGCGCCAGGTAGGTTTCCAACTACACAATCATATAGTGGATGATACAACAAATGGGCCTCCACTTCCCCAGTAAAATAAGGCGAATCTATCTGCACCATGGCAGTCGCCACTTTCAACATAGTACTGTCGATGGTTTTAATCCACCTAAATCGACGAGTACGCTTAGGTGCCAGGGTAGATCGCACAACTACCACTGAGCTCCCAGTGTCACGTAACACTTTAATAGGAGTTCCGTTCAGGAACCCATCAGCTATGGGACGTCTTTTTTCTTCTTCTCGCCAGACCACAGGTTTCCTCTCCTTTCCCTTATGGCCTGCTTTGGGTTTGGGAGCGGTCGCCCTCCCTTCCTGTACAGCACCTACCGGACTCACCTTCCGAAGGTTGCATGACGTGGATTTGTGCCCTATCTTCCCACACTTATAACAAACAATTTTTGCATCCCCTTCGCTACGCCTGTTATCGTACCTGCCTGCCTGTCTACCACCTAAACCTCCCCTTGGACTAAAGGTTACCCTCTTATCAGTTGCGTAATTGGTATGGGGTGTGGAACGACTCCCCATGTATCCTAGACTGGATCCTTCCCCCTTGGGTTTAGATTTCGATGTTTCTAAACTCCTGGTCGCATGGGCCAGTCTATAGTTTTCGGGCAACTCTAAGGTTTGGTCCCAGGACGTGGGGTTTCTTTCCTTTAGAAATATAGTAAGCCCTTCTGATGCCCCATCCAATAGCTGGTCTATCAGCAGTAGCTAAAGAAGTCCTTCGAATGTCTGTTCGGCCCCAGACATTTGCACCCATTTATTTAGGTACCCTTTGATTCTTGTCCCAAAGAGTTGATAAGTTTCTCCCCTTTCTATACGAGCAGTCCTAAATTTCCCTTTATACCCATCACTAGTGTATTCGAAGGATTTTAACAAGGCTTCCTTCAGAGATGGGTAATGTTTTGTCACCTGCACCTCGTACCTCATTGCCGTATTGAGGGCTTTTCCTGCCAAGAGGGACAGCAGATAAGTGGCCCAGTCACCCTGGACCACCCAACAGTTTGGGCATGGCGTTCGAAGCGGGTGATGTAACTATCTAACTCATCCACCCGTTCGTCAAATTTTGGAGCTGTGGGGGTTTAACAGGATTACGGGGTGTATCTAAAGAAGAGCTTGTTGACGAGTTATCACTGGTGTCGGCAAGGACAGTATGGCGACAATAAGGTAACCACTGAATAAACAAATTATATAGTGCAAAAAGTCAGCCTACCTTAAAGCATGGAATTTTAGTTAAAAAACAAAGCAGCTGAAGATCCAGTCTCTTGCGCTGATCCGTCGACGAAACTAGCTTTTGAAATTTTGGAGTAATTTGACTTTGTAGTTTTAAAAAAATGAAATACAGTGGAATATATTAATTTAAAGTTAATGTCGTCACCATTGTAAGTAAATTATGTCCATACGATTCACAACAACACATCAGCAGTATCGGCAGCACAATCTGGATTCGAGTCTAGAACAGTAAAGTCAAAGTAAAGTCCTAGACCTTACGGGTGTAGACTTAGACTTAGGCTCTGGAGATGTAGACTAGACTGTAGTGGTTTCACGGCTCGAGGTCTCTAGTAAAGTCCTAGACCTTACGGGTGTAGACTTCGACTTAGATTCAGACTCTGGCGATGTAGACTAGACTGTAGTGGTTTCTCGGCTCGAGGTCTCAAGTCCTAGACCTTACGGGTGTAGACTTAGACTTCGACTCAGACTCTGGCGATGTAGGCTTGACTGTAGTTGAATAGTAGGCTATCAAGTCAGTTACATTTGACTGGTTCTACTGGATTCTAGTATAATGGCTCTGCCCCCAGCGACGATTGTGGCTAAAGTATCCACACAAAAAATCAGCAACAGTTCCAAACGTACAGCAGTTGATCAATCAAGGACTAGCCGTCCGCTTTAGTTGTCACAAGACGCTAGCAGTGTGCTGGCGCCTGCTTGAACTGGTCGTGGTCTAGGGTGATTCTGGAGGCCCGACTGTTGACGCTGGAACTTTGGTGGCTTTAGCCCTGTCGCGATTTTGGTGTTTGTCTATATAATTAAGATATAAAACTAAACACCTGAATATAGTTAGAAAAACGTAGGCGTATAACTTTATTTACATACAATATAGAATCTTCCAAATAAAACGTTTACATACAGGTACATCAACAAAATTGGCGACTAAACTAAGATCTCTAATGACTATGAACGTTAGATTTCACTTTCTCGTACAATATTAGGAAGACGAACAGAAGCGGGAAATGCGACCGTCCGCTCTACAAAATCCACGCTAACTGTCCGTTCGTTTCCAGAACAAAATCCCTCCCACGTGGACTACACAGCAACACAGTGGTTACGTCCCCTTGCATCATCAGTGACGCATAACCTCAGTGGTTACGTCCACATGCATCATTGGAGATACAAAGCCTTGGCTCTGACCAGGTGTTCTGCTACACACACACAAACGGGTGTGGGCACAGCGGTTTGTGACACAAATATCTATAGAGAAGATTTATTTTGGGATCGCCTTGCCCTATTTTAAAAGATATTGCCCAAAAGCTACAACTGGCCTTTTCGCTGTAGATTCTGTAGTGCAACGGGATAATAGATCTGGATCAGAGATAGAGAATTAACTACTTCTGAGTACTCCGTTGCTGGCCTCAACGTTAGAGAGGACTTTGATATTTTATTTTGTTTGGAGAATGACAGCTGTTATTCTCCTGCACATCTCTTGCTGACTTGCTGAGATTGTGTTTGAGTCGTGAGAAAATCATCAGAGGAAGTGGTTGCTTGCGAAGCTGTACCGTGAATTATTGCTTACCTTTATTGCTGACCCTGTCCTCCAGCATCCTGACGTTCGGGTCTTTGTTTTGAAGCCAGGCTACACCACACCCAGCCGCAGTGAAGAACAGAACAGTTGAACAAGGTCAAGGCTCGTCACCGTGGTTGTGTGAAGTATACTACCAGTGGAGCCTGTCCCAGGGATAGAGGAGCTACCCCCCCCCCCCCCCCCCATCGTAGTTGTGACCGGGCGAAACAGAACGAGCTAAAGATAAGTCTACATTTCTTGTTTTATTTGTAGAATTAGAGAAAATAGGTTTCTAGGGCATGTGATATTAATTGTTTGTTTTCATTGTGTTGCCAGTGGTTGCGGGAAGTAAAAATAGGCACCGTGTAACTTGTGAAAATATCATTGTGTACATTTATTCTCTTATCTGTGTTTATTTATCATATTATATTTATCGTAGTTATTTAATTTTATAATGCATGTAGTAAGTAGATCTTAACTGTAACTGGTAAGTCATATATTAGTGACTCATTGATCTGTAGTCAGTAGCTAGTTGGTTTTACTTTGGTGTATAAAGTAAAATTCGGTCGTCGTCATTGTTGAGTTATAGTTAAATCTAAGTTTGGACATAGAAGTTTTTAATTTGTTGATAAAGTTAGATCTCATTAAGCTGTAAAGAAGTTGAGTAGAATGACTTCGAATTGTAATCTCAGATTGAAAGGAGTTAAGGAAGAAAATTACGGTATGAAAAAAGAATTTTGAATTTAAGGAAAAAAGAGTAACGTGATAATGTGGATCACAGAATAAAAGACGAAAGGGATAGGATACATTAAAGAAAGAGGAGAAGGAAGAAAAACAGGATAAGTTAAGGATAGAGGATTATAAGAAAAACGTAGATATAGAGAGACAAGATAGCAAGGGAACAGGCAGCTTCAGTTGGCTAGGGAAAAAATGTACTTGGAGGCAGAGCAAACCAAACCAAATCTAAACTACAGTAATGGAGGAAGTCCAGGGTACCAGTTTGGTTAAAGAAAAATATGACATTAATGATTTTTTTCAAGAGGTTTGAATTTAAACTATCTAGTTTTAATGATAATGGGGTGGAATGGTCGGAAATACTGTTAGATTTCGTTCATGGCCAGGCCCTAACAATCTGCCAGAACCATAATCACAGACATCCAGATAATTATAAAGTTCTGAAGAAAGTGAATTAAATGCATATGGACATATTGCCTCCACATTCAGAAAAAATATTTAGAAAATTTGCCGACAAACACTGTTGATCTTCAAACTGTAATCAATGCAGAAAGATTGTTTCTCAAAATGCGAAAGGGTCCGGAGACGGAGTAATTTCATATTAATTGACATATTCAATAACAAATTTGACCCGCAACTACAATTATTTCTAAAAGAAAGAAGCCCTAAAGTGATTGATGATGTAGTAGAGATAATGAGAACATATAAGAATGCCTACCCCCAACTAAAAACAAATTGATTTTGTGGAATATACTGCTATAAACCTGGTGGCGACACAGATGGGGATAGTGCTGTTTGTGCTTTTAGCCGACGCAAATCACCCCAGGCCAGCGCTAGATGAGCCGTCAACCGTGACGAGTGACAGTACAGAGGGGATGAACCTGCTAGAGTATTTTTTTAAATGGAAAGAGGATGCTCCGACGTTAGTTTCAATCAGCTATTAAGAAGAAGGTGTAGTTAGTTCGTGATACAGAAAAACAGTGGTAATAATAACAGGATAATAACCTATTATTGATAAAGATCATTTTAGACTTTTCGGCAAGACAACTACTGTAAATCAAAAGAGCCATTTTTGATAATGTATTGGTATTTTTAAGACATAGATCTACTAGATCTAGAATGTAGAATTGGAATAATTTAGATGCAGTATAGATTAGATTTACGTAAAAATCGGCTTTGTTGCTGCAAATAAAAATTATACATGTGTCAAACGCGAATAGCCCTGTAAACGAATTACAAAAGTCATTTCTCTATAGAAGAAGTTAGGAAAATTATATAATATAAAACCACAGACGTATATATACTACAATAAATGTAGGTATTTGCTATCTATTTACAATTTATTTAGGTAGATGCTGTATTACTATTATAAACCAAGTATCAGATTTTAGAAAAACCAAAGGTTCGTTTTTATTGCATCGCTATTTCCTAACACCGTATATATCTAAATTACATCTCTTTATTAGTATAATTAAATATATATATTAAAATCTGTATGAATGTGTTGGTAATATATTAGATCTAGAGCTAAATATTATAAATGAGATTAGTAGATTTATGTAAATAAATTAAGTGGAATAGATCTATTGTTCTAAAATTTTAGAATCTACATAAGAGCGGAGGTGTCGCAGTCAGATCGGTCTAGAAAAGGGGCTCAATACAGCAAGGTTCAGAAAGGAGGTCCACAACCAGAGTTCAGAACACGGTCGACTACAGCACAGTTCAGCGGTGTGGTTCAGTACGGAGCATTACGACGGTTCAGTGCGGAGTACTATCAAGTACAGTTGAGACGAACGGCGTCTTGATCTTGGTCTGCGATCGAGTCCAACACAATGAGCCTAGTGTGTGAAGTCAGTCCTGAACTGTTGAACCCAGTGCAAGCCGCCCGGAACGAGACGGAAAGGCCAGTGCAAGAGTTGATACGGCGGTACGGTGTTATCGGAGAGATATTTGTACAGTATTGGCTGTTCTTTATTCAACTATTAAAGTGTTACGTTACTTTGGAGCCCTGAGTTGTCAAGTTCTTTAAGTTGGTGGTGTATGGTGCAGTTTGCAGAGAGCCTGGATAGTGAGATTCGTAACAATAGTAAGGCTTGTCATCGAGTTCTAAGATTCACGAGGAATGTAATGTTTGTTTCCTGTGGATACGCAGCCCCATATGTGACCTACATATTTTCCCACAACCAGGGCAAGCATAATCATTGTCCACCTATGGTCGATTAAGATTTTCTTTTTGCCGCCTGTGTCTGTCCTCGGCAGCGGATTTCCTTTAGGTCTTAAAAATGCATCCCGCGACCTTTGTAAATGACCTCCAACTGTATGTCTCGTTCTGAGACCGCATGCAAACAGGTGCTATTTTCTATGTCTGCTATGGCAAGAATGCGCCTTAGCTGGTCTTTAAAGTGTTTCCGTGGGGCACCTCTGTTACGTTTTATCTCACACATTACATTTGGCACACATTATTTCCCCATACTGGATACCTGCTCTGCCCCAGCGTAAATGTCAAACCATAAGAAGTCCCTCTGTACTAGTCTATACTGTTCATACCGTCGTTTGCAAGGATATCGCTGTTTGTAGTGCTTTTTTAAATCACATTTTTTTTATTTCTACAATTATTTTTGTGCGTGAAATTGTGTATCGGAAAATGCAGGTTAGTTGAAGTAAGCTAGTCCTATAAAAATAAACAGATCTTGGGTAAAAGACTCATCAAATAAAGTACTGTAAATGTGTAGTTTCACACGCTTGTTTCTTTCTATAACATCTATTGGGTTTTATCCCAACTACCTGTATTTTCATGCAGAATTTTTTTCTCTATCAGGCACACTTAAAAGTATAGCATAATAATGTCAGTGTAATTAAAAAAGAGAACTGAAAATTCCAAAGATATATAAGGAAAATGGCACTTCCAGTCAAACAAAACGCATTAGTCCAACCTAGCCCATTTAGCCTTGATAATCTATCAATAAACGGAAAGCAACATTAAATTTAAGAATAAAAGATTAGTTCTAATATTTTATAAAATAGCAAAATGGCTCTACTACTTGGCGCTATCGGCTCTACTCGCCTGCCTATTCGACAGCCCACCAGTCAACTCATTAGGTACGACGTATCTATAGACCACGTGTCTGTGCGAGAAGTCATAGCTCGCCAGATCTCCGCAACTCACTGGACTTATCTTGCTAACTATGCTGCCCACGGCAGATCAGCTCTGCCCGCAGTACACATGTGCCCACGGTAGCCGGCCACCCGCCCTACTGTGCCCACTACAGATATCAGAACTTTGGATTGAGACTCCACAAGAACTGTATCACCGGCGTCCCTCTACCCGCTAGAGCGCCACCTCCAGCTGCAGAACCTCAAGCCAGGAGATAGCCAGCTGCAACCCAAGCAGGACAACCAGCTAAGTTCAGAAGACAAAAGTGACATACTATAAGTGCAAGAGTGATGATTAAATATAGTACTGATTAGAGACAGATGCAAACCATTCCCCTTTTTATTCTTCTATGTAAATATTTATGTATATATTTTGCCCAGGCCAGTAGTTCATGTGGCGGTAATTTAAATATTTTTGCTTTGTCAAGTGATTCTGAAATTCTTTGTGTTCTATCTCTAGGCCTTGAATCCATTGTATAGTTCTAATATTTTTATGAAAATATGAACTTGAATATATAAATATAGTACTATTTTGAATATAACAATGTTAGTTGTGCCGTCACTGGCTAGTAATCTTTGGACAGTAGGATTATATCTACTACTGGAGTCGTCGAGGGAAGTATAGATTTATTGAACCGTATCAGGTTAATGAAATATTGCTGAGCCGTACTAGGCTATGAACTTTTTCTCACTTGAGATTGTAAATTTAGTAGAAATTGTAGTAACGTCGTCGTTTTGTAAGATTGGCTTGATATATAAGAGTAGAAAAATGTCTACCTGTTATATGTGTTATAGTGCCTGGTAATTGCTATTGGGCTTATCTATAATAATAATGCCAGTTAAATGATACTGGGCTTATCTACTGTGTCAGTTAAATAATACTGGGCTTATGTTATGCCAGTTAAATATTACGGAATTTATGTATCGTGCCAGTCAAATGATATTGGTCTTATTGACTCTGCCAATATAAAATGATAATATTAGATCTCGAGAGTTAAAGTGAAAACTCGATCGTACATCTATATCTATAATAAGATAAGATATCGATAACCAAACTGACCTTTGAACACAGTAGGACTATTCTCAAGTTGAAAAAAATCGAAGATCTATAATTGACGAAGTTTTGAAAATTTTTCCTTAGAGCTTGAAAAAAAAAATTTAATGATCTTTTTGATGATCTTTTGATGATCTTTATCATACATGTCAAAGGTGCCAATGTCACAATTATACTTGATTGTGATATGTCGAGAGTGTAGGAAATTGGCAGCTTGATAGAATGATCCTTTTGAAAGTTGCTAGTTGATAAGATGATCATCTAGAAGTTGCCAGTTGATAAGAGGATCATCTAGAAGTTGCTAGTCGATAAGACGATCTAAGTATATTATTATTATAATCAATGAAGAAACTTCTAGTCAAATACAAATACGTTAATTAAAAACTTGGAAAAGCTATTTTCAATAGTTACAATGATATACTGTGATTGAATAAAACATAAAATATATATTTCTACTAAATTAAATGATCTACACAATAATATGATTATGTCATCTTCCTTTGAGTTCCAACACGAGACTTTAGTACATCTTATCTCTAACACGTTCCGCTCGACACTGGCGGTAATATCTCCAAGCTTCCAGATCATTGGGCGTTACCACGTGACTAATATCTCTTTGTCGCTTGGTTAATCAATTGATCAATAAAGTACAGATTAACGTACAATAATTAACATTTCTAACCAATTACAATTATTCTAATAAAAGGTTTCTGTCTACTTGGATATCCCCGAGCCAACGGAAGTCTTGCTGACAAGCCTTGAGCTAAATATAGATAAAGCGTACGTGACATCTTTATATGAGAAAAAAGTCCTTGTAATCACAACAAATTTCCGTAAGGATCAATAAAACAGTCTTAGTCAACACACAGGTCCGGTAGACTAAGGGTTTAGTATTTTTAGTCAGCAATATGTTGTCCCACACTCTTTTCTGCAACCGTGACATGGTTGCCATTGCTTTGGCTATCCTGTTGTTAAAGTTTTTATCCAGTAGAGTATTGTTGGATATGATGGAGCCGAGATAGCAAAAGTGATCCACAATTTCTAGTGGTTGGTCATTAATGTTTACTTGAGGTGCAGTATTAGTGTTCTAGACTAGTATCCTAGTCTTGCTTTGACTAATGTTTAAGCCGAACGTTTGGCAAGCAGCAGATAGCTTGTCAACCAGGAACTGAAGCAAAATATCAGAATCAGCCACAATAGCTGCATCATCAGCATACAGGATTTCCCTGATAAGTATCTTCCTAACCTTGATAAATTAAATAGTTTTCCAGAGGATCTTGTATGGAGAAACACACCTTCGTTTATGGCGTTGTACGCATGATGCAATACACAGGAGAATAATATGCCAAACAGAGTAGGTGCGAGCACACAACCCTGCTTGACACCACTGCTAACCTCAAAAGGTGCTGATTGGGCTCCATTGAATTTGACAGTACATTACGTTTCCTCATGAAAGAACACAATGAACTTCAGTAGTTTGGGAGGACAACCTATTTTCCTTAGGAGCTGGAAAAGGCCACTTCTGCTGACCAAGTCAAAGGCTTTAGTCAGATCAACAAAAACGACGAAATGCTGTCTCTCCCTCTCTGAATTTCTCCTGCAGTAGTCGTAGGCAGGATATCATGTATATAGTGGATCCACCAATCCTGAATCCACACTAAGACTCTGGGTAGACTCTAGAAGCTATCACTTGACGCCTGGATAGTGCGACCCTAGCAAAGATTTTGCCAACTATACTGAGGAGAGAGATACCTCTATAATTGTTGTGGTCACTCCGATCCCCTTTTTTTCATGTATATTATGACTATACTTGCGTCAAGCATGTCCTGTTTTCCAGCAGCGGCAGAGGAGAATATAGAGTTCATGGAGCAGGAGTGATTCGTTGACTTTAACTACTTCCGCTGGGATACGATCACTCCCTTGAGATTTTCTATTTTTCATGCAGTTAGTTACATGGAGTAGAAATAAATAAAAAGTGATCTTTTCATGACTTTCGCAATGGTTAAATCCGGCCCTGCTATTTAGTGACGGGTGAATACTACGTCTTCCCCCCCCCTTTTTTTTTTCGTGTGTTAACTCTAGTCCGACTTGCAGAAATAAAAGAGTGATCTTTCCTTTACTTCTTGGTGACTAAACTATTGAGCCATAAAGATATCAATATATCTATCTATCTATCTATCTATCTATATATATAATTATATATATATGATTAATATATAATATATAATATATATATATAATATATATATAAAAATTGAATTTGAATTTTTAGTGAGTTTTGTCTGTCAGTCTGTCTGTCTGTAATGTTAATATGGAAATATAGACTAAAAGGAATTGAAAATCTGATAAACCATAAATTTCCTTTCCGAAACATTGCAATAGTTTTAAGTATGTATAATAGATTGCTCCGGATGTTTATGTATATGTATAGTGAGAGAAAAAGGGAATACCAGATAATCTAATACCGTTAATTAAATTTTTGGGATGGTCTAGTATGAAAATTAGATTACGGTAGCCTTGTGGAGAGATTTTCTAACCAAACTTATATGTTAGGAAGTTCTTTTTGGAACATAATATTAACAATTAGATTTTGTTAGACAATTAAATGTAGTGTAAGATAGAAATGCGATTTTACGTAAATAGAGTTAAATTTTTTAAAATAAAAATCCGGAACAACCGATTTTCGTAAATGAGAAGATTATTTGTTTTATTTATTAGAGGAGGGATTTCAAACAGTTATTTGGAGTTAGTAGATTTTCATATAAAATTCGGAACAATTTTGAGACGACTTGTAAGAAAATTAAAGTAATGTAGCTCGATTTCTTTTTCAAAACAAAATCCGGAACATTTTTTACTGATAAAAATCTTTTGTTATGTTTCAGCAAGAAAATAAAATGTAAAATAAGTCTAAAAAGTGACTTACAATAATGGTTTCTAGCAAATTACTTCCTTATTTTAAAATCCTGAACTACGTATTGTCTATATTTTTTAAAAATGTTTATTAGACTTTAATTTGTTTTAAGTTGAAAATATGGAACAATTTGATATCGATAATTAGACTATAGTGACGTTTCGTCCAAGAATATAAGTGTCATATAAGTAAATTCTGCGATTTCAAACAAACTTTTGACTTTATTTATTTTTTATACAACAATATTCGGAACAATTTTATAGTTAATGAAATATAAGTTAGTATAGAGATTATCATTTAGCAATTTATATGCTATTTACTTTAAAAATAAAAAAAGTAACAACATATTGTTGATCATGTTTTTTTTTCACGTTTATGTACAGAAATTAAATCTTATATTTTTAAGCGAGCAATTCTCGTATATATATATATATATATATATATATATTTATATACATTTTATTCTGAAAACAGCTCCAACGATTTTCTTTAAAATTTTAAGTTATATGTATATAAATGAGAAAAAATTCTCAACTCATTGACCACATCGGAAAAACTTGAGGTGGAACCGTTATATGGGTTTGAATATGTCTCATTATCTAAAAATTAATTTTGGCTAGAATGACTTATGAATGAAAATTTCCCATGAAGTCAAACGGAAAAAACAAAGCTGACGTCACTAGGCTTACTGCAGTAAATTAAAATATTTCTTTGCAAACAAGAACAAGTTTTAAGAATCAATAGTTCTAATTAAACATGTGCGCACCATCTTATTGTAGATTGATTTATTATGGAACTATGGAAGAGAAGAAATGAAACTAAATTTGCCGATGTATTGTTTTTGTGTTTTAAGTGCTTTATAAATTGTTTACACTTTAATTGCGTAGAGCGGTGTAGGTAGCTTTCACTTTGTTGTTATTTTGCTGGTGACCTCCAGCTGTCTCGTTCTAAGGCCGCATGCAACCAGGTTTTTAGCTCACCAAAAAAGACTGCATTTGGCATACGTTCGTCTCCCATAGCCATGCCCTCCCAGTGTAAATGTCGTACCATAAGAAGTCACTTCATACACGTGGGATACACATTTGAGACCCCCCCCCTTCCAAAAAAAAAAATCCCCTGCTGAGGACAGACGCTGACGGCGAAAAGAAAATCTTAATCCACCACCGGCAGACAATGGTTATGCTTGCCTTGGATGTGGCAAAATATGTAGGTCACATCTGGGGATGCGTAGCTTCGATGTCTACTGCCTCGTACCAGAGCAAAGGAAATGGTCAAAACACAGCTTCTCTACACCTTATTTGCTCACACTAAACATGATATCTAGCTAGCGGTCAACGAGTTGCAAGTTGGTGGACGTAACAGAGGTGGTGCCCCACGGAAACGTTTCTTTAGAAAACTAAAGGAATGATTTAAGTCTATAAAAAAAAATGTGTTATTTTATTTTGTCACAAAGTGCTTGCTTTACCCTATAACGTAGAGATTGTAGTCACTTGATATTTCGTACTACAGCCATAATAATATACTAATTACATTATGAAATGTCTGAACGTAACCATCTGAAAAGTTACACTGCAAAGATTTTCTTCCAAGCCAATAATAGCCCAATAGTTATACGCAAAAGATGCAATGTAAAACTACACGACGTGAGGTGGTTTGTCTAGACTCTAGACTGTAAGGAGGACTTAGAGACTTTATATTTAATCGCCATGTACAATTACATTAAGAACTGACAGAAAACTAAAGCAACTCTTCAGATTAGTTGTCTTTACCCGATCGTTCATTTTCGTAATTACAATAATATCCCCAAAATGACTTCGGGTATAAAACCTTCCTTGAGAAATTATTTAACCGAGCGAGGCTCGGCCACGTGGTACTATAAGTTAAAAGAGCAAACAAACATTCGTTGGCATTGATTTATTTTTCACAAAAACATCCGGAACAATCTATTATAGATACTTAAAACTATTGCGATGTTTCGGAAGGAACATTAAAGATTAAATCAAATTTTTTAATAGCTTTTAGTGTTTTTTTTTATCTAAACGTAACGAACAGACCGACTAACAGACATAACGCACAAAAATAAGCGGCTTTTGTCATGATGTGGGCACTAAACAAAAAATAAATAAAATCTGATTATTAAACAATTTTGAGGGAACTAGTTTAATAATATGTACTGCCGAGGCCGTCACGCTACTGATGAAATTCTCTTCATAAAAAGTCCATTTTAAAATTGTACGTGATATTTACATACAAATTGCCTTCTTAGTTTTTATATACAAACATAAATGTTTCCTTTTAATTTTAACAGCTAGATGATTAGAAAAAAAAGTTAACTAATATTTATATTTGTTGCGAGCATTTCATTTTTGAAATATACTAGCGGACATTACCCGCGGCATGCGGGCATAAGTTTGTGTATTACTTATCTAGTAGATTGGATTTATATCTATGTCGAACTTAGCTAATGTTCCTTTCAAGTTTTTCTCTTTCGCCAAGAAAATAAAAGAAGTTTTGCGAAAATGGGTTCACATCCATATCAAATATAAAATACAATGGAAACGGATTCGCCCACTTTGTTAAAAGCGAATAGAGATAACTTTAGAGGTAAAAATGAAAGTAACGCGAGATGCATGGGATATAAAGTACAATTAAAACGGGTTTACCCGATTTGTTAATTGAAGGGGATAATAAAGTAGCTTACGTCAGGACGTCTAACTTCGCAGATATAAGGAACGAATTTATGTAAAAATGCTTTTGAAACACAAATTTGAAGATTAATGTTATTAAATAATGAAACCAGTAGACTATTTTGTATTTTCATGTGTCAAAGTAAGAAACTATCTGTGCGAAGTGTAGCCTAGTTCTTAAAATTAGATCTAGATCTAGATCCTTTCGATCTTGTCTCTGTAAACATAGCCTAGAAAGCCCCAGATCCATGAAATAGTAACACTTTCAAAAGTTGGACAACTTTTTTTGAGGGTCTTACGTTTGTTTTAGGGGCTACTTTACATACTATACATACGTTACGTATCCAAGCAACATTATCAAGATTGGTCAAACGTTTTAAATTTCTATGCGGGACATACAAACATACGCTTTATTTTCTACTTTATAGTATAGATTTGACTTAGTGATACTGAAAATACACCAAAAAGTATCCTTTTTTGTTAACATATTGTAACATTATCTTTTGCATAATTAAATTCGCACAAGTTCTCCTTCTCCCCTAGTGCCATTAGAGAATTGAATGGGCTGCCTGAATCAGCCATAAAAACCAACGACTTACCAGAGTTTGAGTTGTTGACTAACATGCATGACTAGATTGACACATTAAATTAGTAGTAACTTCTGTAATCTATAAGATAAGATATAAGTAATAAAAAAAACGGGCTAAAAAGATTATCCCTTATGAAAAAAATAGCTGGCAGTGACTGAGGAGCTAATCATAACATTCTAAAAAAGACATATACCAGTTATACTAGACCCAGTCTGGAATACGGTGCTACATCCAAAACCAACCTATTGAAAATAGACAAGGTACAAAATATAGGCCCAAGGATTCTGACAGGAGCTATAAAAACAACACTTATTAGAGCTTTGAAAGAAATTGCTTCCCTGGTTTCTTTGGATAAAAGAGGAGAGAAAAAAATGTCCCAATTCACCTTATCTATCTATCTATCTATTTGGAATACATTTTTATATTTTATATTATCTTATATTATACAGACGTTACTTCAAAAAAGAAGATGATTTTGTTCTGTAAGATCACAAATTGTTGATGTCGCGTACATCTCTCTAGAGCACCTATATCTACTGTTAATATGAATCGATCCGTTGTTGTAGATAGCATCATAGTTACATGATATATCTTTTTTTTAATTAAGGGACATCAATATAAAAATAGGAGTTTAATATTGCAGTTAATGTTTTACCTTAAGTTTGCTTTTGACCAGTATTGATTTTATATACCCAGAACCCTTTCTGTTTTCTATTGACTTGAAAATATTAAAAATCTTATAATAATAAAAAAAAAACGCTAAGTGCAAATAGCTCAATATTTGTAAAAGTGTTTTGCGAGAATGTTATAACCCAAGCTAATAACACCATTATTCACACATAAAATGGTAGCATTAGTTTCAATACTATCAACAAATGCAAACCCAACGGCTTTATTGGGATTTTTAAAACATCGTTGACAAAGGTATCTACATTTGCACGCACATTGTTTGCTTAGTGCTGCTTTTATTTAAGATGGCATTTATTAGGAATCAACTAGAAAAACATTAAAAAATACTTTAAAAAAAAAAAGACAATAACTACTTTATACAACTTATAGAACGATTATATTTATCTTAATAACTAATGATCATTACATTAAAAGCAAGGAACATTTCCACCCAGCCCCATCTCCCCGTCCCCAAAGAAAGAATCCTAGTTCCTCGGATATGTAGATCTACTCAACTTTAGAACATGACAATTATATGTAGAGCTAGAAGATGTTGCGCAAAATTATCCTAAACATAAATTTATTCCAATCTTCAATGAATAATGTCTACATGAGGAACTATCTCAAGTTGTAGTGTCCATTTACGATCATTATTTTCTCGTTCTCTAACGGTATTTAAACTCATTTCTTTCTTTTTTTAACGTTAAAAAATGATAAAGGTCAAACTAGTGTTTGCCCCGTATGGCCATTGAGCTCGTAACTCTTTTCTTAGTCCAATACTCAAATAACATTTGCATATGGAACGTTGCAAAAGAGACACATGGGCATATCTTCCTGACACAGCTGAACATGACAATGTGTTTGACAACCTGTGGGCCTACAAACTCTTTCATGACATGTTCATCGAGTGGGTTGACTGAGACGTTGTGTAGCACCAACTGCCATGACGACAGCTAAAGGGATCGCCACTATATTTTATACGTGTCAAGTGGTTGGTGTCAGAGACAACCATCATGAAGAAGTCAAAGCAACGTTCAAGACATCATCTAAAGAACAGACTGGCCATATGGAGAAGGAGAAAGTGGTAACTGCAGAAAACATTGTGGATAGATTCCCTGACGTATGTGGCTGCCACCGACCGACTTGCACCAGTACTGACCAACCTTCACTACCTTATAATGCACCTGAATCTGTTCGGGACAAAAAGAGCGTAGAAAAGAGCAATGTTATAACTCTGCTCCCTCACGAGCAGGTGCGAACCAAATCACTGTCAAACACGAATGATAGAGGACTTGTTGATACGAGAAGAGAGACTGTTTTGATCCGGCTGAAGTGATCAGAAAGAGACAGGAGTCTGAGCTATCTGGAACATAGAGCCGTCCTTCATGCTACGACAGAATTGGATTAAGGGCCTGAAGTGACACTTGGAATTGTGATTTGTCTGAGATGGTATGTATCTGACTGGAGCATAGAAGTTATGTTACTGACATAAATGGAGTAGTAATGTTTCGGACAAGAATAGAAAAGGTATGTGTGAAACAGAAACAGAATAGGTCGAACAGGAACAGAAAAAATATGTGTGAAACAGAAACAAAATAGGTCGAACAGGAACAGAAAAAGTATGTGTTTCAAAGGAACATAGAAGATATATGTTAGACAGAAACATAGAAGGTATGTGTTTCAAAGGAACATAGAAGGTAGTGTTTGACAGGAACATAGAAGGTATGTGTTTCAAAAGAAGAGAGAAGGTATGTGCTTGACAGAAACATAGAACGAATGTGTTTGACAGGAACACAGAAGGTATGTGCTTGACAGGAACATAGAAGGTATGTGCTTGACAGGAACATAGAAGATAGTGTTTGACAGGAACATAGAAGGTATGTGTTTCAAAAGAAGAGAGAAGGTATGTGCTTGACAGAAACATAGAAGGAATGTGTTTTAAAGTAACATAGAAGGTATGTGTTTGACAGGACCATAGAAAGTATGTGCTTGACAGAAACATAGAATGTATGTATTTTAAAGTAACATAGAAGGTATGTGTTTCAAAGGAACATAGAAGGTATGTGCTTGACAGAAACATATATGTGTTTGACATTAGCAGAGAAGGTGTGTATTCAACAGAAACAGAGAAGATATGTGTTTGACAGCAAAAGAGAAGGATTGTATTTGACAGCAACAGAGAAGGTATGTATTTGACATGAATAAAGAAGGTATGTATTGCAGAGAAGAAGAATGAGCAAAGCCTCTTAAAGCTTGAGAACGACAGAAAGAAACTTACCACTAGAGATAGAAGGGATGAGAAAGTAAGAAAAAGAAAGGGTAAGAGAGATCTAGAAGGAATGAGAAAGTAAGAAAAAGAAAGGGTAACAGAGATCTTAAGACACAACCAAATGACGTGTGAGAAACAGACATCGGGACAGAAGAAGGTAGAGAGGCAAACAAAGATAGTGTAAGACAGTCACACAGTGAGGAATAAGATACAGAGGCAAACAAAGATAGTGTAAGACAGTCACACAGTGAGGAATAAGATACAGAGGCAAACAAAGATAGTGTAAGACAGTCACACAGTGAGGAATAAGATACAAAGGCAAACAAAAACAGGCAGAGACAGGGAGAGAGAGAGAGACTTAAATATAAGCACAGAGAAAGGCAGAGAAAAAGCAAAAAAGGGAAACATAGATCAATAGATACAGACAAACAATGTAAAAAAAAAAAAAAGAGAGAAAGCTTTAACGTAGAAAAAACAAGGCGGCCCCCGTGGGAGACGGATCACTGTCGGATCCGCATATTCGCTGGTCGACTGAGGATGGAGTCGAGCAGGGTATGGAACCGAGACCGTAGAGATAATAAGTTTTGTTCGCTAACCGCACGACAAGGCATTGCTCTTAATTTAATGACGAACTGGTTACAAACTAATAGCCTACTATTGATAATATACCAACACATTACGGAATGACAACTACTTGATATGTACAATATATCAGAAGAGCGATTTTAGATAATCTTTTGGTACCCTTGAGCATTTTCATTTAGGCCTAAATGGAACTAGAATGAGGATGTAGATCTACCTAAATTAAACTACTAATTTGGCACTCTCAATATCTATATCTACTAGATCTAGATCTAAAATATATATTTGGGATAATGTAGATGTAATTTAGATAAGATTTATATTTAAAAAAAACACTAGATAATCAATAGACTATATAATAATATAGACTAATTGCAAAATCTAAATATTAAAATAGTAGATTAGTTTTAGTATTTCATAACATTGCAATATTGACATATTGACAATCTAGACTTTAGAAAAAAAATCTACACTTTAAGCCTAGAAATTAAAATGAAAGATCTTGATCTAGTCTAAATCATGGCTGTCTTGTAGTGCGGTTTGCGCGCTGGACTGTCGTTTGGATTCATCGATGGTCCCAGGTTCAAACCCTGCCCGCTCCTATTCCCCGTCGTCCTACTGGAGGTTTGGACTACAACTCTGAAGGAACATCCGAAACATGTAAAACAACAAACATTCTAAACTAGACCAAGAAATTCTAGATCTAGATCCTATAATGATTTTAATTAGAGCTTAAATCTAAATCTAGTTTTAAAAATCTAGCTCTAGTGTAAGAAAAAAATCTAGATCTAGTGTAAAAAAAAATCTAGATCTAGTGTAAAAAATCTAGAGTAGATCTAAATCTATTATGTCTTTTTAAAATGCGAGTCACATTACGAGGTTTAATAAACATTACTATACCGAGTTGTTTTACATATGACGTCAAAGGAAAAAAATTCATTACGTCACACGGTCTAGTTAGACTGAAACATATCATCTATACGAGCAGCTTGTTGAGTGTTCACAGACATTGGTGCACCGAGTGATTTCTTTTAGCATTTCATTTAAAGAATAACTCCATATGACGTCAAAGGAGAAATAATCCAATACGTCACACGTCCTAGTTAGACTAAAAAATGTCATCTATACGAGCAGCTTCTCGAGGGATCATAGACATTGGTGCACCGAGTTTGTTCTTTTAGCATTTCATTTGATGGGCTAGTTAGACTTAATATATATATTAACATATATATAAAAGGATTAAAGACGCTTTTTTTTTGTTTTGTCTGTCAGTTTGTCTGTCCGTTATGTTAATAGCGAGAAAAAAAAAGACTAAAAGCTATTGAAAATCTGATTAAAATTAATTTCCCTTCCGAAACATCGCATTAGTTTTAAGTTTCTATTATAGATTGTTCCGGATGTTTATATATTTATAGTGAGAAAAAAATAAGATTTCCAGATTAATCAAATGCCGTTAATTAAATTTCTGGGATGGTCTGTTATGAAAATTAGATGTACCATACCCTTATGGAGATTTTATCAAACCATACTTTGGTGTTAGGAAGTTTTTTTTCCTTAAAAATCAGAGCATAATATTAACGATAATTAGATTTTTTAATGTTGTAGATAGAAAGTTATTGGTAGTGTAAGAGAGAAGTGCGATTTTACATAAATAGAGTTAACTATCTTTCATAAAAAATCCGGAACAACCTATTTTCGTAAATGAGAAAATTATTTGTTTTATTTATTAGAAGAGGGATTTCAAACATTTATTAGCTCTATTAGATTTTCCATATAAAATTCGGATCATTTTTGGCGACGATTTGTAAGAAAATTTAGTAATGTAGGTCGATTTCTTTTTCAAAACCAAATCCGGAACATTCTTTACCGATTAAACAATTTTTACTATGTTTCGGCAAGAAAATTAACTGTAAAATAAGACTAAAAATGTATTTTCAATAATCGTTTCTAGTAAATTACTTTCTTATTTTAAAATCCTGAATAACCTATTGTCGATATTTTTGAAAAAAATATAATTATTTGACATAAATTTGTTTTAAAACCAATATCCGGAACAACTTTATAGTTAATGAAATATAAATCAGTATAGATATTTTTATTTAGCATTTATATGCTATTTACATTAAAAAACCGGAACAATATATTTAAGATCATGTGTTTCTTGCAACGTTTATGCATGGAAATAAAATCTACGATAATTTAGAAGAGCAAACAAATATTCATTGGCATTGATTTGTTTTTCACAAAACATCCGGAACAATCTATTATAGATACTTTAAACTATTGCAATATTTCAGAATGAAAAATTAAAGGTTAAATCAGATTTACAATAACCTCTAGTGTTATTTGTTAATCTAATCGTGACGGACAGACCGACAAACAGACAAAACGCACAAAAATAAGCTTCTTTTATTCGGATGGGGGCACTAAACAAAAAATAAATAAAATCTGATTTTTTAAAAAAGTTTAAGGAATTCGTTTAGCACCTGTGCATGTTGCGACGTTAGGCTACTGCACGAAAGTCGCTGCTTAAAAAGTCCATTTTAAAAAATGTGCATGATATTTACATACAAAGTGCATTATTAGCCTTTAAAAGCTAACAGAAATGTTTTCTTTTAATTTTAGCAGCTAGTTAACCAGAAAAAACATCTTTAAGTATTATTTATATTTGTTGTAAACATTTCCTGTACATTTTATAAATATATTTGACTTAGTGATACTGAAAATACACACATATAATTCATCTTTGTTAGCATATTGTAACATTGCCTCCCTTACATTTAGGTAATTGTTAAAAAATAGGTGTATTTTTATGAAAAAATCGCTTGCATAATTAATTTTATAAATTAAACGTTTGCTTTTAGAAAACCAAAAGTAGCCGTTGCACCTAAACTTTTCAAGCCGGATTTAATGATGAAATAATATTTTTCACATCTCTTCTAGTTTTCGAGATCTGAGTGTGACAGACGGACAGACGGACATTTTGTACAAACCTAATAGCTGCTTTTTCCCCTTACGGGGGCCGCTAAAAAGGGTATGTGTATTGAAAGACACCCATTAGTAAGTGACGGGACATGCTATTCACATTAAACGTTACCCTGACGTCCTAGCAACCGTTCCACTCGCCTGCATCTATCAGTGGAAAAAGTGTGCTGCTCAATTTTTAATGACACGTGAGCTCAATATATTGATGTTACGTCCCCGGATCTCTTTCTCCATTTGAACATTTAGTGATTTTTTTCTGTTTTGTCTTTAGTTTAAAATTCTTCACATAACTGCTTGGTTTAAATACGTTCGATGTTCGTATTATTTAAAAATATTTTCTGCATGGACAAAAGAATATTCTATCAACATGGTAAAGTTATCATTAAGTAGTTTATAACTATAAATAATCACTTTGAAGACGGTAGAAATTAAACGTACTAGACTAACTAATAAATACTATTTTTTAAATTCATTAAACTCACCAAATATGGGAAAGAAACAATGGCTTTTGGTGAATACAGTTATAATTGATATGTCAAAAAAGAATTTCCTATTTTGAACTAGAGGAAGTAGTTTGTTGAAAGAGTAACAAAGACAGTAACAAAGACAATAACAAAGACAGATATTCACACCTACAAGTTGACAGATGGAATCAAGAAGTTTGTATTCTTATTAGCTTGCAAACTTTTCATGGGTTAAAAATAGTTGGATACTAGACCTGGATTTCGAAAATGGCTGTAACGACTTTCTTATGAATATGACAGTTACTAGCTCATTAACCACATAGTGAAAACTCTGGTTTGATCGTAAAATGTTTCAAAATATCTTAAAATTAAATCTGGTCTATTTTGAACACTCTTCAGTGGAAATTCCCGCATGTATTCAGTAAAAAGTTTAAAAAATAGTCATTCAGGAACATTTTGCACACTGTCTTAGGTAAAAAATCATTAGTTAGACTACTAGAATTAATTTCTGACAATATACAAATGTATATGTCACCTTCAAAGTTCGAAATGTTGCATTCGCGCGTTTTCAGGAAAAGTACAAAACACAGAAATATATTATAACTAGACTGGACATGGAAATCTCTAACACTACACAAAATGTGATAAACTTTAAAAAAGCTGAAACAATTGTTTTGTAAAGTAGTTATAAGAGGTAATTTTTTTTACCCTAACCTATGTAACAAACAATTTTATGTCTAGATCTAGTAATGGATCTTATTCACTAATCGTAAACAAACAACCTTTAGCTACGTGATTCTCTATCTCTTCTCTACAAAATTACGATTTAATTTTTAATACACAATGACTATCACTTGACAGTTTTTTCGTTGTTTTATCAATATTTCCACGTGACTAAATGTTGTTTGTTTACGATTGGTGAATGAGGTCCATTGAACATCGAAAATGAGAGCACTCTCGTCTCATATTTATTATTTTAAGGTTTTTAGATACATTAACTAAAAAGATCAACGTAATCAATGTAAATGTAATATGATTAAAATAAACAGATTAATTATTTTGACTAGGATTTTCGAATCATTATTTCAATGGAAACTAACAGGAAATGGCTTTATTTCATATATTTGCGTGAAATTATACTTCTGTAATTAATCATCATCATCAAACTCCATTTGAGTGAGGGCTTGGGATGCTCAAATTCTCTCTTGCAAAAGCCCTGAACAGCCCTGCTGTCTTGCGTAGTGCATAAATGTCGCCATACAGGTCGAGAATTTTGGGTTTCCCAGACCTGTCGAGACGAAGATCAGCAAGTCTGGTGAAGTCAAACAGAATATGAGGCACGGTTTCCTCTTCTTCCCCGCAGCGGAGGCACAGTGAATCGAAATTTGGCCATAGCCGTGAGAAATATGAGCCAACAGAACAATGGCCTGTCCTGTACTGGGATACAATAGCTTGCTAGGGCATGGGCAGACTCCACCACGGGGAAGTGCGGTCAGGGCGCCTCATGCGCTCCCAGACTCCACGGGCTTTTTGGGACTTGTCCAAGCACTCAAACCACTTTTCCATTTCTGTTTTTAGAATTATAGCCAGAGCATGAGGAAAAATTACAGCCTCTTCAGTGGGTGGAATTTGCCCTCCCTGGTGGGCAAGGAGTCTGCAATAGTGTTGCCAGTCACACCTATGTGACTCAGTACCCACTGCATTATTATTCTGTAATTTATAGCCCATTCTATTTTAAAATCCGCAAAATGGTATTGCATTATTTCAAAACTTTATCATTAATTTTCACGTCAGAAAAGATCGATTTTCGTAGATTGGGGGGGGGGGGGGGACTTCCCTTACAGCTTGAAAAATAGCTACATACATAACAGTTTCTCTCTCTCTCTCTATCTCTATCTTTCTTTCTCTCTCTCTTTTTCTGTATATAGTAGGCTTATCTGGTGGCTTCGCCTCGCTCGGTTAAATAATTTCTCAAGGAAGGTTTTATATCCGAAGTTATTTTGGTGATATTATTGTAATTACGAAAATGAACGATCGGGTAAAGACAACTAATCTGAAGAGTTGCTTTAGTGTTCTATTAGTTCTAAATGTAATTGTACATGGCGATTAAATATAAAGTCTCTTAAGTTATCCTACAGTCTAAAGTCTAGACAAACCACCTCACGTCGTGTAGTTTTACATTGCATCTTTTTTGTATAACTATTGGGTTATTATTGGCTTGGAAGAAAGTCTTTGCAATGACAAAGTAAAAAAACGCATTTTCTTAATAGACTTACATCATTGCATTAGTTTTCTAAAGAAACGTTTCCGTGGGGCACCAAACTCCAAGCTTTTTACCGAGGCTTATAGTTAAATCAAAAGAGGCTGCAGCGTACGCAAAGTCGTTAACCGCTAGCTAGATATCATGTTTAGTGTGAGCAAGTAAGACGTAGAGAAGCTGTGTTATTACCGGTATCTGGAAGTTTAGGGACCGGATATCTAGGCATCGGATATTTAGGTACCCGGAAATTTAGACACCCGGATATTTAGGCACCCGGATATTTAGGCACCCGGAAATTTAGGCACCGGATAATTAGGCACTTTTTGACAAGGCGGAAAATTAGGCACCGGAAAATTAATTAGCGACCTTAATTTTGTTAATAATTTGAAAATGTTAACGTATATTTTATCCTTATTCTATGGGCTTTCGGCGACGTTATAATAAATAGCCACTATAACGATTCTAGTTAAAGAAAGGCTGACTAAAATGGAAAAAAAATGACAATTATGAGAATGTGTTGAAAAATTACTCCTGAGTCATTATATAAGATAGACATCACAGGATTCAGGGGAGGGGAGGTCGAGATGATTCTCCGCTCATTGCATCAGTCCATCACCAGCCCCTATAAGGTTGACTGGTGAGTTTTGTTTTAATTTTGATAATGCAATCTATGAGCGCCACTTGGTTGCAGAAAGAACTCTAAGAAATTAACGAACAGGAAAAATATTATAGTAGTCTTTATCAAAAGCTTTCGAACATTGAGACTTAGTAGTCACAGAAGCAGCTTTTATACAGTGGCTTGCTGAAAGAAGCCACTAACACTGGACCACAAATCGACTTCGATGTAGCTGGATAAAAACGTTTATAGCATCGGCATGATATTTCGCATGTCGCAGAAAAGACTTGATACTTTTCAAACCCATGAGTCTCATAGAATCAACAAGTGGACCTAATTTCTTTTGAGATACCCGCCCGTGTAAAGGAGCCTAATTCATTGTTTTATCATAAACTGTCAACATAATCATCATATTAAGAATTTTAAAGATTTTCATGTTATAGGCAGAATGAGTATTCTGTTTATAACACATGAAAAGAGACCAATATTCCAAAAATTAATATAGAAATTTTCAACTCATCTGTCTTTTCCATAAACTCTTTATTTTTTTATTTTCAAAACATCATATGTTATCGTGATTTCTAGCCATTTTGCAATGTCCAACCATATTAAAACAACTAAAACAAATTATTCCACTTATCTTATTCATGGCAAACCAGTAACACAGACTAAAAACGCAAAATACCTAGGTGTTATAATAAATGAAAAACTGTCATGGAATCCACATATTGATGAAACTATAAAAAAATCCAACAAAGCATTAGGGTTTATTAAAAGAAATTTTTATAAATCAAATAAGAACATAAAACTAAAATGTTATTTAACCTTGGTTAGGCCAATAATAGAATATGCATCCACCGTGTGGGACCCCTCAACTCAAGAAAACAATAAGAAACTGGAACAAACACAAAATAGAGCAGTGAGATTCATAACAAACGAATATTCACTTTTGACTAGGGTAACACCATTAGTAAAATCACTAAATTTAGAAAGCCTTCAGGACAGAAGACTCAAAAGTAAAGTAGCAATTATACATAAAACACTGAACCATAATCTTCAAATACAAAAACAAAATTTAATAAAATACTCTGAAAGACACAAAAATAAAGGCACATTCCTCGTCCCATATGCTAGGACAAATTTGTACAAATACTCCTTCTTCCCTAGTGCTATTAGAGCATGGAATGGGTTGCCTGAGCTAGCCAGAAAAACCAGTGACTTGGCAGAATTTAAGTCATTGGTTAATATGCATGACTAAATGCATGACGCGTAGGACGTAATCATCTTCTTTTTTGAAGTAACGTCTGTATTATATAAGATAAGAAGATATATATTTTATATAAATATTATAGAACATAAATTTGCATATATTGAATATCTCATAATATATGCGCAGTTATAGGTAAAAATTAATTACCACCAAAAAAAAATTGAAAGAGGTAACACACCTATACACTCACACAATAGATCTTCCTAAAGAGGTTGATAATAGAGATTAATGCTGTTATAAAAAATGAATACTACTTTAGTTTATTAAGAAATCTAATCTCTATAAGTAAAGCAAGCAAAGCCTTCTCCTCATTCCCATACCGTTTTTAAGGAGACAAGTTTCTCCAGACTTCCACTTTAGCACCTATGCTGTTCCATACCCTTGACCTCAGTGTGTAGCCTTAAGCTTTACTAAGTAAATTTTACGACCAAGTTTACATGTATCTGCGAGAAATCCTCTCCCTTACATGGGAATGTGTGCCCCCAAACCCCCAACCCCCGCCTATCCCATTTTAAAAGTACGACCCCTTCCTTTCCCACAAACAGAGCGATTACGATTATATTTATCGCCGACACTCCTCGACATAATAAAAATATTTTATAATACTTTTTAATCTAAAGTACTTACATTAGTAACTAAATATTTACACAAATTGCATAACCATCAATTTAAAAAACTCACTAGTCAACCTTAGGGGTTGGTGATGGAGGGTAGCAATGAGCGGAGAATCATCTCTACCTCCCCTCCCCTGAATCCTGTGATGTCTATATTATATAATGACTCAGGAGTCATTTTTTCCTCACATTCTTTATTACCATTTCCTTTGTTCTGGTACGAGACTGTAGACATCGAAGCATGAACACATTGTAATAATTCAACAGCAAAATAATAAGAAATAAGAAATATTTTAATTTACTGCTGTAAGCCTAGTGACGTAAGTGGAGTTTTTTCCCGTTTGATGTCATGGAAAATTTTCATTCATAAAACATTCTAGCCAAAATTAATTTTTAGATAATGAGACATATTCAAACCCATATAACGGTTCCACTTCGAGTTTTCCCGATGTGGCCAATGAGTTGAGAATTTTTTTCTCATTTATATACATATACATTGAAATTTTTAAGAAAATCGTTAGAGCCGTTTTCGAAATAAAATTTATAAAAATATATATATAACAATTGCTCGCTTAAGAGATGGGGTATAGTACCAGGTGGCCGAGCCTCGCTTGGTTAAATAATTTTTTTACGCTTATTTAGTTTAGTATCAGGTGACAGAGCCTCGCTCGGAGGAATAATCTATTAACGTAAAATGTTTACCCGAACTTAATTTTTAATGACGAAAATGAGCGATCTCGTAGAGGACTACCAATCTGAAGTGTTGCTTTTATGTTCTTTTAGTTCTAAATGACATTGTACAAGCCACACATGGCGATTTGAATAGAAACTCTCCATGTAGTCTCGAAAAACAGATCCCACGTTGAATCTGAAACTATTGACCTTTTATTGGCTTGGTAGAAAGTCTTTGAGGTGTAACTTCATGAATGGTTAATTTCAGAATTTAATTTTGCAATTAATATATCAATTATGGCTTTAGTAATAAACATCAAGTGATACAAAATCTCTACGTTATTGGGTAAAACATAAACTTTGTAACAAACTAAAATGGCGCATTTTTCACTTAGAGACTTAAAAGCATTGCGTTACTATTGTAAATAAGCGTTTCCCTTCGAGCACCTCCATTATGCCGAACACCTTTAAGCTCACTAAAAAGCCTTTGCAGATATTAGAGCCCCATACGTGATACGTGCCCTACCTAGCGTGACTGTCTGGAAGCTCATACCGGCGTTCGCTAGAACATTGCTGTTTGTAGTGCGGTCTTGCCACCATGATGGTGTACAAACATCTTTGGTGAAAGCGTTCAAGAAGTCCTAGTTGCTTTCTGTTAAGTACCCATGTCTAAGATCCACTTAGAGTGGTAAAGAGAACCACTGCTTGGTAGACACTGATTTTGTAAATAGACGGAACGATTTATATTGTCACACTCTTGCTTGGAGGCGTCCAAAAGTACTACTGGCCGTGATCAGACGCTTATCAACACCCATTTAAAGACTATCAATCTGAAGAGTTGCTTTTTCGTTCTGTTACTTTTCAATGTAGTTGTACATGACAATTAGAATTGAAAGTCTCTTAAGCCGCCCCCCCCCCCCCAACAGTGTAGAAAAACCACACCTCACGTCGTGTCGTTTTACATTGCATCTTTTGCGTAAAATTATTGGGCTATTGTTGGCTTGGAAGAAAGTTTTTGCAGTGTAGCTTCTAAACTGGTTACGTTCAGAATTTAATATTGCAATTAGTATATTCATTATAACTTTAGTACAAAGCATCAAGTGATACAAAATCTCTACGTTATTGGATAAACGTGCAGCTAGTAACAAAGTACAATAGCTCAGCGTGACGGTCGTACTATAAAAAGTTCATAACATTTTGCAAGAACATCGCTGTTCGTAGTGCGATCTTGCTAACGTATTTCCATGACGGTGTGCAAATATCTTTGGTGAAGGTGTTCAAGAAGTCTTAGTTGCATTCTATAAAGTACCCATGTCTCATATCCACAAAGAGGCGTTGAGAGAATCAGTTTGGTAGACACTAATTTTTGTAGGCAGGCGGAGCTATTTATTTCACCACACTCTCTTTTGTAGGCGTCCAAAAGCACGACTAACTCTGATCACATATCAACCTCCCTTAAAGTAATACGCCATTTGATACTATGGTTCCCAGATATGTGAAGTTGTCTACCGCGTTAAGGGATGCCTATTCGCGTTGATCTTTGGGGCTGAGTAGATTTTATTGGGTGACTTCTGGAACATGACTTCCGTTTTATAGAGGTCTATGGTTAAACCAAAAGAGGCGGCAGCGTAATGAAAATTCGTTGAGCGGAAGCTGGATATCATCAGGGCCGGCATTAGACCACAGCAACCTATGCAACCGCAGTGGGCCCCGAACTTTCATAAGCTCCGCTCTAATTCTAAGTGCAAATTCTTAAAAAAAAAACACTGTAACTTATAACAGGGTTCTCGTAATCTCCTTATTTTCAAGGAGTTCCCTGAAATCTCCTGAAATTGCAAAATATACTAACAGTCTGGTAATCTCCTGAAATTATTGAAATCTCCTGAAAACTTATACAAAAAAATGTTCTTAAAATAGACAACATTGTCAATTTGGGGTGTCAATCAATATGATAAACGCCAATCCTACTCGCGATTAAAAAGAAAAGCATTTTCAGCTTTCATTTAGTAAAAATGTAATGCAAAGACGATTTTTTTTTCTAACTCAAAATTTTAATTTTCACTTATATCCTTATCCCTACCCTGACTGAGCCGCATGCAATCCATTTCACATAGGGCCCCGAAAATATTAGGGTCGGCCTTGTGTAACATGCTCAGTGTGTGCAAGTAAGGAGTAGAGAAGCTGTGTTATGACCATTTCCTGTGTTTTGGTATGGGACAGTAGACTTCGAAGCTTAAACAAATTGCAATAATTCACCAGTAAAATAATAACAAAGTAAAAGCTACCTACGGGTGTACGCAATTCAAGTGTAAACAATTTATAAAGCCTTTAAAACACAATAACTAATCATACATAAAGATATTTAATTTCTTTATTTTTCTTCCATAGTTTCATAATGGATCAATGTACAATAAGATGGTGCGCAATGCCAATGGATTTATAAAAATTGGTTCTTGTTTGCGAAGAAACGTCTTAGTGTACTGCTGTGAGTCTAGTGACGTACGCGATGTCAAGTTTTTTCCCTTTGACGTCACATAGAAAACTTCATTCATAAAACATTCTAGTCAAAATTAATTTTTCGATTATGAGCCATTCTCAAACCCATATAACGGTCGACCTCGAGTTTTCCCGATGTGATCAATAATTTGAGATTTTTTTTTTCACTAATATGCACATACCTTGAAATTTTAAAGAAAATAGTTAGAGCCGTTTTCGAAATAAAATTTATATATAAATAAATAAATAAATATATATATATATATAAGAATTGCTCGCTTAAGAGTATAGAATATAATATCAGTTGACCGAGCCTCGCTCTGATGAATAATTTGTTAAGGAAGGATATATACCCGAAGTCATTTTGGGAAATGTTTTGTAATTACGAAAATGAACGATCGGGTAAAGACTATCAATCTGAAGAGTTTCTTTTTCGTTCTGTCAGATCTCAATGTAATTGTACATGGCGATTAGAATAGAAAGTCCCCCCCCCCCCCCCAACAGTAGGCCTATAGAAAACCACAGCTCACGTCTTAACGTTTTACATTGCTTCTTTCGTGTGAAACTATTGGGCTATTATAGGCTTGGAAGAAAGTCTTTGTAGTGTAACTTCTAAAATTGTTACTTTGTGACATTTAATATTGCAATCAATATATTCATTATGGCTCTGAGACATGAACACTATACAGAAAACAACTAAGACTTCTTGAGTTTTTTTACCAAAGATGCTTGCGCTCCATCATGGACATACTGTGGCAGGACCACACTACAAACAGCAATGTCCTTGCGAACGCCGGTATGGACAGTATAGTGGGACTTCTTATGGTCCGACAGTTGCAGTTCATACCATTTTGCAAGAATATCGCTGTTTGTATTGCGTCTTTGGTGAAGTCGTTCAATAAGTCTTAGCTGCTTTCTATAAAGTACTCATATCTCAGATACACAATGAGGGGTTGAGAGAATCACTGGTTGACACTGATTTTGTAGACAGGCGGAGCGATTTATTTCGCCACACTTTCGCTTGGAGGCGTCCAAAAGCACGACTAACCCTGATCACATATCAACCTCTCTTTAAAGCAATGCGTCATTTGATACTGTGGTTCCCAGATATGTGAAGTCTACCACGTTAAGGGATGTCTATTCGCGATGATCTTTAGGGCTGAGTAGATTTTATTGGGTGACTTCTGGAACATTACTTCAGTTTTACCGAGATTTATAGATTAACCAAAAAAAGCAGCAGCGTGATGAAAATTCGTTGACCGCGAGCTGGATATCATCAGGCATATGCCGCCGCAGTGGACCACTAAGATTTAAAAGCCCCGCGCTAATTCTAGGAGTAAATTATTAAATTAAACCATTATAATTTATAATAGGGTTCCTGTGGTCTCCTTGTTTTCAATGAGCTCCTGGAAATCTCCTGTAACTCATAAACATGTCCTTAAAAAGACAAAATTGTCATTTTGGGTTGTCAATCAATATGGTAAACGCCAGTCCTACGCATGATATAAAAAACGGCATCGTCAGCTTTCATTTAATAAAAATGTAATAACGAATTTATTTTCTAATACAAAATCTTCATTTTTACTTAATATCCTTATCCATACCCTTACTGGTCCGCGCGCAATCCATTTCACAAAGGGCCCCCCAAATGTTAGGGCCGGCCCTGGTTGTGCAAGTAAGGCATAGATAAGCTGTGTTATGACCATTTCCTATGTTTTGGTATGGGACAGTAGACTTCGAAGCTTTAACACATTGCAATAATTCACCAGCAAAATAATAAAGTAAAAGCTACCTACGACTGTACGCAATTAAAGTGTAAACAATTTATATAAAATATATATATATATATTTATATATATATAAATATATATATATATATATAAATATATATACATACATACAAGAATTGCTCGATAAGAGTATAGGATTACAATAGAAGTATTCGATCACTTTTTTGCTGTAATGTTAAAAATTTGTGCACTTTTCTTGTTAAAAAACACTTGTCATTATAGACAGGGCAGGAAAAAAATTCTAAAAAAAATATTCAAAAATTTTAAATTGTAATCAGACACTTCAATATCAATTATATTTTCCTACATTCCTACAAATTTTCAAAAGAAAATAATAAGAAATGCACAAGTAGATAGCTTTTATATAAGAGTATGTTAACAAAACAAAATGGCCTCCGTTGCCATAGCAACAACATTTTCAAACTAGTGTTAGACTTAGACTTTAATTAAGGCTTTAGATCTACTAATCATCTACTAATACTACTAATGATAACTAATAGTAATATTCTATATAGTTAGTTATACACGTAAATATATTGATCTAGAATTAGATCTAGTCTAGGTCCATATTTTGAATTTAATAAACCATTTGATTTGATTTAATTGTCATTGTAAATTAGCTTTTACTTTAAGACTTAACTTAGGCATTGTAAACCTTAAACTAGATTTAGACTAGACCTTTAAAAACTAAAATCAACAACAGTCATCATGAAATTGCTCTGGCTAGTTATCCTAATAAACACTAGCTGAACATAGAGCGATCTACCTTAGTCAACACTAAACTTAAAAAGGAAACAACAGTCATAATAAATCATCACACTCTAGATCAATGCAACTTCAAAAATAACCTAACATACACATCCATAACATTAAAGAAGATCACCCATCACAAATGGAAGTTCTCAATCAGACACAGCAGAAATATGTACCTATCACTGTTAATATTAATAGCAGGAGATGTAGAGTCAAATCCGGGGCCTAGATCTAAAGATAGATGCAACATCTGCAAAAAAGTATGCTCCATGAAACAGAAAGCCATTCAATGTGACACCTGCGATGAATGGTATCTTAGTCATGGCAAACCTAGTAACACAGACTAAAAACGCAAAATACCTAGGTGTTATAATAAATGAAAAAATGTCATGGAATCCACATATTGATGAAACTATAAAAAAAAAAATCAAACAAAACATTAGGGTTTATTAAAAGAAATTTCTATAAATCAAATAAGAACATAAAACTAAAATGTTATTTAACCTTGGTTAGGCTAATAATGGAATATGCATCCTCCGTTTGGGACCCCTCAACTCAAGAAAACATTAAGAAACTGGAACAGACACAAAATAGAGCAGTGAGATTCATAACAAACGAATATTCACATTTGACTAGAGTAACACCTTTAGTAAAATCACTAAACTTGAATGTCATGGTAGTCTGTTCAATAACTAAACACTTTGAGCCTAGTAAATGGCTTGTGTTGACATACATCTAGCTACACGCACACTATGACGACATGATGAATGAAATTTTTTGTATATATGTAGCTATGTTGTTAAGAGGTCTAAATGTGCATACGTAAATCTGAAAGAAAAAAAGTAAATTGAAAAAAAAAGACTTAAAATTAAACTGAAACGGTAGCCTGCATGCTTAAATGCTTTAATAACCACATTGGAAAGTACATTGTATTATGCAATAAGTTTATTAGTTTAATAATATACCTTTATAATGCGCGATATTATGACCTCTGACGTTCATTTCATTTGTATCACTACGCGATGTAATGGTGCCGCGAGTTACAGAAAAGTATGACAAGACGTTTAAAGCTATTTACATTTGGAGCTAACGATTTTATGTAAAAAATGTTTTGTAAACTCAAATTCGAAGGTTTCATCTCTGCGCATGCGTTACGTCTACATAATGTAGACATGGTAAACATGGCCTAAATCCATAAAATACTAAGGCTTTAATAGAGTTGAGCAACTTTTTTTTTGGGGGGGGGTCTTAAGTTTGTTTTAGGGCTACCATACATACGTTACGGTTCCAGTTAGTACCCAAGGAACACTTCTGCCAAGTTTTATCAAGATTAATCAAATGGTTTTGATTTCTATGCGGGACATACATACATACGCCTTACATTCTACTTATTAGTATATATATATATATATATATGATCATTATCGGATAAGAATTTGTTTTCTTTTTTATCAGTCTAGGTCACAGACCTATATATATCATATCTAAACTGGACATGGAGATCTTTTAACACTATAACAAATTTATTTTCAAAATGTAACACATGTAACATATAATGTTTAGATCTCGATCTAGCAATTAAACATCGAAATAAGAGCACTATCGTCTCATAATTATTATTTTGCAATTTTTAGATACATAATCTAGAAAGATCTAGGTAATCAATCTATTTCAATATACATAAGAGAATTCAAATCAGACGAATTATTTCGATCTAGGATTTTCCAAACATTATCTCAATGAAAACTAACAGGAAATGGCTTTATTTTATATATTTGCGTGAATATATAGTTCTGTAACAGCCTATTCTATTTAAAAAATCCACAAAATGGTATTGCATTATTTCTAAACTTAAAAAAATAAAGATCATTAGTTTTCAAAGACAGAGAGCGATTTTCCTAGATTCAGTACGACTTCCCTTACAGCTTGAAAAGCGTTACATACATAACAACATCTCTCTCTATATATATATCTGTGATCTGTGATCTGATCATTATCGGACAAGACTTTGTTTCCGTTTTCCATTCTAGGTATATATATATATATCCCTGTCGGACCCGCCTATTCGCAAGGAGTATTCAAGAAGTGATTTTATCTTGATTGTCAAAAGTAATAATTGTTCAGATTTATTTGCTGTTGCAAATTTATTTTTCTGTCGTACATGTTTCGGATGTTCTTTCAAAATTAAAGATAATTAACTTCCTTGTCCAAACCTCCGCTGGACGACGGGGGATGGCAGCGAGCTGGGTAGGAACCCGGGACCGTCGAGATAATCAGTCCAGCACGCTGACCGCACGACCAGGCATTGCTGTTAACTTAATAACAAACTGGTTACAAACTAAAGAGATATATTACACATTACGGCATGACATCTACCGGATATGTACACTATGTCAGACGAGCAATTTTAGATTATCTATCAGCATTGGTGTGTAATTGAAAAAAAAGAAGAAGTGAATAGATATCTTGCTTGGAGGCCTACTTCGTTGTCTCAGCACAGTTATCAACAGAGCTATTGGCATTTTCATTTCAATGGAACTAGAATGAGGATGTAGATCTACCTAAACTAAACTTCTGATTTAGCACTCTTAAGATCTATATCCACTAAATTATATTTATGTAAATAAAAAGCCTAGATAATCTATCAATAGACTGAATGCAAAATTAGATTTTAAAATAGGAAATTAGTTTTAGTATATTAGGCTATAGCATTGCAATATTGATCTAGACGTTTGGAAATCAAAATCTACACTTTAAGTCTAGAAATTGAAATTCAATATCTTGATCCAGTCTATATCATTTTAAACTAGACCTAGAATTATTTTAATTAGAATATAAATTTAGATCTAATTTAAAAAATCTAGATATACTGTAAAAAATCTAGATATACTGTAAAAAATCTAGATCTAGTTTAAAAAATCTAGATAAGATCTTAATCTAGCTATTATGTCTTTTTTTTAAATACGAGTCACATAAGAGGTTTAACTAACATTACTATACCGAGTTGATTTAGCATTTCATTTAAAGAATTCATTCCATATGACGCCTAAGGAAAAAAATACTCTACGTCACACGGCCTTGTTAGACTAAAAAGCCTTCATCAATACGAGCCAGTTATCGAGTGTTCATAGACATTGGTGCACCGAGTCAGTATTTTTAGCATTTCATTTAAAGAATTAAGTCTATATGACGTCAAAGGGAAAAAAATCCACTACGTCACACGGCCTAGTTAGACTAAAAAATGCCTTCATCAATACAAGCAATTTTTCGAGGATTCATAGGCATTGGTGCACCGAGTTTTTTAGCATTACATTTAAAGAATCCATTTATATGACGTCAAAGGAAAAAAAAATCCATTACGTCACAATGGGCAAGTACCAAAAATTTCTTTATTAACACGAGATATTTAACGACATTGATGCCCTGAGTTCTAATAGAATTTATTTAAAAAGAATTAAAGCCATATTTTTGTGCGTTTTGTCTGTCAGTCTGTCTGTCCGTCTTGTTGATATTAAAAACAACTAAACGCTATTGGAATTTTGATTAACCTTTAATTTTCGTTTCGAAACATCGCAATATTTTTAAGTATGAACGCATTAGATTTAAGTATATATAATAGATTGTTACGGATGTTTGTATAATAGTAAGAGAAATCCAGATAAATGTAATACCGTTAATAAAGTTTTTTGGGATAGTCTTGTATAAAAATTAGATGTACCACAGAGATTTTCATATCATACTTTGGTGTTTGGAAGATCTTTTCATTAAAAATCGGAAAATAATATTAACGATACTTACATTTTGTAACGTTTTAATAGAAAATTAAATGTACTGTAAGAAAGAAGTGAGATTGTATATAAAAATAGAGTTTAAATATTTTTCATAACAAAATCCGGAGCAAATTTTTGTCGTAAATGCGAAGATTATTTGTTTCAAACAGTTATTTGGCGTCAGTAGATTTTTCATACAAAATTCGGAAATTTTTCGCGACGACTTGTAAGAAAATGTAAGTTATGTAGGTCGATTTCTTTTCAAAACAAAATCCGGAACATTTATGAAAAAATCGCTTGCATAATTAATTTTATAAATTAAACGGTTTGCTTTTAAAAAACCAAAAGTAGTCGTTGCACCTAAATTTTTCAAGCCACATCGCATGGTAAATAATATTTTTTATATCTCTTCTAGTTTTCGAGATCTGAGTGTGACAGACGGACAGACGAACATTTTGCACAAACCTAATAGCGGCTTTACCCTTTACGGGGGCCGCTAAAAAAGTGGTAGAAAAAAGTCACGTGTTCTTGTAGTACGCTTGTTTAGTGCACTTTTCCTCTGTCTTTGCTTCTCATAAATTATCTCTGAGGCTTTCCTTCAACCCAAAGGAGGACAAAATAAAAAGAGACACACCTTAAAAATGAGGAAAGAAAATTAAAATAAAGTGAACGTTAAAAAATAGATTTACAAAGTATTTCATGAAAAATGCTAATAAATCAAAGGATCTAAAATTACATATTATGTTTATCATATATTTCTCAAACCAAGGGAATTTTTTGCAGCAGTAAATCATTTGAGCAGAAAAAAAAAACTTATGGAACTCCAGGCAGACATTTTCTCCCGATAGAACTTAGTGAAAGAAAATCTTAACACTGTGTCATGTTATTCTATCTTCTTTTTATTTTAATCTGGATAGAATTCAAAGTCAATTAGACCAAGCTCACAGAAAGATAGTCCGATATAGGGTAAAACACCTTATTAAAATTATTTAAATATTTCTGTTTTGTAACATAACCCACAGAGTTTAATATAAAGTTCAGTTTCAAGACGTGTAAAGTTATTGTATAAGGGTAATGTATATTTCAGACACAAGCAAAATAAAACAAGCAAAATAAATAAATAATACAAAGCTTATATTAATGTGTATCAATTAGTTTGAATCAGTCATGACATCAATTAAATTTGTAAAAGATGTAGACTAACAATAATAAATCTGTGCGATTAGAAATATTTAGAAATATATTTTACCAATTGTTTTTGTTTAGCGAAAAAAAAGAGCAACCTGAATTCGAACTTGTGGGCTAAAGCCTTCTCAGTCTTCTCAGGCCAACACGAAGAATCTATGAACATAGAGGATTGTCTTGTTTCATGTTTGTGTTCACTAAGCCTCAGGCGGCAGCCTAATCTAAAAGCGACTAATTCAGCTTATACCACCACTTCAGTTAAATACTATTTTTTCTTTTGTTTGTAATACCATACAATGTAATTTATGAACAGTAGCTAATTAAGTAATAGTTTGATTTTTTATTGATACTTGTGTTGTCAGGTAAAAGGAATAGTTGTGCAAAATTTCAGCTTGATCCGAGATAGGGTATTGAAGAAATAACGTGTACAAACTTTTGAAATAACTTATACAAACTTTTGAAATAACGTGTACAAACTTTTGGTCAGACAGATAGAGTGAGTTGATATAAGCTTTGTTAAAATAATTTTTTTAAAAGCTTATCTACATTTAAAAATATATCTCTTAATAATTTAAGAGTAATTTTCCTTTTTCGATATAAAAAAAAATTAATTGACTCTTTATTTTTAAATTGATTCATGTTTTGTTAGAAACAATAAATAATTGTTTAAAGTTTTACTTCATCCGAAAATCAATGTGAAATTAATAACGTACAGTTATCTGATTAAAGGGGACAAAACCTCACATATTTAGCCATATATCCGAATACTGAATTTCCCTTGTTGATATCAATCAAAGTCATTAATTACCAGTAATTAATTGGCTAATTGGTAAATTTCTTTTATTAATTCCTTTGCGACTGGCACAAGAAAAACTGGTCGCCCCCACCTCCGTTACATAGATGTAATAGAACGTGACCTCAAATCAGTGAACATCAATACTGACAATTGAGACATAGCTCTAGACCGCAACAGGTTAAAAGAGACAGTGACCAAGAAAGCTATGGACAGTGAAAGTGCATGGGTCTCAGCCTAGGAAGAAAAACGCACAATCCGAAAAACGGCCAACTCCTCTACCACCGAAGCAAAAGCCACCTTAACCTGCGCTATCTGTG
The DNA here is from genome assembly GCA_030265305.1 of Biomphalaria pfeifferi. Taxonomy (NCBI): domain Eukaryota; kingdom Metazoa; phylum Mollusca; class Gastropoda; family Planorbidae; genus Biomphalaria; species Biomphalaria pfeifferi. The sequence continues at coordinate 670,113 of JASAOG010000118.1, forward strand.
GACGGGAGTGTCTCTCCAAAATATGGCTCCACAGCCACATGAGGAAGTGTGCTCTGAGATGAAGCATAGTCGTTCTACGACTGAAGGAGGCCAATGATTGTCTTTGCCGATGAAAACTTGTGCAAAGTTTCAACTTGATTTGAGAATGAGTTTGGAAAAATTAACGTGGGTGGATTTTTGTGACTGGTGTTTTGTTTTGATTTTGTTTATTTTAGGTGAGATTTTAAAGTTAAGCCATCACTTGCCAGCGCAGCCAAGGCGGTTTTGAATTTAAAACCTCCCTCCAGAGATTTTTTTATGTTAAAACACACTTCTTCTATACAACAAAAAATAATGCAAATAACAGTCATCAACTTTAAGAGGGGCTTTGATTTTAAAAAACCCTTCAGCAAACTAAGTTAATTTCCCGCTAAGGATTTTAAGTTTAACTCCCTCTGCAGCGGAATTAGAAGGTAAAAGCCACCTCTTCACTATACAATTAAAGCAGACTTAGGTCACAAAACTCTATCAGCGTTGCAAAGGGGCGTTTTGAGTTTAACCCCCCACCCAGAGGGCTTTAAGTTTAAAGCCCTCTTCAGGTGGTTTTGAGTTTAAAACCCCTACAGAGAGTTTTCAGGTTAAAAACCCCTTCTTCAATATTATTCTTAAGCAAACTAGTGACCAAATTCTATGTGGGTAGCTAAGGGGGTTTTGAGTTTGTGTAAAAAAAAAACTCAAGTGATTTTTTAGTTTAAAACCCCCCAACAGATGTTTTGACAATAAAACTTTCCTTTTCTATATAAAATCTAAAGGGAACTACAGTCACTGAATTCCATAAGCGTAGCCAAATTTCTACCAGTCGCTGGACTCCATTAATAAAGTGCAGTAAAAAAGATATATGGGGTTTTTGAGCAAATTTTTAAAAAATAGCAGGATAATGCAATGTAGATACTTCAGATTATGCATTTTCTTTTTGTTTTAGATACCGGGAATAGTACTTGGCGCCGGGGATCCGGACACCCTCAAGGGAGAGCGCCAGACCTCCTACAGTAAACGTCTTCTGAAAGAATGAAAGGTCAAAATATAATAAAGACTAATTACCTATACATACACTTACACACGCACATATGCATTATATATATATAACTTATGACAACTATCATTGAGAAAGCGAAGAGGACTGGGTACTCGAGAAGGAGAAGGTGGCGGCCTCAGAGAACTTTGCAAATTGCTTCCTTGCTCTTTGTTGTCTGTCTCAAATGATTGACCGTCACCTGATCTGGCCAACGCCACTGCTACAAAACACTCCTAAAGAAGGGAGCAATGTTAAAACTCTGCCTTGCACCTGTGCTTGCGATGTGTACGAGAGCACTATTAAACATAAACAAGAAGGCATTTTGACTAAGGAGAAACAGCGTTTAGATCGACCTCCAGTCTCTGAGAGCCGTCCTTTGTGCTAAGAACTAGGGACCTGGAGCGACACGGTAAGACTGTCGTTGGTCTGTATTCAGGTTTGCAGGAGGAAGAAATGCCAGAATTACAGACTCTTTAAATAACAAGGTTAGACAGTTTGTGTGGAAACACAAACTCAAAATCGGCCCCCGAAGTTGTCCACCCAGGCAGGTAAAAAGGCAGGCATCAATATTTTCATAAAGGACATCAGAATTAAATTCTATCATGTCTTATTATGTCTGATGTCTTATAATGAATATCTAATTGATCTAATTGTTTTGTATAGGGTCAATTTCATATTCAAATCCTAAAAAAAAAAATTTCCGTAAAAAAAATAAAATTCGATTAGTTATATTGTGGTGCATCAATGCAGTTCACGCGATAATATGAAAACCTACTTATTAATTTTTTTAAAAATTATGCCCAACTTATATGCATACTAAATAGATTTTTGTCTCTTAAAAAAATCGTAAACATTATTTTGGGGTAAATGTAGTAATTAGTAGGAAAGAACTTACATAACGTAGCAATACAAATGTAAAAAATTTGTTTATCAAAATGTCTAAAACCATTTGCATAAATGTGTTAAAAATATGATATACGGTCATTTCCCCTACTAAAGAGCACTCCAATTTTGTTATTATTAATAGTGAATAGTTGTAAAAGTGTATTTTTATGAAAAAACTTCTTGAATAAGTGATTTAAAAAATTAGATTTTTCGCTTTTAGAAAAGAAAAAAGTAGCCGTTGCATCAGAACTTTGAATGGACTAAAACATTATGATGTCGGATTTTTACTAACTTTTATAGTTTACGAGATCGAAACGAGACGGACAGACATTTCACACAAAACTAATAGCGTCTTTTCCCCTTTCGGAGGCCGCTAAAAAGGCTGAAGTCAATGTTGGATTTTTTTCTTAGTAATAAATACACCTTGAATTTTACTTAGAGCTTCGCTGAGCTACCTTCCTTAGATTTATTACAATATTAAGATCCTCATAACAGATATACTTTTGACATGAAGTGACCATATAATGTCACAACAAACTATTATTCAAAATCTTAAGGAAAATGTTTACACATTTAAAAAATGCACATAAATGTACATACATACACACAACAAAAACATGTATTACTCTTTTGAAAGATTATTCAATTTAATTTACTTGATATGTCGTAATATTTAGCACCAAAACGTCACGCCACCAAAACCCTTCGACTCCACCCAGACAGAAAGAGTGATTTGGTATAAGTTTTGTATAATTTAATTTATAGCGTGTTAACTAACAGAAATACAAAGAAAAAGTAATTCATGGCGTGTTGACAGAAATACAAAGAAAAAATAATTTATGGCTTGCAGACAGACCGAACTATAGAAACTAACGATTCTATGCTTGGTCATCAACACAGCCATGTGGTTATACATAAAAAGAACAATCAACAGTACTGGCTGCAGGCTATGACAAGCAGTTGTTTCAATGTGTCTTGTAATATTTCTACTCAAAGCTTTTTGTTTTGTTGTTTCTAGAACGTGTAGGATGATTTTATTGTCTTTAATCAATGACAGAATAAAATATATCACTATTGAATGGCTTCCTTTAAAATGACAGTCAGAAAAAAACAGGCTAAGAATGTTATTGTTGTGATGACTTTCTGTTCGATAAACTTTCTAGGGATTTAGTTAAGCTGTTCACAATGGTCTCTTCACTACAATACGTCAACAAACAATAGACAATAGACATATTGATATTGAATGATGTTTACTTTCCCTAGCTCTCTACAAGACCCATCTAACGTTATCTACCAACGACAATAAAGTGCTAGAAATGAAAATTGAGTAGATATTGACTTACAGCAAGGTTGACGTTAAGAAGAGAAGGCGTCTACTAATAAATCTAGAAACAAAATGAACTCGACACAATCATTGAACGAGGAGAAAGAAATGACGACAAAGTACTTGGGTAAGTTAGATGATACTTAGGTAAGTTAGATGATACTTGGGTAAGTTAGATGATACTTGGGTAAGTTAGATGATACGTGGGTAAGTTAGATGATACTTAGGCAAGTTAGATGATACTTAGGTAAGTTAGATGATACTTAGGTAAGTTAGATGATACTTAGGTAAGTTAGATGATACTTAGGTAAGTTAGATGATACTTAGGTAAGTTAGATGATACTTAGGTAAGTTAGATGAAACGTGGGTAAGTTAGATGAGTCGTGGGCAAGTTAGATGAGTCGTGGGTAAGTTAGATGTGTCGTGGGTAAGTTAGATAATACTTAGGTAAGTTAGATGAAACGTGGGTAAGTTAGATGATACGTGGGTAAGTTAGATGATACTTAGGCAAGTTAGATGATACTTAGGTAAGTTAGATGGTACTTAGGTAAGTTTGATGATGATAAAATACTTATCGGAAAAACAATCTTTTGTCACACACATCTTGTTTTCTACAATTATGGGCTTTCCTTAACGCCATTGCAGATCAGAAATAAAAACTAACTTTTAATTTACTATAAACATTTGATAAAACTAATTTAGCTTCCTTTTAAATGTAAATTTTTTACAAGAAATCTTGGAATTCATAAAAAATAAATGTAAACCAAATATATAAAGGAAATAAAAAGTTTAACAATTATCTTAAAACATAAGAAAATTTATTTCAATACAAACCGATAAATTTTACTCACAAAAGTATCTATATTTCAAAACATTCTTTTTGTTCTACTTATGGGCTTTCCAAAATGTAGAACAAGGCTACAATAACAGTCTGTGTGGAAACACAAACTCAAAATCGTCCCCCGAAGTGGTTCACTTGGACGAAAAAACAACGGTTTTCAATATTTTCAGCTTGAATATTAAAAGCTATGAACTACAAACTATCAACAACCACAGTTCTATCTCCTATCAACAACCACAATCCTATCTCCTATCAACAACCACAATCCTATCTCCTATCAACAACCACAATCATATCTCCTATCAACAACCACAACCCTATCTCCTTTCAACAACCACAATCCTATCTCATATCAACAACCACAATCCTATCTCCTATCGACAACCACAGCACTATCTTCTATCAACAACCACAACACTATCTCCTATCAACAACCACAATCCTTTCTCCGTCCATACAAAAAGAAGAGATGTGAGCATGTCGAATTTGTTGCTGATTCTATTGTATTTTAGTCCGAATGAAGACATGATACCACAGGATACGTAGATTTATTAATGTTATTATTATTACATTGTTAATATTCTTATGCATTTTATGCAACGTAAACCTGGCCAAACTGATGTTATTAAATGATAACCTAATTAATGTAATTGTTTAGTAAAGGGGCAATCTCTCATTCAACGCATCTAGAAAGAAACTTTTCTCTTTGGTAAAATGTTCAAGTATGGTATAAATCATTGAACCTGCTCAATACGAAACACAGCTGATTCACTGTTGTTTCAAATTATATTTGACTTATATCGATACTAATAGCAAACAATTTGTTTGAAATGTAAAGTAGCTAGTATAACAGAAAATACTTTATTTAGTAATCCAAACTCTAAAAATTGAAAAAATTTGAAAATCAAAACAGCGTATGCATAAATGTGCAATGAATATACATGCCATTCGATTGGTGGTCAAACTAATTAGCCTACAGTGTTCTTTAGTATTAAGAGTGAACAGTTGTAAAAATGGTGTATTTTTCCGAAAAAAAAACTGCTTGCATATAAATTTTAAACTTAAATGATTCGCTTTCAGAAAAAAAAAAACAAAGAAAAGTAGCCGTTGTATCAGATAAGTCTAAAATATTATGATGTTGGATTTTCAATATCTTTTCTAGTTTCTGTGATCTAAACAGAACGGACGGACTGACATTGAGAAGACCACACAAAACTAATAGCTTCCATTCTTCTTTTTGGGGCCACTAAAAAGTACCATTCCATGCTCACTCTCTCTTTCTCTCTCTCGAAGAAAGAAAAAGACTACATCTATCTTATTAATGTTATTAGGATTTTTTTTTTATATAGACCGCGTATAAAGGAAGCGAGAATTAGGTAAGGCGTATTAAAAATAAGTAGATTTAGCTGGAAAAAAATGCTTTAAAAATACGGACTTTGCATCTTTGCAGACACTACAAATATTTTTGCAAGAAATGTTATACTTTTGTTTTTATAGAAATGATCAAATTTTGATAAATAAATCACGCGCTGAGTCCAACACTACAAGATGAGCCTTCCCCTTTAATCCCCGTAGCTCTAGCATTTCTGAGGGCCACAAAATAAGAAGCTTCAATGGCTGCTATGTTTTGTTTTATTATATTAGCCAGCAGTAAAGTCTGGTTTTCTTGACTCAGTCAGTTCACATACTGTTTGTTCTCTGTTGGCAAAGCTCGGATGTTTGATATGAAAATGACGTCTCAGATTGTTCGGATTTATTGATTGTGATAACAGATCTTAGTTACAAATGACGCATTATGGTTTCTCAATTCCTGATTTAAGTATTGAAGTAAAATCATTTCGTAAAATAATCGCCATTATGTTTTCTTCTCTTTGGGTTTATTTTCACGGGTTGTTCCATAACGAAATCATAACAGTTTCTAGCAAGGACTATAAAATGATCGCTTATTACTAATTTATTATTTAAAAATCTTGATTCTAAATATGTGCGTAACCTTTCACCATAGAAATAATTAATATGATTCCGCAATGACTTAACGTTGTGTTTCGTCACACCGTTTGATCGGAAATAATTTAAACTGTTACATATTTGACCGATATATATTGTACCTAGACCTTAAAACGTAAAGAAATTCTTATCCGATAATGCTCAGATCACTAATCTATATATATATATATATTGTTATGTACGTAACTCTTTTTCAAGCTGTAATGGTTGTAGCCCCGAATCTAGGAAAATAGAAAAGTAATGATCTTTAGATTTCAAAGTCTAGAAATAATGCAATACCATAATGAGGATTTTTAACAGAATGAGCTTTTAATTACAGAAGTATATTTTCAAGCAAATATATGAAATGAAGTCATTTCCTGTTAGTTTCCATAATGTTTCGAAAATCGTTGTCAAAATAATTTAAGTCTGTTGATTTTAATCATCTTATTTACATTAAAATAGATTGATTACCTAGATCTTTTTAGAATACTAGTCGACCGGAGGCTTAGCATTTGCCGCTATTTTGCAGGGCCGGTCTTAGGCCACTGCAACCTATGCGACCGCAGCGGGCCCCGCACTTTCATAGGACCTGCTCTAATTCAATGTGTATAAATTATTAAATTAAACCATTTTATAACTTAAAACAGATTTCCGGCGTCATCCTTTCGCTTTACCAGGAGCTCCTGGTAATCTCCCGAAATTGCAAAATATACGAAAAAGTCCTTAAAATATATGAAAATATATAGACGAAAATTGTCATTTTGGGGTGGCATTCAATATTGAAAACGCCAATCCTACGCTCGATAAATAAAAACGGCATTATGCATAAGCGTAACTGTGTCATCTGGTGAAATAAGCTTCTCTCGCTTCAAACTAATGAAAAATTACTTGAGGTCAACAATTCTCGAAGATAAATTGAAACATTTAGTAATTCATGCTATGGAGCGTGATCTATTTAGGTAACAGAATTATTATGATATACTGTATGACTTTAATACACGCAAGGCTCGTAAAATAATTCTGTACGTAGTAAAGAATGAATAAAATGCATAGACGAATTTACTTTCTAATACATACTCTATAAATTTCACTTATTGTCCACTTCCCTACCCAAACTTGGCCCCGCGAAATTCGTTTCGCATAGGGCCCCACAATGGTTAAGTCCGACCCGGCTATTTAGTGACCTGTAAATATACATAGTAGATTACTTGTTCTCTTCCATGACTTCTTGGTCACAATGGTTAAGTCCGGCGCTGCTATTTAGTGTTTGTAAAATGTTAGCATACGCCGTTATTTTGCAGGGCCGGCCTTAGGTCAATGAAACCTATGAGAGCGCAGTGGGCCCCTGCACTTTCATAGGACCCGCGCTAAGTCTAGGTATATAAATAATTAAATTAAACCATTTTATTACTTATAACAGATTTCCCGCGGCCTCATGTTGATTTAACAGGAGCTCCTGGAATTCTCCTGAAATTGCAAAATATGCGAAATAGGCTTGGAAATATCCGGAAATTATTAAAATCTTTAGAAAACTCATACCAATCTCCTAAAATATTTAGACAACAATTATTATATTAGGGTGTCATTCAATATGGAAAACGCCAATCCTACGTGCGATAAAAAAAACGGCATTATGCAATACCCGTAATCGTGGACACTAGTTAAAGAAGCTTCTCGCACCTCAAACTAATGAAGAATTACTTTAGTTCAACTATTCTCGTAGATAGATTGAAACATTTGATAATTCTTGCTATTGAGCGTGATCTACGTAGGAAATAGAATTTTTATGATATATGACTTCACTACACGCAAGGCTCGTAAAGTAGTTCTGTATGCAGTAAAAAAAAAAAAAGAATAAAATGCAAAGAACAATTTTTTTTTCTAATACAAACTCTTAATTTTCTCTTATTATCCGTATCCCTACCCAAACGTTGGCCCCGCGAAATCCGTTTCGCATAGGGCCCCACAACGGTTGAGTCCGGCCCTGCTATTTAGTGACGGGTGAATACAGATAGATTAGTTGTTTTATTCTCCGGCCCTATTTTTTTTTTCGCCGCTAAAACTACGTGGTGTAGAAATTTAAAAAGTGTGATCTTTCCATGATTTCTCTGTCACAACTGTTAAGTCCAGCCCTGTCTTGTGAACACTATTTGTTCTCCCCCCCCCCCCTCCTTTTGTTTTACTACGCAGAAATAAGAGAGTGATCTTTTCTTTACTTCTTCTCGTCCAAACTCTTGAGGGAAGAGGAGAATTATATATATAAATATATCTAATTTTCGATGTTCAATTACTAGATCTAAACATTAAATAATAGATAATCTAGGTTAGAGTTGAAAAAAAAACTTTACTTCTTATAACTATTTTAAAAAACAACGACTTGTTTAAGCGTTTTTGAATTTTTTTCATATAGGTCTATATATAAATCTAAGAGTTTGTCAAATTTTAATGATAGACCTCTAGCTCGAGACTTAGAAGACGGTGTGCAAGAATAGTTCTTCAACGTCTATTTACTAACTAAACTCTTTAATGACTAGAGCCTACACGCGGAAAACCCGCTGATGCTCAAGATAAAGATTTTCAAGACCAGATTTAATTTTTAGAAAACAATACTGTTTAAAACGGTTTTAGCTCACTCAAGGTATCACTCAAGTCCAAGCATTTAATTAATTAATTTAAACACTTTAAACATCAATTTTACTAATTTAGCCAATCAAGTGCTAAAAACACAACCGGTATCTGGAAATTTAGGCACCGGACATTTAGGCACCGTATATTTAGTCACCGGATATTAAGGCACCCGGAAATTTAGGCACCCGGATATTTAGGCACCCGGAAATTTAGGCACCCGGATAATTAGGCACCCGGAAATTTAGGCACCGGATAATTAGGCACTTTTTGACAAGGCGGATAATTAGGCACCGGATAATTAGGCACTCTTTAATAAGCGTCCTTAATGTTGAAAATCATTTTAAAATGTTAACGTATATTTTATCCTTAGGCTATGGGCTATCGGTGACGTTATAATAAATAGCAAACTATAACGATTCTTACTAAAGAAAAGCTGAAAAAATGGGAAGAAAAAGACAATTATGAGAATATAGACATCACAGGATTCGGGGGAGGGGAGGTAGAGATGACTCTCCGCTCATTGCTTCAGTCCATCACCAGCCCCTAAAAAGTTGACTGGAGAGTTTTTTCAATTGATGATTATGCAATCTGTGAGTGCCACTTGGTTGCAGAAAAAACTTAATGAACAGGAAAAACACTCTAGTAGTCTGTATCAAAAGCTTTCGAACATTTAGACTTAGTAGTCACAGAAGCAGCTTTTATACATTGACCTGATGAAAGAGGCCACTAACACTGGACCACAAATCGACTTTGATGTAGCTGGATAAAAACCTTTATTGCATCGGCATGATATTTCGCAGGTCGCGGAAAGGACTTGATACATTTCGAACCCAGGAGTCTCATAGGATCAACATGTGGACCCATTTTGTTTTGAGATACCCGCCCGTGTGAAGGAGCCTGATTCATTGTTTTATCATAAATTGTCAACATAATCATCATATTCTTTAAAGATTTTCAATGAAAAGAGACCACTATTCCAAAAATTAATATAGAAATTTTCATCTCATCTGTCTTTTCCATAAACTCTTTATTTTTTTAATTTCAAAACATTATATTTTATCGCGATTTCTAGCTATTTTGCAATGTCCAACCATATATATTTTATATAAATATTATAGCATACAAATTTACATATATTGAATATATGCGTAGGTATAGGTAAAAATTAATTACCACAAAAAACAATTTGAAGGAGGTAACACACGTATACACTTACACAATAGATCTTCCTAAAAAGGTTGAGAGATTAATGCTGTTATAAAAAAATGAATACTACTTTAGTCTATTAACACATCTAATCCCCATAAGTAACGCAAGCAAAGCCTCCTCCTCATTCCCATACTCTTTTTAAGGAGACAAGTTTCTCCAGACTTCCAATTTAGCACCTATGCTGTTCCATACCCTTGATCCCAGTGTGTAGCCTTAAGATTCACTAAGTAACTTTTACGACCAAGTTTACATCTATCTGCGAGAAATCCTCTCCTTTAAGTGGGAGTTTGCCCCCCCCCCCCCCCCCGCCTATCCCATTTTAAAAGTACGACCCCTCCCTTTCCCACAAGCAGAGGGCGATTGCGATTATATTTATCGCCAACACTCCCCGACGTAATAAAATTTTTTTATAATACTTTTAAATCTAAACTATTTACATTAGTAACTAAATATTTACACAAATAGCATAACCATCAATTAAAAAAAACTCATCAGTCAACCTTAGGAGTTGGTGATGGAGGGAAGCAATGAGCGGAGAATCCTCTCTACCTCCCCTCCCCTGAATCCTGTGATGTCTATATTATATAATGACTCAGGAGTCATTTTTTCCACACATTCTCATGATTGTCTTTTTCTTCCCATTTTTTCAGCTTTTCTTTAGTAAGAATCGTTATAGTTTGCTATTTATTATAACGTCCCCGATAGCCCATAGCCTAAGGATAAAATATACGTTAACATTTTAAAATGATTTTCAACATTAAGGACGCTTATTAAAGAGTGCCTAATTATCCGGTGCCTAATTATCCGCCTTGTCAAAAAGTGCCTAATTATCCGGTGCCTAAATTTCCGGGTGCCTAATTATCCGGGTGCCTAAATTTCCGGGTGCCTAAATATCCGGGTGCCTAAATTTCCGGGTGCCTAAATATCCGGTGCCTAAATATCCCTAAATATGCGGTGCCTAAATATCCGGTGCCTAAATTTCCTAAATTCGGGCTCTTTGAAGTGGGCCAGTCGCTCCCGGAAGGGGAGGGGGGTCGACGGATGTTTGCCAAGATAGATAGAGGGAGTGTACTCTTGTCAAGAGTGTGGCACGTGTCAATATGGGGGAAGGTAAAATGTGACATCGGTGCCCAAGGGTGTGGGGTTGGTTCGAGGGGTGGTGGTTGTGTTGAATTTAGGAAATTTAGACAAGAGTACACTCCCTCTATCTTATCTTGGTTCTCAAATCTAATGATGATAGACTTATACATGTAAATACGCTAGCTCCCATCCTGGAAACTGTTCAGCCTTTCACCTTAATTATTTCTCTTGTATAATAAACTGTAGATAATTTTACATCTTATTTGTTGCCTACATTATAACGCTGTGCCTGTAGATTATATGTGCAAGTGTGGGTTCTCAAATCATAAAACCCCCTAGACACCAAAAACGGCCAAAAAAAATCCTAATCTACGTTGTCAAAAATACGTCCACAGATTAAAACGGTCTAACTAGAGTTTCCAAAGTATGGCCAATAAGCTAGTATATACTTCAACTGTCGAATTTCTAAGAACATCGTTAGAGCCGTTTTTTGAGAACCGTGTCAAGGTTTTTCCACCCATGTAGATGTTGCAATAATTGTAATAATTAATAATAGGAACTATAAATGATAATCTGAACTCTAACATTTCTCTTTCAGTGTCCAGCTTGAATCAAAGATTAGATATTCTAGATCTATATACAACTGAAATGTTTGATGAAGAACTTTTTCTAGGTAAGTAAATATATCTGAATTCGTATCGTAGATTGAGGCTACATTTTTATCCACGAAAAAATATAAATGAAATAAAATAACAATTTGCCCTGGATTGAGATCCTTTGAAATAGAGGTGACACAAACAGCCTAACACACTTCACCTAAATAGATCTAATCAGATCTAATGTTACCATGTACACCCTGGTATTACTGCAGTCCTGCTAATCAATAATCTATTAGCTTCTGGGGTTTCTTAAGTGAATTTTAATGAAATTTGTCTGCCTTGTATAAATCACGATTTTAAAAGTGTCCAAAAAACAGTAAATATTCGCTCTTAATTTCGATAATAATAAAATTTTGGCTACATTGTTATCATTTTATAATCACAAAATATTCCTTGATAGTACAAGGGTCAACACTTTAATAACTCTGCGCCGATGCAAACGCTATGGTGCAAACCAGCGCACTATTCAGCGCGCTACATCGATGGAGTGTTTAAAGACATACTTAACTTTAGTCTAGGTAGGGCAGCTGATAAGTAAGTTGTGTACAACGAATGAGATTGTCGTACACAAGTACGTATTTCATTGTGTATTTATTTCATTTGGTATTAAACCTGTGTCATTCAGATTTTCCTTAAGTGCTTGCCATAGATTTATAACACTACTTTAGATCAGCCAGCAAGATGGGTTATCTTATTGAATACAGACAGTACTTCAAACAAGAAGATGACTACGTCCTACGCGTGTTCCTAGGTCAATCTAGTCATGCATGTTAATCAGTGACTTAAATTCTGCCTGACCCAGGCAACCCATTCCATGTTCTAATAGCACTAGGAAAGAAGGAGCATTTGTACAAATTTGTCCTATCATATCAAACAAGGAATGTGCCTTTATCTTTGTGTCTTTCTGAGTATTTTATAAGGTTTTGTTTTTGTAATTGAAGATTATGGTTTAATGTTTTATTTATAATTTCTACTTTAGTTTTTAGTCTTCTATACTGAAGTATTTCTTAATTTAGTGATTTTACTAAAGGTGTTACTCTAGTCAAATGTGAATATTCGTTTGTTATGAATCTTACCGTACTATTTTTAGGTTTTGTCCGTTTTAGTGTCTTGATGTTTTCTCGAGTAGAGGGGTCCCAAATGGAGGATTCGTATTCTATTATTGGTCTAACCAAGGTTAAATAACATTTTAGTTTTATTTGATTTGTGGAAATTCCTTTTGATATACCTTAATGCTTTGTATACCATGAATATGTAAGAGAAGTATTTATTTGCTGTCGTTTTTTGTTGTTGTTACTTTTAATAGTTTTTCATATTTTCTGGGTGGAAAGATGTGTTCCAATTTGATTCTCATTTCTGTACTTCAACTCTCTTTGTAAAATGTGTGTATCTTGTATTGTTTTTATTGTTCTATATATTATGCAATCGTCTTTAAATAATCTGACTTCAGTTCCTGAACTAATGTATTTTGGAAAATCGTTTATATAGATTAAAAATAGTAGTGTACGCAGACTGTTCCTTGAGGTACACCTAAGTTTATTTAGTGTTATAGATGTTGATTTTGAGCCATTTATTATTACAATTTGTTCTCTCCCTTTAAAAAAATCCTGAATCTATTAATGTGACGATAGTTATCAGAAACTATGAACTTAAAACGATTAATAACCAGATCATAGAATGTACAATTAAAGTACTTCATCGTTACCAATATAACAGAATTCAATGCTGAAGCTCTTGTTTGTCATTTTTATTATCTCTGTAACATTAGTCCATCTATCGATGTGTCTACTTCTTTGCAAATTATACAAAATTACTGTATGTACCACATCTTCTGTACCATCACACAGCATGAACAGTTTTCAATTAAATGTAAACTGTATAGAAACTATGTCTTTTCAAATGTGTATACATATTTGCACACACTGTGCATTCTCTGTTAATTTTATACAAAAATTAACGTTTTTAGTTCCGTGAAAATAAATGAGTAGTTTACATGCAAGAAAATGCAAAATGAAGTAAATTAGTAATATATAGGATAAAATAAAAATATTTTGTTAATAAATAAAAACTTTTATAAGTGTAAAAAAAAAAGTCCAGACCGATAAGGAATGTCTTAGGTAGTGAACAACTATATATATATATATATATATATATATATATATATATATATATGTATATATATATATGTCCTATCTGGGTCTGTGTAGGACACAAAGTATTCACTTGCCCTGAACAAAAGTAGCATTAGTCTATCTTCCATCCTCGCCACTAGTTCTTAGGCATCCCAACGGGTGTCTTATTTTGCTTCATTATTGAAACGACCCGTTTCCACGCTGGCGCTATGTTGAGGATGAAAAGCGTTGCCAGGGAGACCAAGATATAGATATTGACCTAGAGAATCGACGTTCTAAATGCTTGTGCCTCTAAAATGCTTACTATTGAAATTTCAAATCTTTTTTTACTTATTTATTAATATAGTCTAGTTATTATACAGTTCCATTTACTTTCACTCAGTTCAATTTTTTATTTACATAGCTGAACGGAACGTAGATCACGGCATTTTAGTCAATACTTATCATTTCTAAAAAAAACTACAAAGGGCTTTGTTGCTGAACATAAAAATTATATATGTCAGACGCGAATAGCCCAATTTTTCAGTAAAAGAAATTACAAAAGGCATTTCTCTGTAGAAGAAGTTACGAAGGCTATATAATATACAACTACAGACCTATGAATACTACAATAAATATAGGTTTTTGATTTCTAGTTAAGATTTTTTTAGGTAGGTGATGTTTTACTACTTCATACCAAGTATTAGAGTTTAGAAAAACCCAGGTTCGTTTCTTGTGCAACGCTACTAGCTAACACCGCAAATCATCTCTCCATTGGTATATTTAGTAGATCTATAATCTAATTCTAGTCTAGATCTATATAAAAAATTGAATAGATCTAGTAATAGTATAGACTCTATCTTGAGACTAGATTGTTGACTATAGCCTATGCTATGCCTATAGTCAGTTTTTATTAGAATAAAGTGTAGATATTACTAAAGACTTAAGTTTATTAATTATCAGATTATTAGATTTAGACATAGGACATAGATCTAATAATACTGTAATACATTTACCATACTCTATACTTAATCTACTAGACTAGAAATGTATCTATAGATCTATCTATAATCTAGTGAATATAGATCTATACAATATTCATTATAATACTTCTACTTATTTAATAAGTTAGTACTTAGACTTAGATCTATTATAGTTTATTAATAGATTTACTTTTCAATGCCTATACCTAATAATAAAATTGCCAATGATATGTCTAATGACTGATTTTTTTTTTTTATAGTAATAGGCCTACTATATCTAGGTCTAGACTCTAATTAAATCTAGTCTAAAATAATGACTGTCTAAGACTCTAAATGATTGAGACTTTCACATATAGGTGTTGTTAATAATACGGCATGTCGGCTGAAAGTAACATGTATACAAAGTATACATATATAAAGTGATTTTTTTTTTTTGTAAAAAAATAGATGATGCACCTAGTGATAGATTGCCTAACTTTCAACAAATAATAAATTAACAATTAACCTTGAAATACAAGAAAAGTAATAAGTTTCCCCGACATTGAAAAAAGGTGCCGGTACCCGTACCGGTGCGTACCGTCACAAAAATATATGTATATTACGTATATCTCAATCTTCTTTCATTTTTTTGCGGGTTATTGCCACTTAATACACTGATACCGGATCGAGTCATATAGGGCCTAAGTATACAAGCAGGATCTCGAGCATTGGATAAATTTATTTTTTAAATACAAAGTTTTATGGAAGAGGCAATAAATTAGTTGTTTAAGTTTGTAACTTCTTAAATTCAGGCTAAAAATATCAACGCCTACATTTTTAACTCATTTCTAAAC
Organism: Biomphalaria pfeifferi; assembly: GCA_030265305.1. Classification (NCBI taxonomy): domain Eukaryota; kingdom Metazoa; phylum Mollusca; class Gastropoda; family Planorbidae; genus Biomphalaria; species Biomphalaria pfeifferi. The sequence goes on from JASAOG010000118.1 coordinate 685,709, forward strand.
AATTAGAAGAGATGGACTGACACATAGTGTACCTTGTGTACATTTGCAAAAACACAAACTCTCTTTGTAATCTTATCAGTTAGACTTTCAAAACTATTTTTTTTAAACTTAGTGATTATTTTTATAGTATAATTCTATTTATCATTCCTTTTTAGAATAAGGATAAAAACAAAAATTTGCCATATGACTTTGTCTAACAGAAAAAAAAATAAACTTACGTCTATTTATACAGTTATCTTTAGTTACGTAGTAATATAAAATATTTTGAACTAACACGTACATTCATCATAATGCAGCCATGCAATTTTTCGTTTATGAACATAGCATTATTTAGGACCAATACTTTACAAAGACAGCATTATTTAGGACCAATACTTTTCAAAGGCTGCTTGGAGAAATTAGGAGAAAACACGTCCCTTTTACTCAAGAAAAATTTTAAGAAAGTAGAACAGACATAAAATAGACAGTGACATTCATAACAAACTAATATTCAAAATTGATTAGAGTAACACCTTTTTACTAATCATTTAAAGTTTAAAATGCCGGGTACTTGTAATAAGCTAGTCCTTAAAAAAACACAGATCTTGGGTAAAATACTCAGTACATAAAGTACTGTAAATGTGTAGTTTCAAGCGCTAGTTTCAGGTCTTTTCTTTTTATAGCCTCTATCGGGTTTGATCCCAACTACCCGTATTTTTGTGCATAATTTTTTTTCTCTATCAGGCACACTTAAAATTATAGCATAATAATGTCAGTTTAATTTAAAAAGAGAACTGAAAAATGCAAAGATATCTAAGGAAAAATTTGTGATTTCACTTTTTAATCAAAGAAACTAAACTCCAACATTGCCCATTAGTTCATGATTACATTTGGCATTTTTAGTAGTTAGATTTACACTGTATTAATTTACGTACATTTAAGTAGCTTATACATTCACATTTCAATGTTGTTGTTGTTTTTAAACATTTAAGAGCCATCCTATTTTTATTTTTTTTTTACAATACCTCTATTTAAGTCAGAACTTCGTGGAGGATAGGTGAACGAAAGGTGGAGCCTGGTTTCTGATATCAAAAACGGTTCTAAAGATTTTCCTAGAAATTTAACAATTGATGTTGAAGCGGTTTTCCGGGGCATTGCGCTTGGAGCCAATTGTGAGATTTAGGGGTTGGAAGAGAACAAACGAATAAGGAGTGGGGTTTCTTGTTCACAGGAAACACATTAACTGTGCTGTGAACTGTTATCCTGTATCCAGTCGACTCATCTTCATACGTTTAAATGCATCACCCTTCAACATCACCATCATTCAAGGCTACGCTCCTACATCAACATATGGCGACGAGGCAGTAGAAGAGTTTTTTGAGCAATTAAAGGAAGTGGTCAATAAGGTCCCGAAAGAGGACATCCTTGTTGTACAAGGAGACTGGAATGCCAAAGTAGGAAGCGACTCCTACCAAACCTGGAAAGACACTTGTGGAAGATACAGTAACCTCTCAACCAATGAACGAGGTCAAAGACTATTAGAATTTGCGAAATCTCTTACTAACACACTAGGATGCCACAAATCGCGAATAACCACATGGCACAGTCCTAACGGAGAACACCACAACCAGATTGACTATATCATGGTGCAACAGCGTTTTTAGCACCATACGGCCAAAACAAAAAGTTTTCCTGGAGCTGACATTGGAAACGACCATGACCTTGTTATGAGAACCAAATTACACCTAAAAAAATGTAACAAAAGAAGGACCTACCAGGATAAATTTTGACCTGGATAAGCTGAAAGACCCCTAAGTAGCTGTCATATTCGAGGCACAAGTAGTAGGAAGCTTTACAGCCCTCGATATCTTGGACTTCAATGACCAGGATATCGACACACAAGTCAATAAGCTAAACACAGCAGTTACAGACACAGCTCTGGAAATACTAGGGAAGCTACGCCCGCCCATAAAACTCTTGGGTAACAGAGAATATACTCCAAGTCTGTGACAAACGACAGAAGCTTAAAGGGAAAAGTTTTCCGACCCTAAATTTGTCCACTAATACAAACGGATTAAAAAGGAAAAGAAAGAAGCGAAGAAAAAGTGGATAGAGAATACATGTCAAGGAATTGAACAGTGACTTAACAGGAATGACTGTAAAAAAAAAGTGTAACAACTAGTAAAGGACCTCACTACCCCAAAGCATGGAAGAGCTAACACTATACAAGACAAAAACAATAGATGCTTAACTGAGGAAGAAGATGGACGGAATACTGTTCAGAGTTATATAACATTGAAATCTCAGATGATACAGAGTTACTAAATGCCACGGCAGTATCCAAAAATTCTTCGCTCAGAAGTAGCAGAAGCCCTGGAAAAGTGAAAATCGGCCGGAATTGACAACATTCCTGGTGAACAGGCGGGAGGAGAAACCATGATAAACGCACTTTTTATGATTTGCAACATGATCTGGCAGTCAGGAGAATGGCCCAACTCTGGACCCAATCTCTCATCATCACCCTTTCAAAGAAAGGCTATTTACAACTCTGTCAAAACTAACGCACCATCATAAGCCATCCAAGCACTGTTAAAAATTATATTAAATCGGCTAAATCCGACAGCGGACAAAATTATATCAGAAGAACAAGCGGGTTTTAGACAAGGTCGCAGCACAATAGAACAAATCTTAAACCTCAAAATACTCTGTGAAAAATACCTCCAACACCAAGAGAATCTTTTCCATGTCTTTATTGATTTCAAGAAGCTTTCGATGAGTATGACATGGGGCTATCTGGGCGACAATGAAAAAGTACAACATAAATAAAAACAATTAAAGTTATCCAATACCTCTACAAGGAGGCCACCAGTGCGATGTACTTAAACAATAATATTGGGGACTGGTTCAAAACCACAGTTTGGGTAAGGCAAGGCTGCCTACTTTCATAAGCACTTTTCAATATCTTCCTTGAAAGGATAATGGAAGATGTTCTCGAGGGCTATGTAGGTACTGTAAGCATTGGAGGAAGAAGAATTACTAACTTGCGCTTCGCAGATGACATTGATGGCCTAGCAAAGACAGAACAAGAACTAGCTGATTTGGTGATGCGCATTGACAAGACTTCCGCAGCATATGTTATGCAAATAAATGAAGAAAAAAAAATCAACAATAGCCAACAAGGGCTTTAAAAGGGGCATCAGTATTGGATATGAAAAGCTGACTAGTGTTAGCAGCTTCAAATACCTATTGTCTCAAATGAGGGAATGAAACTTGAACTGCTGACCCGAATTGCACAGTCCACAGCAGCCCTTTCAAACTTAAAATAATATGGAAAGACAAAGGCTAGTCCGCGGCACCAAAACCCTGTTTCTAATCTTTTGAGATTAGAGACAGGGTTACTGCAGCGATTGGACACCGCGATGAAATGTTAAAAATCGTAAAAAAATGCAAGTTAAAAATCTATGGCAATGTTACAAGATCTTCGGGGCTCGCAAAGACCTTCCTTCAGGGAACAGTATTAGGAAAAAGAAGAAGAAGAAGACAGAGAAAGCGATGGATGGACAACATAAAAGAATAGAATACTGATTCAAATGAACTACTTTATGCCGCGCAGTTTTCACACATCCTCATTAGGCTACACACTTGACAACAATCTAAATTACAATTAATAGAGGCCAGACTTAAATGTATTAAACAATTTAAACAAAATTTACACTTATAATCCATTAAGAAAATAGTTTATCTCCTAACTGCTTAGGGATGCAGATTATATTTATTATATAAGCCAGTGGTCTTCAACGGGGGCGCTATCGCCTCCATGGGGGGCGTTTTCGAGATTTTGGGGGGCGCTGGGAGCCAAAGGGGCTTGGGGGCGCTGGGCACAATATGGGGTGCTGGGCATAAAGGGGGAAAGAAGAAACTAAAGGTGCACTGAAACAAAACAAATATTTTGTTTTCGAAATTAAAGCTGGCAAACTAAATATAGACAAATTATAGTTAGCTTGCTTCTAATTTAAGAAATGAAACAAAATTAGAAATAGAGTTCGGGAATCCTATTTTCTATTTTGAAATTCTTACTCTTTTGCTCTTGTCATTAAATCTTGCGCGCATAAACGTTCATGATTTAATAAACAAACTAGATGTTACGCCTTTTAGATTATTGTTTGTTTTATCTACATATGTTAATACAGATATGGAAATGTTAATTGAAAAAAAACAACGTTAAAGCTAACGTTCAAATAGAATAATTTAACCATTTTTGTTAAACCAAAAAACATTGACAAAGCGTTGTTATGAAAACACGCTGGTATGTAATTTGATATCTATAACAGCAATATTGAATTGCCACTAGACAAAACGTATTCCAATGTTTTACTTTGACTGACGGCATTTTCAGATGAGGTTATGAAACCAAGTCGGCTTCAGGGTTAGGGTTAAGGTAATAGTAAATATTCAAAGACAATTTAAGAATATTGCGGAACAATTATAAAAACCTACTATTAAAACTATATTAAAAACAACAAGGTTACAAAAGACAGTTTGTGTGGAAACACAAACACAAAATTGGCCCCCGAAGTGGTCCACCCAGGCAGACTTCAATATTTTCAGAACGAACATCCAAATGAAATTATATCAAAGACAAATGAGAGATAGAAGGTTAACAGATCTTGTGTAGTGCCCCAACGGTCCAGCAGATCAAAGGATAGGTGAAAATGAATGTAAATTTAGATGTGTACCTGGTCTAACTAGTTCCCCTTTTAGACCTTGTACGTCTATAGGGCAGATGATGTAAAGTTCATCTGTTTTTGTGGCCTACGGTTAACGAGGGTGTTATGTAGGCAGCACAACGACCAACCGCCTTTACTTTTCCAGAACTAATGTCAGGTACCCATTAGAGCTGAGTGGACTCAGAGGCGCCCAAAGATTCCAAAGTTGAAAATCCCAGTCTTCACCAGGATTCAAACCCGGGACCCCCCGGTTCGGTAGCCAAGCGCTTTACCGCTCAGCCGCCGCGCCTCCCCTGGCCTAAATGTTTTATAATTGATCTAGTTGTATTAAAAAGGCTAAATCTCTTATTCGAATCCTCAAAAAAAAAAAAATTAAAAAAAAAATTATTATTCGCATTACAAAAAGTTCAGGAAAATGAAGTTTACAAGATTACTATTCATTTGCATTCAATGCATACTAATTAGCTTTTTCTCTTTAAAAAACTGCTTGCATAACTGATTTTAAAAATTATATTTTTCGCTTTCAGAAAAAATAATGTTTCCGTTGCATCAGAACTTTGAATGGTCTAAAATATTGTGATGTCGGATTTTCAATATCTTTTCTAGTTTACGAGATCTAAACGGGACACACGGACAGAGATTTCGCACAAAACTAATAGCGTCTTTTCCCTTTTTGGGGGCCGCTAAAAAACAGATCTTTTAACTTCTCATTTTGTGAGTTATGATAAACAAGCAAAAATCAGCAACATCTTAAGAAAAAGTTTAGCCCGCAATTTCGTTTCTATTTGAATGTAATTTTAAAAAATTGTAAATAAATGCAAACCCATACCAAATATAAACTTATTGTTCAACAGTTTTTTGAAATACATAATGAAAAGGTGTTAAACTGTTGTTGTAAACTGTAGTTCGCTGGATCTAGCAAAGAGGTATATTGCTTTGAGAAACAGATTCAACAACGGTTGGCGATGACATAAAGCAGGCTAAAAAAATTTTTGTACATGGTAAGCATCTAACGCAAATGAATGAAACCAATCTCCGACAGCTAGGAAAGAAATAGACTTTCATTGTTTATATTATTTGTTCTTTTATCGAAATCTATTTTAAAGAGTTTTACAATCTCACGTACCTTGTTTATCGACAAATGAATCACTGCCTAATGACACCGATATCTTTGTAATTTACATAACAATGCTCTATGAAGAAATTAAGATTCGCTTCAGTGATTTAAATTAATTTTAAAAATTAAATATAAACGACAATTATTAAACATCTGTTACTTATGTTCAAATTGAGTTGCAGGAAAAAAATGGATTTAGAAAACTAAGTCTTCAGTAAAAACAAATTAGGCTATAGATTTAGTTCTGGATCTTTATCTAGAGTCTTTTTAGTCTAGACCTAAACCTTGCCTGGTCGTGCGGTTTGCGCGATGAACTGTCGTTTGAATTTATCAATGGTCCAGGGTTCAAACCCTGCCCGCTCCCATCCCCCGTCCTTCTGCGGGAAAAGACGCTATTAGTTTTGTGTGGCCTGTCTGTCCCTCCGTCCCTCCCGTTTAGATCTCAGAAACCAGAAGAAAAAAATGAAAATCGGACATCATGATATTTTAGATCATTCAAAGTTCCGATGCAAAGGCTATTTTTTTATTTTCTTAAAGTGAACCATCTAATTTTTAAAATTATATATGCAAGCAGATTTTTCAAAAAATTACACATTTTTCAATGAAAAACGTCAGGAGAGGAAAGTCTTTTAAAAGGTCACAGACTTCTTCATTAATAAATCAAGCTTCATTCATCGCGCATTGGTAAAAAAAAAATGGCATCTAAGGTCACAATGGAAAAGTATCAATGGATCATTATAAAATAGATTTTACATTTATTAACTAACTCATGGAACACAATACTGATTCAAATGTTGTTTTTAAAAAGAATTTTAATACGAACTTCGTTTCAATAGTAAGTTTTAAAAAAACGAACTACTTTTCTAGAGCGCAGTTACCACATATCCTCATTAGGCTATACATTTGACAACAATCTAAATTATAATAAATAGAGGCCAGACATAAGTCTAGATTTATATTTAATTGTATTAAACAATTTGAACAAAATTTACATTTATAATCCATTACGAAAATAGTTTATCTTCTAATAGCTTATGTTTGCAGATTTATTTATTATGTAAGCAGTTGTTTCACATCAAGAAGTGAATCTGATTCGAACAGCATAAGTGCACTATAACTTAGTTATAGCAGGCCTACTAATCCTGATCATAATTGATCATAATCTAACTTTAGTAGATCTAGTTTCTATTTCTAGATTTCTAGATCTAGTCTAGATTCTAGTCTAGATTAGGCTATAGATTTATTATATTTTAATCGAAATTGTTGGGAAGAAGTAGGTATCTTGGACCAGTGGCGTAATGGGGGAGGAGGCGAGGGTGAGGTCCGCACCAGTCGACACCATTTTGGTGGTGAAAACCAAGGTGGAAAAATTATATCTTGGCAAAAGCAGACGCATCGGAAAAGATAATAATAAAATCTCAAGATATAGTGGAGCAGTAGCCTCTCTATGGAGAGGGGTGCGGTCCACACCAGTCGACACCATTTTTGGGATGACAACCAAGTTGGAAAAATTATAACTTGATAAAAGCAGTGACATGGGAAAAGATAATAATAAAATCTCTAAATATAAAAAAAACGTCAAATGTTTAAAACAAGAATATGTCTTGAATATATTTCTCGTCCATTGGTGAATTTAATGGAGGCAGCCTCTGAGTTTGTGTGATAACACAAGCTCTCTTTGTAACATTTTTTTGGGTGTGTCTGTTTTTCTTGTTTCAATGCAGTTGTGACGATCTTTACGCTGAGCAAAAATAATCGACCTAAATTATTAAGTATTTATTTAATTTTTAAAAAGTCTGCAATGTCCTTCCAAATTCGACCGATCATCGCGATTTGGTTGGCCACCACACACACATGCTTTCATACCCATGTTTCGTGTTCTTCGTAAAGACACATTTTATATTCACACTGATCAAACAATAATCCCTCCTATTCACTCTAACAATTATCTACTCCTAGAGGATTACATTTAAGATCTAAAGCTGTGTAGAAATAAATATAAATAAAACAGTTACAAAGACAGTTTGTGTGGAAACACAAACTCAAAATCGGCCCCCGAAGTGGTCCACCCAGGAAGGTAAAAAGGCAGGTATCAATATTTTTAGAAAGAACATCAGAATTAAATTCTATCAAAGACAAATGACAGTGAAGAGTGGAGAAAGAAGGTTGACAGATTTTGTGTGGTGCCCCAGCTGTCCAGCAGACCAAAGGATAGGTGAAAGTGAATGCGAACCTGGCCTAACTGATGTCTTATAATGAATATCTAATTGATCTAAATGTTTTGTAAAAGGCCAATCTCTTATTCAAATCCTAAAAAAAAATAAAAACAAGATTACAAAGAGAGTTTGTGTTATCACACAAACTCAGAGACGGCCCCCGTCGGAGTCGGTTGAACTAGAATGAAGATGTAGATATACCTAAATTACACTTCTGATTTAGCACTCTTAAGATCTATATCTACTAGATCTAGATCTAAAATATGAACTTGGAATAATGTAGCTGTAATTTAGATATGATTTATAAAAAAAAAATATAGATAATCTACCAACAGACTGAATGCAACATTAAATTTAAAATTAGTAGATTAGTTTTAGTATATTATAACATTGCAATATTGATCAAAACGTTTGTAAATCAAAATCTACACTTTAAGTATAGAAATAGAAATTCTACATCTTAATCTAGTCTATATTAGTCTAAACTAGATCTAGAAATTCTAGACCTAGACTCTAAAATAATTTTAGTTAGAATATAAATCCAGATCTAGATATTTTGTAATAAAAATCTGAAACTAGTTTAAAAAATCTTGATTAGATCTAAATCAAGTTATCATTCCTTTTTTTAAACGCGAGTCACATAACGACGCTTAATAAACATAACTATACCGAGTTCTTTTAGCATTTCATTTGAAGAATTAATTCCATATAACGTCAAAGGAAAAAAAAAACACTACTTCACGCGACCTAGCTTCAATTCAATATCTTGATCCAGTCTATATCATTTTAAACTAGACCTAGAATTATTTTAATTAGAATATAAATTTAGATCTAATTTAAAAAATCTAGATATACTGTAAAAAATCTAGATATACTGTAAAAAATCTAGATCTAGTTTAAAAAATCTAGATAAGATCTTAATCTAGCTATTATGTCTTTTTTTTTAATACGAGTCACATAAGAGGTTTAACTAACATTACTATACCGAGTTGATTTAGCATTTCATTTAAAGAATTCATTCCATATGACGCCTAAGGAAAAAAATACACTACGTCACACGGCCTTGTTAGACTAAAAAGCCTTCATCAATACGAGCCAGTTATCGAGTGTTCATAGACATTGGTGCACCGAGTCAGTATTTTTAGCATTTCATTTCAAGAATTCATTCTATGTGACGTCAAATGAGAAAAAAAAACACTACGTCACACAGCTTAGTTAGAGTAAAAAATGCCTTCATCAATAAGAGCAATTTTTCGATGGTTAACAGACATTGGTGCACCGAGTGCGTTCTTTTAACATTACATTTAAAGAGTCCATTCACATGACGCCAAAGAAAAAATAATTTCATTTCCTCACAATAGGCTAGTAGCGGTACCATAAAAAATGTCTTAATTTACACGAGATATTTAACGAGTGTTCATGGACATTGGTGCACTGAGTTCTAATAGAATTTATTTAAAGAGGATCAAAGCCGCGTTGTTTTTGCATTTTGTCTGTCAGTCATCTTAATGTATAAAAAACAACAATCAAAAGCTATAAAAAATTGATTTAACCTTTATTTTACGTTTCAAAACATCGCAATAATTTTAGGTATGAACAAAATTGATTAAAGTTTATATAATAGATTGCTTCGGTTGTTTGTATAAATAGTAAAAGAAAAAGAGAATTCCAGATAAATGTAATACCGTTAATTAAATTTTTTGGATGGTCTTGTATAAAAATTAGATGTACTACAGCCATGTGGAGAGATTTTCATACCTTACTTTGGTGTTTGGATGTTATTTTCCTTAAAAATCGGAACATAATATTAACCAAATTTAGATTTTGTAATGTTTTAGCTAGAAAATTTAATGTACTGAAAGAGAGAAGTGAGTTACATTATTTTTCATAAAAATCCGAAACAACATTTTTTCGTAAATGAGAAGATTATTTGTTTATTAAATAGAAGAGGGAGTTCAAACAGTTATTTGGCATTAGTAGATTTTTAAATTAATTCGGAAATTTTTGGCGACGATTTGTAAGAAAATGTAAGTTAGTCGATTTCTTTTGAAAACAAAGTCCGGAACATTCTTTATCGATTACAAAACTTTTATGTTATGTTTCAGCAAGAAAATTAAATGTTTAAAAAGTGATTTTTAGTAATCAGTTCTAGTCCATTACTTTTTTTAAAAGCCCTGAACAACCTAGTCTCTTTTTTTTTTAAATTTTTAAAGATGAAAATACGTAACAATTTGATATCGATAAACAAATTATAGTGACGCATTGTCAAATAATATAAGTGTAATATTAGTCAATAGTGCGATTCAAACAATCATTAGACATAATTCATTTTTTATAAAACAATATCCGGAACATTTGTACACTTAATGAAATATACGTCAGTATAGAGATTTCGATTTAGCATTAATATGCTATTTACAACATAAAAAACGGAACAACATATTATTGCTAATTTGTTTTTGCAACGTTTAAGCATGGAAATTGAATGTAATATAGGTTAGAAGAGCAAACAAACATTCGTTGGCGTTAATTAGTTTTGCACAAAAATCCGGAACAATCAATTTTAGATACTTAAAACTATTGAGATGTTACGGGAGGAACATTTAAGGGTAAATCAGATTTTCGATAGCTTTTAGAGTTTTTTTTATCTAAACGTGACGGACAGACCTACCGACAGACAAAACGCACAAAAATAAACCTTTTTTATTCTGATGGGGGCACTAAACAAACATTTTTTTTAAATTTGATTTTTTACTAAAAGTTTATGAAATTAGTAAAGTACCATGTCAAGGCGGGCTTTACGCTAATACACGAAAGTCGTTGCATAAAAAGTCCATTTTAAAAAATGTGATTGATATTTACACACAAAGTGCATTATTAGCCTTTATAAGCAAACAGAAATGTTTTCTTTTAATTTTTGTTGTAAACATTTCTAGTACATACATTTTATAAAAATATTAGACATAGTGATACTGAAAGTACATGAAATCTGGAGATCTTTGTTAGCATATTGTAACATTGCCTCCCTTACATTTACGTTATTGTTTTAGAATTGGTGTATTTTTATGAAAAATTCGCTTGCATAAATAATTTTATAAATTAAACGGTTTGCTTTTAGAAAACCAAAAGTGGTCGTTGCACCTAAAATTTCAAGCCGCATTTAATTGTGAAATAATATTTTTCATATCTTTTCTAGTTTTTGAGATATGAGTGTTACAGACGGACAGACGTACTTTTTGCACAAACCTAATAGCGGCTTTTTCCTTTACGGGTGCCACTAAAAAAGAAAAAAGCATTGCCGTAGAAAAAAAATCCCTTAGTTCAGTGCTTTATGGCTATGGTGTAGCACTGCAGTTCACGCGATAATATGAAAGCCTACTTATTAATTGTTGTTTTAAATTATGTCCAACTTATATGCATACTAAATGGATTTTTTTCTCTTAAAAAAAAAGTAAACATTTTTTTGGGTAAATTAATTAATAGGACAGAACCTACATAACTTAGCAATACAAATGTAAAAAAAAATTTAACAAAAAGTCTAAAACCATTTGTATAAATGTGTTGAAAATATGGTGAGTGTCAGTTTCCTCTACTAATGAGCCTCCCGTGTTTGTTAGTATTACTAGTGAATAGTTGTAAAAGTGGTGTATTTTTATTAAAAAATGCTCCATAAGTGATTTAAAAAAATAGATTTTTCGCTTTTAGAAAAGCAAAAAGTAGCATTTGCATCAGAACTTTGAATTGAGTAAATTATTATGATGTCGGATTTTCAATATCTTTTCTAGTTTATGAGATTTAAACGTGACAGACAAACGGACAGATGGACAGACATTTCACACAAAACTAATAGCGTCTTTAGCCCTTTCGGGGGCGCTAAAAAACGAACTGGAACAAAAAAACACACCAAATATGCTTTTGAATGTGGTGTTTCGTTGAAAATGTAGATCTATATATTTTAGGTACTTTCTTGAAGTCTTACTAACTGGAGTTCGATTCAAACCACACAACATATATTAAAGTCTATGAATAACTTGATAAGACTTTATAAGCTTGAGAAATATTATTTAATACAGAATAATAGGGCACAGTCCTAATGTTACAGTTCTAAAACACAACTAACATCTTGCTTGCTAAAAGAGTGAGTTTGTTACTTCAACAGTCATTTTCCTATAATTCCTTATTTTGTTAATTTCCCATCATTCCCTAGTTCCGTCTAAAATATTCTATTTATAGTCTCGTCATTTGTATCACCATTCTAGACCTATAACAAGGCTAATAAGTACATAAAGAAAAAAAAATCTAATTTTTTACTTGACACATTGAATATCGTGTTTAAAAACAAAGCATAATGGGTTGATATAGCGAATAACAAATCGTTTTTGGTACATTTAGCTGCTTCCATTTTGATCTTGAAAATAACTTAGTTATTCTAGGCTTAAGTAAAAACAAATTAAATTTCCGAATTATATCGTTCATGGCTAGTGTGACAAATAGTGATTTTCAGATAATAGTCATTAGGGTCAATGATTTTATAAAGTAGATAATAGTAGATATATCAACCATATAAAATCCTTGATCCTTATGACTGACTCACTGATCACATTTAGCTCTTTACTGACAATATGCGGGAATGTCCACAGGCATGTGTTCAAAGTATAGATCTCTAGTTCAAATTTATTTTTAAGATGATTATATTTTTTAAATTATAACGGTCAACCACTGTTTTCCCTTTCTGGCCAATTAGCTAATATTTTTCACCCAAACATATACTCATATAACAGCATTTTACATTAAATATCCTTTGCTTCAATGTTTTGTACTAAACCATGGGTTGGCAAAATACGAAATGCGGGCCACCTGTGGGCTGGGGCGTTTTATGCAGCCCGCGGACACCTACAAATATTAGGTGTGCCCTGAGATAAAAATGCATATATAAAAATACATTGTACAAAATCTACGTATCTACTTTCTACTACTTATGCTCTTTTACATTTCCTATGTAGCCTTTACAAAACTTCTATAATGTAGCAGCCTTAACATATACTTATATGCAACAATTGCATATTTAGACATATGCAATAATGATGTCCAATTCATTACAAATATATTTAGTCAGTGTCATGGGCGTAGCCAAGAAGGGGGTTTAAGCCCCCTCCCGAAATGAAATCTCCCTCCGCAGGGGGAAGTCGGAATTTAGTGATTGATTTTTTGCTTTCATTTTGTTTATTTTAGGTGAAATTTTAATACTAAACCATCACTTGCCCCAGTACAGCCAAGGGAGTTTTGAGTTTAAAAGCCTACCAGGGGGTTTTGAGTTTAAAACCTTCTACCAGGGGGTTTTGAGTTTGAAACCCCCTACCAAGTGGTTTTGAATTTGAAACTCCCTATCTGGTTTTTTTTTTAGCTTAAAGCCCCTTACCAGGGGGTTTTGCATTTAAATCCCCTTCTTTTATAAAAAAAAATACAAATTGAAGAGCACATCTAAGGAAGATTTTGATCTTAAACCCCTCTCCAAAATTTACGATAAAACCCCTCTTGACTATAAAAATAGCTAATTACACACTCAAAATTCTAAGAGCGTAGCCAAAGGTAATTGAGTTTAAACCCCCTACAGCGGGGTTCGAAGCTATAAAAATACTTCTTCATTATAAAAAAAACAACAAATTACGCACTTAAAATGTTATGAGCGTAGCTAAATGGGTTTTGGGTTTAAACCCCCCTTCTGCGTGGTTTTGAAGCTAAAAAAATACCTCTTTAATAATAAAAACAAAGCAAATTACAAACTAAAAATTCTATGAGTGTAGTCAAAAGGGGTTTTGAGTTTAAATTTCCCTTCAATATAAAACAAAGCAAATTACACACACTAAGATCAGTTGGTGTAGCCAAAGGGGTTTTGAGTTTAAACCCCCACCAGCGGGGTTTGAAGCTAAAGAATAACTCTTCAAGATGCAGAGCGTTTTAAGGTTTAAAGCCTCTCTCTTCAAAGCAAACTGCAGTCACCAAATTCTATGACCGTAGCTAAATGGGGTTTTGAATTTTAAAAAAAAACAACTTCAGAGATTTTTTAGTTTAAAACGCCCCAACAGATGATTTTGACGAAAAACTTGCCTTTCGATATAAAATCAAAAGCAAAATAGTCACCTAATTACAAGAGCGTAGTCAAGAGAGGTTACAAATTTCTACCAGTCGCTGGGCTCCATTAATAAAATGCAACGAATGGTCATCTGCCGAAATTGAAAAACACTAAATGTGGCTCAACAAAGATGGCTAAGACGGATTTTAGGAGTCAGTTATAGAGATCGGGTCTAAATCAAGGAAATCCTATGCCGAACTGGGTGTCGACTCCTTAGTAAGGTTGTGACAGAGCGTCGCATGAGGTTTGCGGGACATGTTCTCCGACAAAATGAATTACGCATAATAAGAGTTGCGATGACATCCTAGTACAACTTGGCGCCACACTTTCAATGAGGTCCTCAGAGCAGGTGGGAAGAGGCTTCAGACATTGCCAGTGACAGATTTTTGTGGAAACAGCTTGCCAGCAAATGGGCCGAACGGCGCGAGAGGGTCTAAGTCAGTAATAGAATAGCACATTAGGTTTTTGAAATAAAACTTTTTTAATAGCAAGATAATGCACTGTAGATACTACAGAATATGCATTTAGTTGGCTTTCAATACTCAGCGCTCCCCCAGACCTCTTGCTGGCAACGGCGGGGAGTCTACAATTTTTCCACTAACTCCAGGATGAACCTATTCTAGGGCACAATAAACGTCTTCGAAAGAATTAAAGGTCAAAATCTAATAGATATTAATAATGCACACATCCACGCATACATATTTTTTTTTTCACGGGGACCCACAAACCCCCTCTCCCCCCCCCCCCCCCGAAAAAATTCTGGCTACGCCCATGGTCAGTGTGGATATAAAATATATATATATATGCGCGCGCCTCATTTCCAAAATTTTGTTATGTGGCCCTAAAAGAAAAAGAAAAGGTGCCAGCCACTACGGTGTGTACGCAGTAAATGTTCACATTTCGGAGTAACAAGATCGCACAAACGATGTTTTATATGATATTGAGCAACAACTTTTTTGTTTCAAAGTACATCAACTACAACTTATATTCCTAACCTTATTTGTAGAACTAAAGATGCTTTTCCCCCTTTAGTAGCCGTCATTTTTTTGTTCTTTCTTTTTTTAAGATTTATTATGTCTATTTTCTCTATTTTGTTCTCTATTTTCTCTATTTTGTTCTCTATTTTCTCTATTTTGTTAGCCAGAAGATACATGGTTCCATGGCGATTTCGTCTAAACAGAAAATTATCAGAAAAATGGAAGTTAATCTACCAAAAGGTGATGTACGAAGAGTTTCTTGTGTCACTTGAAGAAACCTTAGCAGAACACTATCAGGTAGAGTGGTACCGTTACTTTCGATGTAGTGTTATTGTTCTTTTATTTGCACATTTAGCAGGTATTAAAACAAAAAGAATAGATCTTTTTTCGAGTTATCTGCTCGCTGTGGCCTACACACCATTTAAGAATAGGAATTAAAAAAACAATGAAAGAAATGGAAACCTACCCTCCCACACCTATATATTCCACAAATGAATATTATTCTATTATAAATCCACCCAAACCATGCTTGTGACTTTCTATGTCCCACCTACAAATTATTTGATTGAAAACTGCAATCTTTCTAATTATAATGTTTCTGTCAATTTCTTATTTGAATTATTTAGAATCTTAAAGAAAATTTCCTTTTGTAAAAACGTGACGTTAGAACAGTTGTCATATATCACATAGAAATAGTAAGATTTAAAGAAAGGCCTTCTGTTAACTCATCAATCTTATATATAATCTATTAAGACATCATTTAAAGTATCAAAAATATAAAAGAGAAATATCATACATAGGTTATTTTTACCTTTTATGTGCTCGCTAACACACGGTTTTAACAGATTCATCTACTAAACGCGGCAATTCGCGAAAAAACGCAAGCTTTATATTTTGTTTTCAGTATTTTCCCAAATGGCCGCATTCTAGATCTATATATAAACCATAAATGTAAATTGCACTAAAATAAGAATTCCGTATTTCGCATATTTTCTCTCTTTTCCCTGAGCCAATTTATTTTTAATTTGCCAAACATTATATTGTTTGTTTTCTCGCTTCTAATTAGACACGTTCTCGACAAAAAACAAAAAGATCTACAATTTCTTTCTTTTTTTTTTAATCTATAGGGAGATGAAGAAAGGATAATGATTACATACGTGTACGTGTGTCTGTAAGCTGACTAATATCTGTAGCATTGTCTTCATTCTACATTTCAAAGCGGTCAAACTATTGCTTACACATAATAAAACCTTAATGGTATTTCCTTTTTTATAACAAAAAATGCCTCCCAAAAATGTAGAGTGGGGAACGGGAAAGGGGCATCTAAATGGGACCTTCAGAAAATGTTTTTTCCTCCTGAAACTGATGGTCTATTGGGATGTTGGAGGTGTCTACTACTTACTAATAGCGTTTATTACTTGCTTTATCATTTAGAGATACAAAAAGGTAGAGCTAACTAAAACCGAAAATCTTTATCTAGAAATCAAAAGCTGGAAGGTGTACGCTGATGGTTAAAAAGCAAAGGAGCAGTTTTAGTGAAATTTCATTATATAAATTTTGATTCTAAACATAGTGTGAAATTACCTTAAATGAAAAATAAAACTGAAATATTGTGTTATAAGTGGTACTCCGTCAAAATAGCGCGAAGAAAATAGCGCCGACAAAATAGCGCAGAAAAAAAGTATATTTTAGTCATTTTGAAAGAAATACTTTAGATATCGTAAAATATGAATAGAACCAATATTTACGACTAAGTTTCTTTTCTTTTTCATTACATTCAATGAAAAACTCACCGATCTCACTATGGAAGCCTACATCGCTCTACTACTTCCTCACCTTCTAAGGAGACTTGAACAAAAATTTTGTCACGTAGGTAGTCGCCATTCGGAAATGATTGAGTTTAACTGTCTTAATGTGTTTTATTTCAAGTCATTGTATAAGTGACTTGTACTTTGGATTATTTATTTTATATCAATTCAAGAAAAATACTCAGCTCTGAGTAGCTTCATTTTGTCCTGGTGTTGTGTTGATTTTGAAAATTAGCTTTAGCAATCATTTATAGAACGAATTAGGCCGTTGGAGCACCACACAAGATCTGTCAACCTTTTTTCTCCATTTTTTTCTGTCATTTGCCTTTTATAGAATTCAATTCTGATATTCTGTCTGAAAATATAGAAAGCTGCCTTTTTACCTGCTTGGGTGGATCACTTCGGGTCCGATTTTGAGTTTGTGTTTCCACACAATCTGTCTTTGTAGCCTTGTTTTTAATAGTTTCATCTTAAACTGATAGTTAAGCCTTTGATAGAAGCTACCGAAACGTGGAAGTGGAGATGGATTGGTCACAACCTTAGAAAAGATACCAACAACAGAGCTAGACTAGAGTGGAACCCCCAGGCACAAGACGTAGAGGAAGACCAAAAAGAATGTGTGGACGCAGTGTACTAGATGAAGCCGAGAGGACAAGAAAAAGCTGGGAAGCCATTAAAAAAAAAAACTAGCAAGAGATCATGGAGAATGGCGTGTTTTTACAGAGGCCCTTCCTATGTTCCGCGAGGAACGCAAAGGAAAGATGATGATGACCGAAGCGTTGTCCTATAGTCTGCCATACTGAGATCTAGATTTCTTGATCTACACTGACTACACTTACAGTTAAGTTCTTAGCATTCGGTAACCAACCCTAGAAAAAAACAACATGTAACACTTTCATCCAACCCCTCCCTTTCTGCCCAAAAGTAAACACGCTAGAAATTTAGAACACTAAAAGTTTGACAGCAGACCAGTGTGTATTGAATTGGTCAGATAGCTCTAGGTCTAGTCTTGTGTAGTCGATATGTCACCTAGTGCTATAAAAGATGAAAAGACTGCCATGTGTTTTTCCTTGTGCGTAATAGGCTTAAGTTGTCTAGCGAATAAATAACACATCTAAAAGTCAAGGATAAATCTAGATCTACTCTTAAACAGGCCAATTTAGATATGTGTCTGCTTAATAAAATCATTCTTTATTTTGTGATGTGATTTTACAAGAACGGAAGGTGCTTGAAATTCGTTAGAAATGTATACATTATAAATCTAACTGTAGTTTTAATAATCAACAGATACAAATATTGAGATACTGGTACCCTTCTAAAATAAATTGTTTTCATTTTCCTTACTAAAACGTGTCCCGTACTATGTCATTTATAGTAATTGCTCTCTATAGATCTCTAAGTCATAGTGCATCATTTGGTTCACAAGAACAAGAGACATGTAGATAAGCATGCGTGTTTGATTGTATTTATGCGCGTGTCTGTTTACTTTATCAATAGTTCGCTTGGCTTGGTGACTTAGAGATCATTATAGATCTAATTGTTAGCCAGATATTTTTCTAAATTAATAATTTCATAAGAAAAAAAAAAGAAATAACAAGCTCGTCAAATCAGTGGTGTCACTAGAGTTGGTGTCACCCGGTGCGGTTAGCTCAAGGTGTTACTCCCCTCCCCATCAACTTTCTCCAAACTTTTCCTAGAAACACTATCGTTTTGTTTTGTTTTTTGAGCCAATACAGTGAGCTGATGACCTACTTTCATTGATTTGTACAAAAATGTAAATGTGTGTCAATTCTGTTATAAAATCCCATTGTTTGACATGTACTTGATAGTTATTGGATATACAAAATGTACTTTTAGAGTTAGGGTTAACATTGTGATGTGTCGTTCAAACTTCGACTATTATCTAAACCAGAAAATTTAAGTTTGCTGCCTCCTTAGTCAGCATTTGGTCTGGGGGAGCGTTTATAGCTCCCAAAGCGGAGTTCGGGGCACAGGGCGTCAAGTGCTTTTCAGCTTTTCTGCGCTGCAGAAACTTATTCTCCTTAAAGATTGCACGTTAATTAACAGAAGAAAGGGTGGGACTGGCCGTATCTGAAATGTTAAAGACATCTGACTTCATCAGAGGAAAATTAGCAGTATTTCAAACTTTTACCGTTTGTGCCTTTTTCTTTTCAGAAACAGTGCTTTGTAGATAATTTAAAAGTGTTTTGTATAACCGAAAAAGTTCTTTTTGGGAATATTATTAGAGAGTTTACAGGTTCCTTTCAATCCATCAAGGTAATCTGGGAAAACGCCGTTAACTCCCCAAGCGTTTTCTTGCACTGTGAGCTTCATCAATTCTTTCTCTATCGTGTAAAACGCATTTTCCTCCAGTAGTAAGAAGAGCCCATGTCATTGTTAAAGTATAATGGAGTGGGACGTTCCAAAAAAAATATTTCAATATTTTTTTGGAATCTGAGCGCAATATATTCATCCTAGTTAAAAAAAAAAGTGGCTCAAATTAAGTCTGATAAAGAAGGAGTCAGGAATGATCAATACAATTACTCGAGTGGTGTTTGAGGTACATGTCACGCGCCGCCTGAAAAGGCCTCCATTGTATGGGGCTCTGAGAGGTGGGTTTAATTAAAAACAATAAATTATTGAAATAATTTAGTTTTGGAAACGTTAGGTCTACGGGTTTCTAACGCCACCATAGACCAGCGGGCGTTACAAATTGGAAACAGAACACTCAGGTAGCATAAAAATTGATATAAGAATCCCTTTTTGTCAACAAGATAAAATAGTTTAACGTAAATAAAATGAAAGAGGTAGGGATTACAAAAAGTGAGGAGTATAATCATACAACCTAAAGCGATATACAAAGTAAGTATAGATACATGAAATAGTTAACTCCTCATATTGACTACTGACTTCACGAATGTGTAAATGCCCTATTAACGTAGCTCTTAGGTTCCTTGGTTCGGTCGTTGTTTCATAAGCTTATCCCTCGAAGTGGGAGTGACACGGCGGGGTGGGGCAAAATCAATGATGATTAGTCAATCTGTGGGTTCTAAGAATTGACTTCAGGTGTAGAGCTTGGTACTCAGTGTTCGCTGATGCCACGGTTCCTTCCTCCAGCCACGGAGTTAAGGGTCGGTTCAACAGGAGCAGAAGTTCTGGAAGACGTATTGAGCCAGGAGAGCTAATGGAGATTCCGATGTTGTAGCAGGGAGGAATCGATGATTCAAATCCAGTAGCAGGCAGGAATTCCGCATAAAACAGATGTGGGGATTCTGCAATAGGCAGGAATTACACTAACAGGAATGTGTGTGGATCTGCGTCAGGCAGGAATGCCACTAACAAAAAGTGTGGGGATTCTGCGACAGGCAAGAATTCCACGTAACAGGAACCAATAGGTGTAGGAATACAAGGGGAATGTTTATAATAACGGGGGGCGGGGTAACATAACAGTGGATAAATCAACATTACTAGAGTCCAGTAGTGAACATAATCTGACCCCAAGGTTCAAGTGAAAAGAATAAGAGTAAGGGAGCACAATGAATGGAATCTGTAAGTGAACGCCCCTCAACGTTCTAAATAAATGGTCGCAATTGGAGAAGTTTGAGCTTGGCCGGAAATAGGGATTGGGATGGACAGCATGTGATAGACCACGTGATGAGTCAAGATAGATAATGTGACATCGGTCAAGATTAGCTCTTCCCACTCGTTTGTCAAAGTGAATACCTGGCTAGAGGTCAAGCTTGACATGCATTTAGGGTCTAGACAAAGGGGAATGGACAGTCTGGCTGCCTCCCAAGACGAAAGGACCTCAGATCGTCTCGCGCTAGTGATAAGAGTCAACAAGGTTGACAGACTTGACACTAGAGGCTTGCCCAGATGGGCAAACTGGTGAGCAGCAAATGGGGTTTGACATTCGTACTAAGAGAAGGGGAGATAAGCCAAGGTACATGACAACGTGGTTGACATTGTGGTAGACTCAGTCTAGCGAGAGGAAGACAGGGTGGGGGTTTGGTGGTGAAATTGGGCCTACGAAACCATTGGGATGAAATAAATTAATACTAATAAATTCTGTGACAAAATTGAGTGACACTGTTTGCAAGCTTTTGAGCTGTGACAGTACATATAGTGCACGTATGTCTTAATACAAGTTCAGATTATCTTCGTGTGAAGTATGAAACACTTGAGAAAATTCGATACGAATCACATATGTAGAGAAGTATTGAAATGTTTTCTTCAAAAAAGTTTTGACTCGATATTGTTAGACATTACAAGGTGCGAAACAGAAGATAATACGAAATATTTAGCTTACAAATCTAACTTTTTAAACATTAATAATAGAGTAATAATAATGTAATTTTAAAGGTTAATACTCAAACCATAATTGATAACTACAATGAAATACAACTTTTCAATTTGATCCGTGTAAGCATGTAGGTTATTTTTAGACATGTTAATCAACAAAAATACAATAAGGCCTGAAATAAAATACATAGATTTACATTACTACAGTAGATATGTCACGGCACTAGTAGGTATATATCTAGAGATATTTTTGATGTGTCACCTTTTGTCAAAACATAAATTTTCCCTTTTGGGTGTCACCGCCTCTGCGTCAAATTATTATAAACATTTTATTTCTTTGTAAGAAATTGCATGTAGACAAGTAAACGTAAAGCCACAACATCAGTTGACAGCAAATAAGAACAAAGAACTCTCTTTTTAAACGTTATTAAAAGTTCAATTTCGATAAGGGATATCATTGTGCTTATCAAATCATGACGGCCGGTCTAGGTATCTGACCACCTCTACTATTACTGACCCTATTATATAATTGTGTAAGCGACTGTGGAAAATACTACAGCGCAACTATGATTGACGACACGATTTCCCCACTCTACTAAATGGATGATCAAGTCAGACGGTAGCCTGCTACTAGTCCCATCTAGATGATGTGGCCGTTTTGATTCCTCGTCGAATCTTTTCTTCCCTTCTCTAAATGTTCCTTAATGTTACTATTAAATTTCATGTCATGTTTATTCATTTTTTTACCTTTAGCACTAAAGCTTCAAACTCTAGGTAATTGAATCAAGTAATTTCTTAATTTTGTTTCAGAACCATGAACACAACATACTATTAGACTCACCATATGATGACAAAGAGATTAATATTGACAGATCTAACAGTATTGCAGGCCAAGTTGTATGTAACACGAAACCGGTTGTTGGCCAGGCTACTTTGTATTGTAGCTGCCTAAACAAAGCCACGATTAAAAGTGATTCCCGTGAACATGTTAACAAGACCAATGCTATAGTAGCCTGTGACACAAGTGAAACTCTACACGTAAGCAAGGATTTGGATCAGCAAACAGTATTAACAGTAAATGATAAAGATGGTTATGAACTCAGTCCTAACAAAAATGAATCGTTTCAGACTTTGAGACCCTTGTCAGAAAGTTGTGCTCTCGACATTCATAAAATGCCGAGTGGAGGCAGTCAAAGAGACAAAGGTTGCAGGCAAGACATGTCTCATCTAAAGAAAACACGTCTTGCACCATCCCATTTACAAAAGAGACTTGATGATATTATTGGAATCTATCAGGCCAGGGAAAGTATATCAGATGTAGTGAAAATGCGAACATTACAACGACTTAAAGACTTAAAGAAGAAGATTGAAGTAACCGAGCAATCAAACAAATTAATTCAAGCTTTACGATCAGCTCATGCACAACATCGTGTTGCTAAATAATGTCTTTTTTTTATCTAATCAAAAATTTAAAAATTCAATGACCATCATTAATATGCTAAGTCAATATATATCTAAAGGACTGAAAGCAGGACTTTTACCAACAATACCTGCACCGGAACGTTCGGCTGCACACTAGGCAGATTATTCCAGCTGGAGCTAGTGTCATTGGCCTTGCTTTTCTCCTCTTATACAATATCTTATACTATAAAGCAGAAAGTAAGATGTATGTATGTATATATGTATGTATGTATGTATGTATGTGTGTGTGTATGAATGTATGTATGTAAGTATGTATGTATGTATGTGTGTATGTATGTATGTGTGTAAGTTTGTATGTATGTATGTGTGTATATGTATGTATGTGTGTATATATGTATGTATGTGTGTATGTATGTATGTGTGTATGTATGTAAGTGTGTATGTATGTGTGTATGTATGTATGTATGTATGTATGGTACGCATAGAAATCAAAACAGAAGAGGAGTAATTGTGTTTAGGAATTTCATACTAATTATATTTCAGGTGCTGTCTTATCAACTCACTCTGTGGTCTGTCTGGGTAAAATGTTTGTATACGTTATTTCTCCAACCTTTTTTTTTTTTTTGGATCAAGTTAAAACTTTACAGAATTATTTTCTAAATCTAACAAAACATGTGTCAATAAAAAATTAAATAATTATTTAATAAGTTATTGGTAATTAATTTGAATTCTTTTTTTAAAAAGGAAAAAAATTCCATTACATCACACGTCCTAGTTAGACTAACAAATGCCATCTATACAAGCAGCTTCTCGAAGGATCATAGACATTGGTGCACCGAGTTTGTTCTTTTAGCATTTTATATGATGGGCTAGTTAGACTTTATATAAATATATACATATATATATTGTTATGACTCTGCATTGCGCACTGTCATTTGGCGCGACTTTGTGTATCATAGGACACGATAGAGAAACAGGGGAGGGAAGGAAAACACGAAGGCCTGAGATGTGATTATTAGTTTATATCTAGATGTAGTTTCTAATGGATTATTAAACGTTATATTTTGTATTTTTATATTTTTTGTTGAGGTTCTTTGGGCTCGCTGTTGGCTACGTTACAGCAATCGGTGTCAGAAGTGGGATTCTCAACGAAAGTGGAGAAGAAGGTCTAGATCTATGTATAAGACATTGAACGATTCCATTGTCGGGTAAATCAACATAAGTTTTGGTTTTAGTTGATCAACGTTCTGATACGGGATGGCGTCAACGAAAACACTTGTTCAGCTTTTTTTCCTTTGACGTCATATGGAGTAAATTCTTTAAATGAAATGCTAAAAGAACTCACTCGGTGCACCAATGTCTATGAACACTTAAAGTCAAGACTTTGTTGGTAAGTCTTGTGGTGCTCGCACTCTCCTTGTGAGGCGGCCCCTTCAGCACAGTTCTTATTGAACGCCTGGGTACAGGCAGGAATCACGTTGACTTAATCAGATCTGTGCTCAGCGCTGTCACAGCCAATGTCATCATTCTTGTCGTAGAAGCCTAGCTAGCACGGCTCGCTATTACAGTCATAGATAGTGCTACCATCCACGGCGTCTCCGTTGAGTAACGGATTGTTTATACATGTCGACATGGTAGCCATCTGGTCGTCGGTTTTGTTCGTCACGGTATCAAACGTTTTATCAGTCTTGTTCAGCGAGGTACTGGTACCTATCTATTTAATCATGGTAAAGACCTGCTCGTTGAACTCTTCCAGCTTCGTACTCAACTGTACCTGGAACGAGTTCATCTGTTCTTTCTAGGCACTCATTAGCTCTCTGATATCTGGTTGTACTTAGAACAGACACGAGTCCGGATCTTCATCTTCGTCCAGCAAGGCTTGTCGACGGCGTTCTCTAATAGTTTCCTTGTTTCTTTCAAAGCATTTCAGTCCAAGACACAGAAGCTCTCCTTTCAATTCTTTTAGATCAAGTTCATCCAGCAGTTTCACAGAAGCCATAAAAAGTCCCACTTCTGACACCAGTGTTACGATCTTCTCAATCAGGCCTTCTGCAAACACTGCCCAACAACACAACACATCTAAAACATCAACTTGACAACAAGAGCGTCAATAAACAATGTGGCAGTTTATTTACAACAACAACCAATAAACACAATAAATAACTTTAAATGCTTCGCTACACTACAGAACTGCCTAACTAATCACTACAAGTCTCTCGTACAGCTACATTTTTGAGGACTCACAAGGTACCACAGTCCTTATGCCTTACTGTTCTGGACTCAACTGTCCTTTTTTACACACTGTCTCTCGACCGTAAAGCCTTTCGGTCACATGACCATAATACTGATCATATTTGCGTGTACTAGCAGTAATGCCCCTTGTTTAACAGCCGTTGACCCGTTGATTTGTGTGATTGGCCTGAGTCGTGTGTATCAGTAGGCCGCACACACATTAACCCTTTCGGTCCGCGACGGCGGGCTACATACAGTGTGGTATGTGATCAAATAGGAAGTGTTAGATATAGGCTGTCTAATGGAACTTCGAGCAAGTTAGATAAAGATTATCAAATAAGACTAAAAGTTAAATATAGTGTCACTGCTTCATATCCGAAAATTAAGATCCACCTCTTCTAATACCAATAAATGTCTGTATTCCATTTCTGACACCAATAAATGTCTCAGTGTTGTTTAGGATGGGACATAGGGTTCATGATTTATATGTAATGTAGGAGTGAACAGGACAGGATGAATGTATGCTTCTTTTGTAAATGAACAAAAACACTTCATATAGCAGACACAAATGTTTATTATATGAAATCACCACATAAATAGTACATAATAACAATTCAAGCATAGCAAGTAATTCTCCTTCATAGAAATAGATTTAATATCGTGAAATGATATTGTGACTGGTACAAATTAATGCTCTATGCAGGCTCTGACTATACTAACTGCCATCAATTCTTAATATCATATTATCTACTGACTGCTTGTCTTGACTACTTCATAGCAACTGCCTTCAAGTCTGGATAGCTGAAATGTCTGTCCGTCCGTCCCGTTTAGATCTCATAAACTAGAAAAGATATTGGAAATCCGACATCACAATATTTTAGACCATGTTTGTCAAAATAGAGAGTTCAACCGTAAGGCATAAACTTTAAGGTAACTTGTCCAAATTCAATTTGAATGCATGAAAAAGAGACACAAATGTATATTTTTATGTGTATACTTTTTATTAAAGAGTTGTGTTAAAGTTTATGTTATACGATATGCTCAATATATATACAATTAGATGATCGTTTTATTATTTGAGATTTTCACACTAAACTCCAATGCTCAGGACTCTCAATTGAACTTCACCTGTTGACAACTAAAAAAAGAACAGAGCTATACATTGCAAAACAGATGATCATCAAGTCTTTTTTATTACCACTAGTTAGTTATCCATTTTTAACGGCCCCCGAAAGGGGAAAAAACGCTATTAGTTTTGTGTGAAATGTCTGTCCGTCCGTCCCGTTTAGATCTCGTAAACTAGAAAAGATATTGAAAATCCGACATCACAATATTTTAGACCATTCAATGTTCTGATGCAACGGCTACTTTTTTTTTTCCTGAAAGTGAAAAATAACATTTTTAAAATCAGTTATGCAAGCAGTTATTTAAAGAGAAAAAGCTAATTAGTATGCATTATAAGTTAGACCTAATTTAAAAGGAATAGTAATCTTGTAAACTTCATCATCCTGAACTCATTTTATATAGCGGAAATAATTTCATTTTTTTTTAAATTTTTCTTCAGTATTCGAATGTGAGATTGAGCCTTTTCAAAACAATTACATTAATTATAAAACTACAGTTAGGCCTGGAGAGGCGCGGTAGCTGAGCTGTAAAGCGCTTGGCTTCCAAACCGAGGGTCCCGGGTGCGAATCCTGGTGAAGACTTAGGTTGTCAACTTCGGGTCCTTGGGCGCCTCTTAGTCCACCCAGCTCTAATGGGTACCTATTATTAGTTGGGGAAAAGTAAAGACGGTTGGTCGTTGTCCTGGCTACATGACACCCTCGTTAACCGTAGGCCACAAAAACAGATGAACTTTACATCATATGCCCTATAGACCACAAGGTCTGAAAGGGGAACTAGTTAGGCCAGGTTCACATCTTATTTTGCATTCACTTGCACCTATCCTTTGATGCTGGACCGTTGGGGCACTACACAAGATCTGTCAACCTTCTTTCTCCATTCTTATCACTCATTTGTCTTTGATATAATTTCATTTGGATGTTCTTTCTGAAAATATTGAAGCCTGCCTGGGTGGACCACTTCGAAGCCGATTTTGAGTTTGTGTTTGTAACCTTGTTTTTAACGTTTTATCCCATAGAAGGAATTTCTAATGCTCTGGTATGTGAAAATTATTTTTGCTTCTAATGGAAGTGCTTAGAAAATTTTATTCTGCATTTGCTAAAAGGTGCACCGAAAGGATCATAAACATTAAATAAAAAACATAGCTTATCAATATTTTTTAAAATTTTGTACGTCGGATACACCAAAAAAGCTATGTATTTATAGTTGTTGTTTTTTTATCATGTATGAAAATCTCAAAAAGTGATCAATATGTGTGTGTGTGTGTGTTGACTGCGAAGTACAAAATCCAGCTTTCTATAGAATGCCCGAAACGTCCAGGAAAAGTGAGAAATGATTTCTCTATTTCCTAATTTGCCTAGACATTCTATAGAATGACTACAAACGCTTTACGCAAAGTATTAAATGATCATTTTAAGTATTTTATTAATAATATAAATTTCTCGGGATATCTCGATAATTTAATTTAATCTTGTTCTTTAAAGTTTCACTAAAGTATGGAGTATGTTTTATTACGACAGCCTAAGTGTGCATGCTTTCTACAACTTAATTGTACTAGGTAAAAAGTTGATACAAGTAACAAAAGATGTTTCATATTGTGTTGTATGAGAGGACTTTAAAAATAGGTCCATATATTAATGAAGGCAAATACGACTTCTAAGTAGGAACCACTTGAATAAATCTTATTTAAAAGCTAATAACACGTTTTGTTGTGCTGATCATAGACAACATACTTTCATTTAACTTGCTGATCAAGACTTCAGTACTATTAAGTTTTTGTCTGAAATGTATATCATATGTCACCAATAAAAAAAAATGCTTCTATCCAAGGCTAAGGGCAGAGAGAAATGGAGAAAGACGGTTGACAGTTCTTGTGTGGTGCCCCAACAGACTAAGAGAAAGAAGAAGGGGATTATTCTATGTTCTTTTTATTTAGATGTAACTAAGTCAATTAGATCGAACATATGCAAGAATTTAAATGAGAAAATACCATATTATAATTATTTAAGGACCGCTTAAACGCCCCTATGTGTCAAAATTATTTAAAAAATTTTATAACTGAATATTATACAGCATTCATTCCTGAACAATTTGGTGTATACAACATGTCCAAATTCAAAGTGGACTCATTTTAAATATTTTTTATATTTTGTAATTTTATATAAATTATACATATATATATATACATACATATAGTTTTTTTTTCCTATTAGCCATTTTCATATTTTTTTGTTCAGAGATGGCGTGATAAAAAATTTATATATGAATATTTCGCCTTGAAAATTGGTACAAATAATGTTATATATAAAAGTGTGAAAATGAAGCATAATAAATACAAAGCGTTGAACATTTTTAGAGTAATTAATTTTTTTCTATGCCTACCGCCTTATAAAATCATGAAATAATGGGCCACAACTATGTTCAGAGCTGTAATTTTTAATCTACCCAATGAATATTAATATTTATTAAACTAGATTCAGTAGTTTTCAAGAAATCTTGACATCAAATTTAACTATTTTTTCATTAATTTAGCCAAGAGTAGCCACCAAAATTATTTTTTCTCAAAAAGTTGATTAGATATCAAGAAAAACTGTTTATTTTCTTCTTATTTGCATACCTACACAAAATAAAAAAGAAGCATTTTAACGGCTCCCGAAAGGGGAAAAGACGCTATTAGTTTTGTGTGAAATGTCTTTCCGTCTGTCCCGTTTAGATCTCGTAAACTAGAAAAGATATTGAAAATCGGACATCACAATATTTTAGACCATTCAAAGAACTGATGCAACGACTACTTTTTTTTCCTGAAAGCGAATAATCTAATTTTTAAAATCAGTTATGCAAGTATATTTTTAAGAGAAAAAGCTAATAAATATGCATTATTAAGTTAGACCTACTTTATAACGAATAGTAATCTTATAAGCTTGATTTTCCTAAACATTATTTTATTGCGTTTATATTTTTAGATCAATTATAAGACATCAGTTAGACGAGAGGAGGCGCGGTGGCTGAGTGGTAAAGCGCTTGGCTTCCGAACCGGGGGTCCCGGGTTCGAATCCTGATGAAGACTAGGATTATTTACTTTGGAATCTTTTGGCTCCTCTGAGTCCACTCAGCTCTAATGGGTACCTGACATTACTTTCTGGAAAAGTAAAGGCGGTTGGTCGTTGTCCTGGCTACATGACACCCTCGTTAACCGTAGGCCACAAATACAGATGAACTTTATATCATCTGCGCTATAGACCACAAGGTCTGAAAGGGGAACTAGTTAGGCCAGGTTCACATCTAACTTTACATTCACTTTCACCTATCCTTTGATCTGCTGGGCACTACACAAGATCCTTCTTTCTACATTCTTATCTCACATTTGTCTTTGATATAAATTCATTCGGATTGTGACAAGTTGGATTAAAGTATTGGTCGTTTTGGGTGACTAGGGGATTTTATGGTTTGAGAACCACACTTGCACATAAGATCTACAAGCACAGCGTTATAATGCAGGCAACAAATACTATATTTAGATGTAAAAATATGTACAGTTTATTATACAAAGGATAATTAAAAGGGTGAAATGCTGTACAGTTGCTAGTATGGGATCTAGCGTATTTACATATATAGGACTATCATCATTAGATGTGAGAACCAAGTGGTCTGAGTGTCATTAGGCTGGTTGCTTAGCTTTTGGTCCGGTCCTGCACTGATGCGACGGGTGTGGCTGGTACTGACGCTGTCTGCTGGTGGGGCTAGCGTAGTGGATCCAGGCTCCGGTTGCAGTCCAGCGTTGTATGGTTGCAGAGATAAGCTGCGTCTACCATTCAGTTAAGCCAGTGACGAGTCCGTGGCTAGCGTTGTTACTTGGACTCTTGAAGGATGAGTAGGACTTATTTCTGCTGATCTGGTGTCAACAAATCTGTTATCAGCTTTAGGTTGCTAAGATTTCAGGCGGATGTAGCCTATAGATAAAAGCTGCAACGATATGATGTATACGTCGGTTTAGCCATAATGATAACACTGGGAGGTAGATGCCTTTCCGTGAAGGACATCTTCAGACTGATGTGGAGAAACTATAATCTAGTTTCATAAATATCAAAGGGAACTAACAAATGAATATAGTGTCCCATCAAGGGAGATAACAATAATAATGGGGACTCCCATAAAAGGATATAAACAGTAATAAGTGATATTATGATAAGTAATATTAGTGATGTTCCCCAGTCACGGTGAATAGCAAGTACATACATCGCTTAGATAAATGAGATGAAAGGGAAAGGGGAGATCAACGTCTGATACTCGCCCATGCTCTCGCATTAGTAAACATTGAGCATTAAGTAAATACATACTCAGTAATAAGACATGTTTATATAAGTGTCTTGATAATTCCCTGCCAAGGAATTAATCAATGATGATATATTGAGGGCTCGTGCTGAGCGCTAATATATCAGAGTTAAAGTAATAATAGTTAAAGAGCTAAATACATCTGGTAAGAATTGTTAATAAATTCTAGTCCAGATGGCTTGAACATTTAGCCACAAAAGTGATGATATCAAATATAAGTATACAGTAATCTACTTACATTTTCCATGATAAGAATGCACAAATATGTACACAAATAATGTAGTAATAAATGCACATATATATATATATATATATATATATATATACATTACTAGGTAAGATGGTTCCCAAGCAGTTTACAAAGTTACATACAACCAATCCAAAGTGAAATAAGGAAATGAAAATAGTCTAGAGCTCAAGCAAGAGATAGATGTGTTCCCTGTGGGCTCTCCAGCGTGAATGAGATCGGACGATAAAGTTTTGTCCATGTACACGTGGAGATGGGGGGAGGGGGGTGGAGTGGCGGTAGATAAGTGCAAAGGTGGTCTAGACTATCTGGCGTCTTTGACAAAGAGGTCCCCGCTTGACCGTGACGAGAGTTTCCGGGAGATTGACATTGCGCGAAGGCGCGAGTTAAAAGCCCAGGAAATTCGCACAGGTGGTCAGAGAACTAAAGAGGGGGATGATCGGAGGTGTCCAGGGCTAGGTAGATTACACCTTGATACTGGCTTTGTGCTAGTCGATCGGGGAGACCGCCGCCCGAGGTGTCGAGTTGAATGGGCTCTTTGAAGTGACCAGCCGCTCCACAAAAGGGGGGGGGGGGTCAACGGATTTTTGCTAAGATAGGAAAAGGGGAGCGTACTCTTGTCAAGAGTCTAGAGTGGCACGTGTCAAGATGGGGATAGCAAAATTTGACATCGATGCCAAAAGGGGTGGGGTTGGATTGGAGGGGTGGAGGCTGTGTTTTTAGCGCTTGATTGGCTAAATTACTAAAATTGATGATTAATAGCGTGCAAATAAATTAATTAAATGCTTAGACCTGAGTGATACCTTGAGTGAGCTAAAACGGTTCGTCACACGGATGTTCTTTCTGAAAATATTGAAGCCTGCCTGGGAGGACCAATTCGGGGGCCGATTTTGAGTTTGTGTTTCCACACAAACTGTCTTTTGTAACCTTGTTTATTATTAAATCATGTAATTTCTATTTGGGGGTTTAAGCTGTTCTTAAAATATCCGAAAATCTCAACATTAGCGTAAAAACGGCTTAGGCATTTACACTTTGCTGGTAACATATGCACTAATGCAAACAAACTGTGAAATTTCTTGGAACCATTCTATTGTTTGTTTTGTATTGTTTTGTTTTCTTCTACTACATCTACTTGTTGTTCTGTAACTTTATGAATTCTTTCATCTACTTCAAGCCTTTGGAATCTTCCTTTCACCAGTGCAATCAACGGTATTGAAACTGTAACAGAGCCTATGGCTACCCAATTCATCCACATAGAGCCTGCAATAGATGAAATTGTTCCCATTGTTATCAGAGTAATATTAAATGCGAAATTAAAAGAATTTTTACTACTTTTATGATAATGGAGTTTCCTCTAAATTATTTTATAGCATCTACAAATACTTTTCATAGACTTCATGAAGAAGAAAAAGAATAGAAGATCATAATAATGATACTTTTTACTTAGTTACATCTTAGCAGAAGGGACAATGTTTAGGGATCATATAAGATTTGAGCCCACCTATAAAGTTGAATTATTTTAATTAGACCTGCTAAAGTTACTCAACAGTTCCTTCTCACAGTGCTAAGAAAGTAAAAAAAAAATAGTTGTTTTTTTCACATCTCTTGTTTCGAAATCTCAAGGATACACCCCTTTCGTGAAATAAGCCGGTATACTGTCTATGCTTATTGGGTTGCTTTGGGTAGTTTAATTCATTATGTTTATTTGTTAATACAACTAAATTGGTCCAACTAAAACATTTTCTTGTGAATCTAATATTGTCAATCAAACATATAATTATTGTTTTTGGATTTATTTAATTAAAGTGTTTTTGATTAATAACATCGAGGTTAACGATTTAAGAAAACTATAATCATTCACCCTTTCTACAACAGCATTGCTACAAATATTTGGCTACACGTTGCTGCTAGGATATTAGACGTATGCAAATGCATTACAGTTGACTGGTTACATCATTAACTTTTTCGTTCTTTGGCTCGTTGTTGTGTTGAAATTCATTGAGTTTGTTTTTAGAAACGGTCTAAACACAATATAAGAACCGTGAACCTTGACTCACCAACATCTGGAAAAGAAAACACTGCCAAAAATATGATGCCTCCAATGTTGTTGAGTAATGTCAAAACGCCATTAGCTGCCCCCTCACTTGTTGGAAACGCCAGTTCACAGCCTAACTCATAGAGCAATGGAACAGCGCAGTTCAGAAAAGTAACTCCACCTATAGTTGATGTATACAGCAGAGCTGAAAGATTTAGAAATGTACAATCATTAGTATTTGAATATACGTCTATGTCTCTAGCCTCATGAAATACTGTCATGTAGATAAAACACTGTAATTACAACAACTAAACATTTATATACACCTGTGTGTGTATGACCTCTTTCAGTCTCGAAAAGATTGTGAATCATGTTATAGAATTAAGATGAATGCCTGGCCATTAACAATGGTCGGAACGATGTCGCCCATACAAAAGTTAGCCCCCCCCCCCCTTCTCTAAACAGTTGATGTATCCAAAGGAACGGCAAGTGCGGATAAAGTTTGGGATCTGCAGCGTCGCAGTCTGCATAAGGGTCGCCATTTCGTAAGGTTTTTATTTTCAGAAAAGTTAAAGGATATTGTTGTTAGCTTCCTTCAGTCATGTCACGTGCTTATTATGTTTATTTGACTTGAAAATCTTGATGATATAAACTTGTGACATATGCAGGTCCGGAGGTGCCTTGACTATAGTTTTAACACTTTAATAATCAATTAAGTAACTAAGTGCTGATATGTTTTTTTAAGTTTTAATTAATGTAAACTTGAACTTGAAATAATAAATGTATGTACAAAATATATAAAACAGATACAGGATTGAGTGAAAATGATCAGTAGATATTTACTTTAAAACTAACGACTTCTAAGTCTAACTTTCTAGTTCTCTTTCGTCTCAAGCTAACACTCCTCCTTTTATATCTTTCTATAGAATATAGAACCATGACATCTCAATACCCATCCTTGACGCCTTGACCCGTTTATATTTAATTTTCCTTTTAATTGTTTTTGTAATTTAACCTACGTTAATTATGTTTCCCTGCTGTAGCCTTGAACTAAGTTTTAATCGGCGTCTTTCTGGCATTTAAGCGTGGGTGCGCTGACTTGATTTGAGATAGGGACAATGTCCTCATTTTGTGAACAATGAGGTGTAACTAGGGACGTGACAAGTCATAACGACACTGGTTCATCTCGTAGAACACTTTTTCATGTGACTGTGGAGCTCTATTTTGGAGAGACACAGCCTTCCACGTATATCGCAGGTTAATGTGGCTTTCGGTTTGTTGGTAGTGAAGCAAAGCCATTTAATATAAGCACCACACTATCTATATTATTCTATAAGATGCTTTCAATGGCATGCGTCTCAAATAGCCTCTGACAACCAGTCCAACTATCCAAGGGAACTCTTAAATGTATATGTAAGATGAGTCTCATATGCTCGTAACAAGTGGCGCCCAACGGAAAGGTAAAACCCACGTATTCAGCCGTACAAAGCAAAGTCGTTCTCCTGTCAACAGACAGTCGAGACATTAAAGTGACAGTGTATTATTGGTAATAGACAATGGCGGACAAGGCTAAGATCCCAGCGTTGAAGGAAGATGGGAGATTGTTGGATCTTGAAGCGTCAGAGCTAAGAAAATATGTTCAAGAAAGGTTGAGGGAGAGAGAAGAGATTAGCCATAGAGAGAGAGAATAGAAATGGAAAAAGAAAAGGAGAGATTAGCAATGGGGGAAAAAGAGAAAACGAAAGGATTGCCAGGTAAGAAAAAAGAGAAACCAAAAGGATCGCCTTTGTAAGGGACAAGAAAATGAATTAGTTGCCATTGAAAGAGAGATTGGCTTTGGAAAAATAGAAGGCGGTGAAAAAGATTAAAACAGATCAAGAAAAAGAGAGTGATAACTGAAAAAGTGACGACACAGGGAATAAAATGGCAAAATAAAAATGTGTGGTATTCAACGAAGACAAAATGGACATTGACATTTTTCTGAAAATGTTCGAAGTTGAAATGAGAGAACTAAAATACCCTGATGACAAAAGGACATTCTTTCTGTCTAGAAATTTTAAGAGGTCAAGAACTTGGAACCAGATTTCAATTCCCTAAGCTTGCCATCTAGTGCAGAAGCTGATTCGGCTCCAGAGGGAATACCTCCAAGCAAATTATGATCTGAAAAAGAAGTTCCAGCCAGTTCTTTCGCGGGAGTTTAAAAAAAAAACACTTTGCAGTTAAACTTTAACATTATTTGGAACCACATTCATCTGTGAACAAACTTTTTTTTTTGACATTTTTCAAGTGTTAGAACAGATCGATGATGATTGACTGTAATTGACAGCAATCACAAGAAAAACAACAAGTTAGCAAGTTCCAAGATTACGGAAAATTAAGCACGAGAGTAAACAGTTATAAACTTTATATACTATACTTTATACTACTATACATTTGTGTTGAAATTTTGTGATATAAATTAATTATTACTGAATAAAAAAAATCGTTCGTAAAATTAGTTCAAGAAATTGCTAACTCTTGTTGTAACTAATCAATTGTAGTGCAAAAGTTGTAACATTGTAGTTACCCTGGTTCATACATATTTTTGAAGTGAGCTCGGCTGTATATGATCTAGAAAGTTTAATGCGGCCCTCGGTAGAAAAAGGTTGCCCACCTCTGCTTTAGTCTTATATTGAACATGCAGTTTTATCGTAAACAAAATAAAAACCCCCCTTGGCTACGCTCTTGGAATTTATGGATTTTCGTTTGTATAATTTTTAGTTTTGTTTTCTATAAGATATATACATATCCCCTGGAAGGGGATTTTAAACTCAAAACCCCATTGGTTGCACTGGGGCAAGTGATGGTTTAATATTAAAACATCACCTAAAATTAACAAAATCAAAGCAAGTAAGCTTACAAAGACAGTTTGTGTGGAAACACAAACTCAAAATTTCATTCTGATATTATTTCTGTAAATATTAAAGCTTTCCTTATTACCTGCCTGGGTGGAACACTTCGGGGGCCGATTTTGAGTTTGTGTTTCCACACAAACCATCTTTGTAACCTTGTTTATTTAAGGTTATGACCTGCCTCTATCACCTCTGTGACTCTTTTTAATAATTTGACAGGATTTCATGTACTATTCCACGACTCGTGCGAAGCAGAACGTTTTGGTGTCAGACAGATTGGCGCTAAATGTTTTAGGCACATTATACATGTTCATTTGTATACCTTTTTAGTTGTGTTTTTTTAAGATACATATCTATGTCTTTTACTTCTGTTTGTGATAAAAAGTTTATTTTTTTGTAAAGAACAATAAATGTTTTGTTGTTGTTGTTTTGTAATTATGAAATATTCAAAACCTTTATTACAACATTTTTTAGGGTGAGTGAGTCAAGATAGAGTCGATCATTTTCTATAATTCAGCAATTTGATAGATTTGATAGTAGGGATGCACCGTATAGTAGCTCTGGTTGCGGCCGAATATCCAGCCATTTTTCATTATCTGGCCATATTCAGCTTCAGCCGAATATCGTTGCGGGATATTTGGCGGTTAGTAAAATGTACCCCATAGTATTTACATTTCTATTAATATGTATATAGTGGACGTGGTTCACTTAGGGTCTTTTATGTAATTATTAACGTTTATTTTTGAAAAAAAGAAAGAAAGAAAGACATAGCGTATTTATATAAATAGGACTAAAACTTACATTATAAATGAGCATTACATACATAGCAGTAATGGCTAGCACATGTTTTTACTTTGTCTTTACGTTTGAGTCAGTTAGGTAGCATTTTTTTCGCTTAATTAACTGCTTGACGCTGACATCTGTCTAGCTGTGCAGATCTCCAGATGTAGAGATGAACAGCTTATGTTCCGTCCATCCCATTAACTTCATAGATGGACAGGTGACCACTTCAAGTCAGCTGGATTTGACGTAATATCTACATCCTGACACTGTCTAGAGGTGACACCTTCTGTGAGAACTGAATTTGTTTACTTGGATGGAAATCTTTCTTAGGGTTTTTTTTTTAGGGGAATGCACTTCATGCCACACCTTACAGGGATAACCGGCTAATGAGTTTACTTATATGGAGAGAGAGAAGAGAGAGAGATTTACCTCGTGTAAAGGCTAGGCTATCAAT
Source organism: Biomphalaria pfeifferi (assembly GCA_030265305.1). NCBI lineage: Eukaryota > Metazoa > Mollusca > Gastropoda > Planorbidae > Biomphalaria > Biomphalaria pfeifferi. The sequence goes on from JASAOG010000118.1 coordinate 722,486, forward strand.
CAACATCAATGTAAACAAAATGAAACACGCTGAACTAAGAGCTAACAAGATCAAGATACACTGTTTGCTGCGTCGAGCAAATAAATCTGCAAACCTGAAAATAAAACAATAATAGTGTACAAATCATAGGTGTTAATGTGGCAACCATTAAATTTAAGAAGAGCAATTTTGAAATTCCAGAATTCAGATAATAAATCATATGACATTTTTTTTTCAGAACAATATAAGCTTATTTTATTAAGCAATGTTTAGCGCTTTTCAACATTATTTTAAAGTCCTAAAGAAATTGAACGAGATGTAACAGAGTTTAAAATTTCACTGCACGGATAATAGTATAAAAACCTTTTTTTCACCTACATGTCTTTCAAATAATAGAAGCAAGATATGTTCAATCCATATTCTGATCGAATTAAACCTAGTCATAGTTTAGCTTTCTTTTCATACATTGTGCTAATAATTAAGATCTTGTCGCATTGTAATATTTCTTTTTCGTTCATTGTGATTATGACGTTGTTTTTTATATTAATATAATTAAATAAATATATAAATAATGTACATTGGAGGCTGACAAATCATTACGTCGTTCCACGGTTTATCAATATCATACCCGTACTCTCCTAATTTGACCACCATTATACTAAATTGATTTTGAACTTATAAACTTTACTTTGTGTTGTGTAAAAAAAGCATGCATTATCCTATAATTAAATACAACATTTTCTGATAACAAACAAAAACGTTACTGAAACTTAATTATAACAGGATAGTGAAATACTTGCTGGTCTCCTTCAGTCGTAGAGCGACTATGGTTCATCTCGAACACTTTTTCATGTGGCTGTGGAGCCCTATTTTGGATAGACACTCCCGTCCACAAATATCTCAGGTTAAGGTGGCTTTCGCTTCGTTGGTAGAGGAGCTGGCCATTTTCCACATTGTACGTTTTTCTTCCAGAGCTGAGGCCATGTTTTTTCGCTGTCCGTAGCTTTCTTGGTCACTGTCTCTCTCCATATCCATCTGGTGCGGTCTAGAGCTATGTCTTCCCAATGGTCAGTATTGATGTTCACTGATTTGAGGTCCCGTTTTATTACATCTATGTAACGGAGGTGGGGGCTGTCGTGCGCGCGTGAAGTTTTCTTTGCATTTAATATTAGTGTTTTAGTGTATAGGAAGTAGTTTCTTGAAGTGCGTTTTGTTGTCTAGAATATTGTGTATGTGTGTGTTTACGTCATCCTTAGTTTCCGCAAGAGAGAGAGAGAGAGAGCTTTTTTTGTGAGTTGGGTAGCTGGTTGTGTTTTCCCCTTGTAAGGGTACGTAAGTACATAGTTAGGCTTTGGGCTATGGGAAAGTGTGTCGCTTTTCCGCCCTTGGAGTCGTATAGTAACTATCGTTGTTGAGGTGTAGGGAGTTGATGTTCTGTAGGGCGCCGAGATGGAGTGTAAGCGTGAAAGGTGTGTTATAAAAACTTATTGGTGTGATATTGGCCTAATTATTAATCAAATGCTAACATCAATGATATTGATGTATATGTAAATATGTTGGTAACTTACAATTAAGTATTATTAGATATTGTTCCTGTTGACAACTGTTGTTATTCACTAAATGTTCAGTTGAAGAACTTTTATTCAATGTTCGTATTTTACATGTTAATATCTTTAGGTTCTTGTGTTACTCTGTTCAGGCTGAAGATACGGGACCATAATATCATACCCTACCTAATCTGAAATCCCACCCTGACAGGGGCGACCAGTTTTTCTTGAGCCAGTCGCGAGTTGTCCGTAGAGGATGAGTTTTGGGATGCGATTGTCCTCAATCCGGCGAACATATCCAAAGCCAGCGCAAGCGGCGTTGTCTGAGGACTGTAAAGATGCTGGGAATACCTGTTCGCGCAAAGATCTCAGTATTGCACACTTTTTCTTTCCATGTGATTTTCAAGATCCTACGGAGACATCGCAAATGGAATTAGTTTAGTTTTCTCTCTTGCTTGCGTAGGTGGTCCATTGCCATACAGTAGTGTACTCATAACCCATGCCTTGTAGACTTCCATTTTGGTCACACTAGTGAGCTTCTGGTTTTCCCAAACTCTTGACCTGAGTCTAGCAAAGGTCGAGGCAGTCTTCCCTATGCGTTTTTTTTTATCTCTTCTTCTAGAGATAGGTCATCTTGAATTGTGGCTCCCAGATAGCAGAATTCAATTACGGCATCCAGCTTGTTATCGACTATGAGGATGGAGGGTGGTGTTGTAGCCGGTGGTCCCATAACATTGGTTTTCTTCGTGCTAATAGTTAAGCCATATTCTTTACAGGCCTGAGAGAAGAGGGACATTAGTGACTGAAGTTCCTCTTGTGAGTGTGCCACTGAGTATGTGGGACAACCATCCACTGAGCAACAGCAATCGACCTCAATAAATTACGCAAAATTAACTCTTTTAGTTTTTGCTATCTTAAACGGCATAAAAAGATGTTCACATAGACTATTTTTCCCAGATCTCCCCCTTCTTTTATCAAAGTCACTTTTCCAATCCACATCACATTTACCAATTAGACCATTTGGGCAATGCCTCTATTATTCTATTCAAATTGCATGTCTACCAACTTTGTTGACTTTATCGATAGCGCAAAATGAAATGAGCTCCTTTCATCTTGCGAAGCTGCCAGTCTATCCCCTCCTCTATATCTAGACCCTGAACGCACATCACACTTGACTTCTGGCAGGGTGTTTTTAAGATATTACTTGCGAATAAGTGTGTGTGGGGGGGGGCGCTAATCTTGACCGAATATCACAGTAGCTATTATGGCATATCCCATGATCTATTACGCATATAATTCTTAAACTTTTTCAGCTAGGAGCAGTCGATCCATTCACCACAGAACGTTGAGGGACGTTCACTTACGGGACGAACTCATCGTGCTCTCCCTTATTCCTATTCTTTTCACTTTAACTTTGTGGTAAGAATTCTGGTCATTGCTGGACCTTAGTAATTTGGATTTATTTTATTTCATGTATATTTATTATTAACTTTTTTACTGTGCAACTTTCATGATTATAGCATTAACAGAGCACTACGGTCCAATCTCTATAGTGGGGGGAGGGAGTATCTGGAAGCAGGTTTAATTGATGCCTTTATACAAGCCTTGTCTTCGAGCCCGATGAGGAGGAATGCAGTATTTTGCGTGGCTACTCAGACCAGCTGCGACCTACATTGTTTGCCACATCCAATGAAAACATAACCATTATATGCCGGTGGTTGATTTAGATAGATTCTCTTTCCGCCGTCTACGTCTGTCCTTAGCAGTGGATTTTCTTTTGTGTATCGTTCGGCCTTTATAAAAAAATTCTCTAGCTATCTCATTCTGAATCCACCTGCAGTTAGATACATTCTTTTATGTCAGGTAAAGCAAGTTGGTGGCTAAACTGGTCTTTAGAGCGTTTCTTTGGGACATCTCTGTTATGTCTACCACTTTTCAGCTCATAAAAAAAGAATGCCTTTTGCAAACGCTCGTCCCCCCATACGGGATAGTGCTTTCTACAGGGTAAGTGTCGGATCATAAGGAGTCCCTCTATAATGTACATACAGCGTGTTCTGAATGGGGACTTACAGACTTTCTTTTATAATCGCCATGCTTATTGACGTTTAGAACTAAAAGAACACGAAAGCAACTTTTCGAATTGGGAGTCTTTATCTGATCCAAAATAATTAAATATATTTTCTCAACAAATTTTTCAAACGAGTGAGACTCGGTCACCTGGTACTATGTTTTAAAACGAGTTAGAGGTTGTTTTTAGCGGCACCCGAAAGGGGAAAGGACGCTATTAGTTTTGTGTGGCGTGTATGTCCGTCCGTCCCGTTTAGATCTCAGAAACTAGAAGAGAAAATGAAAATCGGACATCATGATATTTTAGATCATTCAAAGTTTTTTTTTCTTTTCGGAAAGCGAAAAATCGAATTTTTAAAATCAATTATGTAAGCAGTTTCTTCATGATGATACACCATTTTTACAACTATTCACTATTAATAGTAACAAACACTGGAGGCTTTTTGGTAAGGGAAATGTTAATTTCATAACACATTTATGCAAATGGTTTTAGATTTTTGGTCAAAAATTATTTTTTTTACAATTGTATTGCTAAGTTATGTAAGTTCTGTCATACTAATTACTACATTTACACACAAAATTTTTTTTTTAAAAGAAAAAATCTATTTACTATGCAAATTAATTGAACATAATTTAAAACAACAATAAATAAGTAGTTTTTCATATTATTGCGTGAACTGCAATGACCCACCTCGAGTCCACCACCATGCAACACAAAACTAAAGGAATTATTATTTTTTTTACGGAAATGTTTTTTTTTTCTTAAGGCTTTGAATAAGAGACTGACCCTTTACAAAACAAATTAGAGCAATTATACATTCATTATAAGACATTAGTTAGGCCAGGTTCACATCTAACTTCACATTCACTTTCACATATCCTTGGTCTGCTGGACGTTTGGGGCACCAAACAGGATCTTTCAACCTTCTTTCTCCATTCTTCTCTGTAATTTGCCTTTGATAGAATTTCATTATGATATTCTTTCTGAAAATATTGATACCTGCCTTTTTTTCCTGCCTGGGTGGACCACTTCGAGGGCCGATTTTGAGCTTGTGTTTCCACTTGTTTTTTAGTCACAGTCTGTCTGATAAACGCGGATACATGGGCGGACATTGGGGGCCGCCTTAGAGTTTGTGTGAATTCAAATACAATGTTCTTTTAAAAAATCAGTGTTAACATCACATATCATCAAATATATTGCTTTGAGCCATTAATAATGCTCCAATAGTTTTCACAAAACGACTACAATCTTCTCTTTCAAAAATTCAGTTTACATCACATAGTATCAGTTATATTTCAAATTATCAGTAATGCTCAAATAAGTCTCACTAATTAAATACAATATTCTTTTTCAAAAATCATTGTTTGCAATGAGTTTGCATTATATAAAATCAGGTATACAGTTTCAAGCCATGTATTAAGCTCAAATAATCTGCAAAACTGATATGTCACAAACATATCTACACAATTTACAAAGATTATGTACATTTGAAAAAATGAAAAATACATTTCAGTAAATATATACACTAACCACTACAACTGAACCCAGCAACTAACTAAAACCCTCTAAATCTACGCCACTACAAACACCAACAAACTAACCAAACCAACTATCTAAGACAAACAGATCAAACCAACTATCTAACTAAATCACTACAACTACTACACTAGACCTAGATCTACACTGACACTAAAACAAGAACACCTTAGTACCTTACTATCCACTAAGAACAGACTAAGCCACTAGGTCTAAGCCGACTAAGACTACAAAAACAAAATCAAAATAACACTAGATTCCCTAGATCTACAGAAGCAATAACAATAGCAGTAATAAATGCAGCAGATGTTATAGCAGCAGAGTAATAGCAGCAATAATACAGCAGAATAATACTCAATAGCAATAAAAATAGCCTGCAACATATGAACATACAAAACTATAAATTCAAAATCATATATATTCTATTAGATCTAGAACACTCATAGCGATACTAATGGGCGCCGTCATCTTAAATACAGCATGTTGACAACTATTATGACAAATAGTCCAAATAGAAAACAAAATAACTACTTTAAAATGTAAAGTATATTTACACATAGTGTGACATAGATCTAGTAAAAGAAAATATAAAATAGTTAAACTTATAGGCCGTCCCAGGTACAGGAATAAAAATATTGAAAACAATTACTAGCATTTAATATCACCAAGACCTCTCGTCACACAGACAGAGATGCTGTACTGACCGTACACTGGTCAACTGTCCTAGAAACAGCATGGAGGACATAGGTATATATACTATCCCGCACTAACCTATTGTTACGAATCTCACTATCCAGGCTCTCTGCAAACTGCACCATACACCACCAACTTAAAGAACTTGACAACTCAGGGCTCCAAAGTAATGTAACACTTTAATAGTTGAATAAATAACAGCCAATACTGTACAATTGGCAACACGTACACTGTACAAATATCTCTCCGATAAAACTGTACCGCCGTATCAACTCTTGCACTGGCCTCTTCGTCTCGTTCCGGGCTTGCTCTGGGTTCAACAGTTCGGGACTGACTTCACACAATAGGCTCGTTGTGTCGGACTTGATCGCAGACCAAGATCAAGACGCCAGTCGTCTCAACTGTACTTGACAGTACTCCGCACTGAACCGTCGTAATACTCCGTACAGAACCACACTGCTGAACTATGCTGTGGTCGACCGTGTTCTGAGCCCTGTCGTGAACCCTCTCTCGTGAACCTTCTGTCGTGGACTTTGCTGTATTGAGCCCCTTTTCTCGAAGGTCTTGACTGCGACACCTCCGCTCTTATATAGGGTCCCTACTGGCCTTCTCGAACCGGACAGAACGCCGCTCTAGGTGGTCAGATGACTACAACTCTCGTGACGCTCCTGAGCTCTGTTCACGACGTCGATCCTTCCCGAACCGTCATGTTGACACTCGTCTCGGCTGACCGTTGTAACTCGTCACGGTTGACCGCTCGTCTAGCGCTACCCTGGGGCGATTTCCGTGGGCTGACTACACTCACACCACTACCCCCATCTGTGCCACCACCAGGTTTATAACACTATATAAAAATATGTGAAAGTACAATTATAAAAATAGCTGTAACATGTACAACAAAATACATATAAAAATAGCTCTGGGAGCGCAAGCTCACATATCCACAAAATAATCAGTGTACGAGAAATGTATCAAAATAAAATAAACTTTGTAGTCAATGTGTGTCAAATGCAATGTACAAATTAGTCAATAGTAATATGTGTTGTGTCAAAATGTATCAACACAAAATGTGATCATAGTATGAGAAATGTATCAATACGAAATAAGTACAAGAGCTCAAAAACATAAAGCTCTAATCAAGTGATAGTATATATGTACATAATATTATTATTTCAAATATATCTTTGTAACATGTTATATGTGCAGTGACAAAATGAAATTAAAAAATAAATTAAATTAACAAGAGAATAAAGAGATAAATTAAAGGATAAATGACAAAGACAAAAACAATATAGATAACAATACAGTCTGCAATAAAAGAAATCAATAAATAGAAGAGTTTGACAAGAGAAACAATGATATTTAATTAAAATTAGAAACAGACTTAACATAACCTGAACAGGTTTCCTTTAATTATAATTTAAGGCAGATATTGTATAACGTTGTCCTGTGTCGTTGAAACTTTAACTACCATATTTTGGGCATATATCTAGAGATTTTATCATTTTCTTTTCCGCTTTGTCTGCTTTTGCCAATCATTTTTTTAACTTGGTTGTCACCCCAAAAATGGTGTCACCGGGTCTCCTCACACCGTCTATTGGCGCCACTGCTCCCGGATACGTACCTCTCCCCAACAATTTCAATTAATAGATTGGAGTGGACAGGCTAGGAGATTTTTGAAAAAATTTGCCCGCACAACTAACCGGTTTCCCAAACGAACGACATTGTGTACTATTACCCAATAGTAGGCCTACTAATCCTGATCATAATCGCTTTATCTTGGCCTACTTTATAGAAAATCTAGATCTGGACTAGATCAAGCATAAAGAATATATATAGAACCTAGATCTAGATTTCTAGACTAGATCTAGAATCTAGATTTAGACTACACTTCGTAAGACTTTACACATTTAATCTTAAAATTTCTAGATCTAGAAGGCCAATTTCATGATCAGGATTAGTAGGCTTACAACTGGATAACAGTGCACTGTGCTGTTCGCATCAGAATAACTTTTAAATATTTGATACTACTGTTTACATTATACTACTGGGTAATAGTGCACTATGCTGTTCGCTACAGATTCACTTCGTAATGTGATACTACTGTTTACATTACAAATAAATCTGCACGCCTAAGCTGTAAGTAGATAAGCTATTTCCTTAATAATTTATAGATGTAAATTTTGTTATAATTGTTTAATACATTTAAATTTAAATCTACACCTACTTTACTCTAATTTATAATGTTGTCAAGTGTATAATGAGGAAATGTCAAAACTGCGAGCTATACATAATTGCCTGTTGTTTTTTTTTAATCTTACAACTAAAACTAAGTTCGTATCAAAATTGTTTTTAAAAACAACATTTGAATCAGTATTTCATTCTATTATCTAGTTAATAATTTATAATGATTCATTGTTTCTTTTTCAATTGTGACCTTAGATGCAAATTTTTGTACCAATGCGCGAATCTATGAATGAAGCTTGAGTTATTAATGAAGAAGTCTGTGACCTTTTTAAAAAACAGCTTAGTTCCCCTGAAGTTTTTCATTTAAAAGTGGTGTATCTTTTTTAAAAAATCTGATTGCATAGGTAATTTTAAAAATTAAATGGTTCACTTTCGGAAAAAAAAGTAGCCTTTGCATCAGAACTTTGAATGATCTAAATTATCATAATATCCGATTTTCATTTTCTTTTCTAGTTTCTGAGATCTAAACGGGACGAATGGACAGACAGACCGTACAAAACTAATTGCGTCTGTTCCCTTTTCGGAGGCGCTAAACATCACCCTTTTGTTCAGGATTTTGTGATTTTACCATCACAAAAGTGATACAAGACACCGATAGCAAAGACAAACAGACACAAAAATTTGTTTACCTGGCAATCTTATCATTAGCTACAATTCAACTATCTGGTATAAACATTTCACATGTAAATTAGGAGTGAGTCTGATGTAAATGTATATTTTGGTTTTCTATAGTTATAATTTAATGTATGATATAAGGCACACATTGTAAGACAAATATGTTTATGGATAATGAAGATTATTATTTGCTTTGTAATGATTGTTAGTTGCTTTAAATCCTTGATCATTTCAAACAACGATGTGAATGTATTATTCTATGCATATAGAAAGTTTTGTTGAAATTTACATCTCTATGTGATGTATGTTTATGTGTTGATACAAACTTAATGCGGCATCCGAAATTAGAGCAAGCATGTAAGCATGTATTAAGGTAGAGACAATAAATTGAATTTCTTTAACTCTGCTCACATAAGCTACACAATTTCATATGACGGCTCAGGGTCCTGAAGAATGCATACATTTATTAAAACAAGCTACTGTATCTTGTTTCAAACATAAATTAAACAGGCAGACATATTTTTTAGAAAACTTTTAGAAATACTATATATGTAATTGGCATCTTTTGTCCGCGCGACTGGCTTAGCGAAGATGAAATACAAAAACACAACGCGGCCAAACCTTCAAAGTAGACGCCCTACATTTCACTTCATCAAGGTTAAAACAAAAGGTGTATCCAAGATCCACAGCAGATTATCGAACTTGATTTTGGAACAGACTCACATAAATTGAATTAACATTTCTACATACATCGGGGTTAATACCTGAGTGTGTGGCATTTTACGTCTCGAGAGACGATCTTTTCCCTTTGCAACTTCTTGTGTGACTAAAGAGGCCAATCCTTGATACACAGCAGCAATCGCAGGTTGGGCATATATAATCACCAGGCGCCGTTGCATTTTCACCCTTCTTTCTGCTTCTGTTGTTTATGACATCTGCAAATTGTGACCCTTCCTTTATGTTCTCTCTCCATGAGGATCCATTCAGTGCCACCTCTTCCCAGCTGCTAGTGTCGATTTTGAAGAGCTTCATGTTGCGTTTGCATACATCCGTATAACGTAAAAGTGGGCGACCAGCGGCTCTCCTGCCTAGAACGATGGACAGAACTCTACCTCGATGTCTATGCCACACAGAATACAGTAGACGATGTCGCCCTGACTTCTCTACCAGATCTTCCAGTACTGGAATGCCTTTATGAGCTTCCGAGCCTTAGTGACCTCAAAAAAGCAATTAACTGCATGAAAAATAGAAAATCTCCAGGGAGTGATGGTATCCCAGTGGAAGTAGTTAAAGTCAACGAATCACTCGTGCTCCCTGAACACTATATTCTCCTCTGCCACTGCTGGAAAACAGGTCAAGTCCCACAGGACATGCGTGACGCAACTATAGTCACAATATACAAGAACAAAGGGGATCGGAGTGACTGCAACAATTATAGGGGTATCTCTCCCCTCAATAATGTTGGCAAAATCTTTGCTAGAGTGGCACTATCCAGGCTGCAAGTGATAGCTTCTAGAGTCTACCCAGAGTCTCAGTGTGGATTCAGGAGTGGTAGATCTACTATAGACATGATATCTTCTCTACGACTACTGCAGGAGAAATTCAGAGAGAGAGACAGACCCCTTTACATAGTTTTTGTTGATCTGACATGGTCAGCAGAAGTGGTTTTTCAAACTCCTCAGGAAAATAGGTTGCCCTCCCAAACTACTGAAGTTCATTGATTGCTTTCATGAGGAAACTAAATGTACTGTCAAATTCAATGGAGCCCAATCATCACCTTTTGAGGTTTGCAGTGGTGTCAAGCAGGGATGTGTGCTCGCACCTACTCTGTTTCGCATATTCTTCTCCTGTCTACTGCACTATGCGTACAACGACATAAACGAAGGTGTGTTTCTCCATACAAGATCCTCTGGAAAACTATTTAATGTATCAAGGCTGCGGGCAAAAACCAGGGTTAGGAAGCTACTCATCAGGGAACTCCTGTATGCTGATGATGCAGCTATTGTGGCTGATTCTGATATTCAGCTACAGTCCCTGGTTGACAAACTATCTGCTGCTTGCCAGAAGTTCGGCTTAAACATCAGTCAAAGCAAGACTAAGATACTTGTCCAAAACACAAACACTGCACCTCAAGTAAGCATTAATGGCCAACCACTAGAAATTGTTGAACACTTTTGTTACCTTGGCTCCATCATATCCAACAACACTCTACTGGATAAAGACATAAACAACAGGATAGCCAAGGCAATGGCCACCATGTCACGGTTGCAAAAAAGAGTCTGGGACAACATATTGCTGACTATTAGTACTAAAGCCCTAGTCTACCGGACCATATTTTGAGCACCTTGCTGTATAGAATCGAAACATGGTCAACCTACTCATGGCAGGAAAAAAAGCCGAATGTCTTCCACCTCCGATGCCTAAAGGCGGATCTTTAAAAATACCTCAGTAATATTTTAGATAACTTTTGATGATTTAAATGTGTCTCGTGTAACTGATTCACAGAACCTCAAATTTAGGGTCAAGATTTTCAAGATTTGGTTCTTGTGTTCTCACATTTTTTTTTGTGTATTCTAAACACAAATTAAGGTTTTCCTTTATAGTTGTTAGGAGAATAATAGAATAATACAAACACTTACCTTCCGATTATTAATGAAAAAAAATATCCAGGAACTGAGGCGTAGAAACCGATCCAGCCAGCTTCAGTCTATAATAATACACAAATATATAATACATAAATAGATTTACACTGTTTAGCAGCCCCCTAAAGGAGAAAAGTCGCTATTAGGTTTATGCAAAATAACAGTCTGTCCATTTGTCCGTCTGTCGCACACAGATCTAAAAAAAACTAGAAGAGAAATTAAAAATCTTATTTCACCAAGCGTTGTGGCTTGCAATGTTTAGTGCCACGGCTACTTTTGTTTTCTAAAAGCAAACCGTTTAGTTTATAAAATTAATTATACAAGCGATTTTTTCCTAAAAATATACTAATTCTAAAACAATAAATAAATGTAAGGGAGATTATGTTTACAATATACAGACAAGCAGAGGTACGTTTTGTGTATTTTCAGTATAACTTAGTCTAATACACATTTACAAAATGTACAAGAAAAGTTCACAACAAATATAAATATTAGTTAACAGTGTTTTTCTGGTACATTAGCTACTAAAATTAAAGGTTAAGGTTAGGGTTAGGGTTAGAGAGTACTTTGTATATTAATGTCACGCACATTCTTTTAAAATCGACTTTTTATGCAGCGACATTTGTGCAGTAGCGTGACTAAATGGTTAAATATATTCCCTCAAAAACTTATAAATAGATTTCATTTATTTTTTTGTTTAGTGCCCCCATCAGGATTAAAGCGCTTCCTTTGTGCGTTTTATCTATCGGTCTGTTTGTCCTCCACGTTTACATGAAAAAGACTTAAAGCTATTGAAAATCAGATTTAACCCTTCATTTTCCTTCCAAAACATCACAATAGTTTTAAGTATCTATAATATGTGGCTCGGGATGTTTTTGTGAAAAGCAAATCAATGCCAACGAATGTTTGTATAGCTCTTAAACTTAATATTACATTTAATTGTCTTGCTCAAACATTGCACAAACAATACTACGTTGTACCGGATGTGTACAAATTAAATAGCAGATAAGCGCTAAATGAAAATCTTTATACTGACTCATATTTCATTACTTATTTTTCTTCTTCTTCTTGAAACTGTCAGGTAGAGTTCAGCCTTCGGCTTTTGGACCTCTAGGCCGCAAAAGCTAACAAGAGCTCCTTCTTACCTAAAGAGAACAGTGTACACTGTTCTGTTAGTCGTGGGGGGGGGGGGGGTCAGATTCGCCGGGACCCCCGCCATTTTCATTTTCTATACCAGGCTAACCGTGCGGGACACGCCACTTATATTACTGCCCCTTGAGGAACGGCGCCTGGATTGTGACAAGGTTGTGGGATCTCTTTTACAACCCCGCACAGTGCAAAGATGGTGCTCTCGCACCTACTTAGGCACCCCCAACAGGGGTCTTGTTTCGCTAACCTTTGGCCTAATAGTTTTTTCTTACGAATATTTACACCCGGGCGCCACTATGAGGCAGGGTAGCATGCCCAGGTTCATTACCTATAAAGTTGTTCCGAATATTGTTTTTAAAAAAATAATGTACGTCTATCGATTGTTTGAAATCGCATAATTGATTTATATTACATATAATATTCTTGGACAATAAGTCAATATAGTTTAATTATCGATATTGTTCCGGATTTTCAACTTTAAACAAATTTATGTCAATTAACTTTTAAAAAATATTCATAATTGATCGTAAAGGGTTTTAAAATGAGAAAGTAATTTACTACAAACGATTTTTTAAAATCACTCTTTAGACTTATTTTACATTTGATATTCTTGCTACACCAGTATTTCTTTCGCCTTATTCTTGTATCACATTCCAAAGCAGCCTCATATTCGGTTTTATTTCAAACACATAGGTGTCCAGATCCTGTTCTTCCTCTTTGGTGCTTTGCCTGAGACATTCAATGAGTGCCTCTTGTTGCCGCTTACCTTCAGCTCTCTCCCTCTGAGTTCTTGTCTTAGTTCTTGTAACGAAAGATGACCAAGTGTTTTCTTAGACGCCATCCAATATCTTTTTTCACGTTAATCAACTAAAACCAAAACTAATGTTGATTTATCATAAAATAAAACTGTTCAATGACTTGTAAATAGGCCTTCTTCCCTCCTTTCGTTAGGATTCCACTTCCTGACACCAATTGTTACGATAGAGCCAAATAATCTCAACGAAAGGATTATAAAATAGCACCTTTAATCATCAATAAGAAACTAGATCTAGAGCCCAACTAACAATAACTAAAGCGTCCTTGTTTTCGTCCTCTTCTCTGTTTCTCTAGTGTATCCCATGGTGCACAATTTCGCGCCTAATGACAGTGTGCAATTCAGGTCATAACAGTCTTGCTACACCGTCGCAAAAACTTACTGTCGAAAATCGGTTTTTGGGTTTTTTATGAAAAAGATTTTAACTCTATATAATTATTCAAAATCGCACTTCTATCTTACTGTGCATTTAATTTTCTAGCTAAAACATTATACAAATCTAATTATCGTTAATATTATATTCCAGAATTTTAAGAAAAACAACTTCCTAACACCAAAATATGGTATAAAAAATCTCTCTACAAGGTTATGGTACGTCTAATTTTCATGCTAGACATGGATCGGCTTAACCCATTTTCGCAAAACTTTTATTTTCGTGGCGATAGATCAAAATCCAATCCACTAGATTAATAATACACAAACTAAGGCCCGCAGGCCTTTATCCGACTAGTATATTTATAAAGTAGAAAGGCGGTTTTGTCTGCATCATATTCTTTGGAATCGAAGACATTGCCAATATATATATATATATATATATATATATATATATATATATATATATATATATATTCTGTGGCATTTTACGTCTCGAGAGACGATCTTTTCCCTTTGCAACTTCTTGTGTGACTAAAGGGCCAATCCTTGATACACAGCTGCGATCGCAGGTTGGGCATATATAATCACCAGGCGCCGTTGCATTTTCACCCTTCTTTCTGCTTCTGTTGTGTATGACATCTGCAATCTTTGACCCTTCCTTTATGCTCTCTCTCCATGAGGATCTGTCCAGTGCTACCTCTTCCCAGTTGCCAGTGTCGATTTTGAAGAGCTTCATGTCGCGTTTGCATACATCCGTATAACGTAATAGTGGGCGACCAGCGGCTCTCCTGCCTTCTATTAGATCGCCATACAGGATGTCCTGTGGAAGTCGACCTTCTGGCATTCTACGAACGTTCGTAGAATATATATATATATATATATATATATATATATAAATAAATAAATATATATATATATATAATGAAGGGCATAAAAATATTCAATACCCAATAAATCGGAGGAGTGGTGGCTGAGCGGTAAAGCGCTTTGTTTCCGAACCAAAGTCCCGGGTTCGAATCCTGGTGAAGACGAATTTTTAATTTGTGGCTCTTTGGGCTCCTCTGACATTAGTTGGGGAAAGTAAAGCGGTTGGTGGTAGTGCTGGCTACATGACAGACTTGTGAACCGTAGGCCGCAGAAACGATGACCTTTACATCATCTGCAGTATAGACCCCAAGGTCTGAAAGGGTAATTTTACTTTTTTTACTCAATAAATTACAACATTACACAAACATTGCAGTGAGAGCATTTTAGTGAGCAGTTGTATCATCGTAATACCTTTAATTCTTACCTCAGAAATATGGAACGGACGTAAATTGACATTTAATAATGAAGCCCAGCAATTGATGACTCCAGTGGAAATTCCATAGGACACAGCAAGCAAAATGTAATCAGTCTTTCTGAAAGAAAGTGTGGTATTAATTTAGGCTCATATAAGACTTCATATAAACATGCAAAGAAATAATTAATCCTAAACAGACAGCATCCGAGAAACTTTCCGAATTTCCAACTTCGACTGAGTATTTCCGTTATTTTCGACTTTTGTCTGTCACCCTCACTAAAAAAAATTGTTTGCGCCCCCCCTCCCACTCTAGCTCGGAGATCTAAAGATTGCTGTAACTTCCCCCATATGTGTCTTGGAGGTTTTAGAATTTTGATTTTTTTTTTAAGTAGCATAAAAGAGATTTAAAACAAAATCAATATCATTTTATTTATTTTTTGCAATGCTTCAATATTGCAAGCAAGCTTTCCAGTAAGCTTTACACAATCATTTTTGAGCTAAAATGTTTATATTACGTCATTGTTTGTTGTGAATGTTTTGTGAGAAAGTAGGATGTGACGGAAATAAAAGGATAATCTTCTATGCCTACTTGTAGAAACACAAAGTCTCTGTTATTATTAATGTTATTATTAATTAATGTCTACAGTATTTTATTTATGTATCTGTGACAACAAAACACATTTCATGAACGTCTTTTTATCTCCTAGCATGACACCAGTTTATTTGTTCCCAGGCTGTAACATAATATACCATTTTCTCTCCCCAACTTTTTCGCCCATCAACCCTGCCCCTTAAAAAAAAACTTGAATTTTAGTTTGCTACATCTAGTTAACACAGCCCGTTATATAACGCTACCTCCTCACAAACACATATGTTTAATTCGAAATTCCTACACATAATCTCTGAACATTCTTTGACTGTTATGAAAATTATATTCTGTATCGGTTATCGTTCTTATCTTTACATGTGCTTGTAACTCGTCCGTAAGAATGCGTTCACGAAATGTGTGTTGTGTTCAGTGTATTAAAGCCATACTATACAGACATGGTTTTTCGACTCTCTTATCTTTATGTTCATAACAATTTAATACACTGAATCCAAAACTGTGAAGTTGTAAGAATTTCGAAATGTATAGGATATTTCGCCCAGAGAAGTTTAACATCGATCCCACAGCTCCTCAAGCAGCAGAGCATTAGCAGCACTGGTATGAAACTTTTTAAAATTTTATATCAGTAGTATCAGTAGATAATATTGATACTAAGAAACTACTGATAAACTATATCTTTCCTGCTGTATATCAAATGATACTTGATAAAGAGACATTTGATGAAGCAATCTAGACTCTAAATAGCATCTACATTCAACCAAAGAATGAAGTGTTTGCTAAGCACAGGTTATAGCTACTTGCAAACAAGAGCAAGGTCAAACGATAGACGCCTACATGCAGAAATTAAGAATTTTATCCAAAAATTGCAGCTTCAGAGCGGTGACTGCTGAACAACACCGAGAAGAGGCTATTAGAGATTCCTTTTATCAATGGACTAGTGTTCAACAGCATTCGAAAACGTCTACTTGAATAGACTGTTTTGAGTTTAAAGGACGCCTTCTATGAGGCTCGCTTACTAGAACATGCTTATCAGCACTCATTACAGTATGAATCATCACAGCCGGAAACTAATTGCGCGGCAACTACTCCCACAAATTCTTCGACCTCAGCCTTGTCAAATGTAACGATTCCTCTAAATGCATTAGCTTGCTAGTGTTACTTTTGCGGCAGGGTTAATCATCCCCGCTCTAATGCCCTGCAATCAGTGCTTCAAAAAGGTCCACTTTCAAAGAGTTTGCAAATCTAGATCTTCAACAGTTATCGCTACTGTGCAGCCTTTGAATCTAAACAAATCTACAATACCCATTTGCATCAACAACGTGGTCGAGAGACCAAGTGAGCTTGAACTTGGCTTGGCTTGGCTACCTAGAAGGGGGCTCCAGGTTCGACACCCGACTCGGGCAGAGTTGTGTTTACTGAGCGCCTAAAGGCAACACGGAAAACCAACTCCTAGATACCCCCTCCCCACACTGGTCCACAAATGAGATTGGACCAAAAGCGCTCTGAGCATGCTATAAGCATAAAAGTAGCGCTATATAAAAGCTATAATAATAATAATAATAATTGAAAGCCCTAGTAGACACTGGGAAAGCTATATTTCGACGCACATCGCTAAGAAGCACAAATGGCAGACATGTTCCTCAGGCAACAGACTCTTTATGACTTTCACCCATCTATCTCGAATCACTCAAGGACATATCTACGCTAACATACGTCTCAAAAATTAACGATACTAGGGAGTTAGACTTTCTCTACTAGACAATTTATGCTCTGACGTATTCTTGGACTTGACTTTATTAGTTTGCAACAAAACTTGTTTATTCCTTTCGATGGTCAGAAACCATCGTTGTGCCTGAGTACTCTTTAGCCAGCGAGGGTAGAAGCTCCTAGCCTATTTAGTAATCTGTCACCAAACTGTACCCCAGTGGCTACAAGGTCTCGCAGATACTCAATTCCAGATAGAAAGTTTATAGAGAAGGAAATTCAACAACTAATAAAGGATGAAATTATTGAACCATCTAAATCTCCCTGGCGTGCACTAGTTCTAGTCACAACAAATGACAGACATAAGAAAAGAATGGTTATAGACTACAGCCAAACCATAAAACGGTTCACTCAACTAGACGCCTTCCCTATGCTCAGAATTGATGAACTAGCAGAAAAGATTTTCCAGTACTCTGTAAAAAGCTTTAGACCTGAAAAGTGCATACCTTCAGATTCCTATAAAAGAATAGGAAAGGCCGTTCACAGCCTTCGAAGCATGTGGGAGACTGTATCAATTCCGTCGGATTCCGTTTGGCGTAACGAATGGAGTCGCATGTTTTCAGCGTACGATTGACAAAATCATCGAAGACGAACGACTCACTGACACTTTTGCTTATGTGGACAATGTGACCATCTGCAGTATGGACTCTGAATCACACCACCGAAACCTACAGCGCTTTCTTGATAGTGCTCAAAAGTATGGAATCACTTTTAATGAAACAAAAAGTGAAATTAGCACTGCTAAAGTGAGACTGTTAAGATACGAGATTTCCAAAGGACAACTTAAGCCGGATCCTGAGAGATTTCGCGCTCTAAGGGAATTACCAGTACCAGTGAACATGCGTGAACAGAAACGAGTAGTGGGTCTTCTGGCTTACTACTCACAGTGGATACCTAAGTTCTCAACAAAAATTAGCCTGTTAACAAGAAATCAACAATTTCCTGTCTCCTAAGAAGTCAAAAGAACATTTGATAGTTTGAAAAATGAGCTTGAAAAAGCTTTAGACCTGAAAAGTGCATACCTTCAGATTCCTATAAAAGAATAGGAAAGGCCGTTCACAGCCTTCGAAGCATGTGGGAGACTGTATCAATTCCGTCGGATTCCGTTTGGCGTAACGAATGGAGTCGCATGTTTTCAGCGTACGATTGACAAAATCATCGAAGACGAACGACTCACTGACACTTTTGCTTATGTGGACAATGTGACCATCTGCAGTATGGACTCTGAACCACACCACCGAAACCTACAGCGCTTTCTTGATAGTGCTCAAAAGTATGGAATCACTTTTAATGAAACAAAAAGTGAAATTAGCACTGCTAAAGTGAGACTGTTAAGATACGAGATTTCCAAAGGACAACTTAAGCCGGATCCTGAGAGATTTCGCGCTCTAAGGGAATTACCAGTACCAGTGAACATGCGTGAACAGAAACGAGTAGTGGGTCTTCTGGCTTACTACTCACAGTGGATACCTAAGTTCTCAACAAAAATTAGCCTGTTAACAAGAAATCAACAATTTCCTGTCTCCTAAGAAGTCAAAAGAACATTTGATAGTTTGAAAAATGAGCTTGAAAAAGCTTTAGACCTGAAAAGTGCATACCTTCAGATTCCTATAAAAGAATAGGAAAGGCCGTTCACAGCCTTCGAAGCATGTGGGAGACTGTATCAATTCCGTCGGATTCCGTTTGGCGTAACGAATGGAGTCGCATGTTTTCAGCGTACGATTGACAAAATCATCGAAGACGAACGACTCACTGACACTTTTGCTTATGTGGACAATGTGACCATCTGCAGTATGGACTCTGAATCACACCACCGAAACCTACAGCGCTTTCTTGATAGTGCTCAAAAGTATGGAATCACTTTTAATGAAACAAAAAGTGAAATTAGCACTGCTAAAGTGAGACTGTTAAGATACGAGATTTCCAAAGGACAATTTAAGCCGGATCCTGAGAGATTTCGCGCTCTAAGGGAATTACCAGTACCAGTGAACATGCGTGAACAGAAACGAGTAGTGGGTCTTCTGGCTTACTACTCACAGTGGATACCTAAGTTCTCAACAAAAATTAGCCTGTTAACAAGAAATCAACAATTTCCTGTCTCCTAAGAAGTCAAAAGAACATTTGATAGTTTGAAAAATGAGCTTGAAAAAGCTTTAGACCTGAAAAGTGCATACCTTCAGATTCCTATAAAAGAATAGGAAAGGCCGTTCACAGCCTTCGAAGCATGTGGGAGACTGTATCAATTCCGTCGGATTCCGTTTGGCGTAACGAATGGAGTCGCATGTTTTCAGCGTACGATTGACAAAATCATCGAAGACGAACGACTCACTGACACTTTTGCTTATGTGGACAATGTGACCATCTGCAGTATGGACTCTGAACCACACCACCGAAACCTACAGCGCTTTCTTGATAGTGCTCAAAAGTATGGAATCACTTTTAATGAAACAAAAAGTGAAATTAGCACTGCTAAAGTGAGACTGTTAAGATACGAGATTTCCAAAGGACAACTTAAGCCGGATCCTGAGAGATTTCGCGCTCTAAGGGAATTACCAGTACCAGTGAACATGCGTGAACAGAAACGAGTAGTGGGTCTTCTGGCTTACTACTCACAGTGGATACCTAAGTTCTCAACAAAAATTAGCCTGTTAACAAGAAATCAACAATTTCCTGTCTCCTAAGAAGTCAAAAGAACATTTGATAGTTTGAAAAATGAGCTTGAAAAAGCTTTAGACCTGAAAAGTGCATACCTTCAGATTCCTATAAAAGAATAGGAAAGGCCGTTCACAGCCTTCGAAGCATGTGGGAGACTGTATCAATTCCGTCGGATTCCGTTTGGCGTAACGAATGGAGTCGCATGTTTTCAGCGTACGATTGACAAAATCATCGAAGACGAACGACTCACTGACACTTTTGCTTATGTGGACAATGTGACCATCTGCAGTATGGACTCTGAACCACACCACCGAAACCTACAGCGCTTTCTTGATAGTGCTCAAAAGTATGGAATCACTTTTAATGAAACAAAAAGTGAAATTAGCACTGCTAAAGTGAGACTGTTAAGATACGAGATTTCCAAAGGACAACTTAAGCCGGATCCTGAGAGATTTCGCGCTCTAAGGGAATTACCAGTACCAGTGAACATGCGTGAACAGAAACGAGTAGTGGGTCTTCTGGCTTACTACTCACAGTGGATACCTAAGTTCTCAACAAAAATTAGCCTGTTAACAAGAAATCAACAATTTCCTGTCTCCTAAGAAGTCAAAAGAACATTTGATAGTTTGAAAAATGAGCTTGAAAAAGCTTTAGACCTGAAAAGTGCATACCTTCAGATTCCTATAAAAGAATAGGAAAGGCCGTTCACAGCCTTCGAAGCATGTGGGAGACTGTATCAATTCCGTCGGATTCCGTTTGGCGTAACGAATGGAGTCGCATGTTTTCAGCGTACGATTGACAAAATCATCGAAGACGAACGACTCACTGACACTTTTGCTTATGTGGACAATGTGACCATCTGCAGTATGGACTCTGAACCACACCACCGAAACCTACAGCGCTTTCTTGATAGTGCTCAAAAGTATGGAATCACTTTTAATGAAACAAAAAGTGAAATTAGCACTGCTAAAGTGAGACTGTTAAGATACGAGATTTCCAAAGGACAACTTAAGCCGGATCATGAGAGATTTCGCGCTCTAAGGGAATTACCAGTACCAGTGAACATGCGTGAACAGAAACGAGTAGTGGGTCTTCTGGCTTACTACTCACAGTGGATACCTAAGTTCTCAACAAAAATTAGCCTGTTAACAAGAAATCAACAATTTCCTGTCTCCTAAGAAGTCAAAAGAACATTTGAAAGTTTGAAAAATGAGCTTGAAAAAGCCGCCGTATATACTATTGATCCGAATCGCCCTTTAACCGTTGAGACGGATGCTTCGGATATAGCCATTGCAGCTATCCTCAACCAAGATGTCCGGCCCGTTGCTTTCTTCTCTCGCTCATTAATAAAAGTGAAAGAAAACATTCTTCAGTTGAGAAAGAAGCATATGCCATTGTTGAGTCGTTGAGAAAACGGAAACATTTCTTAGTTGGTAAAGCGTTCACACTTGTTACGGATCAGCGATCTGTCTCTTTCATGTATAACAGGTCAAACAAAGGAAAAATTAAAATTGAAAAAATATAGCGGTAGAAACTAGAAGTCTCGTGTTTCCACTATGACGTCATCTATCGCCCTGACAACCAGAACATTGTAGCTGATACATTTACCAGAAACTATCTATCTGCTATCACTCGCAATGACCTTAAATTGCTGCATAATAGTCTATGCCACCCGGGCGTTACTCGACTATTGCACTACGTAAGGACTAAAAATCTTCCATTTTCCTGTGATGACGTCAGAACTGTGATAGAACAATGTCAAACTTGTGCAGAACTAAAGCCCCGTTTTTTTCGACAGCCGACCGGAGAACTGATTAAAGCAACTCAACCTTTTGAGAGAATTAGTATGGATTTCAAGGGACCTCTCCCTACTATTTCAAGAAATAGATATCTACTTACCATTATATGAATTCTCTAGATTTGCATTTGCATGTCCCGATATGTCTTTCTCTACGGTCGTTAAATGTCTCAATGAACTATTCGCCCTATTTTGGATTTCCAGCGTACGTCGACACTGACAGAAGAACTTCGTTTATGTCTACAGAGGTGCAGCATTACCTCCACGAGAGAGGAATTGCAACCAGTAGAAAGACCCCTTACAGCCCGAGAGGGAACGGACTAATAGAGAAACTTAACGGGTCTTTATGGAAAGCCATCCCCTTGGCTCAACATTCTAAGGAATTGGACAAAGCTAAATGGGAACTAGTACTAAATGATGCTCTGCAATCCATCCGGTCATTGCTATGCACTTCAACTAACAGAATGAGTTTCTTGGGTTCAACCGAAGAAGTGGTTCCGGGACATCCTTGCCAACATGGTTGACCAGTCCTGGTCCTGTCCTGCTGAAGAAGAATGATCCCATAACAGAGGAAGTTGATTTGGTAACATGCAACCCTCAGTATTATCCGAACACCAAACGGCCGAGAGGAAACTGTCTCATTACGAATGTTAGCCCTAGGGAGGAACAAAAAGTTATAGAAAATGAGAATCAGAGTAGAACAGAGCTTGATATTGGTTGCCCCGTCCAAAGTTCACCTCCCAGGAATCAACCGACTGATTCTATCATGCCTGAAGAAACCACCAGCACCACCGAAGACATGGCCAGACCGTCCGAAACTTCTAGCAGATGAAACTACATATACATACAATCTTAGAGTAAGGAGAACTAGGCATAACTACAAAGTGTAAAAGCTCATCAGCTTACTAGAACTCTTATTTTGTTTTACTACTTTCATTTGGCTTTGTTGACTTGACTTTAATGTGATATTTGATCTATCATGATATTTTTTAATAAGCTATTTGATTTACCATGTTATATCAACATGTAACATAATTTCAAGCTATTCTACATTGTTTGTTTACTTGAATCTCTATTATAATTCTACACTTACTTAATTATTTTATTGTTTATAATACTAGTTAGCATAATTTGAACCGGGAGTGAATGTTATGAAAATTATATTCTGGGTCGGTTATCGTTCTTATGTTTACATGTGCTTGTAACTCGTCCGTAAGAATGTGTTCACGAAATGTGTGTTGTGTAGTCATTTAGTGTATTAAAGCCATACTATACAGACATGGTTTTCGACTCTCTTATCTTTATGTTCATAACATTGACTTTTCAGAATTTTATCGAAATAATGGGGTGTAGTCTATTGTTATTTTGGATAACTTCCATAAACGCTTAATATCCAAGCCTAGGTTCACATTTCCATTTCAGATTTAGTTTTTCTTCAATTATGATGCTGGTAAATTATACGTCTGTAGTTTCCTGGGTCAGATTCTTCTCCTTTTTTAAATAGGGGGGTGACATTAGCTTCTTTCCAGTCCCTTGGTACTCTGCCCTGGTTAAGAGATGCCTAAAAAAGTATCTTGAACACTGGTGCTAGCTCATTGCTTAGTTCATTGCTTAGTTCTTTGAGTAATCTAGCTGAAATACCATCAGGTACAGACGCTTTGTTCGGTTTGATATTGGCTAATAGTTTTTGGATTCCATTTTCTTGTACTACTATATCTCCTATGTTGTCTACTTGGTTCAAATTAAGTAATATTAGTAGTAGTAATATTGAAATTAAATACAATATTTTGCTTGATTAGCAGGATAAATATGTAAAGGAAAAAATCATGTATTAGTATATGAAATAATTACATTATTGGGATCTGACAATTAAAGTCACGAGCTGCTTAAATGAAATCCATGATCATAGACCCCCGTGGACAACTCATAGACCCACCCAATTAATTTTTTCATTTTCGTAGACTCCTTGGAAGTCTTCGTAAACCCCAGGTCTATATAGACCACTTTGAGAATCGCTGGGCAGACCTATATATAGATAATAGTAGATATTGAAAAATTGTATAGCTAGTATAGATCAGACTCTACTATCTAGATCTATACAATATTGAATATAATACTTCTATCTATTAGTACTTATCATAAATGTAATTTTCAACATCAAGACCTAATAATAGCTTGGTTATATGCTAATGATGTCTAATGATTATAGTATATTTTAGACTTAAATCTAGCCTAAAATAATTATTAAAACTAGATTCTAGATTGCCTAGAGTTGCACTCTAGAGTAATTCTAATTATCTTAGATTCTATTTCTACTAGACTATTTATACAGGGTAATCTAGTAATAAAAAATATATTTAGCTAACGCGTACGTTAATCATAATGCAGCCATGCAATTTTTTTTTATTTTTATAAGCATAGCATTATATTGGACCAATGTCTTACAAAGGCTGCTAGGAGAAATCACGTATACACATAAGAAGAAAACACTACCCCTTTACTCAAGTAAACTTTAAGAAACTAGAACAGATACAAAATAGACAGTGAGATTCATAACAAACGAATATTCAAATTTGATTACGTATTAAAAAATCATTAAACGTTTTAAAATCACTACAATTTTTTTTTTCTAGAATTATTTATTGTATGTGAAATTGTGCATTGGAAAATTCCGGGAACTTGGAATAAGCTAGTCCTAACAAAAATACATAGATCTTGGGTAAAAGACTCGTCAAAATAGTACTGTAAATGTGTAGTTTCAGGCGTTTGTTTCAGGTCTTTTCTTTCTATAACCTCTATCGGGTTTGACCCCATCTCGCCGTATTTTTGTGCAATGTTTTTTTCTATCAAGTACACTTAAATATACAGCCTAATAATGTTAGTTTATTTTAAAATGAGAACTTAAAAATGTAAAAGATATATAAGGAAAAAAGGTACTTCCGGCTCAATTTACTAATTCTAGTTTTAAACCAAAGAAACGAAACAGCCTATTGATTGGATCACAGCCATGATCACAGTCCATCGAGAAATTAAAAGCATGAAATTGCGCTAAACCAAAACTATAGGTAAAAATACTTCTAATCGCATAGATTTATTATTGTTAGTCTAGATCTGTTACAAATTTAATTACATGGCTAATCAAAACTAATTGATAACCTTAATGTATATGATTTGATTTTTTAAAAAGTATTCTTTTGTATATGGCCAGGATCTATGTAGATCTAGACTCCTATTTTTAAATATTTTGTTTGTTTTTTAATGCTGATCTATTATCTATATAGATTAGATCTAATTTACTTTTTATAAAAGTGTTTTTTTCTATCGATACGTTTATTAAATTTTTTTACATTATATGTAAGTTTTGTATAAACTGCTGAAAGTAATTAGGATACGATGTCATTCTCTGTGGATTTCATACTTTTCGGTAATGTATTAAGTACATTTGTATAATTAGCACATAAAATACCCCAAAACTAGCACACACAAAAAAACAACAACATGGAAAACCCATCAAAGAACTACACTAAAGAAACAGCACTTAGAGTGAAAATCGATTCGAGGGTGATCGAAAATAATATATTTTTGTGAGGATCTCCAGCTTATCAGAATGTTGAAGTTTTTAAAAACCTGTTTTTTAAAGATTTCCTCACTTTTAATTATATGTCTCTATAATGTACACGTTATTTCCTTTATTCAATATAAAACAAAATAATTAATTACAAATAATTACTAGACTAATTGGTTAACTTTTTAATTGATTCATATTTTGTTAAGTACAGTAAGTTATCGTTAAAGGTTTTGAGAATGGGTGTGGGAGAAATAAACTGTAAAATTCTTTAAGGGGACAAAACCTTACATAATTAGCGATATTAGTGAAATCTTAAGGATTAATTTCCCTTGTTGGTATCAAACAAAATAATTAATTACCAGTAATTAATGGTCTAATTGGTCTATTTTTTATTGATTCATGTATTTTCTACCCCGATGAATAATGGTGCAAAGTTAAAACTTGATCCCAGAATGGGTGTGGGAGAAACAACGTGTATAAACTTTTTACCAGACAGACAGAGTGCATAGATATAAGCTTTGTAAAAGTTTCTAATCAACACGGGTGCGCTGTCGTGGCGTAAAATCTTTCTTTGTCTTAATTTTTGATCGACTGTGCAAGATGAGTGAAAATGCGCAAAGGCACTACTTTCTATACAGCTTTCGTCTAGTTCTTGGGTTTAATAAATGAACAGACGTTCAGGAACTTCTAAGTATGGATCTATAAACTAGTATATTCACTAAACCAGGATTTATTTCTCGGGTGCGGGGGAGGGATGAATGGGACGGGGAACAAATGTCAGGTATACTTTTCTTCTTTATATTTGTATTGTTTCAAACGAAGTTGAATGAAATGGCATCAATTATTTTGAATCAAACATATAATTAATGCTTGACAGATCTAAACTAATAATAATAACAATGTGCGATTGGACAATATTTTTATTAATTGCTTTTGTTTAGCGTAACCTTCATACTATGGGCATGCTCAGTAACTTTTGTTGACCATTTTAAGAGGGAGGAGTGTATCAAGGAAAAAGGGTTTTCAAATGCTATAAAAAAAATTGCTCGAGTCTGAATTTCAACTCTAGGTCTCGAGCCTTCGCGATGATTAGCCGATTGGCAAGTTGCTGAGCTATTCAAGTGCTTCAAAATAAAAGGTTCTATTATTATCTATAATCAGTTAAACATTTTTAGCAAATGTAATTCTCTACATAAGGCTTATCTGCCTGTTAGCTTAGTACATTTTCTATAGAAAAGAAAACTAATTAATTATCACTAATTGATTAATTAGTTGGTCAACTTTATTTTATTGATATTGTCCTCGACATTGAATAATTGTGCAGAGTTTCAACTTGATCCGAGAATGGAAAATGAGAGAAATAACGTGTAAAAGATTCCAACCAGAGAGACTGAGTGACTGAGCTTTAGAAGAAAAGCAATTGTTATTATTGACATTGCTTGAATTGGAGAAATGATTAAGTAGTGATCATGCAATTATAAAAAGTACATACTTTCTGAGAGACCAGATACCTTTCCAATAATTTTCTCGCTCTGTAGTAGCTGATGCTGATGGTGGTCGTGGGGGTCTTGAAGGAAAGTATATAAGTGTAAGTAGAAGAATTAAACAACACCATCCGCATTCTGTTGGAACAGACATTTATTTGACTAAGTATTAGATATGGTAACATCAAAAACTTGAATCACAAAATAATACATACTACATACAGTAACATTAAAAGGATTATTCTAAAAGTTTAGAAATAAGATTATAGAACTAACGGACTATTGGGTTATCTGTATAGCAGTTTTTCTCGAGCTCATCACATTTGAAAAAGACCTTGACGCTTAACCATAAGATAACTTTCTGATTAATCCAAACCTACCACTCCACTCTTCCTGCACGGATTCATAGTCAAACTAAATCAGAGGTTCTCAATCTGTAGGACGGACCTCTTTTCTATTCGAGGATAGATGTTGAAAGCAACTGAATCAGAATCAAGTCACAGTAGAAACATTCTCCAGGAGGTATATAAATGATAACGATTTTAAAGCCGACTTTTTCTTTTGCTAACCTCTTGAAATGACTACTATAGCACGTCATGTGTTTCACAAATTTGTTTACTTTCCGGAAAATATAAAGTCTCTTGGAAAAAATATTTATGTTGTTTGTACAGAAGCTATTCTAGGATAGTGATCTGGATATCAACATTTGATACAAATGTGTAAAAATTTCATCCATACTAATTATATGATTTATCGACAAATTTTAGTAACGAAGACACTGCCACAAGAACTACAAGAATTAATTAAAAAGTCGTTAGTTCTGTGAAAGAAAGTGCTTTAATTAAGCAGTCAATTGTTTTTAAAACTTTTGTATGCGTTTGATTCATCAGCACTCTTTGGCTAGTTCCCACTGAAGTGAGATAGTTGACAAAGAGGTAAAGTTCGAGCCAAAGTTCTAAAACGTGTTCTTAAGCTTCGTGATGAAAAAAAGTTTGTTGTTAATCAGAAAACAAAACCACAGCTGCAAACATTTTATAACGATGAAAGTGAAATAAATAAGAAAACCTGCCTGGTTAACATCTTTATCATCTTTAATTATTAACCACTCTGTGAGACAATGCCAAGTTTGTCAAAAAGCTCGTCAACTCGGAAAATGTGGTAGATAAGAACTAGGAGTTATGAATGATGTTACAACTCTATTTTAAACAAGGTTACAAAGACAGTTTGTGTGGAAACACAAACTCAAAATCGGACCCCGAAGTTGTCCACCTAGAGTCTTCACGAGGATTCGAACACGGGACTTCCGGTTCCCAGTGCTTTACCCCTCCGCCACAGCATCTCCATATTCATTTAGCGTACATTTATATTTTTTAAAATAATAATTATTAACTTTATCCATACATTCAAAATTTATAACATGTTACATGTAATATTGAAAAATTAAAAAAGATTTATTCTTCTTACAAAATTATATAAATTGGCAACATGAAAACAAAATTCTTGACCTATTTTAGTTAGCTAGTGAGCTAGCTAAAAATGACTTGAAAGACTTGAACCAGACATTCCCCTCGCAAAAAAAAATTAATATCTCTATTGCCATTTGTCATACAAACTAGATCTCTATTAAGTTAGATCTATACCTAGTTCTAGATCTTGAATCTAAAGCTAGATTTCATCTAGAAATAGATCTAAGTCTAGATCTAAGTCTAGATCTATATCAAGCATCTTGATACAGAATCTAGACGAGTTCGTATGACTTCACACATTTAATCTAAAAATTAATAGACTTAGGCACTAGTGGATCCAGAACTTTGGAGTGATGGGGGTGGCGATTTTTCCGAAACCCTAACTCTAACGCCGAGTAAATCCTAACCATATGCAAAAACGCGCGTACAGCATATATATAAATATATAATAATAATAAGGCTTGTCTTCGAGTCCGAAGATTAACGAGGAATACAGTATTTCCCGTGGCTGTGCAGCCACAGCTGTGACCTGCATATTTTGCCACATCGCGGGCAAGCATAACCATTGTCCGCAGGTGGTCGATTTAGATTTTCTTATCGTCGTCTGCGTTTGTCCTCGGCAACAGATTTTCTTTTGGTCTCAAATGTGTATTCCGCGGCCTTCGTGAGTGACCTTCAGCTGTCTCGTTCCGACGCCGCATGCAGCCAGGCGCTCTCTTCTATGTCAGCCAAGGAAAGTTGACGGCTTAGCTGGTCTTTGAAGCGTTTCCGTGGGGGGCGCTCTGTTACGTCGACCACCTTTAAGCTCACCAAAAAAGACTGCCTTTGGCATACGATCATCTCCCATACTGGATACGTGCCATGCCCAGCGTAGTTATCTGACCATAAGAAGTCCCCCTATACTGTCCATACCGGCGTTCCCAAGTACATCGCTGTTTGTAGTGCGGTACTGCCACAGTATGTCCATGATGGAGCGCAAGCATCTTTGGTGAAAGCTCTCAAGAAGTCTTAGTTGTTTTTTTATATAGTGTCCATGTCTCAGAGCCATATAGAAGGGTTGAGAGAACCACCGCCTGGTAGACATTGATTTTTGTAGGCAGGCGGATCGATTTGTTCTTCCAGACTCTCGCCTGAAGGCGTCCAAAAGCGCTACTAGCCCTGGCCAGACGGTTATCAACTTCCCTTGAAAGTAAGGCGTCATTTGACACTATACTACCTAGATATGTGAAGTGGTCTACCACGTTAAGGGGCTGTCCGTTTACTGTGATCCTTGGGACTGGGTATGTTTCATTGGGTGACTTCTGGAGCATGTTTTCCCGAGGTTTATAGATAGACCGAAAGAGGCGGCAGCGTATGCAAATTCGTTTACCGCGTTCTGGAGGTCATGTTCATTGTGAGCTAGCAGGGCGCATTCATCGGCATAGAGAAGCTCCGTTATGACCATTTCCTTTGTTCTTGTATGGGATAATAGACGACGGAGATTGAACACATTGCCGTCTGAACAAAACCGGATGTAGATGCCTTCATGCAACCGCTGCCTCATTTGACCCAGCATTACGCCAAAGAAGATAGCAAATAGAGTAGGGGCAAGTACACAGCCCTGCTTCAAGCCATTTATGTTGGGAAGTGATCAGAAAGGACACCATTGTGTCTGATGTATTGTTGAATGCCTTTATTTTGAACACCTTGCTCTTTTCTCTGTTTATGGTAAGACACATTATAACTGAATTGTCTGCAACAACATTTATCTTTTTTTGCATCTGCTGCTGTGTGTGAAAAAGAAGAGCCAAGTCATCTGCAAAGTCAAGGTCATCCAACAGTTTCCAAAGTGTCCACTGTATACCGTTCCGCTTCTGATCTGTTGCTATCTTCAAGACCCAATCCATGGCTAGTAGAAACAAGAAGGGATAGAGTAAACAGCCTTGCCTCACTCCTGTTTGGACTTCAAATGCCTCTGTCAGTTGTCTGCCATGCCTATTTTGCAAGTTATCTCTCATATGACTTCTTGATGATATAAGTAATTTTTGAGCCAATCCAAAGTGTCTCAAAAGTCTACAGAGGATCTGACTTTTCATGGTCTATAAAAATGACGTATAGAGGGGAGTTCTATTCCAAGGACTGTTCCAAAGTATACGTAGTGTCGCTATCTGATCTGAGCATGATCTCTCCTTTCGAAAGCCGGCTTGTTGATCACGAAGATGTGGATCTACAGCATCTTTCATTCGGTTTACCAGAATGCGGTTAAACACATTACCTGGAATGGGCAGTAGTGTTATCCCTCGATAGTTGAAGGAGGAATTAAGATCGCCTTTCTTTGGGAGTTTGACTCTGGTGGCACTTCTTCTTTTTCCCATATCTTGCAGAAGAGAGGGTAGAGTAGCTTCACACTGGTATCAATGTCTGCCTTTGGTGCTTAAACTGGGAGGCTGTCAGGTCCTGCAGATTTGTCATTCTTTAATTCCTTGATTGCGTTGCGAATCTCTTCCTTGGTGGGTGCACTGCACTTGATAGGTAGGTCTCTTGAAGCTGGCGGTATCTCTGGTGGGTTTGCGTCACCATTTTTGTTTTTTACTGGTCTCTCTGACATGGCAAATTTTCCAGATAACTTTTTAATGACTGAGTATAGGTCTTTGGTACTGTTCTGCTTCTTTTGCCAGTGCTTTAATGTAGTTCCGCCTGTCTGTTCTGATAATAACTATTTCAGCATATTCCTTTTGTGCTTTTCCTTTTGACCATCCTGAGGAACACGTCAGAGATGTCATCTTGAGGAAGGAGCGAATGCTGGAAGAAAAAAAAACTGATACCGGATATTGAGTTGCTGCTGCCGAGAATTCGCAGTCGACACACTAAGATTGGATTTTGGGAGTTATTACAAAACACGGCTTTACATTACATATCTTAATTCTTAAGTTTCTTCAGTATGTCTCGCTTTTCGAGCAATAATAATGGTCAGTTCAATTTGTTTTTTTGTCTTCAACCTAAAACTATGCGAAAGCTGCAATTCAAAGAAAATCAGAACTGCGCGACAAGCATTCATCGCCAGCTTGTCCATTGCAACGAAAAGCAATGCATTAGTAAAGTTATTGACAGTTTCTTCAACCACAGCCAGCATTTGCAGTTTTTGTTTGATCGAACGTGGGCAAGCACTGGCCTCACGAATAAAGTTAACAATGTGTACAGTAAATACTTTGTTCACGTGTTTAGTTTCTTATTTTATTTCATGAAAAAAATTTATTGTGCATTTGATATCGATTACGTATGAGGGCCCGAATATAACAAGAAAGTTTGAGGATACGATTTTGAGCCATGGGCGACAGCTTGCACCCCCCTGCAAAAAATCCTGAGGGCGACCATGCACTTCAAATATCTAGGGAGCATGGTATCGAATGATCTCAACCCTTTTATATGGATCTGAGACTTGGGTACTGTAAAGAAAGCAAATAAGACTTCTTGAACGCTTTCACCAAAGATGTTTTTACTCCGTCGTCGACATATGGTGGCAAGACCGCACTACAAACAGCGATGTTCTAGCGAATGTCGGTATGGAAAGTATAGAGGGACTAGGGATAGAGTATAGGATAGAGTATAGGATATTTTTCTACTTTGATGACATACTAATCCTATACTATACTATACTATTCTTGTATGTATGTATGTATGTATGTATGTATGTATGTATGTATGTATGTATGTATGTATGCATGTATGCATGTATGCATGTATGCATGTATGCATGTATGCATGTATGCATGTATGCGTGTATGCGTGTATGCGTGTATGCATGTATGCATGTATGCATGTATGCGTGTATGCATGTATGCATGTATGCATGTATGTGTGTATGCATGTTTGCGTGTATGCGTGTATGCATGTATGCATGTATGCGTGTATGCGTGTATGCATGTATGCATGCATGTATGTATGCATCTATGCGTGTATGCATGTATGCGTGTATGCATGTATGCGTGTATGCATGTATGTATGTATGTATGTATGTATGTATGTGTGTATGTATGTATGCATGCATGCATGAATGCATGAATGCATGTATGTATGTATGTATGCATGTATGCATGTATGTATGTATGTATGCATGTATGCGTGTATGCATGTATGTTTGCATGCATGTATGTATGTATGTATGTATTCATGTATGCGTGTATGCATGTATGCGTGTATGCATGTATGCGTGTATGCATGTATGCGTGTATGCTTGTATGCGTGTATGCATGTATGCGTGTATGCATGTATGCGTGTATGCATGTATGCGTGTATGCATGTATGCGTGTATGCATGTCTGTATGTTTGCTTGTATGTATGTGTGTATGTACGTATGCATGCATGCATGCATGCATGTATGTATGTGTGTATGTGCATGTATGTATGTGCGACTACACATAGGTATCTTGGTGCATTTCATGTTCTCTGATCAATAAGTGGCGGTGAAAGAGTCTGACCGAGTGAGGTACGAACGAGTTTTTGTACCGCTCTGTTCTTGTTTTGATTGAAAGCAGTCGCCCACTTCGCGACGACCTGTCGTAGTTCTGATGGAGCGGGTGGCCGTGTGTCTTCCAAGATTTTTTCGATTTTTCTTTGGCACTTTTGTTCAAAAAGCTTCTTTAAATGTGGCAATGTTGTAAGTGTAATTTTAGATGCTTTTTTAATGATTTTTTCTAGACGTCGCAACAGTTTAGATGAGGCGTTGCCTTGCCAACAAGTTATTCCGTATGTTAGCAGACTCTGCATAGTCGCGAGGTAAAATTTCTCAAGGATCTTCTTGCTTAGTTTAAAGCTATTAAAGCTATTGAGTTTGTATAGAAAAAAAAGGCGCTGGGCTGCCTTCTTTGTCAGAGTGGTCTTCCCATGAAAGCTTGTTGTTGATGATAACACCTAGATATTTATATGCCTTTACTTGTTCTATAGATGTAGTGATTATGTATGTATGTATGTATGTATGTATGTATGTATGCATGCATGTATGCATGTATGTATGTATGTATGCATGCATGTATGCATGTATGTATGTATGTATGTATGCATGCATGTATACATTAGGGTGGCCCTTATTTTTGAACTTTTTATTTTCTAACCTCTGACCCTCCAGAAAGTGTCCTTATGATAAGAAAACATTGTTTGCAAAATTTTACGCAGATATTTAATCATTTAGGGGTAGCTCAATAACATTGAAGTTTACAATAGGCACTCATTACTCAGCAGCATGACATGTGAAGCAATATTGCATCATCATCATGTAATTAATATGTGTGATGCAACATTGCATCATCTAAGTAACAACTCTAGGTGATGCAACATTGCATCATCTATTTAATATGTCTGATGTAATATTGCGTCAGCCTGCAGTGTTGTGTATTACCTAAGCAAGCATGCGATTACATGACAGACTGTCATTGTTAAGTGGTCTCTTTCACACTGTCAGTGATGTAAAGCATTTTTGTTTAATTAGTTGAACAGTGAACACTTCAGTGAACACTCATCTTTTTAGTGTTATTATGGCTTCTGTAAGTACCACCACCAAAAGCAGAAAACCTGTGTACTTATTGGAGAAGTTTACAGAAGAAATCAGAGGTCAGAAGTTGCCCTCAAACCGGCAGGCTCTTGGACACTTCCTCTTTCTGCACCTACAACAGAAGAAGACTGTCCGCGAATCATCAACGCTTACTGTTGATGAAATTGAACAATTCTGGAACCGTGCACGAATTCCGGTTCGTCATAAGCAGGATTCAATCAAGAAGATTGAAGTATTGTTTGATCAATGGCGATCTCTCAAGAAAAATGCCTCGAGACGAACAGATACACAGCAAAGGAATGAAGAGCAATTCACAGAATTGTTTGATGATCTGTTTGATATAGCCCATGGTGAGGCAATGAGTATGATAAAAATTGATGAGGATAAAGAATTTCTAATTGCACAGAGAGAAAAGGGGCGTAGAGGCGGCATGTCATCAGTGGATACTGTATTAGCGAAGAAAGAAACAAAACAGCATCAGAAGTTAATTAAGGAGCAGGAACGTCGATATAAATCTGCTTCTGAACAGGACAGTTTGCAGGAACAAGTTAGTATTGACTGTAGCAGCAGTAGCAGTAGTGATGACGACACTGATAAAGATGTTTCATATCATTTGGCCAGTGGTGTTACCAGTTCCGAGTTACCACCTGCAGCAAAACGTGGTCGACAAACTATTATGACACCCGACCTGGCAGCCTTCCTAGATCGCAACAAGGTATCCGATCGGGCTGCTGTAATGATTGTTGGTGAGACAGCGAAATCACTCGGGCAGGACATTAGTACACTGACTCTCAACAGGAGTAGTATTCAGCGCCAGAGACAGCACTGCCGAGCAGAATGTGCAGAGAAGATTCAACAAAGCTTTCAACCTGGTGGTGTACTGGTCGTTCACTGGGATGGCAAGCTTCTACCTGATGTCAGTGGTCAGGAAATGGTGGACCGCTTGCCTATACTGGTGTCTTCTACCGATGGGGATGTACAGTTATTGGCCGTTCCAAAAATTCCTGCAGGAACAGGGTCTGCGCAAGCCCGTGCAGTCTTTGATGCACTGAATGAGTGGGGAATAACCAGTAATGTCCAAGGATTGTGCTTTGACACCACCAGCTCTAATACTGGCCGAAAAAATGGAGCCTGTGTTTTGCTTCAACAGCTGATTGGTAGGGATCTTCTGTACCTTGCTTGCCGTCATCATATGCTCGAACTTGTGGCCAGTGCAGCATTCACACAAGTTATGGGTTCCTCATCAGCACCAGAAGTTCTTCTCTTCAAGAGATTTAAAGCACACTGGCAGTTCATCGATAAGAGTCAATTTCAAGATTCATCTTCTGATCAGGAAAGTGCCCTTGTCATTGCTAGCATCAAGGAGGCTCTTGGAACGATGCTCATGTCTGCTGTGGCTGAAAACCAACCTCGTGATGATTACCGCGAGTTAGCAGAAGTAACGCTGATCTATCTTGGCATAACTCCACAACGTGGAATACACTTCAGAGCGCCTGGGGCTATGCATCAAGCCAGGTGGATGTCAAAAATTATCTACACCTTCAAGGTGTGGCTGTTCCGTTCACAGTTTCAACTGTCCACACGTGAGGAGACAGGTCTGCGTCAACTGAGCATATTTTTTGCGACAGTCTATGTCAAGGCTTGGTATACAGCTCCTCTTGCAAGTGCTGCAGCAAACAATGATCTTCAGCTTCTGAAATGCCTATTAAAGTACAGTTCTACAAACAGTGCTATTTCAAAGGTAACATCCCACAAGATGATGGATCACTTGTGGTACCTATCAGAGAACTTGGTTGGCTTGGCATTCTTTGATAATGCAATCAGCAACGAGATCAAAGACAGAATGGTTCAAGCAATGAATGAAGTTGATGGAGCAGCTGATCCTCCTAAGCGCATACAATTACATCAAGTTTCCTCTGCCGACCTAGAACGTATGTCAACAGCTGACTTTGTGACGAAAAATACCAGATCTTTGTTCATCACGCTGGATCTTCCACAGGGATTCCTTCATTTACCCGCCGAACAGTGGGCTCAGAGTGAAGACTACCAGGCTGCAGCCAAACGTGTTCACCATCTTACAGTCATTAATGATCATGCTGAAAGGGGAGTCGCTCTAGTGGAACAGTTTTCCGGACGCCTCACCAAGAATGAAGAACAACTACAGTTCCTAATGCAGCTGGTCTCTGACAATCGCAAGCGGTACCCCAACGCACTGAAACGCTCATTAATGGATCACCAGTGACAGTTGGTGATAGACGCTTGACATTGTAAGCTACTTTATCGTTGCAATTTACTTTGTATTACATACTAGAAGTGAAATAAAAAAATCTGTTAATTTCAAGCATCTGCTAACATTTTGTATGGACTGTATTAGAAACGTGGACAGTGAGGTAAACTTTAGATCGCTTGAGCTACCACTAATTGTTAGAATTTCTTTCTGAAATTTTATGTGTAATGTTTTTGTACCATATGTAAGATAATAAGAGGGTCAGAGCTTAGTTTTTTTTAATTTTATTTTTTGCCTGTAAGTAAGGGCCACCCTAGTATACATGTATACATGTATGCATGTATGTATGTATGTATGTATGCATGTATGCATGTATGCATGCATGTATGCATGTATGTATGTATGTATGTATGTATGTATGTATGTATGTATGCATGCATGCATGCATGTATGTATGTATGTATGTATGCATGTATGCACCTTACATTTGGCCTCAGTGTGCCCCTTACACCTTAATCAGTTTCAAACATAAAGCCAGGATCACTGAAAGCTGCTCAGTTAGCGGAAGTGGATGTATTTTTAATGAATGAGGCCCCTATGCTGCCAAAATAAGGACTTTCTACCATAGACCAGCTACTAAGAGTTATCGGCAATTCAAAAGACCTTTTTCGAGAAAAAACAATAGTTTTGGGGGGCGACTTCCGACAAAATGTCTTCCAATTCAGCAACGAGCAAACAGAAGTGAGCTCTAAGATGTATCACTGAAAAAGTGACCTATGGAGACATTTTAAAATATTCCAATTAACCAGAAATATGAGAGTTGATGAAGAAGAGACGGATTTTGCCGAGTTTCTTTTAAGGATTAGAGACGGTGAAGTACCATTAAATGATATGGGTGAAATAGCTATGCCACAAGATGTCATCTCAAAAACAAACATTATTGACGAAGTTATGGGGATTGTTTGGCAGATCAAATTTATGAAAAAACGAAAGACGGGGCAATTCAGGCTCCCTTAAACAAAGATGTCAATATGATCAATTGTGAAATTATAGACACATTACCTTGAAAGGAAAAAGTCTATTTTAGCTTTGACTCAATCAAGGACATGTCAGAAGGTACACTTCGATTTACCACATAATTTTAAAACTCTATTGACATCGCCGATTTACCGCACACAAACTAAAACTAAAAAAAAAACAACACAATTATCATGTTGCTAAGGATGTTTCAGAACGACTCTGCAATGGGACTAGGTTCATTGTCACTGAACTGTGTAACAACACAATTATTGCTAAGATTCTAACTGGCGAACATTTTGGAAAGGAAGTTCAAATTCCCAGAATCCCTCTAGATTCCAGTAAGGGGAAACATGGATGCACAATGCAGCGCCATCAATTTCCTGTGACCCCTGCTTTCGCCATGACAGTCCACAAATCCCAAGGTCAAACATTCTAGTTCGTTGGAGTTGATCTCAGTCTTCATGCATGGTATGCTGAATGTGGTCTTTTCAAGAGTGAAACGTCTAGGTTGTTTGAAAGTCCTTCTTCCCCGAGACAACGCAAATTACACCCGGAACGTTGTGTGGAAGGAAGTGTTGAACTAAGATAAAGAAGGTTAGTATTAGGAGAGACAAATTTTAGCTACTTGACTAGATAAATATTTATCTATAGGTATTATGTTATAATTATTTATAAATAATGCTTTCTAATAAGTAACATTTGGCAGTTGGTTTTTGTTCTTTCTTTGAAAAAAGGTGGATAGGAAAGTGGGAGCGTATTAGTTTTAAAATATCCATAGCCTCAAATTAAGATTAATTTATTATAATGATGAATTATTTAGAATTCAATGCTGAGGTGGTATGGATGAAGTAATCTCAATAGTTTTTGCTTTTTGTTTGATGGTAAACTTCGCTATGAATTGGTTGAACGTCATAGAGTTCAAACTTTGCATTCTAAAATGTGTTAAACATTAAACACAACTATTTGTTAGACAAACATCAGAATGATTTATAACTTCGACTTTTTTATGTCGAGAATGTGATTTAAAGTACAAATAAAATTATTGTTTGCAATTTTATTATAAGAAAAACACAAATTAAGATTAATTTGGATATTCCTATTACAGCCTGTTTGTACCGGAGAGTTGATGTACTGGATGGAAAGTGGTAGTGGGAAGCAGCAGAGATTTGAAGTCATCATTAGACAATGCTATGACTAGCACCGTGACCAACACTAGACTATGACCAGCGTTCAACTGACTCAAGAAAGATTTGATGATGTACCTAAGGCATGTGTCACTACAAGATCCACAGAGCTGTTTGTTTTGGTTTTATCTCTTTGGATATTACACAACTTTATTATAAAATTTACAATGTTTTCAAATAATCCACTCTAGCCCTACAATTTATATCTTGGGGAAGTGGAGTTCTTTAGTGTTTGTATCTGTTTACCAGAGAATAGTTTTATTAGATCAGAAAAAAAAATATATCTTACATTTCTGAAATATCGATGCATTGAAACAAATAGAGATCATAGAGATCAAAACTTATCTAATAATAGTGAACAATTTGTGAAACGGCTCAAAAAGTATTTTATTCATGAATCAAATTTTTGTGTACCAATATTCTATTTTTAGCGGCCCCCGAAAGGGGAAAAGATGCTATTAGTTTTGTGTGCAATGTCTGTCCGTCCGTCCCGTTTAGATCTCGTAAACTAGAAAAGATAGTGAAATTCCGACATCATAATATTTTAGTCCATTCAAAGTTCTAATGCAACGGCTACTTTGTTTCTTTTCTAAAGGCGAAAAATCTAATTTTTTAAATCACTTATGCAAACAGTTTTTTTTCATAAAAATACACCCTTTTTACAACTATACACTATTAATAGTAACAAACACTGGAGGCTCTTTAGTAGGGGAATGACAAATGCAACATATTTTAACTCATTCATGCAAGCGGTTTCTGATTTCTTGTCAAAAAAAATTTTTTGTTTACATTTGTATTGCTAGGTTCCTTGGGTACTAACTTAGACCGTAGTGTTTCTATTGTAGCCCTAAAAAAATAAAGTTGACCGACTCTATTTAAGCTATAGTATTTATGGATCTAGGCCATGTACGCAATGTTGACATGAGAAAAGATCGAAAGGATTTAGATCTAGATCTAATTTTAAGGAATACACTTTGCGCAGATAGTTTTTTACATTGACACATGAAAATACAAAAGAAGATCCATTGATTTCATTATATAATAAAATTAACCTTCAAATTTGTGTTTCAAAACCATTTTTTACATAAATTAGTTCCTTATATTTGTGACTACAGATTTCCTGACGAACATTATTTCAATAGACAATACCGTAATGCTTCTTTCCATGCATAGGTCTCAAACTCTAATTCATCTCTAGGATGATAAAACTTCTCTCACACAGATAGTTTTATACATTAACACATGAACATACTAATTATAGTCCATTCATTTCATATTTTGATCAAATTAACATTCAAATTTGGTTTTCTAAAGCATTTTTAATAGACTACATTCGTTTACGAAAGCTGCGAAGTCGAGTTGAGATAGGTCTAGTTTCATTCATGAATCTCGTACTAAAAATTATTTCGTTTAATTGTTTACTTTATAGTCCCATTCATTTAACAAAGCTATCGCTCTTTTCGTTTTTAATAGATATGAATGTATCGGCTTCGGGTAAACCCATTTTCGCAAAACTAATTTTATTTTCGTAGCGAAAGAGAAAAAACTTGAAAGGATCATTAGCTACGTTTAACATACATCTAAATCAAATCCACTAGATTAGTAAACACAAAATCAGACCCACAGGCCGCGGGTAATGTCAGGTTAGTATATAAATAAAAGAGAAAAAAAATTCTCAACTCATTGGTCACATAGGTAAAACTCTAGGTCGACCGTTATATCGTTTTGAAAAATGTTTATCATCGAAAAATTTATTTTGGCTAGAATGTTTTATGAATGAAAATTCGCATGAAAATTTTTCATGACGTCAAAGGGAGAAAAACTTGACACCGCTTACGTATCTAGGCTTATTGCTGTACACTAAAACATTTCTTTGCAAACAAATGAATCAATTAGACCAAATCAAGCATTGGCGCACCATGTATGTGTAGGTTCTACTAGTCTTGTCAACGAGGTAAAAGCCACCTACATCGCTCTCCACAATTAAACTCTAAACAATTAATAAAACTCGCAAACCACAATAAACATACATACCATTGCAAACTTTATTTCATTTTTTTTTCATTCATAGTTCCATTATATAGTAATCTACTAAGTGTTTGCATGAGCATTATTAAAGTAAAAAAAAAATGGTGAATATGTATAAACTTCATGGTAATAATTAAATACCTTTTTTTTATTGTGCAAGTTCCAAGTCTCATGCTTATAGCATTCACAGAGCGCTGTGGTCCACAATCTCTATAGCCTCACGGTGGGGTGGGGGGGGGGGGGTATCTGGACGAAGGTTTCCTTGATATAAGCCTTAAATTCGAGTCCAAACAATAAGGAGGAGTACAGTATTTTACGTGGCTACGTAGCCCCAGCTGCGACCCACATAGTTTGCCACATCCAAAATAAATATAACCATTATATGCCGGTGTTTGATTTAAATTATCTTTTCACCGTCCATGTCTGTCCTCGGCAGTGGATTTTCTTTTGGTTTCTAAAATGTATCTCGCGGCCTTTGTAAAACAAAAATCACCAGCTATGGCGTTCTGAAGCCGCCTGCAGTCAAATGCCCTTTCTGTGTCAGTTAAAGCAAGTTGGTGAGAAAGCTGATCCTTAAAGCATTTCTGTGGGACATCTCTGTTACGTTTATCCCCTTTCAGCTCACAAAAAAAGACTGCCTTTGCTAACGTTCATAACCCCCATACGGGATAGTGCTTTCTCCAGCGTAACTATTGGACCATAAACTGTCCTTACCGGCTCTAGCTGTAACATCGCTGTAGTGCGGTCTTGCCACCGTATGTCCATGTTGGAGTGAAAACTTCTTTGGTGAAAGCGTTCAAGAAGTCTTAGTTGCTTTCTGTAAAGTACCCGTTTCAGATCAATATAGAAAGTTTACTTGGTAGAAACTTTTTTGTAAACAGGCGGAGCGATTTATTCGCAAACTCATTCCTGAAGGCGTCCTAAAGCACTTCTGACTTCGGGTATATATCCTTCCTTAAGACATTATTCAACCGAGCGAGGCTCGGCCACCTAGTACTCTTATATAATACAAATGTTACTTCAAAAAAGAAGATGATTACGTCCTACGCGTCATGAATTTAGTCATGCATATTAATCAATGACCTGAATTCTGCTAAGTCACTGGTTTTCCTGACTAGCTCAGGCAACCCATTCCATGCTCTAATAGCACTAGGGAAAAAGGACATTTGTAAAAATTAGCCCTAGCATATGGAACGATGTATGTGTCTTTTTTTTTCTTTCTGAGTATTTTATTAGGTTTTGCTTTTGTATTAGAATATTATGGTTCAGTGTTTTTTGTATAATTGCTACTTAACTTTTGCGTTTTCTATCCTGAAGGCTTTCTAAATTTAGTAATTTTTGGGAATATTTGTTTTTTATGAATCTTACTGCTCTATTTTGTGTCTATTCCAGTTTCTTAATGTTTTCTTGAGTTGAAGGGTCTCAAACAGAGGATGTGTATTTTATTAGTGGCCTAACCAAGGTTAAATAACATTTTAGTTTTATGTTCTTATTTGATTTATAGACATTTCTTTTAATAAACCCTAATGCTTTGTTTGATTTTTTGATAGTTTCATCAATATAACGGTCGACCTCGAGTTTTCGCGAAGTAGCCAATGAGTTAAGAATTTTTTTTCTAATTAATATGCACATGCCTTGAAATTTAAAAGAAAATCGTTAGAGTCGATTTCGAAACAAAATGTGTATATACCAGTCATCATTATAAAGTACCAGGTGATCCGGGCTCTCTTGGTTTAATAATTCCTTAAGGAAGTATATATACCTGAAGTCATTTTGGTAATATTATTGTAATTACGAAAATGAACGATCAGTTAAAGACTACCAATTTGAAGAGTTGCTTTTGTGTTCTGTTAGTTATGTTTTTATATGGGACAGTAAATTTTATAGATTGAACGCATTGTAATAAATCAACAGCAAAATAAAATGTTACCCTGCATAATATTACTATGTTCTTTGCTATTTCTACTGGAAATAGCTATTAGCTTAAAAAAAATTGACCTGTCAGATTTAAAGATTACATCTATTTGTTTACAAGTCACAATAAATTTTAGCAAAGGAGTTAAACTAAATACTTATCGGCTGTTTTGGGAGGTTTGTGCATAAAGGTGAAGGGATTTGGGTCACCAATTAGCACATTTTAAAACCATCAAACATAAGAATATTCAAAACTTGTGTTTAAAAGTATATTTTTTTTTGCCTGTAATGTTTTTTCTTTCAATATTAAGCGACTTGAAGGAAATATTTCTATGCAATATTTTACTTTGACATAAGGTATAATTTGTGTGATATGTGGCTGAGTGACAAGAGTCGGTTGGCTACTTATTAAATGGGCTCGAGTTTTAATCCCGACTCTAGCAGGGTTATATTTACAGGTACCCACTCCCCAACGTGCTATTAGGTTTGTGCCTAATGTCCGTCTGTCACACTCAGATCTCGAAAACTAGAAGAGATATGGAAAATATTATTTCACCATTAAATGCGGCTTGAAAAGTTTAGGTGCAACGGCTACTTTTGGTTTTCTAAAAGCAAACCGTTTAATTTATAAAATTAATTATGCAAGCGATTTTTTCATAAAAATACACCAATTCTAAAACAATTACGTAAATGTAAGGGAGGCAATGTTACAATATGCTAAGAAAGATAGATAGGTGCTTATGTATTTTCAGTATACTAAGTCAAATATATTTACTAAATGTACTAGAAATAGTTAGAGGTGTTTTTTCTGGTCAACTCGCTTATGTTTATTTTGTACTTAAATAATGCATTGACTCTTACAAACACTTATGTAGATTAAATTTATTATGAACTATGAAAGAAAATACATTAAAATGTGTTTTAAGTGCTCTATAAATTGTTAACAATTTTATTGCAGAGTAGCTTTTACTTTGTTGACAATACTAATAGGGTCTACTATAAGAAGTTGCTCAAATATGTTTAATTAGACCAATCGATTCATAAAAACTTGTTCAAGCTTGCAAAGAAATGTTTTATCGTAATGCTATAAGCCTAGTAACGTAAGCGGTGTCAAGATTTTTCCCTTTGACGTCATATGGAAAATTTTTATTCATAAAACATTGTAGGGAAAATTAATTTTTTGAAAATGAAACATTTTCAAACCGATATAACGGTCGACCTCGGGATTACCACTTGTGGCCAATCAGTTGAAAATTTTATCTCATTAATATGCACATACCTTGAAATTTTAAAGAAAATCGTTAGAGTCGTTTTCTAAATAACATTTATATATATATATATATATATATATATATATACTAGCCTGACATTACCCGCGGCCTGCGGGTCTAAGTTAGTGTTTACTAATCTAGTGGATGTGTGTTAAACTTAGCTAATGATCCTTTCAAGTTTTTTTCTCTTTCGCTACGAAAATAAAACTAGTTTTGCGAAAATGGGTTTACCCAAAGCCGATACATACATATCTATTAAAAACGAAAAGAGCTATAGATTAATAGTACAATTAAAACGGGTTTACCCGATTTGTTAAATAAATGGGATTATAAAGTAAACAATTAAACGAAATAATTTTTAGTACGAGATTCATGAATGAAACTAGACCTATCTCAACTCGGCTTCGCAGCTTTCGTAAACGAATGTAGTCTATTAAAAATGCTTTAGAAAACCAAATTTGAATGTTAATTTGATCAAAATATGAAATGAATGGACTATAATTAGTATGCTCATGTGTTAAAGTATAAAACTATCTGTGCGAAGAGAAGTTATATCATCTTAGAGTTGAATTAGATTTTAAACCTAGGAATGGAAATGTGTATCATTACGGTATTGCCTAACGAAAGAATGTTCGTCAGGAAATCTGTAGTCACAAATATAAGGAACTAATTTATGTAAAAAAATGGTTTTGAAACACAAATTTGAAGGTTAATTTTATTATATAATGAAATCAATGCACCTTTTTTTGTATTTTCATGTGTCAAAGTAAAAAAACTATCTGCGCAAAGTGTATTTCTTAAAATTAGATCTAAATCCTTTCGATCTTTTCTCATGTCAACATTGTAAACAAAGCCTAGATCCATAAATACTATAGCTTTAATAGAGTCGGAAAACTTTTTTTTTGAGAGTCTTAAGTTTGTTTTAGGGCTACAATACATACACTATGGTCCAAGTTAATTCCCAAAGAACGATTCTGCCAAGTTTTATCAAGATTGGTCAAGCGGTTTTTATTTCTATTCCTAAAATACATACATACATCTGTGGCATTTTACGTCAGAGACGATCTTTTCCCTTTGCAACTTCTTGTGTGACTAAAGAGGCCAAACCTTGATACACAGCTGTGATCGCAGGTTGGGCATATATAATCACCAGGCGCCGTTGCATTTTACCCTTCTTTCTGCTTCTGTTGTGTATGACATCTGCAATCCGTGACCCTT
This sequence comes from Biomphalaria pfeifferi, assembly GCA_030265305.1. NCBI lineage: Eukaryota > Metazoa > Mollusca > Gastropoda > Planorbidae > Biomphalaria > Biomphalaria pfeifferi. The sequence goes on from JASAOG010000118.1 coordinate 767,164, forward strand.
CCTTTATGCTCTCTCTCCATGTAGATTTATCCAGTGCCATCTCTTCCCAGCTGCTAGTGTCGATTTTGAAGAGCTTCATGTTGCGTTTGCATACATCCGTATAACGTAGAAGTGGTCGGCTCTCCTGCCTAACAGAGCGGATGCCCTGGCACCCCGCCTGCCAACAAAAAATTAGTGTCTACCAAGCAGTGATTCTCTCAACCCCTCTTTACACAAAGCAACTAAGGCTTCTTGAACGCTTTCGTCCTAGATGTTTGCACACCATCATGGACATACAGTGGCAACATTGCTCTACTAACAGCGATGTTCTTGTGAATGCCGGCATGAGCTTCTTATAGTCCGACAGTCACCCAGGGCAGGGCACATATCCTGTATTGGGGACAAACATATGCCAAAGGCAATCTTTTTTATTGAGCCGAAAGGTGGTTGGCGTAACAGAGATTCCATGTGGAAACGCTTCTTTAGAATACTAACGCAATGTTTTTAAGTCTCTTAGGAAGAAATATATAATTCCACTATGTTTTAAAGTGAATGTTTACCCTATAACGTAGAGATTTTGCATCACCTGATGTTTCGTACTAAAGCCATAATAAATATATTAATTGCAATATTAAATGTCTGAACATAACCATTTGAGAAGTTACACTAAATATTTTCTTCCAAGCCAATAGTGTTTTTTCTATACATCTATAACTAAAAAAGCACAAAAGCAACTGTTTAAATTAGCGATCTTTACCCGATCATTAATTTTCGTAATTATAAAAATATTTCCAAAATGATTTTGGGTATAAATATCCTTCCTTATGAAATTCAACCGAGCAAGGCTCGGTCACATGGTACTTTCTTTAATAGTAATAAAGTTTGTCGGCTTTGTGAATCTGTGGAGGTGAAAATAACAGAGGTTGTAAGTTTTCTATCGAACCCCTAGAGAAGCCAGGAAAAGAAGATGAAAGACTTAGATCTAAATGCATGTTTTTTACTTATATCATACTAACCATAATACATATAAGACATGATCTGTTTCTTGCCTTCTATAATTCTGTCTTCTGGAAATAAAAAAAATAAGTAAGTTAAGATCAAACAGCATTAAACAGAAATAAAGTACCATTGATTTGTACAGAAATAGTCACTATAACGAATAGAAACGAAAGCACAAAAGAAAATTGTTTTGCGAATTAAAGAATATGAAATATGTTTTTCTTCCTGTCCAAAACATCCTTTATATCCAAAATGTGTTGCCACATATAGATCTAGAGTCTATTTCATTTTTTTTTTAGAGAGAGAGAGAAAGAAAAAGATAGAGCAAAAGAAATGATACTTTTTAGCACTGTCATTTCTCTACATTCAAATAAATAAATTATTCAATTTAATCAAACCAAATAGATATTTCCTTTTATTTATAGGTCACATTGAAAAAATAAATGTAGTATGGAGAACGAGAATGGGGCATTCCGTTGGGCTGTATGGAAAATACATTTTGTTCTTATAGGCTTGAAAAAGAAGGTCTAAAGAAATTATTTGTGGTGTCTAATACCGTACATTGCTTAAAATCTTAGTAATACATTTTCAAAGCAATAGGAACAAAACAGCAGACTTATAAATTTTATTAGAATGTGAGAAACCAGACATAATAGCAGGAACAGAAACTTTGCTACATCCTGAAATTATAATGCAGAAATTTTTAATAGTAATTATGAAATTTTTAGAAAAGATAGGGCTGATAATCATGGTAAATAAAAAAATACTCTTATAGCAGAAGAAATTACCTAATCTAAATCAAAAAATATAAAATTAAAATTTTGTACAATTAATACCACCTCAACATCCCTAATAATAGACAGTATTTACAGCACATCAAATTCTAGTATAGAATACACGCAAGAACTATGTAATCAGTTTACTACACTTAAAGACACAAATAAAAATGCAGTTTTTTGGATTATGGGTGATTTGAACAAAAATATATACATAGGAAAACACTAACCCTGGTTGTTCTTTTCTCAATGATTTTCATTTTTCGTTTGGAATATTTGTGATTCTGTGGCTTTTTTGGTGTTCCTGTTTAGAGTGGACGTCGCGAGTGTTGTGTGGTAAAGTTTTTGTGTAGTTTATATTTCCTCGTAGTGTAGTTATCGTTCTTTTTCTCTTTACTTGTGTCTCACATCAAAATGTCAGTTAAGACATTTTTTTATTGAAAAAAAAAGGACCTGGATGGTGGACTTGTCCATCTCCCAGGTACCTTGCTTCTAAAGCTGTCAGGCCATGGGGCTGTTAAGACCACTGTGACATAATAGGGAACTAACTATTTTTGATTACTTGTAAAGTTAGGAGTGATTCCCCTTATGTAGTTTATAAAAGGCCTTGCAAACTGTGCTTAGTTGCCACTTCCTCTTGAGTTACCAGCTTGACCACTTGACCACTTGACCTGTGTTGTGAATAGCATTTTTTTTCTGTTAGTGGTCGTGTGTCATGGGGTACTCGGAGAAGTGTGCCCTGCTCTGGAGATCTTTGGGCTAAGTATATCTTTAGTATTATTGTATTTTATATAATGTATTTATTTGTAGATATAGCCTCAAGTGATTTCCAGGCAGTATATCTTTACCCTGATTTTCTGCATCCTGGGGTACTCCCAAACGTGACATATTTTTGTAACCTTTCTCTGAGGGATTCAACCTGTATTGAATCATCAGGTGGACTTTACCAAACGGATGTCTATAGGTGGGATTCTATGAAGCTTGTAGGCTCATATGTTTCCCTGAAGCCTATAGTTCATCATGACCCTTTTGTTTTGTTTGTTTTTTTTTGGCTAAAAGGGGCTAGTGTCAGCCTGAAGCTTGCAACCCCAGAATGGTCAAAAGTGGTCATGTGTTGACCTGAGGCCTGTGACCTTTATTTTACTCATGTAAATGTGTATTCTCCAGAATGTGTCGATAATGTAACATATGACTAGGGCTGTGTGCCATACTATTTTGAGTATCTTTTGTTTACTTTTTGTTGTGTCGGCCTGTGAGTTGATGGCCCTTTATTTACACATTTATTTTACTCATGTAAATAAACTTTGTATATATGTTTACCAGCGACTTTGTAAAGTCTTTTGTTGCATACATTAGTTGAATTGTATACCTGGAGGTTATACCTAATAACCTAGGCAGTACAAGAAGGGACCAGTACACCTTTGGACGAACGTGCCAGCACACTTTTTAACACTGACCTTTTGATCTAAATATCTAAATCTAGCTAAAATTCTAATTGAATATTTTTAGCTATACCCGCTAATAGGTAAATTAATTGATTAAAATGTTGTTATATTGAGTGGGGTGCTCTTTTAGAATCAATCCCCATTAATATGTAATATGGGGTACTCTTACAAGCAACCTTATTTTATTTGTAACAACCAATATGGCGAGCCTAATAGAGTACCTGAAATTAACACCGGACGAAGTGAGTTCTCTCTACCGCTTCGAGAACCCCTTTGTCTGGTTCTTGGTCCCAACATCCGCCCGAGTGAGAACCCGTATACTAGGGAAATCATTCGGGAATGAGAAGGACTTCAAGGTATATGTCTCTACCTTGGAAGATGAAAAAAACAGGGTTAACCTCCACTGGGTAGCACCTACAATAAACAAAGCAAAGATAGGAGAAATCTTTGGAGCCTTTGCAGAGGAAGGCTCCAAGACAGAGCCAATCAATCTAGGCAATTCAGATAAGTGGGCGGCTTGGATAAAAATCCACAAGCAGACTGAACTACCCCATTATATTCAGTTACGATACGAGGATGATCCGAGGACCTACAGGGTCCTTTTGACCATTACGGGGCGCAGACAACAGAGACTGCGGGCAGAATCAGCACTGGTCAAACCAGTGTCCAATTAGGGCGAACCGCAGACGGGATCAAAACCCCACAGAAGGTGCAAAGGAGGTAGGAGGGAAAATCTCCTATGCCAAGGCCCTTAAAGGGAAAAGAGAGAAAAAGCAATCCGAGATTGATCAACAGCTAAAAAAAGATGGCTTCACAATGGTTGAAAGCAGCAAGGGGGAAAAAACAAACAGTGGGATAACTCTATCTGCAGAAATAAAAGAGTGATTTTTCTTTACTTCTTCTTCTCGACCAAACTCTTGAGCGAAGAAGAGAATTATATATATAGATATGTAATACAGCGCAATAAACAAACGGAAAAAAAGGATTTTTTTAAAGGGGAGTTGGAGTGACACCCTGAGTTGACCGCACTGGGTGACACCCACCCTAGTGACGCCACTGGATCTAACTAGATTTAGATTCTAGTTATATAACTTTTAAAACTTTAGCATCGATTGATTTTAATTGATCAGCCTTCTAGTGTCTCTAGTTTACATGCACTAGACTCTAACATGTATATCTTGGAATTGGGTCCAAAGTCACGTCCCTAAAGTGTCTCAAAAGTCTGTAGCTTATTCGAGAAGCCCAACGAGGCAAGAGTCTAGTAGGCCTACTCTGTCTCTTGATCTATTGACCAATCGGATCTCACTGGTGGAACAGTGACGGTCCATTCTCTAGACCGTGACTTTCCTCCGAAGGTTTATCCTATCGCTAAGATCCACATAGAATGTAAGTATGTACATGGCACCATTGATGCAGTAGTCATGGACTCACCAGTATACGACTTCGTTCTAGGCTCCAGGTACGTACCTTTAGGAGTCGTCGACAAGCCCTACTTTTCTCTGCCTATCGGGAGAATGACAAAGCAGAAACGTGGCAGCAACCAGCCGGTTGGAAGCCCTGGTCGCCACTCTAACAAACTACATACTGGCTCCTCAGCCAAGCTCAAACCGCTTCACCCTGGCACTGGCACTGCTAGGAAGTCACGAGGTAAGCGAAATAACTACACTCGTGAGGGTTCATTTAACCACCTGTTTTTCAGCTATCGAACCACTTTGCCCTGGCACTGACCCTGCCAGGAAGTCACAAAGAAAAGCGAACACTCGCACTTGTAAACATAAGCCTAATTATGGCTCCCCCCAGACTATAAGGCATTTCTTCCGACATTGACCGTGTCTGGAAAATTACAGGTAAGCCAATTTATCGCACTCTGGAAGAAACGCCTCACTATGGCTTTAGAGATAAGACCTAGCCGACATACGCGCATTGGGCACTCCGCCATAACACTCATCCCACTTAATGGTCTACCCCAAGAAGGAGATGTACCCAGTCCTATCACCCGGCCTATTTCTCCAAGTCTTCAAAATTGTCCCTCCCACGTGACAATCCACCTGCGGACAGAACTTAGGCGACAGCGGACACTCCTTTGGACTATGGCAACTTCTTAATTCCTAGGAAACTTTTTCTTAAATGCTACGACCGATAGTAGACGAAACTTGAGCGATACCAACGTGAGCACTTTACAGGTCTTCTAGCAGAGACCTATCTATCGCGGGGAGTGTTGCGATAAACCGTTTTAGCTCACTCAAGGTATCAATCAGGTCCAAGCATTTAATTAATTAAACATCAATTTTACTACTTTAGCCAATCAAGCGCTAAAAACACAACCACCACCCCTCTAATCCAACCCCACCCCCTTTGGCACCGACGTCACATCTTACTATCCACACCTTGACACGTGCCACACTAGACTCTTGACAAGAGTACACTCTTGGCAAACATCCGTTGACCCCCCCCCCCTTCCGGGAGCGGCTGGTCACTTCAAAGAGCCCATTCAACGCAACGCCTCAGGCAACGCTCTTCGTCTGGATCTGGCCAATATCAAGGTATAATCTCCCTTGCCTGGCCGAGCTCTGATAATCTCCCCTTCACATCCGCTGACCACCTTGGAAAATTTCCTGGACTTTCAACTCGTCCCTTCGCGCAATGTCTATCTCCCGGAAACTTTCGTCACGATCAAGCGGGGATCTCTTTGTCGAAAGACGTCAGATAGTCTGTGCCAAATTTGAGACCATCACCTCCTCGCCACGTGTATATGGACAAGATTTCACTGTCCGAGTCATTCACGCTGAAGAGCTGACAGGGAGCGCATCGGTCTTTTGCTTGAGCTTACATATTTTCATCCCCTATTTCCTACACTTTGGATTGGTGGTATGTAACTTAGTAAAGTGCTTGAGAACCATTTTACTTAGTAATGTGTATATATTTGTGAATTGATTACTACAATATTTGTGTACATATTTGTGTATTCCTTATGGATAATGTAAGTAGATTACCTTTTGCTTATATGTTATATCATGACTTTTATTGCAAAATGTCCGAAGTCATCTCCTTTATCTGGACTAGACTATATAAGATAAGATAAGATAAGAATTCATTGATAATTCTTACCACATGTATTTAGCTCTTTAGCTAACAGCATTTATCCTTGATAAATTATAGCTCACCACGAGCCTTTAATATATTATCATTGATTTATTCCTTGGCAGGGAATTATCATAACATTTCTGCTGCATGTCATATTACCAAGTATATATTTCTCTTGTTCTTTTGTAAGGCATCCCGTAATTACTTATGCATTTTATTTTACCAGCCATGTTGGCCAGAATATATTACTTAGGTAAAATCATGTCCATTTACTCATACTCTATGTTTACTTATGTGAGGCCGTTGCGAGTATCAGTCGTTGAGCTCCCCTTCCCCTTCCTCATTTATCTAAGCAATGTACGTAATGATCTCACCGTGACTGGTGTACATTACTCCTATTACATTATTACTTATCACTGTTTGTTATCCCCCTTGATGGGATGCAATATTGATTTGTTAATTCCCTTTGATATTTATGAAACTAGTTTATAGTTTCTCCACAGCATTCTGAAGATGTCCTTCACGGAAAGGCATCTACGTCCCAGTAGTATCATTATGGCTAAACCGATTTGTACACCATGTCGTTGCAGCTTTTATCTATAGGCAACACCCGCCTAAAGTCCTATCAACCTAAAGCTGATACCAGATTTGTTGGTAACAGATCTGCAGATACCAGTCTTACTTATCTTCATAAGTGTCCAAGCAACAACGCTAGCCACAGACTTGTCACTGGCTGACTGAATGGTAGCCGCAGATAAGCTCTGCAGCTATTCATCGTTGAACTGCACCCGGAGCCTGGATCCACCGCGCCAGCCCACCAGCAGACAGCGTCAGCACCAGCCACACCCGTCTCATTAGTGCAGCACCGGACCTAAAGCTAAGCAACCAGCCTAATGACAGTCAGACCCACTTGGTTCCAAAATCTAATGAGGATAGACTTAAACATGTAAATACGCTAGATCCTAGCAACTGTACAGCCTTTCACCTTTCAATTATTTCTCTTGTAAAACAAACTACATAATTTTACATCTTAGTATTTGTTGCCTGCATTATAACGCTGTGCTTGTAGATGTGCAAATGTGGGTTCTCTAATCATAAAACCCCCTCAAATCCTAATCCAACTTGTCACATAAGCCATCTACTTACTAAGTTAGTGCGTCCCGAGACATGACGTTAAACTGCGCTCCTCTTTCCTTAGCACTTTTGGAGCTCAAAAGTGCCCTACTTCTTTTCTATCACTGTGTCTGCCTCCTCTTTTCCTCAGTCTGCCTTCATTGATTATCACTCTGTCTCCTTATCTCTAAATATCTCACTACGTCCTAGACCAGTCCGTTTGCCGTGGACTGCGACGGGTAAGGGGGGGATAAAAAAAGATCCTGGTGTTTCAGTTGTGGCTATCTGAGGATAAACCACCACAACACAATACGTTTGCTCCAAGTTCCCCTAGACCTGAGGCCCAGGTGGCCCGCTCTGGGTCAACCGGCTGGTCATGCCGAGCTACCAGCATAGTCTTCGACCTATGCTGGAGGGCGGTGGCTGGAGGGTTAATTAGGGAGCTGCTGTATCGGGCACATGTCCGATGCAGTAGCTGACTGAGTATAGCACATCAGTAGCCCTGGCGGGCTCATTCTGGACTTCCGAATGGCCCGTCCCCTTGTTGGACTCGATGGCGGGTGGGGAGCACATGTGCCGAACTAATAAGAACACCTATAGAAAAAAAAAACTTAAAAAAAACTACTTGCCCCAGACTTATGTCTGGGCAAGAGACGCCGTATGGAGGATAGAAAGGAGGAGGCCACAAAAAGTTGTGCTACCTGGCCATCATTTTTGGTGGTTAGGTGCACAGAGGAGAAGAAAAGTCTGACAAAGATGAGCCCTTTTGTCATCTACAAGGGACTTAAGTCAGTAGTGGGAGAGCCCAAGAGTGTGTCTAAGCTACACAAGTCTTTGGAACTTCTAGTAGAAGTTGATAGCAAGATACACTCTGATGGGCTTTTAAGATGCAGAAGACTCTGTAATCTCCAAGTGGAAGTCATGCCACACAAAAGTCTGAACACCAGCAGAGGTGTAATCAGCTCTAGGGACCTACTGAAATGTTCCGAGAAGGAAATAGTGGAGGGCATTGAAGGAGTCACCCATGCCCGGCGTATTACCAGGCGCAGGAATGGTGAGGAGGTAAAAACCGCGACTATTATCCTCACATTTGGAACTTGGACACCGCCAGAGTATGTGAAGGCAGGATACCTACGAGTTCCTGTGAGGCCCTACATACCTAACCCCATGAGGTGCTTCAAGTGTCAGGGTTATGGACACGGCGCGGCAGTCTGCAAGAGGAACACTGTGTGTGCCAGATATGCTGGAGAAGGTCATGAGGACAAGGGCTGCACAGCCCAGTTCAAATGCCCAAACTTTCACGCTGGCCACTCAGCCTATTCCAAGGACTGCCCTGTGTGGAAACAGGAGTACAGGAGTACAAGGCAAGAAATGGATGTACCTTCAGCCAGGCGAAATCGGTTGTATTGGCCCTACCCAAGGGCCAATTCGGCTTGACAAAGACCTATGCCCAGGCTGTTGCTAAGATAGGAAGATCCATAGCCACACAGACGGACACATTGACCCCACCACCCCCTCCTCCTCCTCCAACTCAGAAGAAAACACCGCCAAAGAACACACCTCTGAAGAAACAAGAAAGCCCTGTTGTCATGCTAAAGAACAGGTTCTCTGTGCTCGCTGATGAGAGCATGGAGACTGAGCAGCTAGTCAAAACCAATACTCTGGGAGAACCCGGAGACATCATGTCTGACACAGGTTCTCCTCAGAGAAACCAGTCAGACACCCCAACCTCTACCGAATTAGAGGTTGACCAACTCCCTAAGGGGAGAAATCAAAGCGGAGAGGATGCCCGAGGTGAGCGAGGAGGAAATAACCTCCGCTCTAACCAGAAGGATCTCCCCTCTCCAGAGAGAAAGACTTCCCCCAAAAGGGGGTTGTCCTCCTCTCCATCCAAACCCAAGAATAAAATTACCAAGGTCACTGGAATTAAGGGAAACCCCTCCGGTGCTCCCAAGGCCAAATAGCTCCAAGTAGGTCATCTAGAATAAGCTATGGATTCCAGAATTGTACAGTGTAATTGCAGAGGCCTCAAGGCCAATTATGAGGAAATGCAGCTACTGATGGACTCCGAGACTCCTGTAGCTGTCTGCCTACAGGAAACATTTCTGAAAGATAGCATCAGCTTCCGAAGCTACAGTGCTTACAGCAAGAATGTTGAGGATGCAGAGAGAGCATCAGGTGGAGTCTGTATCCTTGTGAAGGATAGCACCCCCCATGAGAGGGTAGAACTCCAGACCACCCTACAGGCCGTAGCAGCTAGGATAACCCTTCACAAGGTTATCACTTGCTGCAGCTTGTATCTACCACCAGGTGCTCCATTAAACCAAACAGATATGGAGGACCTATTGAAACAATTCCCCTGCCTTACATAATCTTTGGGGATTTCAATGCCCATAACACCATGTGGGGATCCAACAATACCGACACAAGAGGCCGTATGCTGGATATCTTCCTCCAACATGATTTATGCATACTTAATGATGCATCACCGACCTACTTGCACCCAGGAACTGGATCTCTCACATGCATTGACCTCACCGTATGCGTCCCTGGACTTCTGGACGACTTTAAATGGTCAATTAGCAATGATCTACGGGGAAGTGATCACTTCCCAATCATCATCGCTAACAATCTCCCCTCATTGGGACGACCTCAGCGGTGGAAACTGAATAAGGCCGATTGGGAACAATTTCAAAAAAGATGCTCAGAGGATATCACAGAAAATATCCTCGATGAGCAGAGCCCAGCTGATACCTTTGCTAGCAAGATACTTAGTATAGCCAGGAAAGTTGTCCCCCTAACCTCCGCAAATCCAAAACGGCCTAGCAAACCATGGTTTGATACAGCCTGCAAAAGTGCTATTGGCGATAGGAAAAAACGACTGGCTGCATTTATAAAAAATCCATCCCAGGAAAACCTAAAGCTATTCAGAATAGCTAGAGCAAAGGCTAGACAAACCATACGGTCAGCCAAAAGGAATTCCTGGAGAAGTTTTGTCGGCAGTCTTGATGCCAAAACTTCTGCTAAAGCGGTCTGGAAGGCAGTAAGGCGAATCAAAGGGAAAGAATCAAATGCAATAGGGCATTTAAAAAACCAAGGACGAACTGTCACGTCCCCCAGAGAAATAGCTGACTGCCTTGCATCCTCAATAGCAGAAAAGTCATCCACTGCACATTACACGCCAGAGTTCCAAAAAGTCAAAACCAGGGAGGAAAGACACTCCATTGATTTCAGGTCAGAGAACAATGAAGACTACAACAAACCGTTCTCGCTTGAGGAACTGAGGGAATCGCTAGACAAGTCACATGACACAGCGCCTGGAGAAGATGAAATCCATTACCAGTTCCTCAAGCACCTTCCCGAACCCTCATTGGCAGTTCTGCTAGGAGTCTATAACAGTGTGTGGCAACAGGCGCTTTCATAAACAGCTGGAGGAAAGCCACAGTTATACCGATACCTAAACCGGGAAGAGACGGCTCTGACCCAGCTAACTATCGACCAATAGCTCTAACAAGCTGCATCTGCAAAACCATGGAAAGAATGATTAACAGTAGGCTGGTCTGGTACCTGGAGAGGAATAAAGTGATCTCTAACTACCAGTGCGGATTCCGGCAAGGGCGGACAACAACTGACCACCTGGTAAGGCTGGAAGCTTATATTAGAAATGCATTATTCAGAAGAGAACATCTAGTAGCTGTATTCTTCGATATAGAAAAGGCCTATGACCCAACCTGGAAACATGGCATTCTACGTGACCTGGAGCTTATGGGGCTTAAGGGACATCTTCCCCGTTTTGTGGGGGAATTCCTGAAAGACCGAAAATTTCAGGTTCGAGTGGGCAACTCCGCTTCTGACACTCATGACCAGGAAATGGGTGTACACCAGGGCAGCATTCTGTCAGTCACCCTGTTCAACATTAAAATAAATAGCATCATAAATGCTCTGTCCCCTGGCATAGAGTGCTCTTTGTATGTTGATGACTTTGTCATTTTTACTTATGTGAAAAACATGAACACCTTAGAAAGAAAATTACAGTTATGTTTAAACAAAATTCAAAATTGGGCAAACGATAATGGTTTTAAATTTTCGGACTCCAAAACAGTTAGTATGCATTTTTATAATTTAAGGGGACTCCACCCAGACCCTGAACTATTTATACACAAAAAGAAGATCCCTGTCGTGAAAACTACAAAATTTTTAGGCCTCACTCTAGATTCCAAATTTAATTTTCTCCCCCACATTAAGGAACTTAGGAGGAAATGCCAAAAGTCATTAAACATACTTAGAGTGCTCAGCCATACGGACTGGGAAGCCGACAGAGATACCTTGCTGCTGCTATATCGGAGTCTAATTCGATCCAAGCTAGACTACGGATCCATAATATATGGAGCAGCAAGGAAGTCGTACCTAAAAATACTGGAACCAATACAAAATGCTGCCCTGCGTCTCTGTCTCGGCGCGTTTCGTACATCACCTATCCCAAGCCTTCATGTGGAGGCTGGAGAACTCCCCATGGATATAAAAATGAAAAAGCTTGCAATGCAGTATATAGTCAAGCTAAAATCCAACCCGAAGAACCCTGCTTTCGATTCCATATTTAACCCCACAGAGGTAGAATTATACAATCGAAGGCCTAACGTCATACAGCCGTTAGGCCTTCGAATGAGAGAACCCATCCAAAATTTAACTCCACCCATTGACCAAATCTCTAAAATAGAAACCCTTCAGAATCCTCCTTGGCTAATGAATAAACCCAAATTAAATTTATCCCTCCTTAATTTCAAAAAAGAAAATACAGACCCAAGCATACTACATGTCCACTTTAGGGAACTGCAGTAGAGCTACAGAGATTGTGGCACCATCTACACTGACGGATCCAAAATGGATAGAAAGGTCGCGTGTGCCTGCTCTTTTCGGAACAAAACACTCTCCCGTAGATTCCTCGATAGCTGCTTCATCTTTACGGCCGAATTGCATGCAATATCGCTTGCACTAATGGCATTCAAAGCATCAGAAAGAAGAAAATGTATAATTTGCTTGGACTCCAAATCTGCATTGCAAGCTTAGGGGCGGATGAAGACTGACATTCCATTGGTACATAAGAGCCTAAAGCTGTTGAACCAAGTAACAGCCGACCATAGGGATGTCACCTTCATCTGGGTCCCCTCCCATGTGGGCATTGAGGGAAACGAAGCCGCAGACAGAGAAGCAAAGAGAGCCCTAAATCACGCGGTGTCAGGAACCCAAATTCCCTGCTCGGACCTGAGACAAAGTATTGCCTCTGCCACCTACCAAGAATGGCAGGACCGATGGGAGGCTGAGACTCACAATAAACTCAGGCAGATATTGGCGGATGTCAGGTGGCGGTCCACATCTAAGGGTTTGACAAGGCGTGTTAGCACGACCATGTCCAGACTTAGGATTGGTCACACCTACATCACGCACTCTTTTGTGCTGAAGAGAGAGGAGACCCCAATTTGTGAGTACTGTGACTCTCGCCTCAACGTGGAACATATTCTCATTGATTGCCCCAGTTACGATGATATCAGGGAGAATTTTTTTAGAGCACACAACTTAAAAACACTATTCGACAATGTCGACCCTAGGAAGGTACTAGACTTTGTCCGGGAGGTGGGGTTGATTTATGAATTGTGAACATATAATATTTACATAAGATTTTTACCAAATTATTAAATTTTTGCTACCGTTACTAACTTAACTGTGAATAGACCTTGTTTATAATTATTTAACTGTATAGAATTTAGCCCTTGTTATATAAAGGGAGTCCTTAAAGGATTACGGGCACGACATGGCCTAAATTGTGCCGATGTGCCTAAACTCAAAACTCAAACTCTATTAAATGGTCCTTCTCTCTATTCCACTGCAGAGTACTTGCGTTTATTCAAATATCATTGATATAGCGTAAATGGTCATCGTTTGGAAATTAAAAGCGATAATCTCTGCACTTTGTGTACAAGTCAGAAGTCATCAATAACATTTGCCAAAGAATTTAGATTAGTGACTGATCATTCGATCCATTTAGACCTATACATTTTTATGTGTGAATTTATAATGATCCTTTACACTTTACTCTACTTTGGAGTAGACGGAGTAGACTTGTTGAGCTGAAGTTGGTAGGTTGCACATTTAGTGTTACTGTGATCTATGTCTAGATCTCATTGTGTAAAGTGTTCAACATGTTTTTTTGTTTGCAAGACACTCAAAACAAAAAGTAAGTGATAAAAGTATTAAAAGGTCAAAAGACTCTAAAGTCAGTCTAGATTGACTAGATGTACTCATCTGGTATTTTAGTTAAGAGTCACTAAAGTATCTGTCATATCGTGATCGGAAAAGTGGGCGGCTGTAGGTTTATAGATCTATTCCATGACAAAGGCCCTGGTTAGATTTAACTCTACTGGTCTAGACCTAACTAGAATCAAACTAGATTAGAGAAGTAGCTTTCTGGATCTGGAACTACAATTTCTATTATATAGATCTAGATCTGGAATAGTTGCGGAAACGCTTAATTTTTGGTTGTTGTTTTTAATAAATGCATATAAAATACATTGTATTTTGGCAATAAAAAATACCCAGTTGATAGTCAAGTAATTCAAATAATTTATTAAAGAATAACTCCAATAGTATTTGTTTATTCAGATCTGTATCATATGATTTATATTTTTTTTATATCCATTGTCCAAGAAAATCTAGCTCTAATAATCTATTTGAGTTTAGATTAGGCTTTAGTTTGTTTTTAAGCGGCCCCTGAAGGGGAAAAGACGCTATTAGTTTTGTGTGGCCTGTCGGTCCACCCGTCCGTCCCGTTTAGATCTCAGAAACTAGAAGAGAAAATAAAAAATCAGACATCATGAAATTTTAGATCATTCAAAGTTCTGATGCAACGGCTACTTTTTTTCTTTTCCGAAAGTGAACCTTTTAATTTTTAAAATTATATATGCAAGCAGATTTTTCAAAAAATTACACCACTTTTTAAATTAAAAACTTCAGGGGAGGTAACTTTTTTTTAAAAGGTCATGGACTTCTTCATTAATAAATCAACCTTCATTCATTGATTCGCGCATTGGTACAAAACATTTGCATTTAAGGTCACAATGGTAAAAGTGTCAATGGATCATTATAAAATATATTTCCATTTATTAAATAACTCATTAAATAGAATACTGATTCAAATGTTATTAAAAAAAAAAGAATTTTGATACGAGCTTCGTTTTAGTTATAAGTTTAAAAATAATGAACTACTTTTATAGCGCGCAGTTTTGACATATCCTCATTATAGGGGCCTACACTTAACAGTGACAGTCTAAAAGTGTTCGCTGAACGAATATATGGAGATGCTGAGGCTGAGGGGTAAAGCACTTGGAACTGAAAGTCCCGTGTTCGAATCCTGGTGAGGTGGATCACTTCGGGGGTCGATTTTGAGTTTGTTTTTCACACAAACTGTCTTTGTATCCTTGTTATTGTTTTTTATTTTATTTAAAATATTACCGAGATGAATTTTTTCTTTGTTTCCAACGAGACATGTAGGTCTATAGCCCTTTCGATAATAATAATAAAACAAGACTACAAAGAGAGGACGCCATCGTGGGAGACGGATCTAGTGTAAAAAATCTAGTTTAGATCTAAATCTAGCTATGATGTCTTTTTAAAATGCGAGTCACAATATGAGGTTCAATAAACATTACTATACCGAGTTGTTTTAGCATTTCATTTAAATAATTTATTCCATATGACGTCAAAGGCCAAAAAAACTACTACGTCACACGGCCTAGTTAGACTAAAAAATGTCATCTATACGAGCAGCTTCTCGAGGGATCATAGACATTGGTGCACCAAGTGAGTTTTTTTTAGCTTTTCATTTGATGGGCTAGTTAGACTAAATATATATATATATATATATATATATATATATATATATATATAAAATGGATTAAAGACGCTTTTTTGTTTTGTTTTGTCTGTCTGTCATTCTGTCTTTCTGTCATGTTAATATTAATAGCGAGAAAACAAATAAAAGCTATTGAAAATCTGATTAATATTTAATTTCTCTTCCGAAACATCGCATTAAGTTTAAGTTTCTATAATAGATTGTTCCGGATGTTTATATATTTATAGTGAGAGAAAATAAGAATTCCAGATTAATCAAATACCGTTAATTAAATTTGTGGGATGTGCTGTTATAAAAATTAGATGTACCATAGCCTTATGGAGAGATTTTCAAACCATACTTTGGTATTAGGAAGTTGTTTTCCTTAAAAATCGGAATATAATATTAACGATAATTAGATCTTGTAGAAAGTTAAATGTAGTGTAAGAGAGAAGTGCGATTTTACATAAATAGAGTTAAAATATTTTTCATAAAAAATCCAAAACAACCAATTTTCGTAAATGAGAAAATTATTTGTTTTATTTATTAGAAGAGGGATTTCAAACATTTATTAGCGTTATTAAATTTTTCATATAAAATTCGAATCATTTTTGGCGACGATTAGTATGAAAATTAAGGTAATGTAGGTCGATTTCTTTTTCGAAACAAAATCCGGAACATTCTTTACCGATTAATCAACTTTTATTATGTTTCGGCAAGAAAATTAACTGTAAAATAAGTCTAAAAAGTGATTTTCAATAATCCTTTCTACTAAATTACTTTCTTATTTTAAAATCCTGAACAACCTAATGTCGATATTTTTGACATAAATTTGTTTTAAGTTAAAAATTCGGAACAATTGATATTGATAAATAAACTATAGTGAAGTAATGTCAAAGAATATAAGTGTAATATTAGCCAATTATGCCATTTCAAACAATCATTTGACATAATTTATTGTTTATAAAACATTATCCGGAACAACTTTATACTCAATGAAATATAAATCAGTATAGAAATTTTTATTTAGCAATTATATGCTATTTACATTAAAAAACCGGAATAATATATTAAATATCATGTGTTTCTTGCAACGTTTAAGCATGGAAATAAAATTTAATATAAGTTAGAAGAGCAAACAAATATTCGTTGGCATTGATTTGTTTTTCACAAAACATCCGGAACAATATATTATAGATACTTCAAAACTATTGCAATATTTCTGAATGAAAAATTAAAGGTTAAATCAGATTTACAATACCCTCCATTGTTATTTGTTAGTGTTATTTGTTAATCTAATCGTGATGGACAGACCGACCAACACACAAAACGCACAAAAATAAGCTTTTTTTTACTCGGATGGGGGCACTAAACAAAAAATAAATAAAATCTGATTTTTTTAAAAAGTTTAAGGAATTAGTTTAGCATTGCATTGTGTTGCGACGTTACGCTACTGCACGAAAGTCGCTGCATAAAAAGTCCTTTAAAAAAATGTGAGTGATATTCACATACAAAGTGCATTATTAGCCTTTATAAACAAACAGAAATGTTTTCTTTTAATTTTAGCAGCTAGTTGACCAGAAAAAACACCTTAAACTATTATTTATATTTATTGTAAACATTTCCTGTACATCTTATAAATATATTTGACTTAGGGATACTGAATATACACAAAAGCATTATATCTTTGTTAGCATATTGTAACATTGACTCCCTTACATTTACGTAATTGATTTAGAATTGGTGTATTTTTATGAAAAACTCGCTTGCATAATTAATTTTATAAATTAAACGGTTTGCTTTTAGAAAACCAAAAGTAGCCTTTGCACCTAAACTTTTCAAGTCGCTTTTAATGATGAAATAATATTTTTCATATCTCTTCTAGTTTTCGAGATCTGAGTGTGACAGACGGACAGACGGACATTTTGCACAAACCTAATAGCGGCTTTTCCCCCTTACGGGGACCGCTAAAAACTACTAGAAATGCGTAGCTTGGAGTGTCAAAGCTGTATTAGGCCTCCTATTTTTATATTTATTTCTTGCAATTTTGTATATTGTAACAAATACGCATTTAGCGGAACGTCAGAAGGGTCTTCAACCAGATTTAGTGTAAATAAACCAAACACAGAGGCACTGAAAGATTCTATTTTTGGAAAAAAGTGGCATTTTATAGGGTGATTAAAAAAAACAATTTTTATGACGATATTTTATTCAGGAAAATTGTATCTATTATATTAGATACTCAGAAAAAGGATGACGTTTTTACACTTCTAATCAAATAGAGTGTACGAAAGTTTTACACCCAATGCAGGTCGATCCAAGTGACTGGCGGAGTACATTTCTTCTTTGGCATCATTATGTGTTTCTCCACATTGCACTATGTGCGACAACAGATGCGCGACGGCAATCCAACTCTCTTTGCCTTGTAAAAAACTCAAAGCTGGTTTTCCATTAGTATAGTTCCATGGTTAGAGCTTTGAATTATAGTTATGTTACAAAAACGAAGTTACAAAAAGGCCTATTGAACAAAATGTATCACTTAGAATTTTTTAAAATGTTATTTTTTGAATATATTTTTGTTACGTCGGCGATCTTCAAAGCCTTAATCTAAATCTGTGGGGTATCTTATCTTTTCAATGAACAAATTGGTTGTATTTGCAATGAAGTAAGAGCCTATAAATTCATATTAGAATATTTGTCAAGTAAAACTTTCAAAAGGTTCTTGAAAATTATATATTTTTGAGCTTTTAACCATCATTCTTTTGATGTCTTGTAAACACCAAAAAAGGCATACTACGAGGTCTCGCTTAACATGAAGATAATATTAAGATAAATAAGCCTAAAAGATATATGCTTACTCTACTTGTGCCTTGATTGTCAGTAACACTTCAGGATCGGCCCTTGCCTCCATGTTACTTTATTTTACTTAACTTGACCTGCCTTTTTTTAATAGGATCAATAATGAGCTGTAGATGTCAGTAGAATGCGTTTCTGGAGTGAAAGAATGCAAGAAAACGCTTGGCGTCGAAATATACAGCGCTCCCCCAGACCCCCTAACTGTCAAGAGAAACGCCACCAACATGATTGTATTTTTTTCTACCGAAGGTTGGGTAACACTGCTTTTTTATTCTCTCTCTCACACACACACACGCGCGCATATATAAATGTGTTTCAAATATAATGAAAAATCACCTCCCTTATTAATATAGTCCCCTGTTTTCTACTATTTAGTGGATAGTTGTAAAAATGAGAAAAAAAAACTGCTTCCATAGTTAATTGTAAAAACTAAACTTTTCGCTTTTAGAAAAGAGAAAAGTAGCCGGTGCATCAGTAATTTGAATGATGTAAAATAGATCAGATTTTCAATATCTTTTCTAGTTATTGAGATCTAAACGGGACAAAGAGTTGAAACGAAGAACTCATAGGGCTGTTTCCCTTTTGGGGGGAATCAAAAAGGAAAAAAACAATTATTTTTAGGGGAAAGTTTAAGGGGGTATATTGATTATAGGAAGTTATTAAATCATAGCAACGCATCTGTCCTTCATCTTTTCCTAACAAATCATTTATCCAAGTTCGGTTCGGTTATCAAGTAGTAGTAATAACTAAATACACAAAATTCATTAGTCTTTATTGCTTTCATATTAACGGCTATTACCGCAGCCACGGGGAATACTGCATTCCTCACTAATCTTCGGACTTAAGACAAGCCTTATTATAAACAACAAGAAAATACATAATTTTTACCTGTGATATTGGAAGATTTCCGTGACGTCTTATTTATCAGCCTGTATAATTGGATCAAATGATTGATATTAGAGATCAGCATTTCTTATTTAGCAGTAGTGCCCAAACTTTTGTTTTCTTAGGCTCAGACCAAAGTCGGACACAAGGACCGCAACCCACGCCAAAAATCATTGAGTTCAATGGAACTAGTATCCATAATGCTGTATAGCACCAACTCACTGGCAAGAAATGGAAATGCTTGGGCATTACTGCGCTATAAGAATAGACTTAGCGTACTTTTATTACAAAAGCATAATAAGATTAACATAGAGTTGAAGGCCATATGTGATACATACATATATTAAACATAAATAATTAGCAGCACAAGTACCAAGTAATAGGAATGAAATTCTATGAAAATAAGGGATTGCGCCGAACGAGGCTCGAACCAGTGACTGTGGAAACGACACCACCGCCTAGTGATAACGCACTAAAGGAACTTAACCTCTAGACCATAGGAATGTCCAAAAAACTTACTTCTGGTCCAGAGTCATTTCGCCCGTATGCAAATTACCACCCCAGTGGTCAAAGGTCACATGCCCTAGATACCCCCTCCCCCATTGGTCCACAACTGAGATTGGACCAAAGCGCTCTGAGCATGATATAAGCATGAAAGTAATGAGTAATATATCAATATAAATAGTAAATTAAATTTTTTTTTTTTAAATTTTACTTTTGACAGTTCTTATGCAAATATAAATTAAATTAATGAGAGATGGGAATGGCATTTCTATGGATTTCGTTTATTTTAATGTATATAAATAGGCCTACATTTATAAGTTAACAAATATTTTATACTTATATTTATTATATTAAAAAATTACCCAGACCTAGTAAAAATACCTAACATGAACTATACTAAACGAACAGCAACTTCAAAACAGAAGCATCTACTTAGAGTGAGCTTGATGCAAAGGGTGATCAAGAATAAATTATATCTACCTTAACAGATTGTTTGAAAAGGGATAAAAAAAAAATTTAATCTGTTTATAAAGAGTCAAAAAAATATGTCCTAAGCAACACGGGTAAATTGCGAGCGTTTGAGGTGTAAAATCCTTATTTGTCTTCACCATTTTATTCCGTCTGCATTACAGGATGCGTGAGAACATGCGCAAAGAAACTGTTTTCTATACGGCTTTGTAAAAAAAACTCGAAGTCACTGTTCCTTTATACTTCCATGTCTAGACCTCCAGACCAAATTTCATCATCATCTTTCCTTTGTGTTCCTCATGGAAAAATACGCCACTCGCCACGGTCTATTGCTAGTTTTTAATGGCTTCTCAGCTCATTCTGTCCTCTAGGCTTCATCTAGTACAATGCGTCGCCACGTTCTTTTAATCTTCCTAAACGTCTTGTGTCCTTGGGGTTCCACTCTAAGGTCTGTCTAGCTCTGTTGTTGGTATCTTTTCTAAAAGTGTTATCAATCCATCTCCACTTTCTCTCTAAGATCAGCACTCTATATTTTTCTGTCCACTCATCTACC
This sequence comes from Biomphalaria pfeifferi, assembly GCA_030265305.1. Lineage (NCBI taxonomy): Eukaryota > Metazoa > Mollusca > Gastropoda > Planorbidae > Biomphalaria > Biomphalaria pfeifferi. The sequence goes on from JASAOG010000118.1 coordinate 787,711, forward strand.
GCAGTTTGGTGTTTTCTATTTTGTCGTACCAGTGTATTTTTAAGATATTTCTCACCTTGCCTCATAGTGGCACCCGGGTGGAAACGATCGTAAGAGGAAACGATTAGGCTAAAGGGTAGCAAAACAAGACTCCCGTTGGGGTGCCTAAGGGAGGGTGCGAGAGCATCCTTGATGCCCTGTGCGGAGTTGTAAAAAAGCTCCCACAACCTTGTCACAATCCAGGCGTTGTTCGTCAAGGGGCCGTTACATAAATGGCGTGTCCCGCACAGTTAGCCTGGTTTAGGAAAGGAAAATGGCGGGGGTCTTAGTGTAAGCGGTCACCCGTCAGACAGACCATTTTACATTGTTCTCATTCAGGCCGGTGAGAGGGAGCTCTTGTTCATTTTGCTGGCCTAGAGTTCCAAGAGCCGAAGGCTCAAATCTTCCTGACAGTTTAAGAAGAAGATATTTCTCAAATATCTGTTGATGAACTGCTGTACTTTTTTGTAGTTGCTTCAGTTGTTCTCCATGTTTAAGAAACATACAGTAAGACCACCTTGACATTAGAGTTAAAGATTCTTATTTTAGTCTTGTTAGAGATGCGGGGAGATTGGTTGGTTTTAGGTGTGTAAATGTCTGACGCGCTAGATTTATACGACGTTTAATGTCTTTATCTGTTTCGCCTTTATCTAGGCCTACTTGGTCTATGGTATGAGAATCCAGTTTTATGCCTCCATTTTGTTTGTTGTTTACTTTAACTTACTTTAAGTACTTTTGTTTTTGGTGGTTTATTTTGAGGCCTACTCTTTTTCCTACTTCCCTTATAGCTATGACCTTTTCTTGCATATCCTGTAGTCTGTGTGTTATTAGGCTATATCATTAGCGAATTCCAGATCTTCCAGTTTTTGTATGAAAATCCATTGGATTCCTTTCCCTGGATAAGGGTACGCTTCATTTGTGACCCAATCCAATACTAGAAGGAACAGGTGTGGTGAAGGAAGACATCCTTGTTTGACGTCTTTTGTGACTGGAAATTCCTCTGACAGTTTCCCACTGTGGGCTACTTGGCAGGTGAAACCATCATAAAGTTTTTTTTATTATTGTTATTACTAAATCCCGTAATGTCTCATTACTGTCCAGATAGATTCTCTGTCAATACTATCAGAGGCTTTTTCAAAGTCGACAAATGTTGCATAAAGAGGAGATTGCCATGCGACACATTGTTCTTGGTTAGCACAATCTCTCCCCTTTCTGAATCCGTCCTGTTCTTCCCTTAGTTGTTTCCTTTGTTCTGTAAAGCAAAATTCTTCTAAAAATCTTGCTTGGTACCGACAACAAAGTGATGCCACGCCATTTTATACATTGTGATAGATCTCCACTCTTTGGTAGTTTCATTAGCAAGCCCTTTTTTCCACTCACCGGGAGATGTTTCTGTTGAATAGTTTGTGCAGTTGGTCAACTATTTCACTCCTTCCTTCTTTTATGACTTTGGGCGGTATGTTTTCAATAACAGCTGCTTTACCTATCTTCATTAGTCTCTGTACATTCCGTACTTCTTCCTTTATTTCTAAAACTTTTAGCGGCCCCTGAATAGAAAAGACGCTATTAGCTTTGTGTGGCCTGTCTGTCCGTCCATCCGTCTCGTTTAGATCTCAGAAACTAGAAGAGAAAATGAAAATCGGACATCATAAGTGAACCATCTAATTTCTAAAAATGATCTATGCAAACTAATTTTAAAGAAAAGTCACAGACGTATTCATTAATAAATCACTTCATTAATAGATTCGCGCATTGGTACAAAAAAAATTGCATCTAAGCTCACAATGGAAAAATAGAGGCCAGATGTAGATCTAGATTTAGATTTAAACGTATTAAACCATTTGAACAAAATATACATCTATAAATTAATAAGGAAATAGTTTATCCTCTTACATTTTAGGGGTGCAGATTTATGTATTATGTAAACAGTAGTATCACATTAAGAAGTGAATGTGATGCGAACAGCATAGCACATTATTATCCAGTAGTAGGCCTACTAGATCTAATCCTGATCATAATAGTTGCATAACTCTAGTAATTTTAAGATGAAACATGTAAAGTCATACGAATTCTATTCTAGATCTAGATTATATATCTAGGTCTAGTCTAGATTCTAGATTTAGTTCTAGATCTTGATCTAATAGACCTAGCCTAGATCGACCTAGTCTAGATTCTAGATCTATACCTAGATACCGTTTGATGTCTAAGAGCTGAGCCGAAGGAAACATATTCTAGATCTAGTCTAGACCTATAAAGTAGCTAGAGCGATTATGATCAGGATTAGTAGGCCTACTAGTGGGAAATATTTCAATAAATTGTTTGCATGGGAAACAGTTTGTTGTGCGGGCTAATCCTAGCCCGTCTACTCCAATATATATTAATCGAAATTGTTGGGGAGGGGTACGTAACTGGAAGCAGTAGCGTCACTAGCGGGAGTGAGAGGTGAAACCGTTTTGGGGATGACAACCAAGTTGAAAAAATTATATCTTGGCAAAAGCAGACACATCGGAAAAGATAATTATATAAAAATCTCTAGATATATGCCTAAATATGCCTAGACACGTTTAGATGGTAGTTTAAGTTTAAATAACAAAGCACAACGTTATACCATTTCTGTCTTAAAGTATAAAAAAGGAAACCTGTTCAGGCATTGTTAAGTCTGTTAATAATTTTAATCAAATATCATTGTATAATTTGCAATAACATTTGAATAAATGTCATAAACAGTGGGATTTTGTAATAATAATAATCTTTATTATCCGTAAGCAAATTTGTCTTACAATTAGTGCATTACACCAGACAAAATATTTTAACTATAAAAAAACAAAATGTACATTCACACCAGAATCACTCAGTAAAGACGAAGTGTTGTCCTGTTTGCTTTTATGTGAAAAAAAAATCAAAATGATTTTATTAATTTAAACTATCAAAACAAGACTATGGCTTAATATTCCTGGTCCATTTTGGTGACTTCGATGGGGGCCGCCTCTGAGTTTGTGTTTTCCATATTGAATAACACCCCAAAATGACAATTTGTGTCTATATATTTCAAGAGATTTGTATGAGTTTTCAAAAGATTTTAATAATTTCCGGATATTTCCAGGACTTTTTCGTATATTTTGCAATTTCAGGAGATTTCCATGACCTCCTGTTAAATCGACAGGAGGCCGCGGGAAATCTGTTATAAGTTATTAAATGGTTTAATTTAATAATTTATACACTTAAAATTAGAGCTAGTCCTATAAAAGTGCGGGGGCGACTGCGGTTGCATAGGTTGCAGTGGCCTAAGGACGGCCCTGCAAAATAGCGGCGTATGCTACGCCGCCGGTCGACTAGTATATTTTATTTCAAAAACGGCTTTAAAAGATTTTCTTTAAAATTTCAAGGTATATGTGTATAAATGAGAAAAAATTCTCAGCTCATAGGCCACATCGCGAAAACACGTTGTCGACCGCTATATTGGTTTAGATATATTTAATTATCGTAAAATTAATTTTAGCTCCATATATTTTATGAATGAAAGTGTTTCGAATGACTTCACATGAAAAAACTTAACACCGCCTACTTCACGAGGCTTACAAGAAGAAAGGGGGACAAAAAAACTTACCACTTACGTCACTGGTTTACAGCAGTACACTTAACATTTCTTTTAATGTCATATTTATTTTAAAGAGCGAAAATAAAATAAAGTTAGAGAACAATGTGAGAGTTGGAAGAGCAATGGAATTCTTTCTTTCTTTTATTTTTCAGCCATTGTTAAAACACTAATTCTTCTTCTTCTTCATCGTTCTCATTGTTAGGTTGGAGTGTTCATATGACTAGACCAATACATGAGATGAACTGCGCAGTGGTTTCCAAATCAGGGAGCTCTCTATATTGTTTTCTTTGAAAGCGACGAATATTTATGAACTGCATTATAATTTTTTAATTGTAAATACCCTTTTTCGTGGCTCCCTGAAAGGAGAAAAGCTGCTCATAGTTATTTGTGGTCAGTCTGTAACAGAAAGATGTTTGCACTCAATGATGGACTTAAGGTGGCAAGGCCGCACTATAAAACAGCGATGTTCTTGCGAATTCCGATAAGGATAGTAAGTATAGAGGGAGTGCTTATAGTTCAACAGTTATGCTTGACAGCACACATATTTGGTGTGCCGGACAAACGTATGCAGTATAGAGGCAGTTTTATTTAATTTATTTTTTTTAGCTGAAAAGTGCCAAGAAACACTTTAAAGTCCAGCTTCTAAGACCATGATTCTATCTCGAGGAGAAAGGGGGAAGGGGCGGGGGTAGAAAAACGTTCCATTGTTTTTTAATGTATCATTCATTAATTTTTAAGAGAAAAACAATAATACGTAAAAGTATTTTGAATGTTTTTCTAGTTTAAATTTATTTAGCATTTGTTAAAAGTTTCATTAGTATTCACATTTTATATTTGCGTTTCCATGCAAAGTTTATACTACATCGTAATATCTTTAACTTATTAAACAAGAAACATACAAAGGTTGTCTTGTTTTTTTAAACCAATGGTCCATTATTATAAACCAGTGACCTTTTGTAAGAACTCTTTATAACTAACAAGACATATGCTACCCGCGACCCGCGGGTCTTTATTTGCGCATTACTGTCGATATAGTCACAATTAAACGAAATAATAATGTAATAAGTAAAGCGAATGTGTCAATGTAAAAAATAGTGTGAATGAAGCTATCAAATAAAAATAGCTAATAGGCTTAAATCCATTTTTTCAAATTAAAATATTTGCTTGTAGGCCTACATATATTTGATTAAAATTTGAGATGAATAGACTTAATTTTGTATGTTCATGTGTTAAAGTATAAAGTAGATCTTGAGGTAGACATAGATCTAAATCTACACTAATCTAGAGTTAAAAATTGGCTTTTATAGAGTTCATTCTGTGTTGCGCATGCGTGACCTTTTTTTAATGAATGAATATAGGCCTATCTCAACACGACTACGCAACTTTAGCGAACAGCGAACGAATGTATTAAAAATGCTTTAGAAAACAAATTTGAATGTTAAATTGATTAAAATATCAAATGAATGGACAATAATTAGTATGTTTATGTGTTAAAGCACAAAACGCAAATGTGCGCAAAGTGTATTTCTTAAAATTAGATCTAGGTCTAAATCCTTTCGATCTTTTCTCATGTCAACATTGTTAACCACGGTGTAGATCCATAAAATACTATAGCTGTAATAGAGTTGGACAACTTTATTTTTTTAAAGGGTCTTAAGTTTGTTTTAGGGCTACAATACATAAACTACGGTCTAAGTTAGTACCCAAGGAACATTCCTGCCTAGTTTTATCAAGATTGGTCAAGCGGTTTTGATGTCTATAAGTAACATACATACACTTCACATTCTACTTTATAATATAGATAAATGACAGATTATAAAATATGTTTTACCCCAGCCCAATCTCCGCCCACCCGAAAAATATCTTGTTACGCACATATATAAATAAGTATCATATACAAATGTTTATTGTTTCAAATTAACTCTAGTAGTCCAGCTAATCAATTTTACAGTGCGCTAGATTTTCCTGAAAGTCTATTTATTTATTCAATTCTCAACTGAATACATGCGAGAATTCTCAATGACGTGTTAAAAATGAATAATAATAATAAACAATAAATAATAACAATAAACTGTCAAATTTATAGGAAAATCATTTTCAAGATTCGTGTCCACCAATGAGAGAAATGCCAATAAGAGGAATCTTAATAACTTACTTTGGTGTTCCAATGGTGTTGTTTTCAGCAAATAAGGCTGTTTGATTTTGATATGGTTCAACAGATACTAATGCAGGCCCTGTAGAAATGTTATAATGAAGCTCATATTAGGTTATATTAAACATTATAGAGTCCACATCACGGCACAATATTTAAATGTCCCGTATATAGGCCTTACATCAACATCAATTAGACACAGCCGAAATAAATACCTATAACTCTTAATATTAATAACAGATGTAGAATCAAATCCAGGGCCTAGATCTAAAGCTAGATACAACATCTGCAAATAAGTATGCACCATATAACAGAATGCCATTCAATGTGACACCTGTGATGAATGGTACCACGCATCATGTCTCCATATGAATACACCAGAGTATTATGCCTTAGGCAACAAAGACGCATCGTGGCACTGTGTACCGTGTGGGACTGTTTGATTCCTTTGATGCAGACACTTCTAACCCATACAACATCCTAAACACCATCCCAAACCAAACTCACCAACCACTAGCCAGATCCACTCCAGCTTAATCTGCTAAAACTAATACAACACCCTCATTAAATAAACGTACTAAAGAAGTAATACCAAAATACCTTAAAACCTTAGTAATAAATTTTCAAAGCATTAGGAACAAAACAGCAGACTTAGAAATTTTATTAGAATGTGAGAAGCCAGACATAATTGCAGGAACAGAAATTCGGCTACATCCTGATATTTATAATGCAGAAATTTTCAATAATAATTATGAAATTTTTACAAAAAATAGGGGCTGATAATCATGGAGGAGTTCTTTTAGCAATAAAAAACAGTAAGAACTATGTCATCAATTTACTACACTTAAAGAGACAAATAAAAATGCAGTTTTTTGGATTATGGGTGATTCGAGAGACAAAGTGCGCTTGAATTTGGCTTGGCTTGGCTACGTAGAAGGGGGCTCGAGGTTCGACACCCGACTCGGGCAGAGTTGTGTTTACTGAGCGCCTTAAGGCAGCACGGAAAACTAACTCCTAGAGAACCCCCCCCCCCCCCCCCCGCCACTGGTCCACAAATGAGATTGGACCAATAAGCGCTCTGAGCATGCTATAAGCAAGAAAGTAGCGCTATGTAAAGCTATAATAATAATAATATTAATACCTGATATAAATTGGAAAACACCAGCATAGATAAACACCAAAACCTTAAGGACATAAATGAGCTTTTCGTAGAAACTTTACACAACGTAAGTTTAAATCAAATCATTAAAAAGCCAACTAGATTAAACAACACATTAGATCTCTTCTTAACCAACTGACCTGGATTAGTAGTAGATTATGACATCATCCCTGGTCTATCAGACCATGATATCATTAAAATACAGTAAGATAAAAGCAGTAGCCAATATAAAACCCAAAAGAAAAATCTTACTCTGGAACAAATGCAACCTAACACAACTACATCATGCTGCATTGAACTTTCAACAAGCATTCTTATCAGAAAGAGGCATTAACCAACCAGTCGATAACCTCTGGAATTTCATAAAACTATCTTAGAAACATTATAGAAAACCATATACCAACTAAATACACATCAAACAAAATTAATAAATGCTTTAATAATAGATTAAAGAAGCTTTGTAAACTTATATAGAAAATTTAAAGAAACTAAGGCAGAAATAGTTTATAAAAAGTACATAAAAATTAAACACCTAACCCAAAAAGTAAGCAGACAGCTGCAGAGTGAATACATAAACAATGTAATATCTAAAGATAACAACAAAAACCTATGGTTATACATTAAGTCTAAGAAAATGGAAACAACAGGCATAGCGCCGTTAAAAGGAGAAGACAACTTAACACAATAATAATGAAACTAAAGCTAACATCCTAAACAAACTCTTTGCATCAACATTCTCAGCCCCAGGAGACAAAGACATTACTTAATTTGAACGAAGTAGACAACATAAGAGATATAGAAGTACAAGAAAAGGGAATCCAAAACTATTAGCCAACATCAAACCGAATAAAGCATCTGGACCTGATGGTATTCCAGCTAGATTACTCAAAGAACTAAGCAATGAGCTAGTCCCAGTGTTCAAAATACTTTTTCAGGCATCTCTTAACAACGGCAGAGTACCAAGGGACTGGAAAGAAGCTAATGTCACCCCTCTATTTAAAAAAGGAGAAAAATTAGACTCAGGAAATTACAGAACAGTATCACTTACCAGCATCACATGTATTATCATAGAACACATAATATGTAGCAACATTATAAACCACTTAGACAAACATAATGTCCTTACTCCATACCAACATGGCTTTAGGAAATATAGATCATGTGATACACAACTAATAGGACTAATGGATGATTTTTTAAAAGGTTTAGATAACAGTAAGCAAATAGATGCTATCTTACTAGATTTTTCCAAAGCTTCACCACCATAGTTTGCTTAAAAAATTAAAATATTTGGCATTGATGGTCTATTGCATCAAGGGATTAAAGATTTTCTGATAGGGAGAGAACAAACTGTAATAATAAATGGCTCTAAATCAACACCAATAACAGTAAACTCAGGTTTACCTCAAGGAACAGTCTTAGGTCCAGTACTATTTTTAATTTACATAAATGATTTACCAAATTGCATTAGTTCAGGAACAAAAGTCAGATTATTTGCAGACGATTGCATAATATATAGAACAATAAAAACAACACAAGATACAGAAATTTTACAAAGAGAACTAGATGAATTACAGAAATGGGAATCAAATTGGAGCATGTCTTTCCACTCAGAAAAATGTCAGTTATTAAGAGTAACAAAAAAGCTAAAACTAATTAATTCCACTTATCTTATTCAAGGTAAACCAGTAACACAGACTAAAAACGCAAAAATACCTAGGTGTGATAATAAATGAAAAACTGTCATGGAACCCCCATATTGATGAAACTATCAAAAAATCAAACAAAGCATTAGGGTTTATTAGAAGAAACTTCTATAAATCAAATAAGAACATTAAACTAAAATGTTATTTAACCTTGGTTAGGCCAATAATAGAATATGCATCCCCCAAAAACACAAGAAAATGTTAAGAAACTGGAACAGAAACAAAATAGAGCAGTGAGATTCATAACAAACGAATTTTCACACTTGACTAGAGTAACACCTTTAGTTAAAACACTAAATTCAGAAAGCCTTCAGGATGGAAAACCTATCAGTAAAGTAGCAATTATACATAAAACACTGAACCATAATTTACAAATACAAAAACAAAATTTAATAAAATACTTAGAAAGACACACAAATAAAGGCACATTCCTCATCCCATACGCTCCTTCTTCCCTAGTGCTATTAAAGCATGGAATGGGTTGCCTGATTTGGCAGAATTTACGTCATTGGTTAATATGCATGACTGAATGCATGACGCGTAGGACGTATCATCTTTTTTTTTGAAGTAACGTCTATATCATATAAGATAAGATACATCAACTCTGTCTGTCTGGTTAAAAGTTTGTACTTTTTGTTTCTCCCACACCAATGCTCGAATCAAGTTGAGACTTTGCACAATTATTCATTGGCATAGATAAGAGACGAATCAATACAAAAATTATACCTTTAATCAATTAAATATTAGTAATCAATTAATCCTTCAGTATTCATAGATATGACTAAATATATAGGGCTTGTTTTCATTTGTAATTGTACACATGATTTATCTCATAACCATTTTCAGATCAAGTTGAAACTTTAAGCAATTATTTATTTTACCTAACAAAACATAATCAATAAAAAAAACTTAACCAATTAGTTAAGTAATTATGAGTGATTAATTTGTTTGATACCAACAATGGAAATCAATCCGTCGTATTTACATACATGGCTAAATACGTAGGGTTTCATCCCTTTTGTTAATTGTTCATGTTATTTCTCCAACACCTATTCTCGCATTCATCATCATCATCAAACTCCACTTGAGTTAGGGCTTGAGTGGTTCAAATCCTCTCTTGCAAAAGCCCTGGACAGAAACCCTGCTGTTTTGCGTAGTGCATACATGTCGCCATACAGGTCGAGAATATTTGGTTTCCCAGACCTGTCGAGACGGAGATCAGCAAGTCTGGAGCAGTCAAAAAGAATATGCGGCACGGTTTCCTCTTATTCACCGCAGCGTGAATCAAAACTTCTCCATTTCTGTTTTTGGAATTATAGCCAGAGCATGATGAAGACTCGCAGCCTGTTCGGTGGGGTTGTGTTTGCCCTCCCTGATGTATCAAGGAGTTTGCAATAGTGTTGCCAGTCACCACTATGTGACTCGGTACCCACTGCATTATTACAGGGGTGCTATAGCGTTGCTTTTTGTTGTGTGAGGCAATGATGATAGTGTCGATATTGGGAAGCCTTGGTCCAGGGCTTTGCAAAGCCTGTAGTACAGGTTTTGAGTCAGAGACCACAACAATCTGTGTAGCCTTTAATTGTTCCTCACCGAGTTGAGAAGAAATGACTTTTAAAGCTTCACAAACTGCCATGGCCTCCGCATCAAAGCTGCAAACACTACCACATGGTCCAAAGATTTTGACAGAGCTAAGAAACTCGATGTAGGCTCCATAGCCTTCTCTTCCAGAATCTATCAATGCCGACTCATCAGTATATATATGCAAAAATGGGCTTGAAGGCATTAAGGGTCTTCAGTTCTAGAATTTAAAGGTCGTTAGATGAATGACTTAGCTTAGTGGCATTAGGTTCGACTAGATTCAGGCGTATGGGTCGTTAGATGAACGACTTAGCTTAGTGGCATTAGGGTCGACTAGATTCAGGCGTATGTCTGGGGTAGTTAGATGAACGACTTAGCTTAGTGGCATTAGGGTCGACTAGATTCAGGTGTATGTCTGGAGTCGTTAGATGAACGACATAGCCTGGTGGCATTAGGGTCGACTAGATTCATGCGTATGTCTGGGGTAGTTGGAGACACCAAGGGTGAAGTTGATGAAACGTTGAATGTTTTGTCGGTTTGTGGAGAGGCCAGCTTTATCAGATATTCTAGTGGCATGATGGATAAAAATCTGACCCTTCTGCATCTCCAACTATCCACTAGTTTTCTAGCTGGGAGGTATTCATCCAGCCTTTTATACCTTTCAAAGCAAGTCAGTATTGAGCTTTCCCTCATAAGGTTTATTGGAACTAGATTAGCCATTATTTTAGCCGCATTTACTGGGCTTGTCCTAAAGGTTCCACAGACAAATCGTAGTGCATGGGACAGTATTTTATCAAATTGTTCAAGAGCTGTCCTAGAGTCATAGATTTGCACAGGTAGACTAGTCTATCAGCGATCGGACTGCTTCTAAATACAGTGATCGAAAATGTCTGCTCGGGCTCCCCACTTCGTGGATGCCATCTTCCGCACAATGCAAAGTTTCCCTGAGGTCTTTCTTGCAACTTCCTTGATGTGCTCACACATTTTTAGTTTGCAGTCTAAAGTTACACCAAGGTACTTGGCTAGTTTTTCTCCGTTAAGGGAGAGCTGGAAAGGTTGCCTGAGAATGCCAGTACCGAGCGTGAACAGAGAATAGACCATCTGGAGGTGTTTATTTCTAGCCTCTTTGTGTGTATGAGCAGAGCGTATGGAGATCTTCTTGCAACACTTTTTGTTTAGTGGTTGCGCTCATTCCGGATTTGCAAAGGACAATATCATCAGAATATAGCAGCTTTTGGCATTTTCGCATTAAGTTGAAAATGTAAACAATTATTTATGTACCTAACAAAACATGAATAAATTTTTAAAAATTAACCAATTATTCAATTAATTATTGGTAATTAATTACTTTGTTTGATATCGAATAAGGGAAATAATTTCTACATAAATGAGAGATGTAGTGGTAAGTGCGAAGTTCTACACCATAGATAAGCTTTGTTTTTTAAAAAAGAGCTTTAATATATAGGTTGTACATCATGTATTTAAGAAATAATTCTTTAGCTTACTATGAACAACGGATCTCTTTATGTTTTGGATCTCTTTAGAGATTAAGACATCTATTTCATAATTACGAATTATATATCCGTCAATAGTGACAAGTCTCAAAGACTACTTAGAGCTACCTATTTTAAATAGATTAGTCTTTTTTGTACTCATTATTAACTATATACTTCATCGAAACACCCGGTCGACATATTTAACAAATTGTCACGCTCTCAAATTCTCTACAAGCATTATTCTACTTTTCGTTGCTAGAAATGAAGTATGATTACATACAAGCAACAACAACAAATATTTTTTGTTCATAAATTCCTCCTTCATGAAGCTGATGAAGGTGGCCTATAATTTATAAATATCAGGTGACCGAGCCTCGCTCGGATGAATATAATTAGATAAGGAAGGATATATACCCGAAGTCATTTTGGGAATATTGTTGTAATTACGAAAATTAACGATCGACTATCAATCCGAAGAGTTGCTTTTTCGTTCTGTCAGTTCTCAATGTAATTGTACATGGCGATTAGAATAGAAAGTCCCCCCAACAGTAGGCCTATAGAAAACCACAGCTCACGTCTTAACGTTTTACATTGCTTCTTTCGTGTGAAACTATTGGGCTATTATAGGCTTGGAAGAAAGTCTTTGCAGTGTAACTTCTAAAATTGTTACTTTCTGACATTTAATATTGCAATTAATATATTCATTATGGCTCTGAGACATGGACACTTTACAGAAAACAACTAAGACTTCTTGAGTGCTTTCACCAAAGATGCTTGCGCTCAGGAAATACGGTGGCAGGACCACAATACAAACAGAAATGTCCTTGCCAACGCCGGTATGGACAGTATAGAGGGACTTCTTATAGTCCGACAGTCGCACTGGGTAGGGCACGTGTCCCGCATGGGAGATGAACGGTACGTGACGTTTTGGCGACGCCGTTTTGGCGACGGGACGTTTTGGCGCGAGCCGTTTTGGCGACGGGACGTTTTGGCGCGAGATATTATTTGACGATAATTTCATAAGCACGTAGCTTTTATAACAATGCTTATTTCACTGTACCATAATATGTATGTATAGTATGATTTCTTACACCGTTCAGCGAATTGTTTTTATTAGCAAGTGTTTGGTATGTATAGCTGGAGATACCATACAGTCATTAAATAAACCAATGTTAATGTCAACAAATAATTGCATCCAGTTTTAGTCTATCATCGTTTCATTTTTTTTGTTTTTAATTTTAAAGTAATATCTGAAAAAACTTTTTTGAAATAAAAGTGCGCCTCTTAATAAACACACATACACAAGCCACAAGCCAAAATGTTTATTAAAGAAAATGATGTGAAACACAAACACACATTTACATTTAGTACGTGAAAAATACAAACACTCATGCAAAACATAGATATGAATAATTCTTTTAAAAGAAATAATACAATATACGTACATAATGTACTTCTAGCCAAAACGTCCCGTCGCCAAAACGGCTCGCGCCAAAACGACCTTCGCAGCAAAACGGCGGCGCCAAAACGCCCTGCTTCGGGAGACGAATGTATGCCAAAGGCAGTATTTTTTTGATGAGCTAAAAGGTGGTCGACGTAACAGAGGCGCTCCACGGAAATTCGTTGACCGCGAGCTGGATATCATCAAGGCCAGCCTTAGGCCTATGCTGCTGCAGTGGACCCTGAAGGTTCAAAAGCCCCGCGATAATTCTAGGTGTAAATTATTAAATTAAATCATTATAATTTATATTAGGGTTCCCGTGGTCTCCTTGTTTTCAATTGCTCCTGGAAATCTCAGGAAACTCATAAAAATGTCCTTAAAAAGACAAAATTGTCACTTTGGGGTGTCAATCAGTCCTACGCGTGATATAAAAAAAAACAGCATCGTCAGATTTCCTTTAATAAAAATGTAAAGCAAATACGAATTTATTTTCTAATACAAAATCTTTCTTTTCACTTAATATCCTTATCCCTACCCTTACTGGTCCGCACGCAGTCCTCACATTTCACATAGGGCCCCACAAATGTTAGGGCCGGCCCTGGTTGTGCAAGTAAGGCATAGATAAGCTGTGTTATGACCATTTCCTATGTTTTGGTATGGGACAGTAGACTTCGAAGCTTAAACAAATTGCAATAATTCACCAGCCAAATAATAACAAAGTAAAAGCTACTTACGGGTGTACGCAATTCAAGTGTAAACAATTTATAAAGCCTTTAAAACACAATAACTAATCATACATAAAGATATTTAATTTCATTATTTTTCTTCCATAGTTTCATAATGGATCAATATACAATACGATGGTGCGCAAATGTTTAATTACGCCAAATGAATCATTAAAACTTTTTCTTGTTCGCGAAGAAAAGTCTTAGTGTACTGCTGTGAGCATAGTGACGTAAGCGGTGTCAATTTTTTTTCCCATCGACGTCATATAGAAAATTTCATTCATAAAACATTCTAGCCAAAATAAATTTTTCGATAATGAGCCATTTTGAAACCGATATAACGGTCAACTTCGAGTTTTCCCGATGTGGCCAATGAGTTGATAATTTTTTTTCTCACTATTATGCACATACAAAAATTTTAAAGAAAATCGTTTGGAGCCGTTTTCGAAATAAAATTTATATATATATATATATATATATATACATACATACATACATACATACAAGAATTGCTCGCTTAAGATTATAGAATATATTTACAAGAAATGCTCCCTTAAGAGTATAGGATTTCCTTTTCTTGTAATGTTTCAATATTTCAAAAAGTCTTTCAAATATAAGAACCAAATTCAGTACCCGGTAGCATATATTATTCTCAATTTTTAAAATGTGTAATTTCTTTTGAAAAAATCGCCAACCATTTGAAAGGAATCATCCTCTCTTACCGTTGTGATCTGTATTCTGTATACTATTTCGAATTTCTATAATTACTCAAAGAAAAAGAATTTGATGATGATGATGATACTTTATAAAAAAAATAGTAATTATGTTTTAGAAGTAATGCTTTTTTTAAAGCCTAGTAAAAAAAATATGGGTAGCCAACAGTCTATGCCATTACTGATTTTGTGTTCCTCCATTTTCGTTTGCACAGGTTGCCTCAAATGCCACGTGCAATTCTAGTGCTCCGCCTCTGCAGCTTTCAAGTATCACCTCTTTCACAGTCAAAAACGCCGTCACTATTACGCTTTACGGGAAATAGTGCTACCACTGCCACAAAACAATTCTCAGTAATGTCTTTCAATACCTTAGGAACATCTTCAAATGTTTATTTTACTCCGTCCATCATGCCCCCGTTATTTGTAAAATGAATGACTTACCAGAAATAAATGCAATTGATGCTCCAAGGCTACAAAGGTTGACTCCTATAGCAGTTGCTGTAAATCGTTCCTTTGGAGGAAACCAAATTGCTGACAAGGTTGCTATACCACCCATCGCCATGGGACCTGCCAGTCCATTCAGAAATTGGCCAATGTGAATTAAGCTGCATTAAAAACAAAAATATATAGATAAGTGTGGATGACTTGAAAGTTGTCAAACACTAAGGAGAAAGATTACGTTGTGTTCCTTAAAAACATTTTTTCTAACTTAAGTCGATTGATTGAGTCCATTTAGAGTGCAAGATTATTGGATTACAGTATAATTTAATTTAGGACAAAAACTTGAGAACGATTTTCTTTAAAATTTCACGGTATGTGCATAATAGTGAAAAAAAAATCTCAACTCATTGGCCACATCAGGAAAACTCGAGATCGACCGTTATATGGTTTGAAAATGGCTCATTATCGAAAAATTTATTTTGGCTAGAATGTTTTATGAATGAAATTTTCTATATGACGTCAATGGGAAAAAAACTTGACACCGCTTACGTCACTAGGCTCACGGCCTCTTCGCAAAGAAGAAAAAGTTTTAATGATTCAATTGGCGTAATTAAACATTTGCGAACCATCCTATTGTACATTAATCCATTATGAAACTATGGAAGAAAAATAATGAAATTAAATATCTGTGTGTAGTCGCTGAAAGAACTCGTTATGTTGTCTGTTGTATTTATGTGTATTTTTCTGTTGTGTTGTCTTTATATGGGAAAAGAGTCCATGTAATCACAACAAATTTCGTAAGGATCAATAAAGCAGTCTTAGTCAGTCTTTGTCTTAGTCTTAGTCTTTATGTATGATTAGTTATTGTGTTTTAAAGGCTTTATAAATTGTTTACACTTGAATTGCGTACACCCGTAGGTAGCTTTTACTTTGTTATTAGTTTGCTGGTGAATTATTGCTATGTGTTTAAGCTTCGAAGTCTACTGTCCCATACCAAAACATAGGAAATGGTCATAACATTTATCTATGCCTTACTTGCACAACCAGGGCCGGCCCTAACATTTGCGGGGCCCTATGTGAAATGGATTGCGCGGACCAGTAAGGGTAAAGATAAGGATAATAAGTGAAAATAAAGATTTTGAATTAGAAAATAAATTCGTATTTGCATTACATTTTTATTAAATGAAAGCTGACGATGCCGTTTTTTTAATGTCACGCGTAGGACTGGCGTTTACCACATATTGATTGACACCCCAAAATGAAAATTTTTTCTTTTTAAGAACATTTTTATGAGTTTCATGAGATTTCCAGGAGCTCCTTGAAAACAAGGAGACCACGGAAACCCTATTATAAATTAAAATGGTTTAATTTAATAATTTACACCTAGAATTATCGCGGGGCTTTTGAACCTTCGGGGTCCACTGCGGCAGCATATTCCTAAGGCTGGCCCTGGTGATATCCAGCTCGCGGTCAACGAATTTTCATCACGCTGCTGCTTTTTTTGGTTATCCTATAAACCTCGGTTAAACAGTAGTCATGTTCCAGAAGTCACCCTATAAAACCTACTCAGCCAAAGATCACCGCGCATAGACATCCCTTAAAGTGGTAGATAATTTCACATTATCTGGGAAGCATAGTATCAAATGACGCATTACTTTAAAGAGAGGTTTATATGTGATCAGGGATAGTCGTGCTTTTGAACGCCTCCAAGAGAGAGTGTGGTGAAATAGGGGGACGAACATATTTTTGGCAATCTTTTTTTTTAGTAAGCTGAAAGGTTGTCGGAGTAACAGAGATGCCTCACAATAACGCTTCCTTAGAATACTTTAGAATACTAACGCGATGTTTTTAAGACTCTTAGAAAAAAATGCGCGATTTTACTTTGTTACTAGGTGCACGTTTTACACTATAACGTAGAGATTTTGCATCACTTGATGATTCTTACTAAAGCCATAATAATAAGGCTTGTCTTCGAGTCCGAAGATTAGTGAGGAGTGCAGTATTTCCCATGGCTGCGCAGCCCCATCTATGACCTACATATTTTGCCACATCCAGGGCAAGCATAACCATTGTCCGCAGGTGGTCGAGTTAGATTTTCTTTTCGTCGTCTGCGTTTGTCCTCGGCAGCAGATTTTCTTTTGGTCTCAAATGTGTATCCCGCGGCCCTTCGTGTGTGACCTTCAACTGTCTCGTTCGGAGGCCGCATACAACCAGGTGCTCTCTTCTATGTCAGCCAAGGAAAGTTGACGCCTAAGCTGGTCTTTGAAGCGTTTCCGTGGGGCGCCTCTGTTACGTCGAACACCTTTTAACTCACCATAAGAAAAGACTGCCTTTGGCATACCATCGTCTCACATACGGGATACGTGCACTACACAGTGCAACTGTCGGGCCATAAGAAGTCCCTCTATACTGTCCATACCGGCGTTGGCAAGGACATCGCTGTTTGTATTGTGGTCCTGCCACCGTATTTCCGGAGCGCAAGCATCTTTGGTGAAAGCACTCAAGAAGTCTTAGTTGTTTTCTGTAAAGTGTCCATATTGTTATAACTCTGCCATGCGCACAGCCATACAGGCTAATACAGAAGGTGTGCACTTCTAGAAACCAAAATAGGAAGGATGTTTACATTACAAGAAGAACTATTTCCGCTCAAGTCGAGAGCCGAAGTGAAAAGACTGTGCTAAAGATAGATGTTGTTATAATGTATTTGTGATGTACTGTGAATAAACATCGTTGCCTCGTTGAGTTATCTCCCTTAAGTTATAATATATATATATACATATATATATATATGTATATATATATATATATATATTTATTTATTTATTTATTTATTTATAGTTCGTCCATCGTGGTTCGATGATGACCACTTTGTCATTCAGGGGGCTGAGGGCTTTGCACTGGGGTTTTATGCCTATTCATGTGGCTGGTGAGACCTATGTGAGCATTGAATGTTCGGCTGCATACTGGGCAGGTTATTCCAGCTGGAGCTAGTGTCATTGGCCTTGCTTTTCTTATCTGGTGTTTTTCTTCTGCTAGCGTTGTTCTCTTTTCCTCAACTCTAGATTAGTCTAGATCTAGATCTATGTCTAACTCAAGATCTACTTTATACTTTAACATATGAATATACAAAATTAAGTCTATTTATTACATATTTTAATCATATACATGTAGGCATACAAGCAATTTTTTTATTTGAAAAAATGGAGTTAGGTCGATTAGCTATTTTCATAGCTTCTTTCATGTCACAGCCTGGTTATCGTTACAGGTCTGGACGGTCTTGAGCTGGTCTGCCTTTGTGTGTCGTAGCTACCTCTTCTGGTACCACTATAAAGTTCTTTGCCTTACTAACTAAATACCTTCTCAAAACGCACTATATTTGCTGGTGCGCAAGAACACTATCATGCTGAACTCTACGACCACAACATTTAGAATCATAAATAGACGCAGGGTCAGCAGACATGGTTTTATTACATGTAAAATAATTCATAAAAGATGTTGGCAAATCCAGCCATCAAGAAATATACACAAAACATAGTACATTAGAATTCAATGGAATACTTTAGATATCACACATGCTCCTTGCTCCCAGGAGTCCAAAATCAACCTTTATATCTATATATTACTACACTGGACAAGATATCCATAATATTCCTCTCTCTGCGAGAGCCCAAGATCAACTGAGGTGTTCACCTCGTGGTCAGCATCCGACCAGGAAAAATCTCGTGCAAACTGCAAGGAATAGTTAAGTGAGTACTATTCACCAAATGTTGCAAGGGTTCTAAAACTGGTTTCATGACAACTCATACTAAGTTTACATTCACGCATTCGCTTTAATTATAACATTATTATTTCGTTTAATTGATAACAAAACATTATCAGTGACTGTCGTGAATTAGCTTATTTGATATTGCGACAGTGATACGCAAATTAAGACGGGTAGTATATGTCTAGTTTAATAATAAAAAAAATTATCTTTACAGTATTTTTTAATGTGTTCTAGTAATGTGTTATGTGAAATACTCAAAATGAATCAAAATGACGATGTCACATCCCCCTTGAGCGCCCCTGTGTTAACTATGCGTGCATTTGATATTACATTGTTTACCCTAACTCTCCGAGGTCTCTGGTTAAAAAATTCATTACCCCATAGTATTATATATGGACTAATCTTCCACGCTTTTTTTTTTCAATAAGTAAATGAAGTTGTATGTCTGTTGCAGTTTGCCAAGTTGCCCTTTTTTGGAAGCTTTACAATCACTTCTTTTTGTCAGTCATCAGGGACTTTAGAAGTTCGCGAACTTGGCAGACTGCAACAACTGGATGGGGATTACTCTCCTCTCTGTCCAGGGCAAAGTTTTCAGCACTGTTTTGTTAAGACGACTTCAACAGTCTGAAGATGAGAGGCTCCGAGAAGTTCGCCAACAGCGGTTTGCGAGATCAGTCATTCTGTTAACAATGCACTGCCCCCCATATTTTAGCATTTCTGCTGACACCATGTATAGTCCTGGTGCTTTGTTGTTCTTTAGCACTGTAACGGCCATTGTAACCTCCTCTGCAGTTATTGGGTCTGTCTTGACCTTGAGATCATTGTCCGGAGAGGAGCATTTAAATGTGTAAGTCAGGTCTGGAGACGATTGGTTAAGGGTCTCTTTAAAGTGCTCTACCCATCTTGCATCATAATCTTTTTTCGTTAGCAAAGTTTTGCCTTGCTTGTCTTTTATCGGTGCCCCATGTCCACTCTTTGCTTCAGTGAGATCTCGGACAATACGATGGAGAGTCTTTGTGTCATTTCTGCATGCAGCTGCTTGTGCCTCTTGACCCTTTTGTTCAATCCAGTCCCGTTTATCTCGCCAACAGCTTGTCTTTACTTTCCGATCTGCTTTTCTATAGGTTTCTTCCGCTAGGCTGCGATCCTGTGTTTCATTTTTCTGGTCTCGTCTACATTTGGCATCTTTCCTCTCATCGATCAATTTCCATGTTCTGTCTTGTATGAACCTCGCCTCCTTTCGATGACTATTTCCGCGCATTCAATAGTGGTATCTCTAAAGTTGACCCACTCTTCTTCAAGGGTCAGTATATTTGCAAGAGCCTCGAAGCGGTTCCCTAGTTTCAATTGGAACTGTGCTGCAATATTGCATCTTTGAGGTCGTGTACATTAAATTGGCTGGGTCGTGTGGCTCATTTTGGTCGGCGTTTCAGTCGAAGCTTAATTTGCCACTGACAAGGTAGTGGTCTGAGCTAATACCCGCTCCTCTGCGGGTCCGCACGTCTAATAGAGATGACCTCCATCGTTTGGAGTTGCAAATGTAATCTATCTCGTTGAAGGGTTCTCCATTCGGTGATCACCATGTTTTTTGTATTTGTGTGTACTTAAAATGTGTGTTTCCAATTGAAACGCTGTTGCAGATGTGCAGAGAGAAATCAAGCGCTCGACATTATCATCGATGTTTTCTGCATTACGTATTCAAAGCCAGTTCGGATGGAATTGATTTTGGCGTTAAAGTCTCCCATCAGTAGAATTAGGCCATGACTGTGTGGTGGACCATCAAGTGAGGTTTGAAGTTGATTATAGAAATTATCTTTGATAGTATCTTCTGCATCCTCTGTAGGGGCATATACTTGGATGGTAGTGATTTTGACTTGGTTTTCTTGGAGTCGAGCTGTAAAGATGCTATTTTAGACATGATGATGCCTACACCACCATCTTTTGTTAGGTCCATCGGCATAAACTAGAATATTAATTAACCTTAACCATCATCGTGACATTAAATGTACTTGTAACATGTATGCCAATTTACTTATTAAAATATAAGAGCATGTTGATTTACTAAATACTAAAGGTTCTTGCTTAATTTACATGAAAAAAAAGCTCCTTAAAGCTTAGTAATGTATTTTGATTTCGATTTTTTTGTGATATGTAAAAGATTTATCTAGATCTAGTATTCATCTCCTACTGCCATAAATCTTCCTTTCTTTTATAACTCTCTGCCTAATTGTATAACGCTGATTTGGATAAAAGTAAAATGCACACAAAATAATTGTAGAAATTATGTTAGATCATGGAACAATACTAAAGGAACGACGACTTCAAAACAGGTCTTTGTGCATCCTGTCTGCGCATCCTGCACTGTATTTTAAAAAAAGACAAAGAAGGATTTTAAGCCTGAAACGCGCGCGATTTACCGGTGTTGATTAGAAAATGTTTTTTTAGCTCTTTTTAAACAGAGTCTTAAAAACTTCATCCAATATCAGACTTGTTATGGTAGATATTTTTTTTTTGGGTAAGAGATCATCACAAAATTATTTTATTTTTGATCATCCTACTCAAAATTATATGTTTCAGGGATTCCAGATTTGTTGTTTTTTTTCTACTAGACTAGTATTACTTTAGATAACGGCATTTTATTTGCTTGTAAACTCTGTAGATCTGTTTCTTTAAGGAAAATGCCTAGATCTATTTTCTATTTTTAAATATACCCGATTAATAGTACTTTATTACATGGTTTTAAGTAGCATCATATATTAGATGTATTCTAGGCTCACAAATATCGTCTGCAAAAAAGCAAACTAGATCTGATAGGCTATCGGTACATTCATTAGGTAGATTTACACGTTGATTTCAATTGATTATTTTTAGCGGCCCCCGTAAGGGGAAAAAGCCGCTATTAGGTTTGTGCAAAATGTCCGTCTGTATGTCTGTCCGTCTGTCACACTCAGATCTCGAAAACTAGAAGAGATATGGAAAATATTATTTCATCATTAAATCCGGCTTGAAAAGTTTAGGTGCAACGGCTACTTTTGGTTTTCTAAAAGCAAACCGTTTAATTTATAAAATTAATTATGCAAGCGAGTTTTTCATAAAAATACACCAATTCTAAATCAATTACGTAAATGTAAGGGAGTCAATGTTACAATATGCTAACAAAGATAGAATACTTCCGTGTATATTCAGTATCCCTAAGTCAAATATATTTATAAGATGTACAGGAAATGTTTACAACAAATATAAATAATACTTAAAGATGTTTTATCTGGTTAACTAGCTGCTAAAATTAAAAGAAAACATTTCTGTTTGTTTATAAAGGCTAATAATGCACTTTGTATGTAAATATCATGCACATTTTTTAAAATGGACTTTTTAAGCAGCGACTTTCGTGCAGTAGCCTAACGTCGCAACATGCACAGGTGCTAAACGAATTCCTTAAACTTTTTTAAAAAATCAGATTTTATTTATTTTTTGTTTAGTGCCCCCATCCGAATAAAAGAAGCTTATTTTTGTGCGTTTTGTCTGTTGGTCGGTCTGTCCGTCACGATTAGATTAACAATAACACTAGAGGTTATTGTAAATCTGATTTAACCTTTAATTTTTCATTCAGAAATATTGACATAGTTTAAAGTATCTATAATAGATTGTTCCAAATGTTTTGTGAAAAACAAATCAATGCCAATGAATATTTGTTTGCTCTTCTAAGTTATAGTAGATTTCATTTCCATGCTTAAACGTTGCAAGAAACACATGATCTTTAATATATTGTTCCGGTTTTTTAATGTAAATAGCATATAAATGCTAAATAAAAATATCTATACTGATTTATATTTCATTAGCTATAAAGTTGTTCCGGATATTGTTTTATAAAAAACAAATTTATGTCAAATAATTATAATTTTTTCAAAAATATCGACAATAGGTTATTTAGGATTGTAAAATAAGAAAGTAATTTACTAGAAACGATTATTGAAAATAAATTTTTAGACTTATTTTACAGTTAATTTTCTTGCCGAAACATAATAAAAGTTGATTAATCGGTAAAGAATGTTCCGGATTTTGTTTCGAAAAAGAAATCGACCTACATTACCTTAATTTTCATACTAATCGTCGCCAAAAATTATCCGAATTTTATATGAAAAATTTAATAACGCTAATAAATGTTTGAAATCCCTCTTCTAATAAATAAAACAAATAATTTTCTCATTTACAAAATTGGTTGTTTTGGATTTTTTATGAAAAATATTTTAACTCTATTTATGTAAAATCGCACTTCTCTCTTACACTACATTTAACTTTCTGTCTAAAACGTTAAAAAATCTAATTATCGTTAATATTATGCTCTGATTTTTAAGGAAAACAACTTCCTAACACCAAAGTATGGTTTGATAAAATCTCATTAAGGGTATGGTACATCTAATTTTCATAACAGACCATCCCAGAAATTTAATTAACGGCATTTGATTGATCTGGAAATCTTATTTTTCTCTCACTATAAATATATAAACATCCGGAACAATCTATAATAGAAACTTAAAACTAATGCGATGTTTCGGAAGGGAAATTAATTTTAATCAGATTTTCAATAGCTTTTAGTTGTTGTTTTTTTCGCTATTAACATAACGGACAGACAAACAGACAGACAAAACAAAAAAAAGCGTCTTTAATCCTTTTATATATATATATATATATATATTAATATATATATTAAGTCTAACAAGCCCATCAAATGAAATGCTAAAAGAACAAACTCGGTGTACCAATGTCTATGATTCCTCGAGAAGCTGCTCGTATAGATGACATTTTTTAGTCTAACTAGGACGTGTGACGTAATGGAATTCTTTTCCTTTGACGTCATATGGAGTTAATTCCTTAAATGAAATGCTAAAAGATCTCACTCGGTGCACCAATGTCTATGAACTCTCAACAAGCTGCTCGTATGGATGATATGTTTTAGTCTAACTAGACCGTGTGACGTATTGGATTTTTTTCCTTTGACGTCATATGGAATAAATTCTTTAAATGCTAAAATAACTCGGTATAGTAATGTTTATTAAACCTCGTAATGTGACTCGCATTTTAAAAAGACATAATAGATTTAGATCAAATCTAGATTTTTTACACTAGATCTAGATTTTTCTTTACAATAGAGCTAGATTTTTTACACGAGATCTAGATTTTTTTTTCTTACACTAGAGCTAGATTTTTAAGACTAGATTTATATTTAAGTTCTAGTTAAAATCATTATAGAATCTAGATCTAGAATTTCTTGGTCTAGTTTAGAATGTTTTTAAAACTAGATTTAGATTTAAGTTCTAATTAAAATCATTATAGAATCTAGATCTAGAATTTCTTGGTCTAGTTTAGAATGCTTGTTGTTTTACATGTTTCGGATGTTCCTTCAGAGTTGTAGTCCAAACCTCCCGTAGGACGACGGGGGATGGGAGCGGGCAAAGTTTGAACCTGGGACCATCGATGAATCCAAACGACAGTCCAGCGCGCAGACCGCACTACAAGACAGCCATGATTTAGACTAGATCAAGATCTATAAATTTAATTTATAGGCTTAAAGTGTAGATTTTTTTTTCTAAAGTCTAGATTGTCAATATGTCAATATTGCAATGTTATAAAATACTAAAACTAAGCTACTATTTTAATATTTAGATTTTTCAATTAGTCTATTAATTGTGTTTTTTTAAAATATAAATCTTATCTAAATTACATCTACATTATCCCAAATATATATTTTAGATCTAGATCTAGTAGATAGAGATATTGAGAGTGCTAAATTAGTAGTTTTAATTAGGTAGATCTACATCCTCATTCTAGTTCCATTTAGGCCTAAATGAAAATGCTCAATACCAAAAGATTATCTAAAATCGCTCTTCTGACATATTGTACATATCTGGTAGTTGTCATTCCGTAATGTGTAGGTATATTATCAATAGTAGGCTATAAGTTTGAAAAACACTTTGTCATTAGATTAATAGCAATGCCTGGTCGTGCGGTTAGCGCGCAGAACTGATTATCTCTACGGTCTCGGTTTCATACCCTGCTCGATGCCATCCTCAGTCGACCAGCGAATATGCGGATCCGACAGTGATCCGTCTCCCACGGGGGCCGCCTTTGAGTTTGTGTGACAATACAAACTCTCTTTTTAATCTTGTTTAATTTAGTATAGAATTAAAATGTCCGTTTTTAATATCGTAAAGATATAGATAGTTGAGTTTGTTTTTTATAAACGTTACTAAAAATAAAATAGCATCTAAATATTCCGTCTGCGAATAAGTCTACTTTCAATAGACTTAATAGGCTTAAAATCTTTTTTCATAATCTAGATTTTTAAAAATCTCTTAATACTATATATAGATTTTAGATCTATAAAAAAATTAATTTAAAAAAAATGTTTCTTTTCTATCGATCGCACGTTTATTAACTTCGTTTACATTTATTTAGGCCTACATTTTGTATTAATTACTGTTGACTGTTCTTATGCAAATATGAATTAAACTAATGAGAGATAGGTATGGCATTCTCTATGGATTTCGAGTTTTTTTTTATGTATATAAGTAGGCCTACATTTATAAGTAGCGCATAAAAAATTAACCAGATCTAGTAGAAAATACTTAACATAAACCCTACAAAACGAACGGCAACTTCAAAACAGAAGCATCTACTTAGAGTGAAATTAACGCAGAATGTGGTCAAAGATAAAATCATTTGTGATAATCTCTTACATTAATAAATTATATCTACCAAAACAGCTTGTCTGAAAATGGATAAAGTTTTTATCGATCTGTTTACGAAAAGCTTAAAAACATTTTCTAATCAACACTGGTAAATTTCGCGCGTTCGAGGCGTAAAATCTTTATCCATCTCCTTCATTTTATTTTGTAAGCATTGCAGGATGAGCGAGAACACGCGCAATTGACCTGTTTTCTATATGGCTTTGTAAGAAAACGTCGAAGGCGTTGTTCCTTTAGTATAGTTCCAGGATTACATCTAGACATATTAACCAATTTTTTGCAGAAGAAAATCTGAGAAAAAATTTTGCTGTTTTCAGTCACTAATAATAAATATAAAAACTGCCCATTTGAATTTTAAGAGTAACATCCGTTTGTGATGATCTTTTAATGGTTTAGTTATACAACAGTATCGCATTTTAGTTCGTAATTCTTAATAAAAATGTTATTTAAAAAAACAATTGGTGGGGGGTCTTTGAAACCGTTGTTTAGGCAAACAATACACACCCAACCAACTTTAAAAATATATTTCAAATACTTCTAATTGGCTTATTTACATGAAATAGAGTTTAATTATAGATACACGATGAAAGTGTTAAATAATGTAAAGAACAAAAAAATCAATTTTTTAGTTAAATTTCAACATTCTTATGGTAAACATGTATCATCATGTAATTAATTTTTTTTACAAATGTATTGCTAAGTTAATACGTTCTACCATACTGATTACTATATTTGCAAAAAAAATAAATATTTTTTTTAATAAATATATTTAATATAAATATAAGTGGGACATAATTTTAAACAACAATTATTTAGTGGTTTTTCATATTATCAACTGTCGCGCTGCCACATTTACACAGAACACTAATCTAAGGATTTTTTTTCACGTAAATGTTTTTTTCCTTGAGGCTTCGAATAAGAGATTGACCCCTTTACAAAACAATTAGATCAATTAGATAATCATTAAATCTTATCAGTTATGCCAGGTTCACATCAAACGTTACCTTCACTTTCACCTATCCCTTGGTCTGCTGGACCGTTGGGTCAATCTTCTTTATCCATTCTTCTCTGTCATTTGCCTTTGAATGAAATTCCTTCTGAAAATATTGAAACCTGCCTTCTTACCTGCCTGGGTGGACCACTTCGGGGGCCGATTTTGAGTTTGTGTTTACTCACAAACTGTCTTTGTAATCTTGTTTTTTCTTTTTATGGGCCTAAAACCAACGGTATGAAGAAATGTATGCGGTGTCTAATGAAATATAAATAGATTAAATTGAAGCCGAAGAAAAGTCATAGATTGTACGAAGGACTTTTTGTTGTTGGCGGGGAGGGGGGGAGCCGATTAGTAAAAGTGATACTAGAATTCACGGAACAAAAATATGAGTGCGTGTATGTATCGGAGCGCATTTAGAATCGGGTCTTTCCAAATCAAGTCAAGAGTCAAAAGAGAAATTACGATGGGCATGTTAGAAAAAAAAAGGGGTTTTCTAGAGAGTGAAACAGAGAGAGAAGGAAAGTTAGAGCGGGCCGTGAAATTTCATTGTAACAATAATACTCTAATTCACAAGCTAAAAAATAAAAGCATGTTAGGTTGATCTTTAAAATGTGGCCCGTTTATTAAAATTGAAAAAAAAAATAAGGTGGTGTTCCTGTCATAATAAACACTATAAAGAATGTAAAAAATCACCTGACGAAGCAGGTGTGTGCTGCTAGTTGTATTACAATTATAGGTCTGTAAGTTTCTTTTTATAACATGCTTAAATCCGTCCCGGAACCCACTGTGTGAGCTTAAAGCGCTCCCCTGGATACCAGCTTATTAAAGGGCGGGGGGCGCTACTTTGTTTTTCGTTTTGGGGAGGGCGCCAATGGCAAAAGTTCGAAAAAAAATTAGGTAGGATAATTATTACTAATAATACCTAAACTACTATTATAGTTATATGCCATTCCTTCAAATAAAATGCTGAATTTTACAATCAACTTCTACTTACATTGTGGCTGCTGTTGTCTCAGAAGTAATGACTCTAAAACAAGAGCCGATAGCAACCAGCAACATACTTGGCACAGTCGCCCAACGTAATCCTGATTGGAGACAAATTTAAATTGTAGATCCCATTAAAAAATTTCATTCTGACATGCTTTATAAATGTTATCGTTACTGTTATCTATTCATTCGTACGTGCCCTGCCCAGCCTGACTGTCGGACTATAAGAAGTTCATACCGGCTTTTGCCATCCATCCATCCCAGTGTTGCTACAGCCCGTGGAAGGATATGGCCTGCTTTTACACATCCCTTCATTCAGATCTCTCCTTCCGTCTTTAAGCCCTAACC
This sequence comes from Biomphalaria pfeifferi, assembly GCA_030265305.1. Classification (NCBI taxonomy): domain Eukaryota; kingdom Metazoa; phylum Mollusca; class Gastropoda; family Planorbidae; genus Biomphalaria; species Biomphalaria pfeifferi. The sequence continues at coordinate 815,582 of JASAOG010000118.1, forward strand.
CCAAGCTTTTTACCGAGGTTTATAGTTAAATCAAAAGAGGCTGCAGCGTACGCAAACTCGTTGACCGCTAGCTAGAAATCATGTTCAGTGTGAGCAAGTAAGACTTAGAGAAGCTGTCCTCGGCAGCAAATTTTCTTTTGGTCTCAAATGTGTATTCGAGGCCTTTGTATAGAGGGGATTCTTTAAGTCCGACAGTTACGCTGGACAGAGCAGTATCCTATATGGGAGACGAATCTCAGACGAACGCATGCCAAAGGCAGTCTTTTTTGGTGAGCTAAAAAAAGTGGTCAACGTAACACCGAAACGTTTAAAAGACCAGCTTAGGCGCCAACTTGTCTTGGCTGACATAGAAGAGAGCACCTGGTTGCATGCGGCCTTAGAACGAGACAGCTGGAGGTCACCAGCAAAATAAACAACAAAGTAAAAGGTATCTACACCGCTCTACGCAAATAAAGTGTAAACAATTTATAAAGCACAAAAAAAAGTTAATTTCATTACTTCTCTTTCATAGTTCCATAATAAATCAATCTACAATAAGATGGCGCTCAAATGTTTAATTAGGTCTATTGCATAGACTTATATATACTACATCTAGACTGGACATGGAGACTTTTTTACACTACAAAAAATTTGAAAATTTTTTAGAAAGTTGGATCAAGGCGTTGTTTTGTAAAGTAGTTAAAAGAAGTAAAGGATTTTTTTTCAACCTTAATCTTCTTATCTTATATAATACAGACGTTACTTCAAAAAAGAAGATGATTACGTCCAACGCGTCATGCATTTAGTCATGCATATTAACCAATGACTTAAATTCTGCCAAGTCACTGGTTTTCCTGGCTAGCTCAAGCAACCCATTCCATGCTCTTATAGCACAAGGGAAGAAGGAGTATTTGTAAAAATTTGTCCTAACATATGGGACGAGGAATGTGCCTGTATCTTTGTGTCTTTCAGAGTATTTTATTAATTTTTATTTTTGTATTTAAAGATTATGGTTCAGTGTTTTATGTATAATTGCTACTTTACTTTTGAGTCTTCTGTCCTGAAGGCTTTCTAAATTTAGTGATTTTACTAAAGGTGTTACTCTAGTGTTACGTATCTAGGTAACAATGCCTAGATACTATTGTTTTTTTTTTTTTCTTGACCTGTGGGTTGTCTGCCCCTTTGTGTAATAAGTTTTTTTTTTATTTTATTCTTCGGGAGTCAAGCCACACAGACAGTGACCGGTCCTTGACCTATGTGTGTACCTCTGGTTGAAAGGAGGGTGGTTTTTTTTTCTTTTCTTCTGTCTCTTTGAAGAGCGTTCTAGATCTGGGTGTTGATGACTTTCTGTTCTAGAAATTACCAGATATCGACGCGCGGTAGATTATATAAAGACCGCTCGCGTAACGTTGACGGACAGACATACGGAGACAGCCGTGAGACAGAATAGCGGAGACATTGCGTGACCCGTGCGTGGTATACCAATTGATCGTGTAAGTTAAGATTTTTTTTTTTTTCAAGGCCTTGCTTGTATTTGTAATTATATTTTCAAACTCTTGTATTGTAATATTTTTACATACCATTTTTTTGTAAAAGGTTTTGGTCAACCCTTCCATTTTGTATTGAGTTATATTATGATTAAACATTAAGTTGATATTTTACCTTCCGATTTCTTGTGTCATTTTTTTTTTTTGTTATTCATTGTAAGTCTCTGATTAAATTCAGACTTAAGATAAGTGACACAACTACCTTTTTCTATTGTCACGTTCCCCTAGGCAAGCCATTTAAAAGTAGAATTCAATTTGTAATACGTGACAAAAGAAGTTTGAGGGCTTTCGTCCCGGATATTTTTCTGAACCTATTTTCGTCTTACTTGAGTAATTTTGTAAAGGCGAAGTTGACTTTAACAAAAAAAAATTTTTTTGTGTCAAAGAGTCGGAAGTAAAGTATCAATAGTATTGACCAAACTCTCTTAAGGTTTTTTTGTTGTACTGATTTTGTACTGTATATTTACATTGTATACATATTTTTTTGTTTGTAATAGTTGTTAGTTAGTCATGGATATTCAGGTTTTTCTTGCAAATCCCTCTGTGGAAGAGCTTGATGCTTGTACTAGGAAGGAACTGGTCCTTATTTCTAAACAGTTAGGGTTAAAAATAAAATCAAATGCCCTTAAACAAGAAATCAGAGATAACATTGTAATCCATTATGTAGACGAGGAAGTGTTTTCTGAAGACCTTTTAGAAACCCTTAGACCCGATGAGGGTAAATCAGATTTAGAACTTCAGATAAAATTAAAACAGATGGAAATAGAAGCCCAGAAAGAAATTAAACAAAAAGAATTAGAGCTTGCAGCGGCTAGAGAGCAGAAAGAAATTAAACAAAAAGAATTAGAGCTTGCAGCGGCTAGAGAGCAAGAAATTAAACAAAAAGAATTAGAGCTTGCAGCGGCTAGAGAGCAGAAAGAAATGGAAATGAAATTACAAATAGAGTTAAAAAAATTAGAGTTAGCTGCTAATGTAAGACCAGATTCTTCCCCTGCCAGTCATACTGCTGAAGCAACAAAATTTTTGAAAATAATTCCACGCTTTAATGAAGCCACAATTGACAATTATTTTCCACAATTTGAACTTGCTGTGAAAAATTTTAATGTACCTGAAACTTTGTGGCCCACTTTGCTGCAAACAGTTTTGACTGGTAGAGCTGCAGAGGTATTTTGTTCTTTGACCATTGAACAACAAAAAGATTATAATGTTGTTAAGGCCTTAATTCTTAAGGCATATGAACTTGTTCCGGAAGCTTACCGAAAGCAGTTCAGGGATTGTCGCAAATCGGATGGCCAAACCCATGTAGAATTCCTGCGGGAAAAGGAGCGACGCTTTGAGAAATGGCTCACTTCCAGGGAAATCGGCACCGACTTTGCAAAATTCAAGAACCTAATGCTGATGGAAGAGTTCAAGAGTTGTGTGCGGCTGGACGTCCGTACGCATATAGCTGATCGTGGCGAGGAAGATGTGCACAAGGCTGCAGTGTTGGCAGACGATTATATAATATCACATCAATTTGCCAAGTATACGACGGATGTCAAGCCAAAACAAGTCAAACAGCCTGAGTCCACTGCTAGCAACTCCATCAAGAACAGCAGTACAAATGACAGAAAACCTACTACAAGTAAAGCTACTTGTTCCTACTGCAAACGAGAAGGCCATAAAATTGACGATTGCTGGAAATTGAGGAAGAGAAACGAAAAAGCTCCTTCAAAAGTCAGCGCTTGCACAGTACAGTGGTCGTCGAGGTTTACTCCCTCATCATCAAGTCATATCAAGAATACCTCGACACCACCTGTTTCAAATGTATTGACTGTACAAGACTCTCCGAAAATGTCTCCACGATGTTCAAATGACTCAACAGTGAGTTCTTCAAATTCATCTTTACGATGTTCTAATGACTCAAACAAGAGTTTTTCAAATACATCAAGCCGATGTTCTAATGACTCAAACAAGAGTTTTTCAAATACATCAAGTCGATGTTCCAATGACTCAAACCAGAGTTCCCATAATACATCACCCCGATGTTCCAATGACTCTATCCAGAGTTCCCATAATACATCACCCCGATGTTCCAATGACTCTATCCAGAGTTCCCATAATACATCATCCCGATGTTTCAATGACTCTATCCAGAGTTCCCATAATACATCATCCCGATGTTCCCATGACTCTATCAAGAGTTCCCAGAAGACATCACCCCGATGTTCTAATGACTCCATCAAGAGTTCTCCAAATACATCCAAAAGATGTTCTACTGACTCAAGAAAGAGTTTCTCCACTGCGTCTCCTAGAGATGTCAATGACTCCAGCGAGAGTTCGACCCAAGTCCAGTCTGCATCAACTAAAATTGATGTTTTATTAGAGGATTTTAAGCCTTTCATTTCGGAAGGATTCGTATCACTACCCGGTGATTCTACAAGTCTACGACCTATCACCATTTTGAGAGACACAGGTGCCTCACAATCGCTACTTTTAGAGGGTATCTTGCCCTTGTCAAAATCATCATCGACTGGGAAGAGCTTCCTGTTACGAGGCGTAGAGCTTGGATGTATAGATGTGCCTCTACATCTAATCGACATAAAGTCAAATCTCATTACTGGACCGGTTGTTGTAGGTGTCCGACCAACATTACCATTGGAAGGCATCTCATTGCTGTTAGGCAATGACTTAGCAGGTGGAAAGGTGATAGCCGAACCCATCGTCACTCAAACACCCGACTTATCTGCCACACCCGAGGAAGACCTAGAGTTATATCCAGCGTGTGCAGTAACAAGGGCAATGAGGTTGAAAGCATCTCAAGAAGAGAACGTCATCAAAGCCAACAGTAACCACGATGATGTGGACTTGAGCACCACATTCTTTGCTTCTCTTGAAGAAGAACCAACGCCAAATTCTGAAAAGCCGGCATCAACTCGAAAACAGTTGATTGAGGACCAAAAGAAGGATCCAGAGCTCGCCAAACTCCGAGAAACCGCAATGACATCACAAGAGGCAGAGCTAGCATCAACGTGCTACTACATCCAAGATGATATGCTCTTCAGGAAATGGAAACCTCCAGACGCATCCAACGAAGAAGAATGGAGAATATGCCATCAAATCGTGTTACCAGAAAGATACCGAGCGTACATCATGAATCTGGCTCATGACACACCAATGTCAGGTCATCTCGGCATCCACAAGACATACCACAAGATTATGTCACACTTCTTCTGGCCACGTTTGAAGAAAGATGTCATCCAGTACTGCCGATCTTGTCATGCCTGTCAGATGGTTGGCAAGCCAAATCAAAAGATCCCTGTTGCTCCTCTGAAGCCGATTCCAGCCTTTGAAGAACCTTTCAGCAGAGTACTTATTGACTGTGTTGGTCCTCTCCCAAGGACAAAAGCTGGCAACCAATACCTGTTGACCATTATGTGTGCTTCAACTCGTTTTCCTGAGGCTATTCCTCTAAGGAACATAAAAGCATCAAACATTGTAAAGGCCTTAATCAAGTTCTTTACTCTATTTGGTCTACCAAAGTCCATCCAATCGGACCAAGGAACGAATTTCACGGCCAATCTTTTCAAGCAAGTCATGACTCAGTTGGGCATCAAACACTGCATGTCGAGTGCGTATCATGCCGAGTCGCAAGGCGCTCTTGAGCGATTCCATCAGACTCTCAAGAACATGATCCGAACCTATTGCTTTGAGCACGAAAAAGACTGGGACGAAGGAATCCACATGCTGCTGTTTGCAACCCGTGAATCCGTCCAGGAATCGTTGGGATTCAGCCCTTTTGACTTAGTCTTTGGCCATTCGGTGCGCGGTCCCTTGAAATGTATAAAAGAGACTTTGTTGTCACCAACAGCCACTAAAGGACTTTTAGACTATGTAAGTAAGTTTAAAACTAGACTTTATGATGCTTGTGTTCTGGCCAAAAATAACTTACAAAACACCCAATCCAGCATGAAACGCTGGTATGATAGAAAGGCCCGTGTTAGAGAATTTTCTCCCGGGGATAAGGTGCTTGTATTTTTGCCCATACCAGGTCAACCCTTGCAAGCCAGATACTTTGGTCCCTATGAAATTGAGACCAAAATTAGTGACCTCAATTACACAATCAAAACCCCTGACCGTAGGAAAAAGACTCAGCTATGTCACATAAACATGCTGAAGCCTTATGTATCTCGGCCAGATCACTCAGAGAAGAGTAATTGTGTTTTAAATACAGTCAAAAGTTGTTCAAATAGCCATGTTTCTCCTATTGATGATGATATTGTAAAGGAGAAATTTGGACAATACAAAATACCTAATTCTTTTGTATTACAGAATTTGGATGTAAAACTGTCTCATCTGTCTTCGACAGAAAGGCCAGTTATCATGAAACTCATTAATGAATTTAATGACATTTTTTCTGATGTACCAAAACAGACTAATGTTATAATGCATGATGTAGATGTTGGCGAGGCTACTCCAGTCAAGCAGCATCCTTACAGGGTCAACCCTGAAAAACTTGCCATACTTAGGTCAGAAATCAAGTATATGCTTGAAAATGACCTCATTGAACCAAGTTCCAGTAGCTGGAGCTCCCCATGTGTCTTGATACCTAAACAGGACAAGACTTATCGTTTTTGTACAGACTACCGTAAGGTAAATGCTGTAACAAAGACCGATTCGTTTCCTATCCCTAGGATAGACGATCTCATAGATCGTATTGGTGACGCTAAGTACATCACCAAAATAGACCTACTTTCAGGTTATTGGCAGGTTCCCCTGACTGATAGGGCAAAGGAAATCTCCGCCTTTGTCACCCCTGATGGTCTGTACCAATACAAAGTGATGCCATTTGGCATGAAGAATGCTCCTGCCACTTTCCAGAGAATGATAAATGCCCTGCTTGCTGACATGGAGAATTGCCACGCATACATAGACGATGTAGTAATTTTTTAGCCAAGATTTTTCTAGCCATTGTAAACAACTGCATTGTCTTTTTACTAAACTTTTACATGCAAAAATTACTGTAAACCTGAGTAAGAGTGATTTTTGCCAGGCTTCCATCCAATACTTAGGCCATATTGTAGGACAAGGCCAGGTGAAACCTGTAATGGCCAAAGTAGAAGCTATCCAAGCTTTCCCTATTCCTGCTGATCGGAAACAACTCCGAAGATTTTTGGGAATGTCTGGATATTATAGAAAATTTTGCGAAAATTTTTCTGTCATTGCCAGTCCTTTAACAAACCTCCTGAGAAAGAACGTCCGATTTACTTGGACGGATGAATGTCAGAAAGCCTTTAATCAAATTAAGCAGATATTATCTAGCTCCCCCATTTTGATGGCTCCTGATTTCGGAAAACCTTTTAGGTTAGCTATTGACGCCAGTGACACAGGTGTTGGGTCAGTCCTTTACCAAGAAGATAATTTCCAAGTAGAGCATCCTATTTGTTTCTTTTCCAAGAAATTTAATAGACATCAAAGAAATTATTCTACTGTGGAAAAAGAATGTCTTGGGTTGATTCTTTCTATACAACACTTTGATTTTTATATCAGTGGGTCCAGATGGCCACTGGTTGTATTTACTGACCACAATCCCCTTACATTTATCCACAAAATGTCTGGCAAGAATCAACGACTTCTCAGGTGGAGTTTATTTTTACAAGAGTACAACCTAGATCTTAAACACATAAAAGGCAGCGAAAATGTTATCGCCGATGCCTTATCTAGATTGTAAAAAGTATTTTGATGTATATATTTTTTTTTATATATCATGATAAATACATTCTGTAATGTAAATATCATTTTTGTAATTATTCTAAAAAGATTTCCATTTCGTGGAAATGTAAACTTTTTATTTTTAGGAGGGAGGTGTTACGTATCTAGGTAACAATGCCTAGATACTATTGTTTTTTTTTTTCTTGACCTGTGGGTTGTCTGCCCCTTTGTGTAATAAGTTTTTTTTTTATTTTATTCTTCGGGAGTCAAGCCACACAGACAGTGACCGGTCCTTGACCTATGTGTGTACCTCTGGTTGAAAGGAGGGTGGTTTTTTTTTCTTTTCTTCTGTCTCTTTGAAGAGCGTTCTAGATCTGGGTGTTGATGACTTTCTGTTCTAGAAATTACCAGATATCGACGCGCGGTAGATTATATAAAGACCGCTCGCGTAACGTTGACGGACAGACATACGGAGACAGCCGTGAGACAGAATAGCGGAGACATTGCGTGACCCGTGCGTGGTATACCAATTGATCGTGTAAGTTAAGATTTTTTTTTTCAAGGCCTTGCTTGTATTTGTAATTATATTTTCAAACTCTTGTATTGTAATATTTTTACATACCATTTTTTTGTAAAAGGTTTTGGTCAACCCTTCCATTTTGTATTGAGTTATATTATGATTAAACATTAAGTTGATATTTTACCTTCCGATTTCTTGTGTCATTTTTTTTTTTTGTTATTCATTGTAAGTCTCTGATTAAATTCAGACTTAAGATAAGTGACACAACTACCTTTTTCTATTGTCACGTTCCCCTAGGCAAGCCATTTAAAAGTAGAATTCAATTTGTAATACGTGACACTAGTCAAATGTGAATATTCGTTTGTTATGAATCTCACTGCTCTATTTTGTGTCTGTTCCAGTTTCTTAATGTTTTCTTGAGTTGAGGGGTCCCAAACAAAATATAAAAAATATAGAATCTACATTTTGTAAAATTAATACCACTTCAACATCCCTAATAGTAGGCAGCATTTAAAGACCACCAAATTCTAGTTTAGAATACATGCAGGAACTATGTAATCAGATAACTACACTTAAAGAGACAAATAAAAATGCAGTTTTTTGGATTATGGGTGATTTCAACCTACCTGATATAAATTGGAAAACACTAACCATAGATAAACACCAAAACCTAAAGGACATAAATGAGCTTTTCATAGAAACTTTACACAACCTAAGTTTAGATCAAATCATTAAAAAGCCAACTAGATTAAACAACACATTAGATCTCTTCTTAACCAACAGACCTGGATTAGTAGTTGATTATGATATTATCCCTGGTCTATCAGACCATGAGATCATAAAAATACACAGTCAGATAAAAGCAGTAGCCAATACAAAACCCAAAAGAAAAATCGTACTCTGGAATAAATGTAACCTAACACAACTACACCAAGCTGCATTAAACTTTCAACAAACATTCTTATTAGAAAAAGACATTAACCAACCAGTCGATGACCTCTGGAATTTCATTAAAAACCATACATAAACAATGTAATATCTAAAGATAACAACAAAAACTATGGTTATACATTAAGTCTAAGAAAATGGAAACAACAGGCAACAGGCATATTCTATTATTGGCCTAACCAAGGTTAAATAACATTTTAGTTTTATGTTCTTATTTGATTTATAGAAATTTCTTTTAATAAACCCTAATGCTTTGTTTGATTTTTTAATAGTTTCATCCATATGTGGATTCCATGACAAATTTTCATTTATTATCACACCTAGGTATGTTGCGTTTTTAGTCTGTGTTACTGGTTTGCCATGAATAAGATAAGTGGAATTAATTTGTTTTAGTTTTTTTGTTACTCTTAACAACATTTTTTCTGGGTGGAAAGACATGCTCCAATTTGATTCCCATTTCTGTAATTCATCTAATTCTTTTTGTAAAATATCTGTGTCTTGTGTTGTTTTTATTGTTCTATATATTATGCAATCATCTGCAAATAATCTGACTTTTGTTCCTGAACTAATGCTATTTGGTAAATCATTTATATAAATTAAAAATAGTAGTGGACCTAACCTATGTAACATATAATTTAATTTTTAGATCTAGATCTAGTAAATGAACATCAAAAATAAATAATTTTTTTTTTGCAATTTTTAGATACTTAATCTTCTTTATCAAAAGACTGAATGCAAAATTAAATTTATTTTTTTTTATTTTTGATAATCAATTACTAAATCTGGATCTAAAAAATAAAATTATATGTTACATAGGTTAGGGTTAAAAAAAACAACAACGTTACTTCTTTTAACTACTTTACAAAACAACGCCTTGATCCAACTTTCAACAAAATGTTCACGATCGATCAGTCACGAGCATGCTACTCTGCCTCATCGTGGCGCTCGTGTGGAAACGACCATTGGAGGAAGTGGTTAGGCTAAATGGGTAGCAAAACAAAACTCCCGTGGGGATGTCCACGGGTAGACGAAAGTCCACCCATTGCACGGCGCGGAGTTGTAAAAGAGTCCCCACGAACCTGTCATAAATCCATGCGCCGTTCCTCAAGGGACCGTTACATAAATGGCGAGTCCCTTACGGTTAGCTTGGTATAACGAAGGAAAATGGTAGAGGCTCCCGGCCTTTGGCCATGTCCACCCAAGCATGCGTCCGGGACCAAAGGCATCGGAAATAGCAATGTCTTTCCCAGACAGAAGGGTAGATCGGACAGGGTTTTTTTTTACTGTTTGACGCTCAAGCAGGTTTTTTTTTCAAAGTTAGAGCTCGAAGAGCCTTCGGCTCAGCTCTTGACACTCAAAACGATCGATCAGTCGCGGATAAGAATTTATTTCCGGTTTTCAGTCTAGTAGTAGATTATAGTCACTATTGCGGAACAGTTTGCAGCTACTTTTAGTTTTCAATTTTTTGCTCCGTAATGGTTAGACCTATGGAAAAACTAAAAGTATCTAGGCATTGCCCATCCATTTTCCGATAAAAATAGACGCATTGTTGAGCTTTTCAACAGATATTTAAATTTTACATTCAAATCGACTGAGATATGGTCAGTCACAATTACGAAACAGGATTTTTTAAGAAGTCACTTTTGCTGAACACGTTAAAAATGTCGGAACAAAGCCTATATAAAGCATATATTTATTAGTCTTATATAATACTTGAACTCCTTATCCTTTACATTAATTTTATTTTAATAAAGCTTAAGACAACACATTGTCACTTTTTGATTCTTTACCTCTTTAATTTAATTGACATCACAGTACCCTGATTTTCCTTAAAAGGTTTTATTTTTCACTATTCTCTAATTCTTATTTGTTATATTAATATTATATATTATGATTTGTCCTCTTTTTTTGCTGGACGTCTGGTAATCATAAATTATTTATTATATGTAATATTATTCTCTAAATGTTTTTAAATTATGTGTACTAATACAAACTCATATTTAAATTCCGATAATCTAAATCACTATGTAAATATTAAGCTAAATGCGCAGGTCAAATACATGACATCTATAGTGTTCCACAATTGTGACTATCTTTAACTCTTTCTCTCCGTAATTATATAACACATTCTGGTGGAATCAACACTGGTATCGTCAGTTAGGAGAGAAAGAGTTAAAAAGGTAAAAACTGGGTAAACACCTCCCGATTTTTTAAAAATTAAATTCCTGGTAGATGGATACGAAATGAAATTTTTTCACATCCATTTATAAACCGAAAAATAGGTGTATCATGCAGGTGATGTGTCATTATCATTTTTAAAAAGCCTTAAGCCCTGACCTATGCGGTTCTCCAGATAAGTGAAAAATGATGGACGATTCCACACACCTGTCAACTTTAACCTGGAGTAAAAATTCATTTTCTGCTGTGAAAGGAAAACCCTTATCTTGGAAATGTTGAGAAATGGACCATGCGCAGTACCGTTATAGTAGTTTAGCAGAAAATTTCAAATTAAAGTAGATTTTAACTAATATCGAAGAGCTGTTCCGCAAACATGCCTGATCCGCAATAGTGACTCTACTAAATATATAAGTCTATGGTCTATTGATTCTTTAAAACTCGTTCTTGTTTTGCAAAGAAATATTTTAGTGTACTGCGGTAAGCCTAGTGACGTATGCAGCGTTTTTCCCGTTCACGTCATGGAAAAATTTCATTCATAAAACATTCTAGCCAAAATAAATTTTTCGATAATGAGGCATTTTCATACCGATATAACAGTCGACTTCGAGTTTTCCCGATGTGGCCAATGACTTGAGAATTTTTTTCTCCCTAATATGCACAAAATCGTTAGAGCCGTTTTCGAAATAATATATATATATATATATATATATATATATATATATATATATCGTATACTCTTAAGCGAGCAATTCTTGTATATATATTTAGTAAACTAACTGAGAAAAGCTATTATTGAAGGGAAAAAAACATACAAAGAAAAAATTGAGAATTTTTTTGCAAAGAACAACTCAAAACAATGCTGGGAAGGATTGAAGAAAATAACAGGCTGCGCCTCAAAACGATAACAAAATCAGTGGCTGATGATGAGAAATTCGACAACGAACTAAATTATTTTTATTCTCGTTTTGACAAAGAAGATTTTGTTGATCTACACAAAGAACTTTTCAACACTCTGTCCAAAGGAAAACAAGAGCCCTACGTCAATTTTTTAACTGAGGATGAAGTGACCTTGTTATTTAAAAGAGTAGACGTAACAAAAGCTTCTGGACCAGACAAAATTAGTGGCAAGCTGATCAAGCTATGTGCGAAACAAATCTCTTCTATCTTCTGTCATATCTTTAACCAGTCATTGCAAGTGTGCGTAATTCCACAGATCTGGAAAACTTCAGAGATCATACCAGTGCCTAAGAAACCAAAAATAGATTGCTTAAATGATTTCCGCCCAGTAGCACTAACACCTATTGTTATGAAATGTTTTGAAAAATATATGCTTAAACAACTTGTAGCAAAAGTCAATAACAGCCTAGACCCTCACCAATTTGCATACTAAGCAGCTAGAGGAACTGAGGATGCCATTCTATTGCTTTTGGAACAGCTTTATAAGCATCTCGATATACCCAAAACATATGCACGAGTCCTCTTCGTAGATTTCTCCTCGGCTTTCAATACCATATAGCCACATCTAATGATAAACAAACTGAGTAACTTAAATGTAAGCCCTTACTTACAAGCATGGGTTCTGTTACGATGGACACTCAAATATAAATACACTTAACATAAGAACAATCTCAGGTAAACACAAACAAGTTTAATCAGCCATCTTGATTACTAGAGTAGTTTCCCCTGTTTATGGGCACAACTCTTCATACAAATATAACATTCCATCAACATCCCCTCTCCTCCCCAAAAAAAAATAATAAAAAAAAAAGAAAAGTTGAAAAACAATAGAACGAAAAAAAAATAATTATTCAATCAACTTGACAACACTATTGACAACCGTCACTATGTTTCACATTAAATAACTATAGTCAGATTAACAAAACTATTTACAACAGTTCATATGTACAGTTCTTAGACATAGTCCCCATATCTTGACGGTTTCTGGAGAGTGGCCCTAGGTCTCAGAGAGTACTGGTGAGTGTTTTCGGCGTTGGGCGGATTGTTAATACACTCGTTCTCTGCGTCTGGGAAAATGTCCGTACTATTACTTTCTCTATCTGGAGAAAAGTCTATGTTGTTAGTGGTGTCAGGTCGTAGGTGTCTTCTATTTCTTTGGTACATGAAACCATTGTCGCCTTCTATAATGTAGGCACGTTCGTTCACTTTACGACATACTCTGCCTTGTCTCCAGGTAGTATCGTTTGGCGATTGATAGAAGACTTTCTGTCCGACGTTTATAAGCTTCATGTCACGAGCTGTTTTGTTGTAGTGTTTTCTGACACTTTGCTGTCGCTTCTCCCGTTTCGCCGTGGCTTCTTGTTGTGACATTCTTGCAGGATGCTCTCTTCTTGGCAATAACGTTCTTGTTGCCCTTCCAAAGAGCATCTGAGCCGGACTTAAGTTGGTATCTTGCCTGGGTGTATTTCTGAACTCTAATAGGGCTTCATAGGCATCTGATTTACTTTCTTTGGATTTTTTCATCAGATTCTTTAATATTTTCACTGCCGCCTCTGCCTTGCCGTTTGACTGATGATGTCCTGGTGAAGATTTTAAATGGTGGACACCCCATGCTGTCATAAGTGCGGTGAATTCAACAGATGAAAACTGAGGTCCAAAATCACTGATACAAACTTTGGGGACACCATATCTGGCAAACAAATTTTTTTAGTTTTCTTATAACAACTTGACTTGTTGTCGTGTGCAAATGTTCTACTTCAATAAAATTTGAATAGTAGTCAACTATGGCAAGGTATTGTTGGTCAAATATTTGGAACAATTCTATTCCAACTTTATCCCAGGGATTTGAACCCTCATTATGCTGTATTAAGCTTTCTTTCTGGTTTGCAGGTTTACTTTGCTGACAAGGTTGACATGCATTAGCTATTTCTTTTATTCTTGCCGCTATTCCCGGCCAGAAAACTGCGTCCCTTGCTTTTCTCATCATGGCATCATACCCTAAATGTGCTGCATGTAGTTTGGTTTCAACTTCTTTTCTTAATGCTCTTGGGATAATTATTCTCTCCCCTTTCATTAGAAGGCCATCTTCATAGGTCAGTACATCTGCAAGTGACCAATACTGTTTGAGTTCTGGTACAATATGATGCTTGTCTGGCCAACCGTTCAGTATGTACTGTTTCAACATCTGCATCTCATTGTCTATTTTGACTGCATCTTTAACTTTATCTAACATTATATCTGGGAGAGCCAGTCCTACAGTGTTGATAGACGTGTCAGGAAAATCTTCCTGTTCTGGCAAAGGGTCTCTGCTTAGCGTGTCAGCAATCTGTAATCTGTTTCCTTTGGTATACTGGTACTGAACATCGTATCGGTACAAGCGCATCATTAAGCTTTGAAGCCTTTTAGGTGCACAACTGAGGGGTTTATTGAGTATATTTTCCAAAGGTTTATGATCATTCTGCACTATTATTGTTCTGCCGTACGTGTACTGGTCAAATTTTTCTAGAGCTACTACTACAGCCAAGAGTTCTTTTTCGATTTGAGCCCACTTTTTCTGAGGCTCTGTGAGTGATCTTGATGTGTATGCTATGGGTTTGTCATCTTGTAGTAGTACAGCTCCTAGGCCATTTTGACTGCTGTCCGCCTGAATAGTTACTTTCTTCTCCGGGTCGAAATAACTTAGGGTTCCATGATTGGATATCTTCTGTTTGACACTATTAAATGCTTTCTCGCAGTCATTCGACCACACGAATAGCTTGTGTTTCTTTGTCAGTTCTGTTATTGGTTGTAGGTCTGCTGAAAGACCTGGGATGAATCTTGATAGATATTGTATCATTCCACAAAATCTACGAACCGATGTAATGTCTTCAGGGGTTTTTAGATTTGTTATGGCTCTCACCTTGTTTGGGTCTGGTTTTATTCCTGACTGGGAAATAATGTGTCCCAAAAACACGATTTCTGACTTTCGGAATGCTGACTTCTTTTCATTTAGTCTGATGTTCTTTTCCTTTAGCCTATTGAGTAATTTTGATAGGTTTTCGTCATGATTTTTGCGAGCCTCTTCTACTGTGTCCCCCTTTCCAATTACCATTATATCATCCACCACGTTAAAACATCCTGTTAGTCCCTCCAACGCATCATTCAAATGTCTTTGAAAAACTTCCGAGCTTACTTTGAGACCAAAAGGAAGTCTATTCCATTTGTATCTACCGAATGGGGTCGCCATTGCAGTGAGACCTGATGAGTCTGGGTCTAGTTTGATATGCCAAAAAGCTTCCTGGATGTCGACTTTGCTAAATATCTTGGCGTTACCCATTTCAGCCAAAATGTCTTCTAGTGTTGTTAGGTTGTAGTGCTCCCTCAGAAGTGCCTTGTTCAAGGGTTGAGGATCAATACAGATTCTGATACTGCCATCTGATTTCTCTACCAATGCCATTTGACTAACCCACTCTGTGGGCTCAGTTATTTTTTCCAGAATTCCTCGTTGAACTAATGAGTTTAGTTCGGCTCTGACTTTCTCTTTTAATGCTATAGGAATTCTTCTACATGGTAGGACTTTGGGCTTCACTGTCTTGTCTATTTTCAATGTAGCCACGCCCAAATCACCAAGTGCGTCAATGTTTTGGTGTTTGTTTCCTGTGGCTTCCACTTTGGCAATAAATCGGTCTTCATTAATGTGAATGAGTTCCATCTTCCTCAGTGTTGATAATCCTAGCAGGCATGTTAGATCATTTGGTACTACCACATACTCTACATTGAATTTCTCATTGGTCTTTGGATTGGTGGTTACCAACGTAGCTTTTCCTTTTGGCTCCATTACCGTCTTATTCCACATTGTTAATCTCTGAGACGTCGGTACTATCTGGTCTGGGCACACATACTTTTCGTTTATGGTATTGACGTCGGCGGCACTGTCCACTTGAAATCTGACTCTTTGGTTGTTGATCATCATGACGGCCGTCATCCTATGCTTTTTGGGGCCATTCATTGCCATTACCCATTCAGTTTGGAGTGTAACTTCTTCTTCTTCTGTGTCTGAGTCTATGTTGCTCTGTGCCTTTGCTTGAGTAATGCTATATATTTTCTTTTTGCAGACTGAGGAAAAATGATTCCTGCCTCCACAAATGTGACATGATTTTCCCCAGGCCGGACATTTTTCCTTTATGTATTCATGGTTGCCCTTGCAAAATTTACAAGTTTTACTTTGTCTTGGCCCTTTGACACTCTGTTGATATTCCTTTCTGTATTTCAGACCTGACTTAGATGTTGAGATTCTTTCAATCGTTGGTTTGTCCAAAGGTTCATTTCTTCCTTCTCTGATATCCTTCATTTGCCTTTGTGAACTTTCATATATCCTACACACATCTATGCATTTCTGTAGGGTTAGTTTATCATCTTGCAACAGCTTCATCTTTAAGTGTTCACTTCTAACCCCTAAGATAATTCGGTCCCTAATCAGACTCTCTTCTAGTTTATCAAAATTGCAGCTGCTTGCCAGTTTCTTCAGGGCAGTTATGTATGAGTCAATGTTCTCGTCCTCTTCTTGTCTTCTCGTATTGAAGACATATCTCTCATATGTTTCGTTGGTTCTCCCAACATAGAACTCTTCAAAACTCTTTAAAATCTCATTTATTTTTGTCTCCTGCCCTTTTCCAAATGAATCAAACACGTCTGCAGCCTCACTTCCAATTATGGTCATTAGTGTTGCTACACATATATCTTCTGTCTCTGTTGTGAGTTTCGTGGCCTTTTCATAGTTATCCCAGTCTCTTCTGAATCGTTTCCAATTGGCCGCCATATTGCCTGTTTGCAATAGCGGTTGCGGTACTGGGAAATATCTGTTAGCAGTTGCCATTTTAGCAACTGATTTCTTATATTTTCCTCAAGATATTCTAGGTTATCGTTTACCTTTATTAGATGTGTAAACCGCTGCCACCATGTTACGATGGACACTCAAATATAAATACACTTAACATAAGAACAATCTCAGGTAAACACAAACAAGTTTAATCAGCCATCTTGATTACTAGAGTAGTTTCCCCTGTTCATGGGCACAACTCTTCATACAAATATAACATTCCATCAACAGGTTCTAAACTTTTTAACACAACGGCCCCAGTATGTTAAAGTCAACAACACCAAATCGTCAACTCGAGTACTATGTACGGGTGCTCCACAAGGTTGTGTACTTTCTCCTGTACTATACACTCTTTACACTAATGACATAAGAAGCATCTATGACTCAGTTAAACTCATTAAATTCGCTGATGATACTGCCATAGTCGGTCTAATTTCAGCAGACGAAACTCAGTATCGAAGCTCGATAGAAGAGTTTACAAACTGGTGCACCGACAACTTTCTAGAACTGAATGTAACAAAAACTAAAGAACTTATAATAGATTTTAGAAAGAAAAAACAAACTATACGTGAACTGCAAATAAACACTACATATACAGAACAAGTAAATGCATATAAATATCTAGGCGTTATCATCAACAACAAGCTTTCATGGGAAGACCACCTTGGAACTCTGACAAAGAAAACAGCCCAGCGACTCTTTTTTCTATACAAACTCAATAGCTTTAAACTAAACAAGAAGATCCTTGAGACATTTTACGGCGAGACTATACAAAATCTACCAACATACGGAATAAGTTGTTGGCAAGGCAACGCCTCATCTAAACTGTTGCGACGTCTAGAAAACATAATTTAAAAAGCATCAAAAATTACACTCACAACATTACCACATTTAAAGGAACTTTTTGAACAAACGTGCCTAAAAAAAATCGATAAAAATCTTGGAAGACAACGTCCACCCGCTCCATCAGAACTACGCCAGGTCTTCACGAAGTGGGCGACTGCTGTCAATCAAAACAAGAACAGAGCGGTACAAAAACTTGTTCGTACCTCACTCGGTCAGACTCTATCACCGCCACTCATTGATCAGGGAACGTAAAATGCACCAAGATACCTGTGTGTAGTCACTGAATGAACTCTTTGTGTTGTCTGTTGCATTTATGTGTATTTTTCTGTTGTGTTGTCTTTATATGAGAAGAGTCCTTGTAATCACAACAAATTTCCGTAAGGATCAATAAAGCAGTCTTAGTCTTAGTCTTAGTTTACTAATCTTATGGATTGGATTTAGATGTATGTTAAACTTAGCTAATGATCCTTTCAAGTTTTTTCTCTTTCGCTACGAGCGAGGCTTGGTCACCTGGTACTGGTAGTAATTATTTGATTAGCTCCTAAACATAATCCATTAATAGATTAGCTATATTATTAAACCAAAATAGACTGCAAGAAAGTAGAACAGTTTAACCTTTAACTTGTAGTATCCATGGAAAGGTCAATCCAGTAATGACGTAAGATATAGGCCCCCAGTTAGTCAGCCAGGCTACAGTAGAGTCAGTCCATCCAAAAGCCACTTCACTGCTGGTAGAAATGGGACCCCAAGTGTTCCAAAAACAAGACTGTGTGAATGCGAACAAACTAAAGACAGTCAAAATGTACCAACGTCGTGTGTAAACCTAACAAAAAAAGACCATGATTTTAGTTAGTTAATTGTTATGATTTTGTATAATTTGTTGCAAATAACTTTAATATAATACAATCAGTATGTATGCATATATATATATATATATATATATATATAATCAATATAATCAAAAATGTACATTCACATCAAACTCACTCGTAATTTACATATATATATATATATATATAATAATATATATATATATATATATATATATTGTGATTCCTTTCAATAATTGTATTACGTAAGTTACATATATGCATGTTCGTGCATGTATATGTATCTGTCCTAGGGCTAAATGACATGGCAGCTTTCTTTTGACTAATGCAGCTTCGTTTCTTTTGCACTCGGCGAAGTTCGTACCAGCACATACTGCACGTACCAGCACATACTGCACGTACCAGCACATACTGCACGTACCAGCACATACTGCACGTACCAGCACATACTGCACGTACCAGCACATACTGCACGTACCAGCACATACTGCACGTACCAGCACACACACCATGCTATCCGGTCTTGGGCTATTTCCCCCCCCCCCATACTTTGTTCGATGCCCGTGGTTCTCATGTCTCGCTTGCAGACATTTTTGTTTCTGTAGGTTAGTCTTTGGCGACCCTTGGGTCTGACTTCCTCTGCAAGCTCAGCGTATAGGATGTCCTTAGGGATACTTCGTCACCAATAGCCTATAGCTTAACGATAAAATATACGTTCAAACTTTTTAATTCTGTTTAAAATTAAGGTCGTTATTGAAGAGTGCCTAATTTTCCGAAGCCTAATTTTCCACCTTGTCAAAAAGTACCTAATTATCCGGTGTCTAAACTTCCGGGTGCTTAAATTTCAAGTGGTGCCTAAATTTCCGGATGACTAAATATCCGGTGCCTAAATTTCCAGACACCGTGATTCTTTAGACCAACTTTCTAATTGAGATTTATATCCAAGTAAACAAACTCGGCATTCGTGTAGAGATGTGGCCTGTAGTCCAGCCACGTGATTGAGATTTTTCTCCAAATAAGCAAACTCATTGTCCCGTTACCCTTGTAAAGTGTGTCCAGCTCCCTAAATGAGATTTACTACCAAGTAAACAAACCCTGTACCCTTGTATGACCTCTAGAGAGTACTTACGCCCATCGTATCTGACTTGTGGTCACCTGTCTATAAATGAACTCAATGTGATGGACTAAACAAATACAAAGGGAATGGGAATTGTTTATCACTACCTCTGGAGATATGATACACAGCTAGACAGACGTCTAGTCAACGTGACGTAGTCAAGGAATATAACATCTTCATATTGTTATAAACCTGGTGGTGGCACAGATAAGGGTAGTGGTGTGAGTGTAGTCAGCAGACGCAAATCGCCCCAGGCCAGCGCTAGACGAGTGGTCAACCGTGACGAGTTACGACGGTCAGCCAAGACGAGTGTCAATACGACGGTTCGGGAAGGATCGACGTCATGAACAGAGCTCAACACCGTCACGAGAGTTGTAGTTATCTGACCGCCTAGAAACGTCGAGCGGCGTTCTGTCCGTTTCTAGAAGGCGATTAGGAACCCTATATAAAGAGCGGAGGTGTCGCAGTCAAGACGGTTCATAACAGAAGGTTCACGACAGGGGTTCAGAACACGATCGACTACAGCACAGTACTGAACGGAGCATTACGACGATTCAGTGCGGAGTACTGTCAAGTACAGTTGAGATGACTAGCGTCTTGATCTTGGTC
Source organism: Biomphalaria pfeifferi (assembly GCA_030265305.1). NCBI lineage: Eukaryota > Metazoa > Mollusca > Gastropoda > Planorbidae > Biomphalaria > Biomphalaria pfeifferi. Next base: position 835,662 of record JASAOG010000118.1, read on the forward strand.
TGCGATCGAGTCCGACACAACGAGCCTAGTGTGTGAAGTCATTCCAGAACCCAAGTGCAAGCCCGGAACGAGACGGAGAGGCCAGTGCAAGAGATGATACGGCGGTACGGTGTTCGGTGTTATCGGAGAGATATTTGTACAGTGTACGTGTTGCCAGTTGTACAGTATTGGCTGTTATTTATTCAACTATTAAAGTGTTACGTTACTTTGGAGCCCTGAGTTGTCAGTTACCAACAGAGCTATTGGCATTTTTATTTAAATGGAAATAGAATGAGGATGTAGATCTACCTAAATTAAACTTCTGATTTAGCACTCTTAAGATCTATATCTACTAAATCTAGATCTAAAATATAAATTTAAAATAATGTAGATATAATTTAGATGTGATTTATGTACAAAAAAAAAGCCGAGATAATCTATTAATAGACTGAATGCAATATAAAAATAGTATATTAGTTTTAGTATTTTATAACATTGCAATATTTATCTAGACTCAGTCCATTAGTTAATATGCATGACTAAATGCATAACGCGTAGGGCGTAATCATCTTCTTTTTGAAGTAACGTCTGTATCATATAATAAAAATCTACACAAGTCTAGAAATTGAAATTATAGATCTTGATGTAGTCAAAATCACCGCTACCTGGTCAAGCGGTTTGCGCTCTGGACTGTCGTTTGGATTTATCAATGGTCCCAGGTTTAAACCCTATCCGCTACGATCCCCCGTCGTCTTGAGGGAGGTTTTGACAAGGAAGTAAACATCTTCAAACATGTAAAAAAAAAACATTCTAAACTAGACCTAGAAATTCTAGATCTAGACATTTTAAAAAAATATTTTTTTACACTAGAGCTAGATTTTTTACACTGGATCTAGATTTTTTTTTACACTGTAAATTGTTGATTCTTGATTCCTAGCAATGGAATTGAGAATCTACAATTTACAGTGTAAAAAAATCTAGATCCAGTGTAAAAAATCTAGCTCTAGTGTAAAAAATCTAGATTAAATTTTAGATCTAAATCTAGCTATTATGTCTTTTTTAAATACGAGTCAGATTACGAGGTTTAATAAGCATTACTCTACCTAGTTGTTTTAGCAATTCATTTGAAGAATTTATTCCATATGACGTCAATGGAATAAAATCCACTACGTCACACGGCCTAGTTAGACTAAAAATGTCATCAATACGAGCATGTTGTCGAGAGTTCATAGACATTGGTTCACCGAGTGAGTTCTTTTAGAATTTCATTTATGGAATTAACTCCATATGACGTCAAAGGAAAAAAATTCACTACGTCACACTGCCTATTGAGACTATAATGCCTTTATTAATTCAAGCAGGCTCTTGAGGGTTCAAATATATTGGTGCACCGAGTTATTTTAGCATTTCCTTTAAAGAATTAACTACATTTTACGTCAAAGGTAAAAAAAATTCATTACGTCATAGTGGGCTAGTTAGACTAAGTATGTATGTATGTATATATATATATAAGGATTAAAGACGCATTTTTTGTGCGCTTTATCTGTCAGTCTGTGTGTCCGTCATGTTAATATCGAAAAAAAAAGACTAAAAGCTATGTACGATGTGATTAAAATTTAATTTCCCTTTCGAAACATCGCAATAGTTTTAAGTTTCTAAAATAGATTTTTCCGGATGTTCATATATATATATATATATATATATAGTGAGAGAAAATAAGAATTCCAGATAAATCTATTACCTTTCATTAAATTTTAGGGATGTTTTCGTATGAAAAGTAGATGTACCATAGCCTTGTGGAGAGATTTTCATACCATATTTTGGTGTTCGAAAGTTGTTTTCCTTAAAAATTTGAAAATAATATTAACGATAATTAGATTTTATAACGTTTTAGCAAGAAAATTAAATGTAGTGTAAGAGAGAAGTGCCATTTTACATAAATAAAGTTAAAAAAATTTTCATAAAAATCCGGAACAACCAATTTTCGTAAATGAAAAGAAGATTATATGTTTTATTTATTAGAAAAGGGATTTCAAACAGTTATTTGGCGTTTGTAGAGTTTTAATATAAAATTCGGAAATTTTTTGGCGACGATTTGTAAGAAAATTAAAGTTATGTAGGTCGATTTCTTTTTTAAAACCATTAAACAACTTTTGTTATGTTTCAGCAAGAAAATTAACTGTAAAATAAGTCTAAAAAGTGATTTTCAGTAATCGTTTCTTGTAAATTACATTTAATATTTTAGAATGGCACAAAATGGCCGGTACTCACTACGCTACTGCACGAAAGTCACTGAATATAGTCCATTTTAAAAGGTATGCGTGATATTTACATACAAAGTGCATTCCTAGCCTTTATAAACAAGCATAAATGTTTTCTTTTAATTTTAGCAGCTAGATAACCAGAAAAAAAACACCTTGAACTAATATTTATATTTGTTGTGAACATTTCTTGTACATTTTATAAATAAATTCGACTTAGTGACACCGAAAAACACAGAATACTGTCTTTCTTTGTTAACATATTGTAACATTACCTCCCTTACATTTATGTAATAGTTTTAGAATTGGTGTATTTTTATGAAAAAATTGTTTGCATAATTAATTTTAAAAATTAAACGGTTTGCTTTTAGAATACCAAAAGTAGCCGCTGCATCTAAACTTTTCAAGCTGCATCGCATGGTAAAAAAATATTTTTCATCTCTCTTCTAGTTTTCGAGATCTGAGTGTGACAGACGGACAGCCTGACATTTTGCACAAACCTAATAGCGGCTTTTCCCCTTACGGGGGCCGCTAAAAAAAACCCAGCCATTGCTGCTCTGTTTCTATTTACATTAACACGCCTTGTCTTTTTAATAAAAAGAAATTTTCACATAGGTCCTGCTAATATTTGTCTCTCGTTTATTTGTGCATTGTTTCGTTGAGATCTGAGTGCTTGTAAGATGCTTGGGGTGGCTTCTTCTTGTAGTTTATTGTAGTGTAAGTTTCCATTTCTGGCAGACTTGCTTCAAACCACTCTTCATTTTTCTTTGTTTGTTCCCAAAGACTAGTGAGGATGTTTGGTACATAGCATCACATATAAACGTCCAGCTTTTTTCTACCACAGCCACTGAGAAGTTTTTAAAAGCTTCCACTAATTTTTTTTTAATTCGATGAGAAGATCAGCATTCAGGCGTGGTTTTCTTTTTCCCTGTGATGTGTGAATCTTAGTAGGCAGCAGACTTGTCAGGAAGGACACTAATGTGTGATCAGTATCACAGTCCGCACTTTGAAAGCTACTTGTCAGCTTTATGTTTCCAATAGCCCTTTTCCATGAGACACAATGCTTTTGTTTTGTACTGAAGTATGTTGGTAATGCAAAGCTTATGGTGTAGCGCAGAATTCAAGCAGTCTTTGTCCATTCCCATTCATCCTGCCGATTCCAAAACGCCAAAGGCAGTCTGGCCAGAGAAGCGTGGTCAAGAGGCTAAGTGCGCTTGAACTTAGCTTGGCTTGGCTACCCATGAAGGGGACTCGAGGTTCACACTCAACTCGGGCAGAGTTGTGTTTACTGAGCGCCTAAAGCAGCACGGAAAAACCTTCTCCTAGATACCCCCTCCCTTCCCCACTGGTTCACAACTGAGATTGGACCAAAGCGCTCTGGGCATGCTATAAGCATGAAAGTAGCGCCATAATTTATTTTAGTGTGGTCTAATCCTACTCTTGCATTTAAGTCACCCTAGAAGAATCATATACTCTTTTTGAGAAATGATAATGATCTCAATGGCTTCCTTGAGGTCTTTCCAGATATGTCAATGCGTAGTCTTTTCAGCTCGTTGTTTATGATTTCGTCTTGTTTGCATCGTCAATCTGCCGTAAGACCGGGGTACATTGTCCTGACATTCCATGTGGCCAGTCGCATGATAGGAATTTTCTTTTTCATTTTTATTTTTCTTCTTTTGTTGCTTGGTGCACGTTTTCAGCCTACTTGTCGTTTTAAACTGAGCTCCAAGCACCCATTAGAGCAGGCAGGCTTTTGGTGGATCAGCACCTTTAGTCTGGGGTCAAGGGTGGCCCATGCGTCATTGTCCCTCTCTCGACCTTGATGATGAGATCCAAAGGAGCGCTTCGAGTTACATTTGGCACCAAATCAGTTGCTGAAGCTGCCGAAGGGAATTTCATAGTTGATACTCCCAACGCCTAAGGGACTTCACTCCTGATTTCCAGGATATTGTATCCGTAAGCTTTATTACTGCAAGGCAGCGGGGGTTTGAAGTCAGAGTACCCCATCTCCTAGATGAATTACCTTACAAGGCTGACGAGCTCCATCTGTCCGAAGCTCCCGGTTTTGTGGCGCCAGGTTCCGCCTTCACACCTTCACCTGTTAGTAAGAGCAGTTTCGCCGGCTTAATATCTAAGCCACACGAGCAGGCAAGGTTCTAGACTTAGTTGTCAGAGACTATCTGAGACATATGTTAACAGGACGGAGTTCAGGTCAGCCTGGGTCTCCTGTTTACTTAAGAGGAGAAGGGGGGGGGGGAGTTCAGGTTGTTAAATTAAAGACTGTTTTTGTTTTGGATTGTTTTACTTGGTGACATGTTTTTTTAATGGAATGTAACTCATAATAAAACAGTGTGGTTTTTGTTCCTAGTCCACCACTGTTGGGTTTTGGTTATAGAATTGAAGTATAGACTCTAATTATTTCTGCATAGTTATTATTCAGTCTTATGGGATGTTGAACTGTTATATTTTAATTGATACTGGATATTTCATTTGCCAGAACTGTGCCTCTATTATATTAAAGCATATGTAATAAACAAGTTATATGTCCGTGCATTGGCTCTCTGAATCCTCATTCTGTCGTTATATGTGTCGTTACGGTATTGTTCAGGACTTTGTTACATTTAGTAATCAGCATTGAAATACACATACGTATATTAGAGAAGAAAAGAACCTTGACACATGCCTCTAGGCAGGGCCGCCGCTACCTATAGTGCAATGTGTGCATTGCACGCAGGCGGCCGAATGTAGGAAGCGGCCAAATCGTTAATCCAAGGTAAAAAAAAATATTATTTTTTAGCTTAATAAAAAAGATTGCTCAAATATTTAAACTTTTAATATAAATTTTAATTATTCAATTATCACTTCCAAACTATTTTAAAAAAAACGATGTTCGTACTTAAGAAGCTATTTTGGAAACTTTTAATAAGAAAACTTGAAGCAGCGCGAGAGGGGTTTTCCATAGGCGCCTATACATTTCTGACCTTGAATTTTCGCGGGACTGTAATATTTGTCTCGAATGACGCTTACAGAAAAAGATCAGTCAAACCTTTTTTATTTCTTCTTAGTATCTACTTACAACATATAAATATTGTTGTTTAGTCAAATACCCCGCCCTGTAAATAGAACTAATAATTAAAAACTCAATGTTAAAAACAATATCACTTTTATGTTAAATGGCTGTTAGTTAAGCGTAGAATATTTTTGGGACGTTATCGATGTAGATATACATTAAGTTTAGGTTACTAGCAGTTTGGAGCAACAAGCCAACGACCGACCAACAAAAACGAAAAGGGGGGGGGGGGGGTGCGACAGCGAAAAAATATTTACTTTTCATTGTAGTTAAGCCTATTAGGCCTAATTCCGTGTCTATTACCAATGTTTACAAGTTAAAACATTTTAAGTAAGAGACGTCGTTTCATCCTCTAATAAGACCTTGTCAATAAATGTAGACCTTTTTTTTTGCGAGAGGCGTATGCAACAATTTGGGTTAAAACTTATTGACGAAAACATTTCAAAACGTCTCCTCGAGTGTGATTTATCTGTATTTTCTTACCAGGGATTTGTCGAATTTCTTCCGTCTATTTCAATTGCACTTCATTATAGGGACGATTTTTGTGTGAAAAAAAAAAGATCCGCGACAGAGACGTCTTACGTAGCACGAAGATGATCTTTAAAAACAGCACGCCCATTACAGACGCCCGTGTGCTATATATACCTAGAATGTCTCTCGAATAATACTATTGACCAGGGCTACCTCTTCATCATCAGAATTTTCTTTTACTAGGATGAATAGTGCGTTTTAAAAGAAGACTTTTTATATTCTTTCTCCTTATTATGAGAATAAGGCGTTGTAAACGCTTGGAGAAAGAATTTCTGAAGCTGAAAACGCCAGAATACACTGAGCGCCGGGAACCGGACCCGAAATCATACCCCTTGCCGACTTGAGCGGAAATCCACCGAATGTTCGATTCTATCCCCAGAAAGAACTTTTTACAACGCTTAAAAATTATGTAGGCAACACAACTTAAAAACAACAACAACAAAAAACAAACAATGGACTCGTTTTAGTGAAAATTCATTTCGTAATTGTGGATTCTAAACATAGTGTTAAAATAAATGAAAAATAAAACTTAAATATTGTGTTATAGTTATGACTAATTTCTTTTCTTTTTCAATACATTCATTACACATTCACTGTCCCCAGCTTCTAAGAGGGGCTCGAACAAAAATCTTGTCATGTAGATCGCCACCCGCAAATGGTTAAGAAACACTGCAAGTCATTATTGAAGTGACTTGTACTTAGGATTATTTATTTTATATCAACTCAAGAAAATCAATCAGCGTTTAGTTGCTTCATTTTGTCATAAAGGTTTAGTGGATAGAATTGTAGGCAACTCCGAATCCGGACACACATACTAGTACAAAACATGAAATTGTACACCAGATATCGAACTAATCACTGCTTCTGTTTCTTATACATGTACCTCATGTTGCAATACATAAACATTTGTTTCGCCCAACGATGTGAATATGAAAGAAAAAAAAAGGAATGATCTACAAAAATGGATTTAAATCAGCTGGTGATTTTGGTACATGATGCAGCTCAATCGTAACACATTTTTTTTCTAGAAAAAAAAAGTGGGGAGGGGCGTCTTTTTTAAATTTCGCACGCAGGCGGCCACGACCCTCACAGCGGCCCTGCCTCTAGGAGTACTGTATAGACTTTATGAGCTTATGCCCATTGACACCCCCGGCATGTCAACCTTTATAACATATATATATATAAAATCTGACAGACACATCATGCACATTTACATTTATTATTTTCTTGCTTAAATATCACAAAAGACTTTTTATCGGTAAAGATTGTTCCTGATTTTGTTTTCAAATTTGTCCTAATTTTGTTTTCAAAAGAAATTTACTTTAATTTTCTTACCAATAGTCGCCAAAATTATACCAAATTTTTTAGGAAAACAATTTCCTTGCTAAAACGTCGCAAAAACTCATTATCACAAATCGGTTGTTCCGGATTTTTATGAAAAAAAAATTTAATCTATATAATTGTTTAAAATCGTACTTCTATCTAACACTGCATTTAATGTACAAGCTATAACGTTATAAAAATCTAATTATCGTTAATATTATGTTCCGGATTATTAAGGAAAACTACTTCCTGACACCATAGTATGATAAAAAAAATCTCTCCACAAGATTATGGTACATCAAATTTTCATGGTACACAATTCCAAAAACGTAATCAATGTTTGTTATATGATTCAGGGGTTATATATATATATATATATATATATATATATATATATGGGTTACCAGCTCCTGATTTTCCTCAGGTATGGCCGCAAGGCAGCGGAGGTTTGGATTCTGAGTTTTCCATCTCCTAAATGGGTACCCAACCAGGCTATCGAGCCCCTCCTGCCGGAAGCTCGCCTTTGCCCCTTCTCCTGTCGGTTGTAATGGTTCCGCCAGGCTCATTTCTAAACAACAGGTGAAGGCCAGAAGTTCAAATGATTGTCAGAGGCTATTTGAGACGCGTGCCGTTAGAAGCATTTTATAGGTAATGATGGGCTTAAGACCATTGCCACTTGCGGCGTTAACAACCTTTCGGATCTAAACTTTATATGACTACCTGGTACAGCACCATCCTCCATGCTCATAAACGATAACAAGTTGGATGCCGTAAATAAATTCCGCTATCTTGGATCTACAATTCAAGAGGAACTGCCTCTAGATTCTAGAAGATATAAAAAAAAAATAGGAAAGGGCTCCCTTGTCCTTAGCTAGACTCAGGTCAAGAGTTTGGGAAAACCTGAAGCTCTTTACAAGGACCAAAAATGGAGGTCTACAAGGCATACGTCATGAGTACGCTATTGTATGGCAGTAAGTCGTGGACCAACTACGCAAAGCATGAGAGAAAACTAAACTCATTCCTTTTGCGAGACCCCCGAAGGATCTTGAAAATCACACGTTCTTTCCATGTGATTTTCAAGATCCTTCGAATGCCTCGCAAAAGGAATGAGTTATATATATATAATATATATATATATATATATATATATATATATATATATATATATATGTTTTGCGATGTTCAATAGATTTAGTCTTTTTATTTTATTTGATCTTAACGTGACAAATAGACAGACCGACAGACAAAATGCACACAAAAAAGCGGCCTTATATATATATATATATATATATATATATATATATATATATATTATTATGTCTAGAAACTTTCTTCGACTCTCTCATGTTAATAAAGACATTTTTTTCCTTTGACGTCATATGGAATGAATTCTCTAAATGAAATGCTATAAGAACTCGGTGCATCAATGATTATTAAACCTCGTCAAATTTCTCATATTAAAAAAATACATTTTTAGTGCCTCTCATAAAAAGAAAAGCCGCTATTTGTTTTGTGTAGTATGTGTGTCATTCTGTACACTATCCTTCATTTTCCTTCCAAAATATCCACATAGTGCAACTGAAATTTTAGATCTTGATCTAGTCTATATTATTCTAGACTAGAACTAGAAATTCTAGATCTAGAATCTATAAAAAAATTTCATTAGAATATATGTTAGCTTGCGGCTTACTAAGGCCTCAGCTAACGAGAAGTTTCAATGTAGCCAGATGTTAACGCTACTGGGTGGATCGTATCTGTGCATATCAGTCTATGACCAAGAGGCTAGAGTCGCCTAAGAAACCAGACAACACAACTAAACTAAACTAGCCTAAGCTAATAAAAAAAAAGCTAGAAACAACCTTTAATTGAAATAAATACAACAAAACATAACTTTATTTACAGGAAATCAAAAATAAATTACTGATAAAATATATGTACACTAAACCCAAACAACTTATCAACCCTAACATGTCTATACTAACCAAACCAACTAACTAAATTTCACCAACCTACTACACTATATCTAGAAACTAACACCAAACAACGAACTAGTCTAGAATCTCTACAACTAAATGAAACCGTAACACTAAAATAAAACATGCTTTACTATAACAGAAACTAGATCTATATGATCAGACAAAGGCAGCAGTAACAAACACTGCAGCAGCAGTTGCAACAGTAACAAACACTGCAGCAATAATTGCAGGCAGTCCTAGGTACAGGAATATTTTAAAACAATTACTTGCAAGATCACAAAGATCATCACCTTTCACAAAGACATATATAGTGACCCGTATTGCAGCAAAACAGCATGATACTACCCCGCCCTAACCTATATAACAATAAGCCGAAGTACAAGTACTAATTCTGGCACTAGCCTATACAAAAAATAAAAGAATATAAAAAAGTACATAAAATTAGCTCTGGCCCAAATAAATAGTAAAAGTAAAAATAGATATCGAAATAGCTCTGGGAACACAGGCTTACATCTAGATCTAGTCTAAAAAATCTAGATTTGATCTAGGCCTAATATAAAAAACTAGATTAGGGTAATCATGAATGTCAGCGTCATGGCGTATTTTTCGCGACATTTCTTGTTGTCATATGCTGACCAAAAACAAATCTGATTTTTTAAAATCCAAACTAATTTTGGCATTTGAAATGCTGCCAACTAGACAATGAAACTAACTTTGTCAAATGTAGTTCTAGATCTAGCTATGGATACTATAATCTATATCTAGAGTTATTTTAAATTTCACTAATGTTCTATACTGCCACCCCATATGTTTACATCACACGTTCTCTTTCTTTTCTCTCTTACTGAATAATGAGGATACGAAAAACATGCATATATGTAACCCTTACGGACCAAATTAAACAAAGGACGTTTGGGCCACGAGGCCTTTATCAGCTACAAAACAAACAAAAAAAATGACAAACAGTTAACACAAAATAGTCTTAAGTTAACTATCGAGGCAGAACTGAAATGCTACGCTGGTGTAAAAGCGCGGTTAACTTCAGTTTTCTATACAGTCGTTTACACCTACAGCAGTAAATTTTTGTTTTTGAGTCTTTGAATAATGAGGAAGATTGTTTTTGAAAAAAAACCATTGACTTTAGCAAAATCGAACAGTAACGAAAATGAGAATATTTAAACCATTTTTCTCTCTCTCTCTCCCTCCCCTCTCTCTGTGTATTTGTCTTTCTGTCTGTCTCCATCTCTTATTGTCTCTCTCATTCTCAGTCTCTCTGTCTGCCTGTCTCTATCTCTATTGTTCTCTCTAAGGCTCCTCTAGTTCTGTCATTGTCTCTCTATCCTCATCTTTCTTTTTCCCCCTCTCTGTCTGTCCTCGCTCTCTCGGTCTCTGTCTCTCTCTGTCGCTCCTCTCTTTCTCAGCCTCTCTCTGTCTCCATCTCTCTCTGTCGCTCCTCTCTTTCTCAGCCTCTCTCTGTCTCCATCTCTCACTGTCGCTCCTCTCTTTCTCAGCCTCTCTCTGTCTCCATCTCTCACTGTCGCTCCTCTCTTTCTCAGCCTCTCTCTGTCTCCATCTCTCACTGTCGCTCCTCTCTTTCTCAGCCTCTCTCTGTCTCCATCTCTTTCTCTCTCTCTCTCTCTCTGTCTCTCCCTCTTCTTTTCCTTTTTCTCTTCATCTTTCTATGTGAATATATGTATACCGGTATTTACAAATATATACATATATCCTCTCTTTTTTCATGTCTCTCTACCCTCTTTGTCTCTGTCTTTCTTCATCTCTCTCTCTTTTATCACGCTCTCTTTCTGTCTCACCTCTATATCTTCCCCCACTTCTCTTTCTTAGTCTCGCTCTCTCTGTCTGTATCTCTCTGAGTTCCTGTCTCCGTCTCTCTCTCCACTCATTCTTACTGTTCTTGTCTCTCTCCCCTCTCTTTCTTCTTCGTTTCATCTCCCTTTCTGTCTCACCATTTCTCTCTCTTTTTCCACTCTCTTTTCCAGTCCCTTTGGAGTTTTTGTCTCCGTTTCAATGTCTCTCTCTCTCTCATTTTCTCTCTCCTCTATTTTTCTCTTTGTCCCTGCCTTTCTTTCTCTCTCTTTCTCTGTCTCCGTCTTTCTAACTTTATCTCAACTCTTTTATGTGCTGATTATTCATTTACTATTACCAACAAAGGATGTTGATTAGTTTTGTAGATGTAAAATAAAGTTTGATAGCGTCCATAGGAATCTCTCTGGAAAATAGCAAGAGAATGAGGCAATTCGCAACATTTTGTGCAGATTCAGCGACATGTGTAAAACAAATCAAGCTGTTGTGTCACAACAGACGTTGGAATTCTTCAACATCGATACGGATATTAGATGTAGCCATCGACGGTGTCATAGAAATACATTAAATAGGCTGCATTCAGGTTCCCATGGCGTAAACCAAACCGATTCGGATTTTGCAGACGATATAGCATTACTTTTAAATACAATTAAATGTAAACATGAAATAACGGATAATGACGCACTCAAAGTTATGCATCAGCATTGGTCCTACACATCTTGAATAAATAGAAAAGTTAATCTATTTAGGTAGCGCTATCTCAAGCAATAAAGTTGCATATCAGGGTGTTGCATGTAGGATTGAATAACAGGAGCTGTCTTTCAAAAAGTGCCCAGAATCAAATCAATTAACCCAGAGATTAATATCCACCTACTCAATACAATAATTTTCCCAACGGCCACCTAATTTCGAGACGTGGAAGGCTGAAAAGAGGCTGAGTAGTGATGACTGAGATAGATCCGACGAAAAACATACCGAAATAATGTTACCAATAGAGAAATCTTTTCCCGCAAAGGCATAAGAAGAGGAACGCATCGACATTTAACTTGGCATCACACTTTTTGAGAAGTCCTAAATTTCGTTGACGCCAGCTCGAAAGTGGCTGTGAAAGTCGCCTTAGACTGATTTCTGTGAAGAGAGCTTGCAGCCCTATGCGTGGGGAATGGCGCACGAAATACTTAATGTGTTTCTCAATATTTTACAATATAAAAAAATTACGTTCACCATGCAACTGGTCAGATAAGATGTTTGGAAAGAGCCTTAAGTTTACTCAGAGTTGTCCATGGTGAAACCCCAGGCTCCAGCGTTTTTCTACATCTTCGAGCTTCAAAAACTCTTACTCCTGGCGTAATCTTTTAATCAGGGTTAAATCTTATTTTATAGACCTCTGAGGGAGTCAGCTCTAGGGCTGCGAGCTGTTAAATTATAGTATAGACTTTTCTCTATGACTTCTGCATGAACAATTTAGAGAGACAGGCCGCTCGTCATCCAATTTGTTATTCTGTCAAAAGCTCTTGACGTGGTCAGTGACCTTTTGAAATAGAATGCCCTCCCAAAACACCTGATTCAGATGTCCTGAAGGTCCGAGAACTTTGGTTCCCTTTTATGGACCTCTTGACCAAGGAAAGGCTTTTATCCATGGCCAGGATGAGGCATCGGCTCTTCACCAATCCCTCTGTCCGAAATCCCACCTTATCCGAAACGATCATGTAATCTCGTCCGGTATGTCGCAGGACACGACCCCCTTGAGCCAAGCACGGCTTCCCCTTTCCGTGCGAGGCAGGAGGCCGAGCCGCGTGGGGGCCTTTCGTATGCCTATAATGTCCCATCGAACCCGTGCGGGGGTCCATCACAGCGCGTATGGCCCCCGTTGGGGAACGAATCAATGGGTGTTTTGGACGGGTTAGCGAGCCTTTGTTACATCCCTACCACGTGCAGGTACGGTCTCTCGACCATACAAGGGTAGCCCACTGAGAGCTATGTGCGCTACCATTCTTAGCCTATCTGTCTCCCCTGGCAGACGTTTCCACCGGAGTGCCACGCTGAGGCGACGGTAGCTGGAATTACTCCGGTCCCAAAACACCTGAGATGAACTCCAATTGGTGACAAGGCAGGGAGACCTAGGTCTCCCGTAGTGCCCTGGTAAGGAACTCTACTGTTTGGAGTAGTGCCTCATAGCTTCCTTACAAACATAGTGAACCACCGGATACATCTTCCCGCAGCTCGTTGAGCTCAGGACACTCCTGCAAGACGTGCGCCACCGTCTCTTCTGATTTCCCGCAGTGTCGGCAACGGGCATCAAAATTTGGCCGGAACCGGGCGAAGTACGCACCAATGGGGCAGTGTCTCGTGCGCCACTGCGCTATTGTTGTTTGTTCCGAACTTTTTAGCCTCCACCACGGGTCCTCTCGATTTGGGCGACGCATGTGCTGCCAGACTGCCGCATGCGCCTGATAGCTTGTCTGGTTCGTGGTCTGGGTAACAGATATAGGTCCCATACCCAGCTCTTACGGGGTCCTTCATGACCGACCCGTCTGCGTAACAGTAAATGGCGTCGGCCATTGCCATTTTTCTTAGTAAATCCGGGTGTGTGTGTCGTTTTGTGGCCCCCTCCAACCCGTGAATAGTGAAATTTATGGGAGGGATGGGCTGTCTCCTCCAGGGCGGGCACGTGCTTATCCGTCGTATTATGACCCGGTCAGTGGAGAGGCCAGCTTGAGCACTCAAATTTGACGCGCAGTGCAAAAATGATGTCCGTTTTATCCTGTTTGTTACTCTCCACTGAGTGACTTTTATAGCGTTCCAGGGCCGTTAGCACGGCGAGCTCTCTCCTCAGGCTGAGAGGAGCCACGTTGGACATGATATCTGCAGCGGAAGTTGGGCTCGTTCTATAGGTGCCGCAAATGAATCTGAGATCCTGGGCCTGTACACGGTCGAGTGATTCGAGGGCCGTCTTGCTTGCGTACACCTGTACGGGCAGGCTGTACTCGATTTGGGATCTGACAGCCCCTGTGTACAGTGTGCGGAGCGTGTCAGCTCGGGCGCCCCACTTGGTACTGTAACTCTAGCTTCTCCGAGGCCTTTCGTTCAACATCCTGGATGTGCAAGTGCATTGAGAGCTTCCTATCTAGGGTGACTCCTAGATATTTTGGCGTGTTTTCACGTTGGAGTCGCAGCCCACCGAGTTGGAACTCGAATGGGGCCCCAAGAATGTCGATTCCCAGGCTGAACAGGCTCCAGGTCGTTTTGGCAACGTTGATTCGTATCTGCCATTTTGAACAATACGAGGAGATGGTATGGAGATCGTCTTGTAATGCTGCCTGAAGTTGGTCAGCTTTCTTCCCGGTTGACCAGAGGACAATATCATCAGCATATAGCAGTTTGCGACACCGAAGTGAGCTGGGCAAATCGTTAAAATAGGCCATGAAAAGGATACATGAGAGGGCGGATCCCTGGGGTAACCCTCTTATTGGGGTTTTGTTCCCCACTTAGAGAGTTATGGAACTGTGTTCATGTTTTCCTCTCCCTTAGGAACTGTTTTATCCAGTTGTAGGTCCGCCCGCGTACGCCCATGGCTCTAAGCTTAAGATAGAGGCCTTGCTTCCATACCCGGTCATAAGCCTGTATTAGGTCTATAAAAACTGCATATGTGCTCTCGGACCTCTGGAACCCATCGGCCACCTCCTGCATGAAAACTGTGACCTGGTCGATCGGGCTCAAGCCTGCCCTAAAGCCAGCCTGCTCTGGCGCTAGGATACCGTAACTCTCAAAGCTCCACACGAGTCGCTCGCTGACCATCCGTTCTACTATCTTGCCGATAGTGGAGGTCAGGGATATGGGTCTGTAGGACTCCACGTTAGTCGCGTCTTTGCCCTTTTTTAATATTGGAACAATGGTAGCACAGCGCCAGGCCCTGGGTAGTCTGGACTCTACCCAGGTCCGATTCGCAAACTCAAGGAGCTTGTCTTTCGCAATACTCCCGAGGTGTTTTACCATCTCAGGAGTAACCTGTCTGGCCCCGGAGCTTTTCTGTTTTTGCACGTAGCTATCGCTCTGTCCAGCTCAGCACGGCAGAAGGGCGCGTTGCACGTGTCCAGGTCTTCCGACCCATCCGGCTCCCTCTCGAGTCTTTTACGCTCCTTGTTGAGGGCTATAGACGTGGCTGTCTTCTTTTCGGACTTGCTTATCGAAGCGAAATATTTATTAAGCAAGTTGGCCATTTTTTTATCTTTTGCCACTCGATCCCCACTGGGTGACAATAATGGGGTGGCTGTACACGCCGAATCTTTGGCCTCAAGATTGCGAAGAAGACGCCAGGCTTTGGAAGTATCCCGAAGATCCAGCCCGGCACAGGCATCCCTCCAGTGATCCGCCCGTACACGTTGGGCCACCTCGCTGGCCTTCCGGCATAATGCGTTGAACTCCCTGCGGCATTCGGGGATCCCCTTTCTTTGTGCTTTGCGCCTCGCCCGTCCTGGCCCTGACTATTCGATCTAATTCTCGGGACCAGGCGGTCTATGCTGTATGCCGGAATAGGTCCGCGGGATATATTTCCTAGCCGCACCCAAAATCGCTGCAGTGATTTCGCCGTATTTGGTGTCGACTGTCCCTTCCTCCACCGCGATATCCGACAGGGCGGAGTCGACAGCCGCCCCGTACGCTGGCCAGTCAGCCTTAGTGTAGCTCCATTTTTTGGGCCGTTTAGTGGCTACACCCCTGGCCTCTGAGAGGGCAATAGTGATTTCAATGGGCCTATGATCGCTTCCAACATCCTCAAGCACATTAATTGTGGTTTTCCCCTCTAGGTCTGCGGAGATAAGAGTTAGATCGGGTCTCGACAGAGACCCGTTGCCTGTGTGTAGGAGGGTTGGCGGCTGTGTTTATTCTGTAGGCAAAATAAGTTCGTAGTGTTGAGAATTTCTTGGACTTTTTGGTCCGAAGGGTCGGTTGCGTCGTAGCCCCATGCAGGAGACTTGGCATTTAGGTCCCCAGCTAATAGAGTTTTAGTGAGAATATTCTTATTGCCGAGATTAATGGCAAGTTCGTGTTTTAGCGTGTTGTAACAGTTAATGACCGTAAGTTTTCTACCAGCTTTGAATATATCAAGCGAGATGGCGTCGGTACGCCCGCTTTGAGGGACAGGATTTTGTGAAACTGTCATGCCGTTTCTTACGTATGTGATAATTCCACGGCACTCATCGCATTTACATTTATAAGCCGTTCGTTTCTTGCCTACCAAAGTCTAATGCAAGAGCGCGATGTCTGTTGCCCTCTCATGGAGGAGTTTTGTAAGGTCTAATATCTTAGGTATTAATCCACAGATATTGAGCTGAAGTACTTTTATCTGGCTAAGTTTATCGCTCTCTAAGGGTTTTGGACTGGAAGCTACAAACCGTTGTAATGGTTGGTGTTTTTGGAGGACCGATGGTCCTCGCTTCGTTGGTCGTAGTCGGTTGGGCCTTTTGGGTGGTAAAAGTTGGTTGGGCCTGGCGCGGGACATGATCACCAGGTTGGTGTGGTTGACTAGTCACACCTTGGCTACCGTTCTTCCGAGGGAAGAACGAATGCAGTGTAGCCTGGGAAGAGGGCTTAGTCCTGGGAAGGGGAACCTTCGCTGATTCCAGGTTCCGCCGAATCGGAACCACGGGGCGAGTAGTAGAGGATTTTTCGTTGTCGGGCCTGCCGCCCACTACCCGCGCGACGGAGCCTGTTCGGGTCTGCTCGTACCCGGGTTTTCTGGTTTGATGTGTTTTATTCATGTTTGCATAGAAGTTATTGCCGATTAGAAAGTAGTGCACACAGGGCCTGCAGGGGGGCCCGGGACTCTAGGGTGCACCACTGGTCACCACCGTATGGCAAGAGCTCGCTTACTGGAGGAGTGGTTGTGTAAGGATTGCTCGATATCCCCAGTATCGAAACTGCTTATTGGGAAGCGCGTTCCTCTACTACCTCACAGGTGACGGGCTAGTTAGAGCCTAGCTCGTGGACGCTGACCAGTCCGCCCGACGCAGCCCGCTAAGGCCGCGCCAGTCAGCTCGGTCTTTGCCCAAAGAGAGACCCGCGAATCAGCCGAGTCCCAGGAGAACCCGACCAACCCTCGAGTTGGTGTCCAGCGCTATCCTCTTTTCGGAGAACCCGTGAGTCTCTTATTAACCGTTGCTCCGGGGCCCCACAGGGGGGGGGGCTGGACATAACCCCTTTGATTTCCTTTTACACTTTCCGGCTGCTCATTCATCAGCGGCAAGCAACCAGTACCCTTGACCACTCCTCTGAAGAGCGGAGTGTTCACTCGGCGACCACGATGAGGTGGTACTGGAACGCCGAGCCCAAAACACCAGATCTCATTGAATGTTTTCATGAGTAAACGAAATAGGCTTATTGATTGAGTCTGAATCTGCTTTAACGTCAGCATCGATGTTAAACAGGGATATGTACTTGCACCTAGTCTGTTTGGTATAATCATTTCCTACCTACTCCGTCATGATTACAACAACGAAAGTGTATTTCTTCATACAAGGTCCTTAGGACATTTCTTCAACGTGTTCAGATGAAGAAGAAAAAAAAAGGTAAAAAGATTTGAATCCTCTGCGCTAATGGCGCAGCTTTTATTGTTGAATCTAGGCTTACAGGACATAGTTGACAGACTGTCATCTGCATGCTTCTAGATTATAGTCAATATATCTAGCCCCCTCCCCCCCCCACTCCAAAAAAAAAAAAAAAAGAGCCCGTTAATGGCCGATCACTTAAAATTGTTTATTATTTCTGTTCCTTTAGCTCGATTATCTCCAATGATATGCTATTGATAAGGACAGCTCCCTGGGAAGGTACTGTACTGGGCTTTGTCCTGGAGTTGGGGTTGTCTGCGAAGGTTTGATTTGTGATAGGGCAAAGAAATTGTGAACATGTAATATTTACAACAGATTTTTATTAAATTAATATATTTTTACTATTTTTACTATATTAACTGTGAATAGACCTTGTTTTTAATGACTTAACTGTATAAAATTTAGCTCTTGTTATATGAAGGGAGAGTAACCCTTGAGAGATTACGGGCACGACATGGCCTAAATTGTGCCGATGTGCCAAAAACCTTAAATACAAATTAAAAACAGCTAAGCAATGAGCACCATGTCACGGATGCAGAAAAAAGTCAGTTGGAATAATTTTACTTACTATTAATACTAATGCAATAGTCTATCGCAACCATGTACTGAGCATTCTGCTTAATTAAAGTCTATCTGCTTTTTCCAACTGCTTTAAGATGGAATTAGAAAGTGTCAATATAAATCACAAAGGACGAAGCTCCCGCATCCGCATTGTTATAAAATCAGCATTCACCTTGGCTGGTTTAGGTATAATCATTGAATGCCACGGGGTCGATGTTCACAATATATATTGTTTTAGTCCACTAGGGACATGATATTTCAGGTGCGCGACATGAATCTCTTAAAGAATAACACCAAAAGTTGAGAGGAAAAAAAAGCACAGAATAAGGCCTGAGGCCCACATAAAGTAAGCTTAAAGAAGGAGCAGGGGTGACTTTTGGGAATGGCGAGTGGGGAAATCGCGAAAGGAGTTTCCCTTGTCAGCTTCGGAAACTTGAACAGTTCCTATAAACGAGGAGTTAATACAATATTTTTGAAGCCTTTCCCGTGTCAAGCAATTAGTTTAGTTTGGCTAGAGACGCACTTAATTAGACGGACGTTGAACACGACATTTAGTGACGTAACAGCTATTGGGGTAACGATTAATTATGACTTTTATTTTAGTTGCTTGTAGACTCTTGAAGGAATCCTATCGTTATAATGACAGACTCGACTGTGGCCCATTCCGCAATAAAGTGAATTATTTTATATCAGTCTTCCTCGTGGTGATGTATGTTCACGTTCATACTCGTATCTAATAGCATCCGAACAGTAGTTGCACTCAAGCATCTAGGGTTCTTATCAAGTTACTGTAGAAATACATTTACTTCAACCAGCACATACATCATTAGGCTACACCCGGCATCTATAACTATATCTATATTTTATTTACTTCTGGGATATGGGAGGTTTAGTATGTTTGAACGCCTAAAGGCAGCACGGAAAACCTTCTGCCAGATACCTCATCCCCCCACCGGTCCACAAATGACAGTACACCATAGTGCTCTGAGCATGCTTTAAGAATGAAACTAGCGCTATATAAAAGCTAGAATTTATTTATTTTATTTATATCATACCAATTTACAGTGAAAGCTTGTAACATTACATTTTTGGTTTTTAAATACCATTTTGCATGTCAGTACCTACTTAAGGTATCCTACTATGTATAGGGGCAGAGTGGATGCCTGGCATCACTTACTATTGGTGCACATCTTGCATACCTGTCTGTATAATTTGTAAAATTTGATAAATCATAAAAAAGAAACTGGCGCTCCTAGATCTATTTTTTTTTTATCTATTTTTATCTGTATTTTAATTTGTTAAGTGCCAGAAATATGTAATTTAGTGTATTTTTATTTTATACAGTTCAGTGCTGTGTATTTTGTAATTTCCGCTATTTATAACTTTCTGCTAGCTTTAGTCTTTTTTCTGTTATTTTGTGTCTTACCCGTAGAGGAAAAGTAGTTTTTAAAATAGTTAACTAGTGTTAGAGTTGTAGACACCTTTTCCTATTTTTTGTCCTGATTAGTTCTACTTATTTTTGTCTTTAGCGCTAATGTTGGATTAGTAGTTATTTTTTAATTTTAAGTTTTAGCGTAGGTACATATACGGTACCTATAGAATATCAGAGTTTAAATATAAATAACTTTTGTCTTCGTTTTTGTATTTTGGTAAATTTAATTTTTAAGATTCTCTGCAGTTTACTTGATATATAATGTTATACAGTCCGTTCGCTCAATAATTTGCTAGATTTTATTGTACGGCTAGGTACAAATTAGGGATATCGATAGCCCAGTTTAGTTTTAGAAAATTAGCGTGACATCATGCTCTCCGATACGTTCGCGCTGACCAGTTATAGCTAGCTCGGAACCACGTTGAGCTTTCTCTTTTGTCTTGACCAGGGGTCAGTGTAATTAGTGGCTAAGTTCTATTGTTGTGTGTAATTTCAGCTGGGACCGCCTGTAAGTTGAAAAATGTATTTTTTCTTTATTTAGTTAAATTTGTATTTACATTTCTACTGTTATAGTATAGATGTAGACTGATTAGTGGAGTGACATCACTGGCTAAGCCATTGTGGTCTATGGTGGAACCGGAAGTTCCATAGACTTTGGTAGCGTCCCCCCCCCCCCACCCCAACATCTTTAATAATCCCTTTATTACTTTTGTCCTATACTATGTCAATGTGTAAATATTTTATTATCTTATATTTCTTATGTATTTTTATTAATATTTTATTGGGATAGCTGTTATACTAAGTTGGCAGGTTGTCCTAATTTTAGTGTAAAAGATGACTGCGCCCTAAGCATCGCTATCATGGCGGCTTTGTTGAGCCAAATCTAGATTAATGTTTATTGTTGTCTGGCCCAACGGGTGTTGTGGCGAAGGCTTTTAATTGGGTATCATTAATGTATGGCTTTTATTAGCTAAATGAAGGTGATTATTATTACCTGCGTATATTGTTTTGAGTATGTGTTAGTCTAGATCTAATATATTATAATGATTATTTTATATATTTTTGTATGTCTTATGTTTGTTTATTTTTGTAATTGCAGGCTATAATTCCTGCTGTGTAGCTAGTAGCCTGCTGGATAATTGTGTGGCTGCCTGTCTGCCAAACTAGCTTCTGTGTAGCTAGTAGCCTGCCGCAGTTAATGCTGCCGCTAATAGCTGCCAAACTACTGTAGTTCTGCCAAACTGCTGCCAAACTGTTGTATAGTTCTGCCCTGTTGATCTAGTAGTTGTGAGGTTTAGATTAGGAAAAGTCAGTTACAGTAATGTATTGTTTTGTAGATTATTTTAATAGTTTATTGTTTTGTAGGGTATTTTGGCGGATTATTGTGAATCGGGGTAACTAATTTTATTTGGGTTTGGTTTGTTGGATAGTGTTTGTAGTTGTTATAGTATAGATTAAGTAGTGTTGATTAGTGGTTTAGTTTTTGTTTATTTAGTTTATTTAGTTGTTTTGGTTTAGTTGTTTCCGTAAAGTTTATTTTCGTGAGCACATATATGCAAATTATATTTTTATTGCTTTGTTGTAAATAAAGTGTATATAAGTTTATTTTATAAATTTAGTTGGTTGTTTTATTTTTAGGTTGTACTTTCAGTTAGCTAGATTAGTTTAGTTTAGTTTAATTGTGCTGTCTGGTTGCTTAGGCGACTCTAGCCCCTTGGTCGCAGACCGAGGTGCACAGATTGGGCCCACCCAGTAGAGCTACCACCTGCCTACTGATAAAAGAATTAATGTTGATCAGATAAAAAAGGTCTGTCACTCAGCGCCTCCTGACCTGCTCACATATTTCTACATATAGATAGAATCAGAGGATATATGAGTTATAAAAAACAAGGTTACAAAGACAGTTTGTGTGGAAACACAAAATCTAAATCGGCCCCCGAAGTGGTCCACCCAGGCAGGCTTCAATATTTTCAAAAAGAACATCCGAATGAAATTATATCAAAGACTAATGACACATAAGAATGGAGAAAGAAGGTTGACAGATCTTGTGTAGTACCCCAACGGTCCAGCAGATCAAAGGATAGGTGAAAGTGAATGTAAAGTTAAATATGAAACTGGCCTAACTAGTTCCCCTTTTAGACCTTGTGGTCTATAGGGCAGATGATGTAATGTTCATCTGTTTTTTGTGGCCTACTGTTAACAAGTGTGTCATGTAGCCATCACAACGACCAACCGCCTTTACTTTTCCCCAACTAATGTTAGGTACCCATTAGAGAGAGCTGGGTGGACTCAGAGGCGCCCAAAGATTCCGAAAATGAAAATCCCAGTCTTCACCAGGATACGGAACCCGGGACCCCCGGCTCGAAAGCCAAGCGCTTTAACGCTCAGCCACCGCGCCCCCCCCCCCCTGGCCAAACTGATGTCTGATCTAATTGTTTTGAAAAGGCTCAATCTCTTATTCAATCCCCTTTACATTTAAAAAAAAAAAAAAAGATTACTATTCGTTTTAAATTATTTCTAATTTATAATTATAATGCATACTAAATAGATTTTTTTCTTTAAAAAAATAGTCAACTTTTATTCTTGTGTAAATATTGTACCTAGTATAACAGAACTTACATAACTTAACAATACAAATATAAAAACAAAAATTTGACAAAAAATCTACAACCGTTTACATAAATGTGTTTGAAATATGAGGAACGGCCGTTCCCCCTAATAAAAAAAAAGCCTCAAGTGTTAGAGTGTTTAATAGTTAATAGTTGTAAAAGTGGTATAATTTTTATGAAAAACACTGCTTGAATAAGTTATTTAAAAATTAGATCTTTCGCTTTCAGAAAAGAAAGTAGCCTTGCATTAGAACTTTGAATGGTCTAAAATATTGTGATGTCGGATTTTCACTATCTTTTCTAGTTTACGAGATCTAAACGGAACGGACGGACAGACATTTCACACAAAACTAATAGCGCCTTTTCCCCTTTCGGGGGCCGCTAAAAAAACAACACAATATACAGTACAATCGCTATCTTAATTAGTCCGAATAGAAAACTTTATTCTGAAAGAAATGAGAAAAAGAAATGCCACAATAGTGGAAGTAAGGCTACTTCATCAAACTCCGCAAGTCTGTGGACATTTTTGGAAAAACACCCATTACTCATTATTTTCATTTCATTAATTGACAATACCATGACTGCCTGGTCGTGTGGTATGCGTCGTAGGACGTAATTATATTCTCTTTTGAAATAGTGTCTGAAAATTTATAAGATGTGCGCTCTGGACTGTTGTTTGATGGTCATGATGGTCCAAGTTCAAACCCTGACCGTCCTGCCAGAGACTAAAGAATGTATTTATTAAATCTGAAGGAACATCCGAAATATCTTGTCTATGAAATATACAATGAAATATGTCTTGATGTGAAATAGAATCTACATGTTCTTAGCAGCTTGTTGCCCAGATACCTAACTACAATTAAAGACGAGCACATCATTTTCAACACATAAAACTAATCAATTACTTCATACACACTTTTATAATGGCTTCTCACGTGACTTACTGTGATCCAATGACTTCTTTTTATATCGCTAATAAAATGTCCTACAACTCTCTGTTCGACCGACTACTAGAATACTTAGTTACCATACTTGGCTTTTTTTCTAAGTTTTTTTGTACACGGCTACTACAGCTTAACTTTCTTCTTAAATGGCTTGTAGCCTGGCCGATTCTTTCATCCGTGGTTCAATCGAAGCTTGTCATTCATGACAATAGTGTTCATCCTTTCACGCTCTATATCGGCCAAAATCACCAAAATATTAGAAACTGCAATAGGATTACTATTTTACCAGTGACTCAAATACAACAGAACACACCATAATATTGATCTTATATTTAGATCTAGGCTATACAGACTTAACCATTTAAAAAATAATGTTAACAAGATTACGACATTTTGTGTTGTCACAAAAACTCAGAGGCGGGTCCTCTGTCGGATCCGCCTATTCGCAAGGAATATTCAAGACGTGATTTTGTTTTGATTGTCAAAAGTAATAATGTTTCAAAGACTCATTTGGCGTTGTAATAAATGTGTTGATTTTTTTTTTTTCTGTAAAATATTTTACATGTTTTGGATGTTCCTTCAAAGTTAAAGAAAATGTACTTCCTTATCCAAATCGCCGGCTGGACGACAGGTGATGGAAGTGAGCAGGGTATGAAACCAGGACCGTCGAGATAAACTAATAGCCTATTATTGATAACGAGATATATTACACATTACGCATGACAACTACCGGACATAACAAACAGTTATTTGGCGTTAGTAGATTTTTCATATTAAAATTCGGAACATTTTTGGCGACGATTTGTAAGAAAATTAAAGTAATGTAGATCGATTTCTTTTTCAAAACAAAATCCGGAACATTCTTTACCGATTAAACAACTTTTGTTATGTTTCAGCAAGAAATTAACTGTAAAAAAAAGTCTAAAAAGTGATTTTCAATAATCGTTTCTAGTAAATTACTTTTTTATTTTAAAATCCTGAACAACCTATTGTCGATATTTTTTAAAAATAAAGTTATTTGACATAAATTTGTTTTAAGTTGAAAATACGGAACAATTTGATATCGATATATAAACTATAGTGACGTATTGTCAAAGAATATAAGTGTAATATTAGTCAATTATGCGATTTCAAACAATCATCTGACATGATTTATTTTTTATAAAACATTATCCAGAACAACTTTATAGTTGATGAAATATAAGTCAGTAATGAGATTTTCATTTAGCATTTATATGCTATTTACAATAAAAAACCGAAACAACATATCATGCGATTTTGCAACGTTTAAGCAAGAAAATTAAATTTAATATAAGCTAGAAGAGCATACAAACATTCGTTGGTATTGATTTTTCACAAAAACTTCCGAACAATATATTATAGATTCTTAAAACTATTGCAATATTTCTGAAGGAACATTAAAGGTTAAATCAGATTTTCAATAGCCTTTAGTGTGGTTGTTGTTTTTTTAATCTAATCGTGACGGACAGACCGACCAACAGAAAAAAACACAAAAAATGAGCGTCTTTTAATCTGATGGGGGCACTAAAAAAAAACGGAAAGCGAAAGTCGCTGCATAAAAAGTCCATTTTAAAAAATGTGCGTAATATTTACATACAAAATGCATTCTTAGCCTTTGTAAACAAACATAAATGTTTTCTTTTAATTTTAGCTGACCGTTGACCAGAAAAAACATCTTTATACTTGTTTTGAACATTTCTTGTACATTTAATAAATATATTTCACTTAGTGATACTGAAAATACACAAAAAAGTGTCTATTTATGTAATTGTTTTAGAATTGATGTATTTTTATGAAAAAAAATCGCTTGCCTGTAGAATTTTATAAACTAAACGGTTTGCTCAAGCCGCATCGCATGGTGAAATAATATTTTTCCTTTTTCTTCTAGTTTTCGAGATCTGAGTGTGACAGACGGACATTTTGCACAAACCTAATAGTGGCTTTTCCCCTTACGGGAGCCGCTAAAAAACACACAAAAAAACAAGTTCAGCATATGTTTGTGTTATTGCAATTTTGTTAATATAATTATCAGAAAAACAAAAGAGTTTATAAAGATATAATTTATGCCTAAAACAAGTATGCAGCACCTGTTTAAGCAAGTGTAGATATAAAAATAATCTCAAAATACTCAAGTTGGCAACACCTCTGTGACATCATTGACAACAAAATGGCAGCAAGCCGAGCAACCTTGAAGTCGCTAATGCTTTTTGTTGATGTCATATAAATATAAAGGTTCTCTTTTTTACAACCAAATCTTTTTAAAACACTATTTATATTTATTTCATATACTTAAAAATTATTTCTGATAATTTTCGGGCTTCCAATACCCCATGACGCTTACATTCATGATTACCATTAGACTTAAATATAGATAGTAGATCTAGTAGGGTGGCTGCCTGGTCTTTCGGCATGCGCGCTTGACTAACGTTCGGACTTCCGGGTTCATAACCTGCTTGTTGCCATCCCACGTCGTCTGTGCAGGAGGTTTAGACTTGGAAGTACATTATCTTCAACTTCGAAGGAACATCCGAAACATGTAAGACATTTAAAAAAAAAAAAAAAAAAAAAGCTTTTTACAACGCGAAATAAATCTTTGAAATATTATTACTTTGGACAATCAAAACAAAATCAGGTTTTGAATATTCATCGCAAATAGGCGGATTCGATAGGGATCCGACAGTGTCCTCTCTTTGTAATCTTGTTTGTTCGTTTTTTTTCGTTTTGTCAATTTTTTTGCATCATGATTTTTTTATACACTCTTAGTTGGAACTTTTATGCTTTGTCAAAAAGTGGCAATTTTTACGGTAACGATATTTGCGGTGCCCTAATTTTCGTGGCCTTCTATAATTCTTTCTATTGTCAGGGTATAACAGGCTATGTGACTTATAATGTTTTTTTGGTTAAGTAATCTCTCGTCAACCTTTCAATCTTGAATCAGTTCATGACAAGTGGGGGTAACCAGAAGTTATCACTAGCTTAAGATTTAAAACTAACAACTATCAAATATTATTAAGCTCTAAGATGGACATTACATCATAGGAATGTTTCACCTTTTAATCTTAGATTGTGAAAATTTTATTTCTTTTTTAAATTAAAATAAAAAAATTATGAATTAGCTTACATGTATAACATCTTCTTTGTCTTTTTCATATTCCGCTGTTGCTTTGGCTGAAACAATAGAAAAGATTAAATCTACATTGCCAACAAAACAATGCATGGCAGAGTTTTAAGTAATCCTGTTTACAAAAGGAAATTACTGTAGGTCAGCACCCTTAGAATGCCTTATATTAGCAAAAATAATTTACTTTACAATTTACAATAATTATGAACTACTTAGTATGTTGATCGAAGATAGACCTGTTCAATGGAGCAAAATATTAGAATAGTACATAGATCGTACTACTACGAAATGCTTTTCTATATCTAAGAGTTTTCTTAGCATAAAGAAGATTTTTATTGGAAAATGATAAAAACTATGCTTGGTATTGCTAAGTTTTAGGGTTTGAAAAAGAAAATCATTGGTCGCTGCTCTTCTCATTATAGTCTCCTTTACGATAACCACAATCCATTAAATTTAGTTATTCAAAAAATTCAAAATCCAAAATGATTCCATATTAAATCCTCAATCTCTCAAACAAAAAAAAATGTTTCTGTCCATGATGCCAGAGGTCATTCACGCCCCAAAGTATATCTTTGAAATCCGGCATGGAACGCTTCAGTATTTGTGAAAAATATTTACAAAAATATTCCTGTATTAGTTAAAAGTCCTTTTCTTACGCTATTGTCACGGGGCAAGTCCTTCAAACCAATGATAGATGTGGGTTCCTTAACTAGAACTCATGTCACATAAAATTTGCACTAAAAATCAATTATTCGTTTTTCGACTGTCAAAAGGTCAAAAAAAAAAAATGTGCAGCCCTAATGCTGCGTCTCAAAAAAATAATATTTTTTTAAATAAGGTACTTTTGTGTTTTGTCCCTGGTAGAATTCGTTTGGCAACTGCTGAGTGTTATTCTCTATTGTTTTCCATGTTTTTGACTATTTCAAAACTGCAGAATCACAGTCTTAACAATAACCTACTAGCTCGACATAGATAAACTTGTTCCTGAAAGCAGATACGCCATTTAAAGACTCAAAAAAAAAATTTATTATTAAAATACTTTCAAATGCAAACATGATTTTTTTTTCTTCTATCTTTGATTCTCCATCAAAACAGGAAAAGGACATTCGGAACTAACTAAAGAAATGTTTTTGTCGTTCTTCAAATATTCACAAAGCAAAGTGTATGGAATACTACTACTTCTCTCCTAGGTGCACCCAAATAAACCTATTTTTTTACGACAGTAACGATGCAAACCATAATGCAATAATTAGCAATATTTAGTTTGCGATTCTCTTACAAAAATATTTACAAAATTAAAATGGTGGATAGTGTGATACGAGACGGGAAAATACCGTCTAATGTGGAATCTGGAAGGTGATATCCTGGTCCAAAGGTTGACGGTGTGACAAGTCAAAATCTTCCTGTCAGAGTCACTTTAATTTTATCACAGCATTAAATATTGTAATGAACATGTTCTGTAGTGACTCTATGGTTCCGCACCAGAGACGAGGATGGACTAAATGAACGGGAGAGAGGATCTATAGGCGACTCAACGAACGGGAGGTAAGTTAGTAATGGCTTCCCCTATTATGAAACAACTAGACCAACTCTTGATTAAAGAACTAAAACAAGAGCTTCGGTATCGAGGTCTAAAGCTTGGTGGTAGCAAGGACAAAATAGACATACTGGATTCAGGGATCAGGACTGAATTGGTATCGGTTAATCAGAAAATAACCACGATGGAGGTCACGATGAACCAGAGAGTCGATGTGGTAGAAAAAGACATAGAAGAACTGAAAGTTCAAGTTAGAGAAGGGCTCAGCAAGGCACCGGTGAGTAATACAGGATCAATGTTACCCGAAGGGCTTGTAAAGATGAATACAGGATCAATGTTACCCGAAGGGCTTGTAAAGATGAAACCCCCTGTGTTTGATGGGTCCGTCTCCTGGTCAGTCTACAGATGACAGTTTGAGGCAGCTGCTAAGGTCAACAAATGGGGCAGCGAGGAGGAAAAAGCGACCACTCCAGTACTGGCCCTTAGAGGAAAGGCTTCCGAAGTACTCCAACCCATTCCAAACCAGCAGGATTATGCTGCTCTCGTCCAGGCTATGGAGCTTCGATACGGGGACGAGCACTTACAGGAAGTTTATAGGGTCCAGCTGAAGACCAGACAACAGTGGGTCACTGAAACCCTACAAGAGCTAAAGACGGACATTGAACGACTTGCCCAAATGGCATACCCCACAGCAGCACAGGAGTTCCTCGAAGTAATCGTCACGATGCCTTCATCAATGCCGTTCGTGATCCAGAGCTAAAAAAGAGTTAGTGGCAAGCGTAAGGCCAGCGAAGCCCTTGTGTACGCTCTGTCCTATGAAGCCGCTAAGAACGCATCCATCAACAGTCATCATGGTCGGAGACTGGAAGTTCAGGAAGAAGATCTAACACAAGTACTCAGACGGATGACGGAGGTTCTTGAAGAGTATAAGCCAAGCCGGTCACAGGGAGCTCATCGTGCGACCAGGGTCCGTTGCTGGAACTGTGGTGAATCTGGGCATATACGAAGGATGTGTAGAAGAACACATAATCAGCAAGAAGCGATTCAGCACAGATCAGAAACGGGTGCATTGCCTGGAGCCAATGGCTATCAGGAAAACTAACATTCGTCGGCTTCAAGGGGCAGAAACCGGCGATCCAGGAAATGGGAGCCCCTGTCAATGTCACTCCAATAGCTGTGCTGGGACAGAGTAGGAGTCTTGTGGTAGAAGGAAAAATTGGAATTCGGAAGTATCGGTTTCTCATAGACACTGGTGCTTCACGTTCAGTCATTCGGCCAAATGTCGCAAACAGCAATAATACTACAAATATGAGTTTTTTCTCCCTGAAAACAGCCAGTGGAGAACTGATGCCATAAAAGGACTGGCGGACTTAGGATTTGAGCTCGGATGTCAGTCATTCGTGCATGAATTTTTGATAGCAAACATAACTGATGATTGCATTTTAGGTCTAGATTTTCTACAGAAATTTGGATTTTCCATTAACATTAGCGAGGAACTTTGTTGTATGGAAATACGGAGATTCTTTTGTTAGGTGATAGTGAAGAAGGAAACAATCGAATGATGAAAATGCTATTGACGGAGGATACAAGTCTGCCTACACAATCCAAATCAATTATTTGGGGAAAGCTAGAGAACGGACATGAAAAGTCGGGAACGGCGCTAATAGAAGGAACGGAAGACAATTACGACGGAGTGGCTGTAGGGAAAACGCTGGTCATGATCGTTAAAGATCATCAGAGAGTACCTGTCAGAATCATGAACCTTGGTTTGAGGGAGAAGCCTCTACGAAGGGATAGTTACATTGCTAAATGCCATACAATCGACCTAATTAAGAATTGCAACATTAACAACGTTTCTATTTCGCCCACTGAATCGGTCAACCCTCAAATTACCAGGCTTTTGACAGAAACCAAAGCGAACCTATCTGAAGAGCAGTATAGCAAAGCCAAAGAGTTGATAATGAAATTGCAGATATCTTCCAATCTGATGAGTCAGAATGCGGAAGAACAGACATGGTACAACATAGGATCGATACTGGAGTAACGACCGATTCGGCAGCCACCACGCCGCTTTCCTCTCGCAAAACAACAGGGGGCTACAGACCTGATAGAACAAATGAGACAGCAAGGGGTCATGGAGCCCTCTAATAGCCCTTGGTGTTCACCAATCGTCCTAGTGAAAAAAAAAGGATGGATCCATGCGATTTTGTGTAGACTACAGAGCACTTAATGAAGTCATGCATAAAGATAGCTATCCACTCCCAAGAATAGACGATACCTTGGATACGCTTGCTGGATCACAGAATTTTTCTACTCTTGATCTAAAGAGCGGATACTGGCAGGTGGGAATGCATCCTGAGGATAAAGAGACAACGGCTTTCTCTGCTGGCAACGGTCTTTGGCAGTTCACTGTGATGCCTTTTGGTCTCTGTAATGCTCCTGCCACTTTTGAAAGATTGACGGAGCGCGTTTTACAGGGACTTCATTGGAACACGTGTCTTGTATACCTGGATGACATTATAGTCACTGGTAGGATGTTTGAAGAGCATCTGGCAAATCTACATGAATTTTTTGACGGATCAGAAATGCGGGTATGAAAATCAATCCAAAGAAGTGCTCTTTTTTCAGGAAGAGTGTCAAATATCTTGGCCACATAGTATCAGGGGACAGCATCAGCACTGATCCCGACAAGACTGAGGCAGTAAAACGTTGGCCTACACCATCCAATATTCGAGAACTAAGAAATTTTTTAGGACTCTGTACGCTTACTTCAGTCGAGGTTTGTCAAAGGCTGAAAGGAACTACTGTGTCACAAGACGTGAACTCCTGGCCGCCGTCGATGCAACAGAACATTTTTTAAGTGCCCTGAAGATCAGGTCGTCAGGTGGATCGAACGTCTGCAAACCTATGAATTTGAAATTCACCATCGAAAAGGACTAATTCACCAGAATGCTGATGCGCTATCTCGACGACCCTGCAAAACAGAATGCATTGTAAGAAGCTGAGGAAAAGGAAGAGATAATCAATTGTCAACGTTTGGACCTGAATGTCTTAGGACCTTGGTCTGATGAGAATATCCGAGAGGATCAGCTAAAAGGTGAGGATCTGGCAACCGTTCTTCTTTGGAAGGAGAGGGGACAACGGCCAGATTGGCAACACATTGCTGAATTGAAGGCGTACTGGGCACAATGGGACTCAATGGTAGTGGAAAACGGTGTTCTTAAGCGAATGTGGGAATCTACTGATGGGACATCACGATTACAAATAGTTCTCCCAAAAGTTGGAATCCAAGAAGTACTCCAAGAGTTGCACAATGAATCCACGGGTGGTCACTTGGGTATTAACAAGACGTTGGAGAAAGTGAGACAAAGGTTTTATTGGTGTCGGTACAAGGAAGACGTAGAGGATTGGTGCAGAAGATGTGACCGATGTGCAGCAACCAAAGACCCGCAACGTCGAACAAGGGGACCCCTACAACGGTACAACGTAGGTGTTCCATTCGAAAGAATCGCACTGGATATAGCTGACCCGTTTCCTGAGACACTAAAAGGCAACAGATATATTCTAGTAATAATGGACTATTTTAGTAAATGGCCTGAGGCTTACGCGATACCAAACCAAGAAACCACAACAATAGTCGTTATTTTAGCCGCTACCTATGAAACTACATTCAGATCAAGGACGCAACTTTGAATCCAAGCTATTCCAGAAGATTTGCAAAATCTTAAAAATTGAAAAGACTGGAACAACGCCACTTCGCCCTCAGTCAGACGGGATGGTGGAACGCTTTAATCACACATTGATACAACACTTGGCTAAGATGACAGTAGAACAGCAAAACGATTGGGATGACTACATTTCTCTATTCCTCATGTCTTATAGAGGAGCCGTTCATGCAACCACTGGTTATACGCCAGCCAAATTATTATTTGGTCGGGAACTTCGGCTGCCAGCAGACCTCTTATTTGGGTTGCCAAGAGAAAAACAAACGACAGCTAGCGAATACGTAATAGAACTTATGGGAAAACTTGAGAGGGTTCATGCACTTGCACGGAGTAGGATAAAAGACAGTAGCGACCTCATGAAGACCAGATATGATAGAAGAGCCAATTCTACGGGGTTTATAGAGCATGATCTCGTTTGGCTGTACAACCCAAAGAGAAGGAAGGGAAGATCGCCTAAATTACAAAAGGATTGGGAAGGTCCATATCGGATTGTGAAGAGAATCAACGACGTGGTATACCTTATCCAGAGGGGTCCGCTACTAAATGGTACACGTCGATCGGTTGTATCGGTATTGTGGAGAGGAGAGGGGAACAGAGTCAGTTCGGGACGGACATAAGAAGGGGGCAGTGTAATGACCATGTTCTGTAGCGACTCTATGGTTGCGCACCAGCGCACGAGGATGAACTAAATAAACGGGAAGAGAGGAAGAGGAAGTGCGAGAAGATTGGAACGGTTCTTTCTTTGGTGATCTATGTTGATTAAACTTTGTATTGTCTTTGTTCCCATACCTCGTTGAGTTGCCTCCTTTAAATGTTGTAACATTATTATTTATTACTAGACATGTTACCCGCGACCCGCGGGTCTTTATTTGCGCATTACTGTCGATATAGTCACAATTAAACGAAATAATAATGTAATAAGAAAAGCGAATGTGTCAATGTAAAAATAGTGTGAATGAAGCTATCAAATAAAAATAGCAAATAGGCTTAAATCCATTTTTTCAAATTAAAACATTTGCTTGCAGGTCTACCTATATTTGATTAAAATTTGAGATGAATAGACTTAATTTTGTATGTTCATGTGTTAAAAGTAGATCTTGAGGTAGACATAAATCTAAATCTACACTAATCTAGAATTAAAAATTGGCTTTTTTAGAGCATTCTGTGTTGCGCATGATGACCTTTTTTCATGATTGAATATAAGCCTATCTCAACACGGCTACTCAACTTTAGCGAACAGCGAACGAATGTATTAAAAATGCTTTAGAAAAACAAATTTGAATGTTAAATTGATTAAATTATCAAATGAATGGACAATAATTAGTATGTTTATGTGTTAAAGCACTAAACTATCTTTGCGAAAAGAAGTTTTATCATCTTAGAGTTCAATAAGAGTTTTAGACCTAGACCTAGGAATAGACTCAGTAGAGAGATGTGTTAATGTGTAACCAATTGGTAATGTCTAATGAAAGAATGTTCGCCAGGAAATCTGTAGTCACAGATATCAGGAACTAATTTATGTAAAAAATGCTTTTGAAACACAAAATTGAATGTTAATTTTATTACATAATGAAATCAATGGATCTTCTTTTGCATTTTCATGTGTCAAAGTAAAAAACTATGAGCGCAAAGTGTATTTCTTAAAATTAGATCTAGGTCTAAATCTTTTCGATCTTTTCTCATGTCAACATTGTGTAGATCCATAAAATATTATAGCTTTATTTTTTTGAGGGTCTTAAGTTTGTTTTACAATACATACACTACGGTCTAAGTTAGTACCCAAGGAACATTCCTGCTTAGTTTTATCAAGATTGGTCAAGCGGTTTTGATGTCTATAAGTAACATACATACATACACCTCACATTATACTTTATAATATAGATTATTTATTCATTTTATTTTAATTATTTCCTAGTTCTATCCCCAATTTCTTCACCACCCCACTTTTTCCTCTTCAGGCTAGACTTAGTCCACCACCTTGGAGATAGCTAGGCCGCGTCCTTTCATATCTCCCCTTGATCGGGGAAAGATAAACACACAGTCTCTTTGGTCTTACCCGCCGGATGTCTGACGGTCGCAGTTTACACCACCTTGGGTGGAATGATCGGGGAAAGATAAACACACATTTTGGTCTTACCCGCCGGATGTCTGACGGTCGCAGTTTACACCACCTTGGGTGGAATGCAAGTCAATCTTTCTGAAGTAATAAAATACACATGATAATCTCCACTGAGTAATATACACAAAGTAATTAAGATGGAACTGTGATTAAGCTCGGCTTACCCCCAGGTATTCCTCTAAGAGTAAGAATAAATGAAATAGTCCAGACTCGATTTCCAGCGATAGAGAAATGAGCGGGTCTGGTTTGACTTAGTCTACTTTATAAAGGTCTGTAAGAGGTGGGCGGAAACAGGAAATGGGATTGGCCAAAGATTTATCTCTCGCGTGGGTGAAGTCCGACAAGAGTTTCACCTTGGAGTGTCACGAGGCGTGTTGACCCGAGTAATCTCTTTGATCAAAGGGAGACGTGGGAGAGGGAGGGGGGAGAAAGATTGACTTGCATTCCACCCGAGACAATAGTAAATGAGCATTTGGTTTGGTGCCTTGAGAGTGCCCGTCTTAAAGCTCCAGAACAGGCTGGTTTTAGGACTGGAATGTCCGCATTAGACCAAGTTAACATTTTCACTTTTTAGCCATGCCCAGGATTGCTGCTGTTCTGATTGTACACGAGGTCGACAGGCTAGACTCTACATGGATTTTTTCAAGGGCAATGTCGACAGCTGTCTTATATCCTTCCCAATTAGCTTTAGTGTAGCACCACTTTCATCGCTCTTTGGTGGTCTTGGTGCTGATTTTAGAAAGAGTGAGTCAGTAATATTGGAAGGCGGTCACTATCTATATGTCACCTAGTACTTGATAAGACTTAGCCTAAGACTGCTTTATTGACCCATGGAATTTTTTAGCGATTACAAAAACTCTTATTTCAAATAAAGACATGTTGTTATAACGGATTCAAAGTTAGCAGAGACTAAAGAATATAACGAATGTTGATAAAAAATGTTATAATAGTGTAAACTTTTTCATGTCAATATTTTCCGGCTTTCTTTTTTGACACTTCCATTCTGAGTACCATTCGTACTATTCCACATTCGCACCACTGCACTCCGACCGTAGCAGGGTATATAATATAAGTGAATTTTGAGCTTGTTAGAGTGAGTAACATTTCTTTTTCTTGTATTAGTAAATGAGAGTTTTTGATCTGAGAGAGATTAATATTAGGAACAATCGTTTTTCGATAATGTTTTTAGAGGGAAAATTAATGTTATAAATTAGAATAGCAATCTTTACGTTAGTTAAATTTTCATTAAAAAAATTAAATACCTGAACAACCTAGATTTATTTTTATAATAATTCTTTTCAGACAAAATTTATTCTTAGTTAAAAATCCAAACAACAACAATATATGATTGATAATTAAATTTTAGTGACGTGAATTTGTGAGTTTTTAAAAAATAATTTACAGAACAAATTATGCTGGTGATATAAAATATAATTAAAAATTGAGATTTCAAACAATCATTTGGCATGCATGTTATTTATTTTAAAAATTCGGAACAACATTTTTGATAATGAGTTTTGTAAGGTTTAAAAATATAAAATATAACAAACAACGTATTTGTTACACAAATACCAATCTAGTGTTTAAGAGGGAAGACTTATTAGGAACTCCATTTGTTACGTAAACACAAGTGGCACTGCACTGACGCGCTAGTGTGCAAATGTACATATAATACCATTATGTTACATCTCTCTTCTTTAATTCAGAAAATCTATTTATCAGAATAATTAACAAACTAGTCAATTAATGAAATCAATTAGTCTCAAGTTTCTTGGGTTTGTTAGCTATTCTGCCTGAGCATGTTACGTAAGGTTCATGTGGTCTAGAGGTGTTAGAAGAAGCAGTGTATACTGGCGACTCTACATCTAGTGTAGTTTGTAATCTTGGACTCTCTAGATATTGCGTTTCTGGTTGTCATCTATAAAGTCATAATTATTGTCAAATCTGTTGGCTTTCTCAGAAGACTTTGTGATGTGTTTCCTGTTTCTTCTGTAGACCTGATTTCCACTTTTGACATTATATGATCTAGGCTTAAAATATTTAAAAACTATGTTCCTGGTTTCCACTTAGAATTAAGTTGCATTCTAACTCCCATTCCGTCTTTGATTATGACTCCTCTTGTCATAATAGAGTTTCTGAGAGTGTTTCTTCACCACCATGAGAACTGATGTCTTAGATGTGAGTATTTTCTCGCTCGAAGGTAACAAATTTCTTGGTCGGCGCCCCATGAGTAATTGTGCTTGCGAAAATTAATATTAGTCAATGGAGTAGTTCTGTAATCTAAATGTGACTGAAATTTGTCTTCGCTTTTCTTCCACTGTCTGTATAGCTCTTTCAGCCTCACCATTTAAAGTCTGAAAATGAGGACTCGGCATTTCATGCTCTATTCCGTATGATTCAGGAATTATCTTGAAGCGAAATTTGGCCCACTATCTGACCCTTGTCTTATAGGTATTTCATGGCATGCGAATATACTCTATATTGCTTCAATGATATCTGATGTAGTTTCCTGTGACAGTTCTTTGACATCAATAAACTTTTAGAAGTAGTCAACTAGAAGCAAATACTTTTCCTTTCAAAGTTAAACCATGCTGTATGGAAAGTCTGGTGTCTTGGTAGGTATTAGCGGTTCTGACACATTGTTTCTGATGTTCAGCACACCTTCTACAATTGCTGTTACTTTAATGTCTGCTAAGTCGTGGTTTTCCTGGCTGACCCAAGCAACCAATCCCATGCTCAAAGCACTAAGGAAGAATTATTTTTACAATTTTATCCTGGTAGATGGAACAAGGAATGTACCTTTATCCATGTGTCTTTCTGAGTATTTATTAGGATTTTTTATTTTTATTTTTGTATTTGAAGATTATGATTATTGCTACTTTACTTTTTAAGTTTTCCTGAAGGAGTTTCTAAATTTAATGATTTTATTGTAAGTCTAATTAATGTGATTATTTGTTTTTTTTTAAATTAATCTCACTTCTCTGTTTTGTGTCTGTTCTAGTTTTTTAATATTCTCTTCAGATGAGGGGTGCCAAGCAGTACTTATTTTATTATTGGATAACCAAGGTTAAATAACATTTTAGTTTTATTTGATTTATAGAAAATTCTTTTAATTAACACTAATGATTTTTTATTTTTAATATCTTAAAACTAATTTCATTAATATGGGAATTCTATGATAATTTTCAATTTTTATAACACCTCGATATTTTGAATTTTTTGTTTACCATTTTAGCTTTTTGTTAATTTACATTGTCCTGGTTGGAAAGGCATGCACCAATTTGATTCCAATTTTTTAAAATTATCCAATTCTGTTTGTAATTTTTTTATGCAAATAATCTGACTTTTGATCCTGAACTAATGCTATTTGCTAAATTATTTATGTAAATTAGAAATAGTAGTGGGTACACCGGAGTTTGCTACGACGATTAGTAGCCATTGTTTGGAAATCTCTCAATATAACAAATTAGGGACAGTATAGATATAGAGGTTTCTATTTAACTGAAACTTAAAAGAAAAGTGCTGAAACAATGCATAGTTGGTATTGTGAGGTGGGGTGGGAAAGGGTGAGTCATGTGACTTTGACTTCTGATTGCAAAAGTGTGTGCTTACGAATACTATTGATATATACTTTTTTTAAAGTGTTTCTTTCATATATTTATAATATAATATATATAAAAGTAATTTTTTTGTTAAATCATGCCTTGACAACAAAGAATAAACAATAATCAGTGGAGCTGAGCTTTACTTACTGGTATTTCGTTCAGTCACCACATCTTGTGTAATCTTTAGTGAATCCGTAATGTTGTTTTCATAGCATGCGAGTTCTAAATGGTAATGCTGTTTTTTGGTCATCTTTCTTTAAAAAAATAAACATATAACAAATACAAAAATTACCATAAATTTTTATCGAAGTACCCAAATCTGGTCTAGATTTTGAACTAGATCTAGAATGTAGACTATAAATAGAAAATTGATATAGAACCTAGATCTAGACTAGAATTCGCATGACTTTACACGTTTAATCTTGAAATTATTATTATTAGCAGGATTAGTTGGCCTTCTGATACCGGGTAATGGTGTTCTTGCTGTTCGCATCCGATTCACTTCTTAATGTGATTATATTGTGATACTACTTTTAACATAATAAATAAATCTGCATCCCTAAGCTGATCGTGGAATAACGTCATCCTCTGACCAATACGGTATTTATTTGGTTGATAGTCCATTATACACCATTATATTTAACCAAAATCGCCTAAAATTGCTATGAATATTGAAATTTGACTTGACAACAAAGCCCTAGACCTTTGAGGCCAATCGGCGCCAATTTTTCCTTTTTTATTAGAAAGACATCAATAGTTGATCTAAGTAAGGATGGTGCTTTCAATATGACCTTCGGACACCGCTTCATAAAAAGAAGCCGCTCGCGCATTATGTTCACTGTGGTAACCACAGCTTAAACCTGGTCTTAAAGGATTAGGTCAGCTCTGTAAAAGACGTTGCAGATTTCCATTACTTAGTGTTTTCGCTCACAACTTTTCAAGATTCCAATAGGGAGCGTAATTTGTAGAACACTCAACAAATGTTGCCCCACAAGGTGGTTATCAAGGAAAGATGTTCTCTAATAACAATAAGATTAAGGCATTTTGATGTAATAAAGCTGTTAACACAAATAAAAAAAAAAAAGGTCTGGAAACTAAAATACTTAGAGGTAAATTAGAAACATTCAATAATATCGCTCAGCTTATTGCTTA
The DNA here is from genome assembly GCA_030265305.1 of Biomphalaria pfeifferi. NCBI lineage: Eukaryota > Metazoa > Mollusca > Gastropoda > Planorbidae > Biomphalaria > Biomphalaria pfeifferi. Next base: position 874,054 of record JASAOG010000118.1, read on the forward strand.
GTACATAAATGGTAAGCGCAGTCAGAGTTGTGTCAAAAATGTTTGAAAGTGAGTAGTAAGACCTACATAAAACAGAGAGATCTGGATCGAAGTAAATCAATTGAGAAATGACAAAGAGTAATTAATGAAGCTGATGAAGTAGCTCGATCTCGGGGTGTTCATACAGTTTTTGCACTACACCATTGCTGAAAGACTAAACCAAAACCAGTGACATCTGGGCGCCTATCGAGACAAAACTAGCTATATAAATTGCTGAAAGATATTAAGGAATTTGATGAGCCGTACCACTAATTATATATATATATATATATATATATATATAGATAGATAGATAGATAGATAGATAGATAGATAGATAGATAGATGATAGATAGATAGATAGATAGATAGATAGATATAATTAATCTTCGAGTCCGAAGAATAGTGAGGAATATATTATTTCCCGTGACTGCGCAGCCCCACCTGCAAGCATAACCATTGTCCGCAGGTGGTCGCTTTGGGTTTCTTAACGACGTCTGCGTTTGTCCTCGGCAGCAGATCGTAGCTGTCGGACCAAAAGAAGTCTCTCTATACTGTCCAAACCGGCGTTCGCAATTATTTTTTTCGGTTTTGTAGCCGTTGCATCAGAACTTTGAAAGGTCTAAAGTATCGTGATGTCTAGTCTAAACGGGGACGGACGGACAGACAGACCACACAAAACGAATGGCGTCTTTTCCTTTTTCTAGGGCCGCTTATTAGCGGGTGTAGTAAATCTGGCACTAGCCTATAATATATTTTATTGTCTATAAGGAAATTGTCTTACCATAACTATAAAAAAAAGTACATTCACACCATACTCACTCACAATTTAGTTGTGCAAACTTTATATCAGATTGTTGCTATTTAATGATTTGTTTGCCAGTGGAATAAAGATTTTTCTATTGGTGTATCGTAACTCCATTGTGATGGTAAAATTACAAAATCTTGACCCAAAGGGTTGATTTTTTATTTCTTTTTTATTGTCTCAGTTTTCCTGCAGCATTTTGGATTCAATGAAGTTTATTATTATTTTTAATGTAGAAATAAAAACCGTTTGACCAATCTTGGCAGAAATGTTCCTTGGGTGCTAACCACAACCACGTTACGTATGTATAGTAGCCCTAAAACAAACCCTGCCCGCTCCCATCTCCCGTCGTCCTGCTGGAGGTTTGGACTAGGAAGTAATTATCTTCAGCTCTGAAAGAACATCCGAAACATATATGTCCCACAATGGCTGGCTATTCTGTTTGCTAATGTCTTTATCCAGTAGAGCATCGTTAGTGTAGGTTAGGATTACCATCCACTTAACACAAATGAAGGTTGTTGCAATCACTGTAGATTCCAGGGTTTTGTTGTAAGACAGCGTCAGCAGACGTTTCCTTGGTCGTCTCGTGACACAGGTAGCACATAGTCTTTATCAGCCTCATCTCTAAGGTATGCCCATGAAGCAATCCTTATAATGTTTCTGACGGCCATTGTTGGGACCAGTATTCGCAATTTTACACGATATCCAAGGCAAGGAATCAGAAACGGTCTTGAACTCTCAAGATAAACAGTCACATAGTAGACTTTCCTAGTTTCTTCAATTGTTTCTTTCATTTCTCGAAACATCCCGTTGAGATCACTCTTGAAATTCACCCCCGCAAGACTTGCCCACAACACAGTCACGACGCGCTACAATCCCCAGCGCCTCCATCACCATCGTGCAGCCTCAGTCTACTAACGAGTCTATTCATTCTTTCGATTGTGACACTTGGGTTTATTTTGCCTTCCTTTTTCAATACAATCAAGTTGTATATGTCTTGTAGCGATTTTATAGTTTTTAGAATCTCACCGATATCTGGATAGACTGGATCCTCCCCTTCATCAGCCAGAGCCTGCCGAAGACGTGCTCTAAGAATGTCTTTATTTTTTTCATTGCGTCTAACCGTTTCATGCCATTTAAAAAAAAGCTCCTACCTGAGCCCTCCGTTGTCGCCTAATCCCACTTCAGACACCAATGTATCGAGGCAACGAGTCAATGGATTAGATCTAATTGTAGCTAGGCCTTCTAAGACTAGTTGTCAGTAGTAACTAACCAGTTTATAATCTAGAGCGTAGTGAATATGTCTATGTCCAGGTGCCAAAATTGTTTAATGTTTGAATTTGTATAATGCATAAAGATTATTCATAGATATTGTAATATATTGGTATAATATGTACATTTGCACACAAGCTCGTGTGCAAACCTCTTTCCTCGTAAACACTAGTTTGTTATTTGTGTGATACGATATTCTACATGGTGTCTTAAAAAGCTGTCCAGCCAAAGGTTCATATTAATGGCTTCTTTTTATTTTGAGCAAACAATCTTGAATTGGAATGCAAAAGATCTATATAAAGAGTTTTAAGGTTTCAAGAAAAGGTGAGCATATGTTTCAAAGGACCGTTAGCTGATGCCGATAGTAAACAAAAAGCGGATGGCTGGAAATGTGGATGTAAAGTTGTGAAGTTTAGAAAACTCTAAATATTACTTATAGTGAAGAAAGAGATCCGCAATTGCTATTGAAGAAATAGAAACTACAGCCACATTGATGAATATATTGTACCTCTTGCATGTAACCAGTATAAATTGTAAAATTGAGAACATCAATGTCGTTGAAGAGAAGTGGAATGTAAAACTAGTCGTGCATGACAAGATATTGATTTCCCGTATTGACACTGGAGCAAGATATAACATTCAAGTCAAGAGTTTGAGCTCACAGACAAAAGCAAAACTTGCTTATTCTGCAAAGTCACTCATCACGTAATTGACTATAGCAGCTGTGGTGCTACCCTTAAAGAATAATATTCAAGAGGTGAAAGCAAGGTTTGAGGTTGTAGACCTCAATTAAGATAGTATTTTGAGTGGTGACAGCAAAATGCTTAGGACTACTACGCACACATGTCTATTCGAAATACTGTGAAATTGAGGACTATACTAGCATGGAACTTTCAAAAATGATTGAAGCGCGAAGTCAAGCCCTTCAAGAGACCAGTTATCAACTTCGGATGGTATTATATAAAAAGGTCTAAGAATAATGCCACCAAGTAAATACAAGCTAAATCTGATTCAAAAGTCTCTTAGGAATAGTGAAGTGTAAGAAGATAGCCCAGAGGTCATGAATGCCATATAGGGATTGTAGCAGGTGTGCAGAACCAAATCAGAAGGTTAAGGTAGATAGCGGGTCACAGCTCACTTCAAGGGGATTCCTGAACGTCTGTAAATTATACCAAATAGAGCATGAAAAGTCGTCATTTTCAGAGTTCAAATGGCGTGGCTGAATTTTATCTCTATTTTATCTTTATGTTCTTCGAACGTGCAACGTGTAACGTGCAAAAAAAAAACTGCCGAGGGTACGCGTAGACGTCGTTAACAACATTTAAATTAACCACCAGAGAAAATTGGTTATGATTTCGCTGGATTATGCAAAATATGTAGTTTGCAGCTAGGATAAGTAACCACAGAAAATACTGCATTCCTCATTAATCTTTCGAATCGAAGGCCAGCCTGATTTATTAAACCCTTTAAATTATAAATAGATGCATTTTTTACATAACATAACAAGCAATAAAATTACTAAAATGTAATAAAATGAGTTGCATAAATCAATACTAGCCTATGCATTACTTATTATTTTATTGATACTACAAATTATTTTCCACTTCCCAGAGTAAAGAAAACTCTAGTTAACAATGATAAATTAAAAGTATGGTTTTTATATATGCTTAAAGCTTGTTTAGAGAGCTATGGTCCAATTACATTAGTGGACCAATTGTTGGAGGGATATCTGTGGTTTTCCTTTAAACTAGATCAAGATCTAGAATTTCATCCCAATTTATATTTTAGATCTAGATTTAGTAGATATAGATCTAAAGAGTCCTAAATCAGAAGTTTAGTTTGGGTAGATCTAAATCTTCATTCATTTAACGGAAAATGCGTAATAGCTCTGTTGATATAACCGTGCTGGGACACCGCGCAGAGTTTGCCGAAGTACAAGCTCGTCGCACGTATATGTAAATAAACGCAGTGATCAACATTAAGGAGTAGCTATTGGTGACTTCTGCAAATCCTGTTATTGCTACACACATGCTGAATGCTGAAAACTCCTACACAAACCGTCAATTATAATTTTGGCGCACAAAAGTAAAAAGTATCCAGCGCCTCTACAAAGAGAAACAGTGCGGTTTTCTTTAACAATATGATTAAAACTACAGTTGTAGTAAGACAAAGCTGCCTACTCTCACCAACAATATCTTCCTTGAAAGGATAATGCTCTCGATGGCTGTGAAGGAAGAGGAAGAATTAACTAAAAATATCGATAGCCAGTCTCTGAATTTTAGACTAGTGCTAGCAATAGCACTACTGATAGATATTATGTTTTTTAATTTTACTATGTAGGCATTTATTTATTAATTTATTAGGATATTATTCAATCAACATAAAGATGCATTAACTTAATAAAAACAAATGCACACGAAAGTCTTACCTTACCTATCTTTGAAAAAGCTGATGTGCTTTTGTTTCATTTCATTGGTGATCATCAAACTTGGTCTTATATTGATAAACATTTGCATGTGTTCCTACTTGTATTGCTTTATCAAATTCTAATCACACATTTTTTCTTTATCTTCAGCTTTATAATCATTTTTATTTAGTTGAAGCACAAGAAACTAAATCGGTGTGTCTTCATTAACATCTACAGTCGGCAATAAGAAAAAAAACTACCATTAGTGTCATGGCGAAACAGTACTTGATTATCTTGAGTGCAACTTTGCGCACTATATGCACTAAAGCACACTATTATTGTTATTAAATTTATTTAAAAAATTATGACAAATCCGTTAAAGAGAATTGAACTCCAAGTGCCACTCAGCAATCTAGATCAACGCAATGGGAGTTATTTTGTTTTTTAAACTTCAATTTTATTTCTATCTGAAAGATAAATATACTGACCAGAATCAAGATCAAGGAATTTGTAGGTTATTGTAATGTACCTTAAGTTTGATTTCTATCTTTATAGAGATTTAAAAACTTTATTAATAAAAAGGAAGGTACATTTTCGCTTACACTAAACAATTCTAAATTAAGTAAAACTAATTAAAATTAAGTGATCTCCTTTCCAACAGTTATTACCCTTGAAGGAATAGCCTTTCGTTTTTTTTTTGTTTTTTTTTGCAGCATTCCGACTCTAGAATCTATTTTTGAAAGTAAATAGTTAAAATTGGATAATATTTTACATTTGTTTAACTTTTTGATTACACAAATTATACACAAAAAAAAAACAAAAAACAATATATTTAACGTAGTAAAATGTATGTTTCGGAAATATAGACATATAGCCTGCCCAAACTTTTTGGTGCAAACATGACGCATAATTGAATTCATGGAAAAAACAAAAACGCTTATAAAAGGACATAATACTTTAAATTTCGGGATTTTTATTGCACCCTTCCTTCCAACTCTTATGGTGACATGACTTTAGTCAAAGGCAAACCATTGGCAAATTAACGATAAAACCTGGTTTCCCGCGTTAACGTCTTGTTATGAGCATAATGATAACAATGAGTCGAAAACCATGTAGGTTTAGTATGGCTTTAATACTCTGAATAACTAACTACACAACACACATTTCGTGAACACATTCTTAAGGACGAGTTAAACATATACGACAACCGCATAACATTTCCTAACATACACCCCTTCAAATTGTGGTTACTAGTATTATTGACAATGAAAGAATTAAGTAAACGTAAAACAATAATAGAGATTATAAAAGAGAAACAAACAATGATGCTGAAACAAATATAACATGATAAATCAAAGACAAATGTCATTTTGGAGACTAATATTGACGAATTCAACAACTTCCTACACCTCAACACGATAGTTACTATTGGCTCCAAGGGCGTACACCTTAAATCGAAAAGAAAACACCTAGCGTTTGAAAGATCATTCTCCTTAATAAAACTATGTACTAACGTATCATTACAACGGGTAAACAGAAAACTAGCTAGCCAGCCAACAACAGAAGCTCTTTCTCTCTTGCGGCAACTAAGGATGACGCAAACACACACGTACACAATATTCTAGATGCCCATAAAATAAACTACATACACTAAAAGACAAGATATTAAATACAAAGAAAACGAACCGCGCACGTCTTCAAAGAGATGTTGGGAAACTACATAGACAACCAAAACAAGCAATAAGGAACCATTGCCAAGACTTGATGCCGAGTCAAGATAAGCAATTATTCAATACAGATGCTCTCATAAAAATATTACATGTAAAGCATTTTTTATCACAATCTGTCCTTTTTAGTTTGGCGTATTATTATTTTTTACTCTTTCTAATTAGGAGCATTCCTTAGCATAAAATTAAGACAAAGGCTGGTCCATTTTTTGACGTCTTTTGTTGGTGTAATTTTATAACTTTTGTACATTTATATAGATGATTTTGACAGCGAGTCAAACAATATGAGCGAACCAGCTTTGAATTTGAATGCATCCATTCATCCCAGTGGCGCTACAGCCCATGGAGGGCTTTGGCCTGCTTCAACAGATCCTTCCAATTAAGATCTTTCCTGGGTCTTTCGTCTCCACGCCCTAACCCCAAGCTTTCTTACTTTTTTACTCTTTCTTAGGAGCTATCCTTAGCATAAAATTTAGACAAAGGCTGGTCCATTTTTTTATCTAACTTTTCTGTGTAATTTGATATTTTGTACATTTATGTAGATGATTTTTACAGCCTTAATTAATCCATTGCTTTCGGGGTCTGCCTTTGGGTCGCCTTCGTTTTGGTTTTTGCCTGTATATTATTTTCGCTCCTCTGTTCTGACATTCTTTCAAGGTGACCTGCCCATCGGTCACTATTGGTGGGTCTTCATATAATTGATATATCTCGTGGTTAGTGCGTGTACTCCACCCAGTTTAATCCTGTATGACACCATAGATTTTCTTAAGAATTTTTCGTTCCCAAGTATTATTAAATTTTCTGATGTCTTAGTCAGTGTCCAGGTCTCACTTGCATACATTGCTGCTGGTCTTATTATGGTTTTGTATATCATTTTCTTGGTTTTCCTTGAAATTACTTTGCTCTTAAGTAAATGATGGGTGCAATAAAATGCTTTGTTGCCTCCTGCTATTCTTTCCTTTATTTTTGTTAGTGTCATTTTTTAAATCAATTGTACTTCCTAGATATTTTAAAGTTTTGACATTTTCAAATTCGTGGTCTTTGATTTTGATATATTTTCCCTGTTTGATTGTCTCTTGTCATTACGATGTACGACAGTAAAACCAATTTTACTGTCATTGACCTCAAGTCCTGCTGGTCAAGATGCTTTTTCTAGTGATCTTAGCAATGTCAGAGGTTTTTTTTACCCAATAAGGCAATGTCAACGGTATTGAAGAGGTTCACTGTATATCGTCCCTATTGGTTGTAGTTAGTAATAGTAATAGTTCTCCTTGTGTATGTGTATATTTCTTATAACTCTCTCCAGTGTCAAATTAAAAAGCATCCTCGTTTAATCCTAAATTCTCGTGAGTGTTCTCCTTGTATTATTTCCTTCTGATACTGTCATAAGCCATTTATATAAAGAGTTGGTGGATTGGTATATTGTTGTATTCATGGCATTTTTCTTAGTGCGAAGATGTGATCGGTTGTAGAGAAATCCTGTAGAAATCCTGTGTCATATAGATATTTCCTTCTGTCATAAGCCATTTTATAGTCTATAAAGATTTGGTGGATTTGTATGTTGTATTCATGGCATTTTTCTAGTATACATCTTAGTGTGAAGATTTCTTCAATATTTTCCAAGTCTATTAGTTATAAGCGTATAAAGGATCTTATTTATAACATTTAGTAGAGATTCCTCGGTAATTACAGTACTTTAGCTTGGATCCTTTTTTGTGTGTATTGGGGTTTATAAGAACTGTTTCCCTTCCTTCCAAATTCTTGATATTAGTCTGTGTAAGTCTTTCCCTCAACATTAAATTAATTCTGCTGTAATATGGTCATCTCCTGGTGCTTTGTGATTTTTCATAGTCCTAATTATTTCTGATGTTTCAATGAATGTTAAAGGGTTCACTAAGGGATCTGATCCTCCATGCGGCAGTTCATATTCTCCATTGTCTCCATCTTCAGTGGTATTTAGGATCTCCTCAAAGTATTCAGCCCATCTCTCAATGACCCTGCTGTTTTCTGTAATGAGGTGACCATCTTTGTTCTCACACATGTGTGATCTAGCTTGAAATCCGTTCTTTTCATCTTTAATTTTTCATATACATTCCTCTCATGTCTCCCTTCTTTGCTAGTTCCTCTGTTTGAGTAATCTTGGACTTTTCCCATTCCCGTTTTTTCTTTCTCACAACTTTTGTGTCCCTTCTTCTTGCTTCATTGTATTGCTGTCTAGTGTTTCTGGTTTCTTTCTGTAGCATTATCATCCGAGCATTATTTTTCTTATCTATAATTTGTTTGCATTCATCATCATACTACCAAATTCTCTCGTTCTTTCGTTTAAATCCAACTACCTCTTCTGTTCTTTTGATAGCATGCTTTATTATTTCCCAATGTTTATTTATGTAATTTTCACAGTCCTTTTCTAATGTTGTTAGTTGCGTTGGAGTGTAATTCTATGTTTCTGCTACCAGTTTTTGACTATCATATTGATGTGCTCTCTTTCTTTGGTAATTATGCATGGTACTTATTCTTTGTCTAATTATACCTTTTACTAGTAGGTGGTCTGAGTTAGCATTTGCTTCTCTGAAACTTCTTACATCTAGTATATCTGATCCGTGTCTGTTATCTATATGATCTATTTGATTCTGAGTGTTGCCATAAGGTGAGATCCAGGTTACCTAAATATTCTTATGTCGGAATTTTGTGCTGCAAATAGACATTCCTTTTCCTGATGCAAAATCCACTACTTTTATGCCATTATTGTTGGTCTCTTCATGTAAGTTTTCTTTGCCAATTGTTGGTCTGAATGCTGGTTCCTTTCCAATTTTTGCATTGAAGTCATGAAGGACTATTTTGATGTCATGCTTTGGTGCTTCATCATAAATCCTTTCCAGTAAATCATAGAAGGCTTGTGTTATCATCTGCATCTTCAGTAGGGCCAAGAACAGTAATAAATGATATGTTGAAGAATTTTCCTTTCAAACGTAGTGAGCAGAGTCTATCACAGGTTTAAATCCAAAGACATTACCTACCATTTCCTTTTTAACAGCAAGTTGTTTGTGCTTCCACCACTAAAAAATATAGTATACTCCTTGGTTCTGAGAATGTCCGAGTCTTTCCACCTGATTTCCTGTAGGGCTTCAAGGGGTATCCTATATTTCTTTAACACATCAGTAGGTAGGGCTAGCGCACCAGCTCTATAAAGGCTTAGCACGTTAAATGTTACAAAACAAAAATCATGTCCTTTTCCAGGCCTAGGTCGTTTTCCGTTGAGATCTGTCCGGGTTTTCTTGTGTGTATAAGCTTTCGTAACAGTATTTTTTTTATGACAGAGTTGTTAGCCCTGTGCATAACCATCTTGGTGGGGGGGTGCCTCTTTCAGCTCTCTGGATAACTGCCTTTATTTTCGGGTAAGGTGCCCTAGCCTTTGTGGATCCCTGCACTTCCTGCAAGGCAGTAGATTTGATTTTGGTCCGTCCCGTGTATTTTATTTCCCTGGTACCCACCATATCTGGAGGGCATTCCCCTATCCGCCACCTGGGGTGGCGCTCGATGTGAAATCAAACACTCCACACGAGTGAATTTGAATGCGAAGTGCATAAATATGTTAATGTATATCATGGGCGTAGCCAGGGCGGTGTTTGGGGTTCAAACCCCCCGAAATGAAATGCGGGTGGGGTCGGAGTTTAATGACTGATCTTTTGCTTTAATTTTCTTTATTTTAGGTGAATTTTAATACTAAACCATCACTTGCCCAAGCACAGCCAAGGGGGTTTTGAGTTTAAAACCCCTTACCATGGGGTTTTGAGTTGGAAACCCCTTACCAGGGGGTTTTGAGTTTGAAAACCCCTACCAGGGGATTTTGAGGGGTTTTGAGTTTGAAACCCCATACCAGGGGGTTTGCATTTAAATCCCCTTCTATAAAACAAAAAAAAATGCAAACGAAAATCCCAAAATTCCAAGGAAGATTTTGATTTTAAATCCCTCTCCAAAATTTACGATAAACCCTTCTTCAATATAAAAAAAGTAATTACACACTCAAAATTGTATGAGTGTTTGTAAGGGGTTTTGAGTTTAAACCCCTCTTCAGCTGGATTTGAAGCTAAAAATACCCCTTTAATAAAAAAAAAAGCAAATTACGCACTGAAAATGCTATGAGCATAGCAAAGGCTTTTTTAGTTTAACCCCCCCCCCCCTCCCCGCCAGCGGTGTTTCAAGCTAAAAAATAAATCTTCAAAAATAAAAAAAAATATTTCGCAATCAAAATGCTATGAGCGTAGCCAAGCCAATTGGGTGTTTAAAGTTCCCTTCAGATGGGTTTAATGCTAAAAACTACCTCTTCAATATAAAAAAAAAGCAAATTACACACTAAGATTCTTTGAAACCCCGCTGGCGGGGAGGGGGGGGGGGTTAAACTAAAAAAGCCTTTGGGGGGTTTTGAGTTTCAACCCCACTCATACAGAGCTTTTTTTAAAGTTTAAAACCCCTCAAGATAGTTTTGAGTAAAAAATTGCCCTTCATAGCGTTTTAAGGTTGAAAGCCACTCTCTTCAATATTATTTCTATATCAAACTAAAGTCAAAAAATTCTATGACCGTAGCTAAATGTGGTTTTGAATTTTAAAAAAACAACTCCAGATTTATTTTAAATCCCACAACAGATGATTTTGACAATAAAACTTCCCTTTTCGATATAACATCTAAAGCAAAATAGTCAAATAATTCCAAGAGAAATTACACATGTCTACCAGTGGCTGGGCTCCATTAGTAAAGTGCAATGAAATTCAAAAGCACTAAATGTGGCTCTACAAAGATGGCTAAGAAGGATTCTAGGAGTCAGTTATAGAGATCGGGTCTAAATCAAGGAAATCCTATCCCGGAATGGGAGTCGACCCTTTAGTAAGGTTGTGACAGAGCGTCGCATGTTTGTGGGACATGTTCTCCGACAAAACGAATAACGCAAAATAAGAGTTGCGATGATATCCTAGTAAGACGGCGCCGCACATGGAGGTCAAGCATGTGGGAAGAGACTTCAACATTTCCAGTGACAAATTTTGTGGAAACAGCTTGCCAGCAAATGCGCCGAACCGCGCGGGAGGGCCTAAGACAGTAAGAATAGCGCATTAGGTTTTTGAAATAAAAATTTTAATAGCAAAATGCATTGTAAGTACCTCAGAATATGCATTTAGTTGGCTTTCAATACCAGAAACAGTGCTTGGCGGCGGGGCTCCCCCAGACCCCTTCCTGGCATGAGCGAGGATTCTACAATTTTTCCAGGAAGAACCTATTCTAGGGCACAATAAACATCTTCCAAAAGAATGAAGGGTCAGAATGTAATAGAGATTAATTATGTACACACACACAAACATCCATCCATACAATCATATATATATATATATATATATATATATATATATATATATATATATGCGACGATACGTAAACGCTTGCATATAAAAGTTTCATTTGTGCTTAAACTCTTGAGAGAAAAGTTGGATCCAATAGACATAATATACTCAACTCCCGAATAATAGTTACAACATATAGTGTCTCGACTTATTAAATTAGAATAGTATGGTGAACAGTAGGAGACAGCGGTTGCAGTCTTCCCGCCATAATAAACAAAGCGCTGGTTGATTCGGGTGATCTCACCGGTGAAACGGTAGAGATCCAAACTATCGACAAAACGACACCTCAAATGGTCTTGCCCATAGCGAGGGTTCACGTAGAATGTCGATACGTGCACGGGACCATAAACGCTGCTGTTAGGGAGTCTCCCGTGTACGACTTTATTCTTGGCTCCCAATACGTACCATTGGGAAGTGTCAAGAAGCCATATTTCTCCCTGCCAGTCGGTAGAACGACTCGACAGAAGAATGGCACAAACCAGTCAAGCACTGGTCGCCATCACTCAACACCTCAGTTCAACCGAACTAAAGAAATAAAACCTCTAATTCCTGACATTGAGACTGTCAGAAGGCGTTGGCGTGGTCAACAATCGTGGCCCCCACGTATAAATATGATACCTGCAGCGAATCACAAAAGTGGTAATCGCCACCGATTCCCGCTCAGTTCATCATATTCCAACTCCACCCCATTCCCCCTCACTGCCTCAGGTAGGGCGCATGGGTACCCAAACCAGCTTGACCTCAATCCCAGGTTACATTATTCTCTCCCCAAACACGACAGTTCACGGCGGGACAGAACCTAGACCAAACGGATACATGGACGCCCAACTTTCCTTACGGCTGATTCCCCGAACTTCGAGTTTTTTTTATCTCCCCCCTCGAACGCTAGACTGGACGACGACAAAGTTCAAATGAAACTTATATGCAAGTACTAAATGTACTCTGCGAGCACCTTCTTAAGTGGGTGGGTATGTGACGATACGTAAAAGCTTGCATATAAAAGTTTCATTTGTGCTTAAACGCTTGAGAGAAAAGTCGGATCCAATTGACGTAATATACTCAACTCCCGAATAATAGTTACATATAGTGTCTCGACTTATTAAATTAGAATAGTATGGTGAACAGTAGGAGACAGAAGGTCACCACGCCCTGGGTATGGACTGAGTCACCGGATCGCGTGATAGGTAAGGAAGAAAAACTTTCCACTATGACTCATACCGGGATGGCGGGCTTAGGGTCAGCAGGTCAGCATTCCTCAACCTGTTCCGCATGGACTGCGATCGCTCTGCTACACTCACACACACACACACACTAACAGGTGGGGGCGCACATCGGTTTGGGACGGCGGTAATTTTAGGAATTTAATAACTTTAATCCCATTGGATCAACCACAAATATTATTTTAAAATTCAAAATCCCACATATCAATTGGGCCCGGTACCTCTGGCTATGCAAATGAGTTCGAGTCCCAGTCTATATAAGAGGGGACGAGGGCTCCAACCCACTCTCACAAGCGACAGACAGATTTCTACATTTAATAGGCGAGGCTGGAACTGAGTTTCTCTCATAAAGCCGCCTATAATTCAAACAAGCGTGGTAGGTTGATCTTATTTATACAATCTTTATATGTGTATTATTTTGTGCATTTATTAACACTATGTAAGTATGTAACCTTTTATTTTATCTTCAACACATTTTATTAACGATGGGCTATGTTCTCGCCTATTTTAATTAGTTTATTATTTTCCTCAACTTAGCGTTGAGATGTTCTAATCTAGATCTACTGTAGCGATCGGGTCTTTTACAAGATTCCGAATCGTGTACTCTCTTACAAGTTATGTTTTGCTGTATAACATGTCAGCTTATTTTAGTGACGGCATGTGATTTACATCTGTCTATGGCATTTACAGTCTTTATAATTTTCCTTCTATACAATCCTGCTATGTTGTGAATAAGATTTAATCTACGATCATATCATTCCCCCCCCCCTGTATATCTACATATTTTCCCCGTTAATCATAAATGATTCGTATAACGTTGTCCACTAGAGATGTAGGCAACTTTCTTCTTTTATGTTGGTTTTATCAGCATATATTCTTGTTCACTTTTAAACATTTTCTTGGGTTATCTCCCTTATTTTGTTTTGTTTATATAATATTGAAGTTCGAAGTTTAAACCTGTTGTTTACTTGTATGATCATAACATCATGGCTTATTTTACTTATAGCCTCACGTATTGCTTAATGTAGTTATTTCCCCTGTTTTATTTGTTAAATGTATTCATTGAACGGAATGAGCTCTATGCCTCACATGCACAATCTGATTGATTGCATGGCTCCTACCTATTGCCATGAGGAAGTTTCTAAGTGCTTCTTTCTTTTCAGCCTGGTTGTTATTGGTGGTGCAATATCACGCACACAAGACTAGCAGTCTTTTCACCACAAGATCTGCACTGTCTACACCTGTTAGATCGTCAGCTTCGACTGGATCAGCAGAGTCACCAAACCTGAGCATACAACGTCTGAACTCACCCCCCTCCTTTCTGTCAGCGAGAAGGAATCTCAGTAGTGCCCACTACAACCGGCCCTAAAGCCCAGTGCCCACTATCAATTGCCTACGGTCCAGTGCCCATATACTTGCCCAGTGTTCAGCGCCTACTGCCCAGTCCAGGCTCCAGCTGTCCACTGCCCAATATCCACTGCCCACTACCTACGGTCCTGAGAATACCCTTTCCACCTTTCGCTACAGACATACTCAACTCAAGCTTCATCACTGTACGAGAAGATTCAGCTCCAAGTCCTTCCCGCACCTACCAGACAAGCCCAGCGGCCAACCGACCAGCAAAGAAAGACTAAAAATAGAAACACTTATCCACTCCTTCATATGCAATCAATGATGAAATTAATCCACCTGAATCATTGTTAACTCACTACCCAAGCTAGAAGTGATATTGTTGTTGTTAAATAAATTTGTATTTTTTTTATTCAACATATAGTCAGTTGATTTGTTCTAATTGTCGCTCGTAGTGTGCCTGTTCAATATTTACTTATGTGAGCGGGGAAACTCAAAATTACTTTCCCTAGAGTAACGAACCAAAAATCATTTTAAAATATTAAAAACCTCGCCACAATATATATATATATATATATATATATATATAAATAGAGCGAGCTCTAGGCGACCCAAACTGTCTAATAAAAGGATTTCCTGGGAAAATTTTGTCAGCCAAAACGTCTTGCAATCAATATAGATAACATAACGTTATAATGACAGCAGTAATGAATGAACAGGCTCAACGTCAAAAGACTACAAAGATATAGACTTCTGTTGAAATACCTAGAGGGTTTGTTGAAATATAAAATGATATTGAGAGCATTAGTTTTACTGAACGTAAGTACCGTCATACAAGACTCTTCATGTTCTGTTGTGTGTACAGCCAGCTATATGTTGCAGACAGTCAAAATAGGTTTCAAAGTAATTGAGAATGTAGTATTTGATGTTGTAAGTAACGTATATAATTCTTGCTATGTATAGGGCAGATGAATAGCCAATGGTTAACGAGCATCACAAAACTAACCGTCTTTACTTACCCCTAAAGTCATATACCCATAAGAATTAGGAGGACTAAGGGGCGCAATAAAAATCCAGAAATTTAACGTATAATGTACACTTTCTTTCATAAAGCGCATACGCTTCCTTTTCATCTGATTTTTTCTAGTTTCCATGAATTACATTATGCGTTTTAAGTTGTGTCATGTAGTTGGCCTAGGGAGCAAATGAAGTAAGTCCTATTTATATAAAAAAAATATTAAAAGTAATATTGATTTACAATAGAAATGTAGGCCTACTGCTTTTTTGAAATATAAATTTTATTACGGTAAATACAAAAAAAAAATTGTTTTTTTCTTAAATAATTTTTGTAATCAGTAATTTAAAAAATATTTTTGTAATGTTACATTTGAAATATTTACTGTAAAAATAGATTTATTTTGAGATAAAATGCAAAATTTACTTATTAAAACAACCGTAGAGTTCTCTATAACGTAGAACATTGGCTTTCCATATCAAAGGTTCAGAGTTCAATTCTCTGTAACGGATTTTTCTTACAAAAATTGTTTATACTTTTTAAAATAATAAATAGTTAAAAATTGCAATATGTTGTGTTTACCTAATTAAGCGGCTTTTTAAAAATATTTTTTTATCACAATCTGTTCATTATAAGCACAAGCGGATCCAGAACTTTGGAGTGAGGGGCGGCGACTTTTTTAAAAACCCTAACCCTAACGCCCACCCTAACCCTATGCATAAATATATATATATGCGTTTTCTTGCATTCTTCACTGCAGAAACGCATTGACCTGACATCTACAGCTCATTATTTATAATATACATATATGTACATATAAGAATAAAAAAAGCAGTGTTTCTCAACCTTCATCGAAAAAAAACCCAGTCAGTTGGTGGCTTTTCCCTTGACAGCTAGGAGGTCTGGGGGAGCGCTGCAAGCTAGTCAATGGGGTAAGTGTTTTCTTGCATTCTTCACTGCAGAAACGCATTCACCTGACATCTACAGCTCATTATTTATAATATACATATATGTACATATAAGAATTTAAAAAAAGCAGTGTTTCTCAACCTTTAGCGAAAAAAAAACAGCCAGTTGGTGGCTTTTCCCTTGACAGCTAGGGGTCTGGGGGAGCGCTGCAAGCTAGTCAATGGGGTAAGTGTTTTCTTGCATTCTTCACTGCAGAAACGCATTTAGCTAACATCTCATTATTTATTCATTATTCATCCTATTAAAAAAGAACCTTTTGAATAATGTTTTTCTTGAAAAAAATTTAATATACAAAAGCAACCGATTAGTTCCTTGAAAAGATAACATACCCCACAGATTTAGATTAAGGCTTTATTAATCGCCGCCGAAAAAAAAATATTCGAAAAATACTATTTTAAAAATAAAATTATTTGTAAGTGATACATTTTGTTCCATAGGCTTATTTTTAACTTTGTTTTGTTACAGAACTACTATTCAAAGCTCTAAACCAAAAATTTCAGAAGTGGGAGGAGAACTTTAAATTGTGTGCATATTTAGGATTCAAGCATATATTGTGAGTTATGGTCTTTAAATTATTTAACTAGAAAAATATTAGAATTAGTAAAGGTTGGAAAATGCGACTAGGATAAGAATATTTGAGTTCAGAACTCATCTCAATTATTACTCTTATATTGAAAAATTTCGCATGAATTCTAAATTTTCCAAAACAACGTCTTTCTTAAAATAATTATTAAAAATTCATGTGCAATTACATAAACTCTGTCGCCATAATTGACTATTCTGTTTTAAAACATGTTTTCGTCTGGAAACGGGAGGGGTCGGTAGAGTGATTGCATTTGGCATTAAAGAATAGGGGATAGGGCGACTCGATATAAGAATTTAATTTATGGCATATATAAATTATATTAGTGATAACTTTGTTTTAAAATTTGTAATTTCTTAACTAAAAAACAAAAAGAAAAAGTATTAGTTTGTCCGATGGTCAACGGTTGATTGCATGTATCGCCCCTCCCAACTGGTACAACCCTTTTTCATCTTATATTTACTAATAATAAACTTTAAGATTAGAGTGTGGTGCGACATGATATACAAATTGGTTCAAATATCAATGCGTGGCTTATATATTATATTGGACAACAAGAGAACGACAGAATATAAAGATGGGTTAAAATATCAATAACAAGTATTAATCATATAGATATTTAATTGATTCTGTTAACAAGCTGTTATTTCTACAAATAAATTGGACCCCCCCCACTCGAAAATTTATTGGGGGGGGGGGGGGTTGATGCCATCGCCCCCTCCCCTTCCCACTAAATCGGCCAACATACTAGAGAGGGGGCGAAATAATCTTGATTTATCCATTTGTCCGGCTTCTCGTGACATCTGAAGCTGTGGCATATCACAAGCCCGTTATTTCGTTAAGCCCAACTACACTGGTACGAGCAATAGACCGGCCTGCCATCAGTTAGAAAGTTAATTTCAGAAAAATTAGATACAACAATGTGAAAGAAATAACGAAAAAAATTATACTCAGGTATTGCTCAAGTGAATCGAAATGAGCAAAGTAGAATATCTTAAGTCCAATAAATACAATTAAATTCGGATATCGGCGGGTATCGCGCAGATGAATCGAAATAGCTAGGTGAAAATGAAATACAATAAATAGTAATAAAACAAAGGTTTCACGCAGGTTAAACAAAACAGCGAGGTCAAAATAAATCCAATGATGAAACAATTGTAGATTTTGAAATAAAAATAGAAGTCCAATATCGAGAAGCTGTGAATGCAAGGTAATGTGGCTCATTCAATGGTTATCACTTGTTATTATACCCGTGAAGATACGAAACTTGCAAATAAAAATTCATTTGAGAATAATTTATTTTTAGATTGTCAACTGGCAGCAAGGATTATTAGAAAAATTGTCTAGTCAAACGGAACCTCTGTGGCAAGGTGTTAAATAGTGCTCTATCGTGTGCTTAAGTCTCCCAGGTGAATTAGTGTCATTTTTACAATGAAATATTCACGGCCCTAAACATCCAACCCCTTTTTTTTACTTTTATTTTAATAAACGGGCCATGCTTTAACGATAAACCCAACATACTTTTTAGCCCGTGAATTAATGTAACCTATAATGCAATTTCACGCCCATTCTCTCTTTCTTTCGCTCTTTAGATCCTGCGCATCGTTATTCCTCCCACATAGTTTGTTTTTTTTACTTAATTTGGAAAAACCCGATTTATAATAATGTATGTGATGTGTATAAAAGTACCGGACTTTATTTAAGTGAAGGTCCTGGACAGCATTTTTGTTGTGGTCTCTATCTTCTTCAGCATTCATAGTTCAATAAGTATGCCATATTTGCAAAGAAAGAGAGTACTTAAACATTTATTTTCCATCACAAAAATCAACAGCTTATTATAATTCTTGCATAATGTTTACATATTTAAAATATATATGGGACCTATGTGTTTTGCGCTTTAGTCCTCCTCTAATGTTTGACCCTTACTTGCCCCTACTATGGCTTTATCTGGTCCCTTTATTGAGCACAAACTCATCTCTCAATGTTTTCCCCCATCACTGGCCCCACGAAAGTTTCATCAGTGCTTTATCTGGGCCCTCTAATAGGCCCCTCAATGTTTGCCCCATGAGGTTTCCATCAAGGCTTCATCTGGGCCCACTAAATGATCCCAGACTCAGCTCTAAGGGCGCCCATTTGGGCCAATGTTCATCCCCCAATGGGGCCCCTCAATATTTGCCCCATACTATTTCCATGAGGGTTCCATCAGGGCTTCAACTGGGCCCCTTAACTGAGCCCAGACTCGACCCTTAAGGGACTTGTTTGGGCTTTCATTATTTGCCCCCAAAGGGCCAAGTATCTTTGGCCCTGTTGGGGCCCACAAGTCCTTACCCTTACAGATCTCACACGGGTTTCACAAGGGGATTTTCTGGGCCCCCTGACTGAGCCCAGACTCAGCCCTAAGGGCACCTGTTTGGGCCAATGTTTCTCTCCCAAATAAGGCCCATATGGTTAGTATGAGCTGGCCCAGTTGGGACCCTTACCGGGCCCAAAATATTTGCTATCAGGGATCCACCCATTCAGCGTTGAAAGAAAAAAAGATGATAAATATTGTCTATTGAGATTTAAAAAGGCCTAGTCTAAAAGAAATATGATCACGATAATAATGTCAATTTTAAGAAAATGTTGACAGCACCATAAGTTGAAATAAAAATATAACTTCGTATTTTACTAATTTCAACATTATTCTAGACAGACGTAAGAGACGTTGAGTAAACCTAGATTCGATTCATTTAAACAATATTGAACTCAACATTATTTTATTTAAATTATAATCAAAATATTACTAAATAGATCTATTTAAAATTTAATCATTAGTCTCTATATAGACCTAGATGAAGGTTTAGGCCTATTTAAATTCAGTTTTTATCACACACACACAAACATACACACAATCTAAACCTAGTCTATAGTCTATATCAAATACCGCTAGATCTATACTTTTTTCCTAAACTAGATCCACTACTGTATGTAATTATTATAATTATAATTTAATGTTAACTTAATTAAGATTCGACTAGATAGACGTCCCATTATGCGTATAAGTTAGGTATATATCTATTTAAATTCAATATTGATCTCAACTTTACATGTTGACAGCACATTAAATAAAATAAAATTTAAAAATTTTAATACAAAACAAGATTACAATGAGAATTTTTGCACAAACTCAGAGGCGGCCCCCGTCGGAGTCGGATCCCTGTCGGATCCGCCTATTCGCAAGGAATATTCAAGACGATATTTAATTTCGATTGTCAAAAGTAATAATGTTTCAAAGATTCATTTGCCTCTGTAAAAAATTTTTTTTTTCTGTATTACATGTTTCGGATGTTCGGATTTAAAAATAATTAACTTCTCGTTCGACGACGGAGGATGGTGGCGAGCAGCGTATATCCATGCCTGGTGGTGCATTTTGCGCGCTGGACTGTCGTTCGGATTTATCGATAGTCCCTGCCCGCTCCCATCCCCCGTCATCCTGCGAGAGGTTTGAACTAGGAAGTAAACTATCTTCAACTCTGAAGGCATATCCGAAACATTAAAACAAACAAACGGGACCGTCGAGATAATCAGTTCAGCACGCTAGCCGCTCGACCATGTGACAAGTCAAAAGCTTGCTGTCAGAGTCACTCATTTTTATCACAGCATTAACTATTATTATTTATTTATCTTATTTTAATTATTTCCCCGTTCTATCCCCAATTTCTTCACCCGCCCCACCTTTTCCTCTTCAGGCTAGACTTAGTCAACCACATTGGAGATAGCTAGGCCGCGTCCTTTCACTTATCCCCCTTGACCGGAGAACATAAACACACAGACTCTTCGGTCTTACCCGCCGGATGTCTGACGGTCGCAGTTGACACCACCTTGGGTGGAATGCAAGTCACTCTTTCTCCCCCCCCCCCCCTCCTCCCACGTCTCTCTTTGATATAGGAGATCACTCGGATCAACACGCTCTCAACATTCCAAGGTGCGACTCTCATCTCGAGTCAGATTCACCCACGTGAGAGATAAATCTTTGGTCAATCCTATTTCCTGTTTCCTCCCACCTCTTCTAGACCTATATAAGGTAGAATAAGGCGTGACAGACACTCTCTCATTTCTCATTCTAATTGAACAGTCGAGTCTGGACTATTTTGATTTACTCTTACTCTTAGAGGAATACCAGCTAATACCATTTGTTCTTAATAACAAATTGGTTACAAACTAATAGCCTATTATTGATGTGAGCAGGTCAGGAGGTGCGAGAGAGTGAAGACCTATTCTACTCTGCTCAACATTTAATTATTTAACAGTAGCAGATGCTAGCACTACTGGATGGGCTCAATCTGTGACACCTCAGTCTACGACCAAGGGGCTAGAGTCGCCTAAGCAACCAGACATACTAACTATACTAACCTAAACTAAATGAAAGCAAGATAACAAAACTTTAGTTTAGGATAAATAAACAAAACGGAACTTTATTTACATAAAAATAAATGAATCAATAATAAAAAAAATAATATATACACTAACTTGACTAACCACTACTATTGAACCCATCAACTAACTAAAACCCTCTAAATCTACACCACTACAAACACTAACAAACTAACCAAACCAACTATCTAACTAAATCACAACAACTACTACCCTAGACCTAGATCTACACAAACACTCTACAATAAACTAGTCTAGATCTACAATATCCTACTACTACAGCCAACCCATAACACTAACACTAAAACAAGAACACCTTAGTCTTAGTACCTTGCTATTAGCATTCACTGAGAACAGAAACAGACTATAACTAAGCCAATAAGCCTTGACTAAGGCAATACTTATACTACAAAAACAAAATAACACTAGATTCTATATCTACTGCAAGAGGTTACAGTAGAGTAATAGAGCAGTTATAATCAGCAGTTAAAACAGCAGTGTAATTGCAGCAGCTATAATCAGCAGTTTAAAACAGCAGTAACAATAGTAGGCCTTCACAGGTACAGAATAATAAAATAATTAGACGACAGACCACAAAGATCTTCAGCTGTCACACAGACAGATATGGTACTGACCACTGGTCAAAAGTACACTCAACTGTTTTAAGACAGCATGTAGTACATCACTTTTATACTATCCCACACTAACCTATATAAATATATGGAAGTACAATTATAAAATCTGACACTAACCTATAAAAATAAAATATATAAAAATAGATCTAACCTATACAACAAAAATAAATGGAGCGCAAGCTCACATTGATAAAGAGATAAATTACACATTACGGCATGTCATCTCTACCGGAAATGTACAATATGTCAGACGAGCGATTTTAGATAATCTTTCAGCATTGATATATCGTGCTTATATTTCGATGTCTAAACACGGCTATCAATAACAGAGCTATTGGCATTTTCATTTAAACGGAACTAGAATATAAGGATGTAGATCTACATAAACTAAACTTCTGATTTAGCACTCTTAAGATCTATATCTACTAGATCTAGATCTATAATATAAATTTGGAATAATTTAGATGTAATTTAGATTAGATTAGATTTATTAAAAAGAAAATCCTAGATAGTCTATCAATAGACTGAATGCAACATTAAATTTAAAAATAGTAGATTAGTTTTAGTATTGTTATAAACCTGGTGGTGGCACAGATGGGGGTGGTTTGTGTGTGTAGTCAGCCAACGCCAATCGCCCCAGGCCGGCGCTAGACGAGCGGTCGAGTGACGAGTTACGACGGTCAGCCAAGACGAGTTTCAACATGACGGTTCGGGAAGGATCGGCGTCGTGAACACAGCTCCGGAGCGTCACGAGAATTGTAGTCATCTGACCACCCAGAAACGTCGAGAGGCGTTCTGTCCGGTTCGAGAAGGCCAGCAGGGTCTTTATATAAAGAGATAAAGAGCGAAGGTATCAGAGACAGGCAGACACAACTTCTCGATCTACGGTTCGTTACGACGGCTCAGTACAAGTCCGAAAAGAAACAGACAGACCAGTGGAATAGTTGATACTGCGGTACGGCTATTAACGGAGAGATATTTGTACAGTCTTGTGTTACGTGCTGCCAATTGTACAGTATTGGCTGTTATTTATTGACATTAAACTATTACGTTATTTGGAGCCCTCAGTTGTCAAATTCTTTCAGTTGGTGGTGTCGTGTGGTGCAGTTTGCAGAGAGCCTGGATAGTGAGATTCGTAACAGTATATTAGGTTATAATATTGCAATATTGATCTTGACGTTTGGAAATCAAAATCTACACTTTAAGTCTAAGAATTGAAATTCTATATCTTGATCTAGTCTATATATAAAATTATATATGTGTCAGACGCGAATAGCCCAATTTTTCAGTAAAAGAAATTACAAAAGGCATTTCTTTATGAAAGAAGTTACGAAGGCTACATAATATACAACCACAGACCTATATATACTACAATAAATATAGTGTTTTTTTAATTTCTAGTTACGATTTATTTAGGTAGGTGCTGTTTTACTATTACATACCAAGTATTAGAGTTTAGAAAAACCCAGGTTCGTTTCTTGTGCAACGCTATTAGCTAACACCGTATATAATCTCTCCATTAGTATATTTAGATCTATAATCTAATTCTAGTTTAGATGACTAGATATATATATATATATATATATATATATATATATATATATATATATAAATCGAATAGATCTAGTAATAGTATAGATTCTATCTTGAGACTAGATTGCCCAGTCTAGCCTATGCTATGCATATAGTCAGATTTCATTAGAATAAAGTCTAGATATTACTAAAGACTAAATTTTATTAATTATTGGATTATTAGATATAGACATAGGACATAGATCTAATAATACTGTAATACATTTACTATACTCTATACTTAATCTACTAGACTAGAGATCTAGGCCTATCTATAGATCTATCTATAATCTAGTCAATCCATATCTATACAATTGCTAATGATATGTCTAATGACTTATTTTTTTTTTTATAGTAATAGGCCTACTATATCTAGATCTAGACTCTACTTAAATCTAGTCTAAAATAATGACTGTCTAAGACTCTAAATGATTGAGACTTTCACATATAGGTGTTGTTAATAATACGGCATGTCGGCTCAAAGTAAGCTGTATACAAAGTATACATATATAAAGTGATTTTTTTGTAAAAAAAAATAAATGATGTACTTATTGATAGATTGCATAACTTTCAACTACTAATAAATTAACAATTAACGTTGAAATACAAGAAAAGTAATAATTTTCCCAACATTGAAAAAAGGTGCCGGTACCCCGTACCGGTGCGTACCGTCACAAAAATATATATATATCTCAATCTTCTTTCATTTTTTTTTTTTTTGCGGGGTTATAGCTACTTAAAATACATTGATACCGGATCGATTATATAGAGCCTAAGTATACAAGCAGGATCTCGAGCATTGGATAATACTTTTTTTTTAAATACAACGTTTTAGGGAAGAGGCAATATATTAGTTGTTTGTTGTTTTTAACTTCTTAAATCCAGGCTAAAAATATCTAAGCCTACATTTTTACACTCATGGCTAAAAAATTAGAAGAGATTGACTGACTCATAGTGTACCTTGTGTACATTTGCAAAAACACACAACTCTTTGTAATCTTATCAGTTAGACTTTCAAAACTATTAAAAATAAAATACAAACTTAGTGATTATTTTTACTGTATAATTCAATTTTTATTCCTTTTTAGAATTAGGATATAAACAAAAGTTTGCCATATGTTGTCTAACAAAATGAAATTTGCGTCTATTTATGCAATTATTTATAGTTACCTAGTAATATAAAATATATTGAACTAACACGTAGATTCATCATAATGCAGCCATGCGATTTTTCGTTTATAAACATAGCATTATTTAGGACCAATATTTTACAAAGGCTGCTTGGAGAAATCAGGTATACCCATTAGGAGAAAAAACGACCCCTTTCCTCAAGAAAAATTTAAGAAACTAGAACAGACACAAAATAAACAGTGACATTCATAACAAACTAATATTTAAAATTGATTAGAATAACACCTTTTAAAGAAATCATTAAAAGTTTAAAATCACTACAATTTTTTTTCGACAATTATTTTGTGTATGAAATTGTGTATCGGAAAATGCCGATCTTGGGTAAAATACTCATCAAATAAAGTACTGTAAATGTGTAGTTTCACGCGCTAGTTTCAGGTCTTTTATTTTTATAGCCTCTATGGGGTTATATCCCAACTACCCGTATTTTTGTGCAGAATTTTTCTTTCTATCAGGCACACTTAAAGATATATTAGAAAGAAAGCAACTTCCGGCCCAATTTATGATTCAACTTTTTAATCAAAGAAACGAAACGGACTAGTCCAACATTGCCCAGTTAAAAAATCTAGATATACAATTAAAAAAATGTAGATCTAGTTTAAAAAATCTAGATTAGATCTAAATCTAGCTATCTTGCCTTTTAAAATACGAGTCTGATAACGAGGTTTAATAAACATTACTATACCGAGTTGTTTTAGCATTTTATTTGAAGAATTACTTCCATATGACGTCTAAGGAAAAAAAATCCATTACGTTATACAAAAAAACAAATAAACACCAACTTAAAAAATTACTCTGGAATCCTCGATACACTATAATGAATCTTTACCATGGGACGAAAGCCCTCTTCCTACTATAAGGGACCATATTGAAAGCATAAAAAGAAAATCTGATTACAGACCAACAGAGCTCAAGAAAATAGTGAACTGTTTTCTACATACCAATTATCCTAGCAATCAGTGGATCAGAGTTTATACGGATGACACAACTCATTATGCCACCACAAATGGAGGAGCTGGAATACTTATAGAATGGCCAGATGGAGGAAAACTAGAAAAATCCATTGCAACTGGAGAGCTCTCTGACACTCACAGAGCAGAAAGGAAAGCACTAGCACTAGCTGCTACCATCCTAGCAAATCATCCAAGTTCTAACCGATGCAAAAACAACCCTCCAAAGCCTGCAAAACTCTGATTCCTCATATATTAAAAACCTCAAAACAGCACTTACAAAGCTCAACAACAACAGCAAAAAAATGGTATCAATGGATACCAGCTCATATAGAACTACAAGGAAATGAGAAGGCTGACACGCCAAGAGTGGGAGAACTAACACACTAATAAACTCTGCACTCTATCCAGAAGAATTGAAGAAATTAATTGTAAATAAAATAAATGAGAAATGGACGAGCTCTTATCCAAATCACAAGAAAGATGACGCTTACTATAAGCTATTCCGACAAGACCAACGTCTAATCTTTCGACTCAGGACCGGACACAACAGAATGCGACAACATATGTACCGGAAGCTCAAAATTGGAACCAGTGAAATCTGCCCATGTGGAGTATCACCAGAGAATGCAGACCACGTCCTCCAAAACTGCTCTGTATACCAAGAGGCCCGTATAAAACATTGGCCCCAAATCACCCCAATAGAAAGGAAACTATATGGAGAGCTCCCTGATCTGGAAACCACTGCGCAGTTCATCTCGTGTATTAGTCTACTCATCTGAACGCTCCAACATAACAATGAGAACGAAGAAGAAGAAGTTATACTGCCTAGTTAGACTAAAAATATCTTCATCAATACGAGCCAGTTATCGAGAGTTCATAGACATTGTTGCACCGAGTGAGTTCCTTTAACATTTTATTTGAAGAATTCATTCCATATGACGCCAATTGAAAAAATCCACTACGTGACACGGCCTACTAAAAAATGTCTCCATCAATACGAGCCACTTATCGATGGTTCATAGACATTGGTACACCCAGGTATGACGTCAAATGAAAAAAATTCCATTACGTCACAATGGGCTTGTAAAAAAATGTTTTTATTAACACGAGAGATTTAACGAGGGTTCATAGTCTCTAATACACTGAGTTCTAATAGAATTCATTTAAAGATACCGCATCGCATGGTGAAATAATATTTTTGATATCTCTTCTAGTTTTCGAGATCTCAGTGTGACAGACGGACAGATAGACATTTTGCACAAACCTAATAGCGGCTTTTCGCCTTACGGGTGCCGCTAAAAAAGTTTACCAAATACAAATACCACATCTAGATCCACTAATTTCTGCAATTATTGCAATGCAGATGTAATTATTAAGAATATATTTAATAATTATATAATGATACTAGCCTGGCATTACCCGCGGCCTGCGGGTCTAAGTTTGTGTTTACTGATGTAGTGGATTGGATTTAGATGTATGTTAAACTTAGCTAACGATCCTTTCAAGCTATTTCTCTTTCGCTACGAAAATAATATTAGTTTTGCGAAAATGGGTTTGCGAAAATGGGAAAATACATAACATATCTATTAAAAACGAAAAGAGCGATAGATTAATAATACAATTAAATCGGGTTTACCCGATTTGTTAAATGAATGGGATTATAAAGTAAACAATTAAACGAATTAATTTTTAGTACTCGATTCATTACGGTATTGTCTAATGAAAGAATGTTCGTCAGGAAATCTGTAGTCACAGATATAAGGAACTAATTTAAGGAAAAAAATGCTTTTGAAACACAAAATTGAAGGTTAATTTTTTTAAATAATGAAATCAATGGATCTTCTTGTATTTTCATGTGTCAAAGTAAAAAACTATCTGCGCAAAGTGTATTTCTTAAAATTAGATCTAGATCTAAATCCTTTCGATCTTTTCTCATGTCATTGTAAACATGGCCTAGATCCATAAAATACTATAGCTGTAATAGAGTCGGACAACTATATTTTTTTAAGGGTCTTACGTTTGTTTTAGGGCTACAATACATACACTACGGTCTAAGTTAATACCCAAGGAACTTTCCTGACACGTTTTATCAAGATTGGTCAAGCGGTTTTGATTTCTATTCGTCACATACATACATACATACATGCATAAATACATACATGCATACATACATACATACATACATACATACATGCATACATGCATGCATACATACATACATACATACATACATGCATACATACATACATGCATACATACATATGCATGCATACATGCATGGATACATACATACATACATACGCCTTACTTTATACTTTATGGTATAAGATAATATTCTCTCCCCCCCCCTCCTATTAAAAACTACTGCTAGTAATAGTTTATATTCCTAGTTATTTATTCATTCTACAAAGCTATCCTATTTACGGTCGGTATTTTATCACAAACCAAGGGAACAGGGTTACTGCAGCGATCGGAACCCATGATGACATGCTAACTATTGTAAAGAAACGCAAACTTAAAATATATGCCCATATTTCCAGATCCACGGGGCTTGCAAAGACCTTTCTTCATGGAACAGTACCAGGAAAAAGAAGAAGAGGCAGACAGTGAAAGCGATGGGAGGACAACATAAAAGAATGGACAGGCCTACCATTGATAGAGGTTTTAAACAAAGCAAAGGACAGGAAGGAATGGAGAAAGACGGTCGACAAATCTTGCTTTGGTGCTCCAACAATCCAACAGACTAAGGACTAAGGGATAGGTAAAGGTAAAAAAAAAAATTATATAGGTCTGTGAGTCGGCACTACAGCTCTATTATTTATTTTCTCTTTCTTCTTATCTGTGATTTTAGCCGGTATTTAAAAAACAACTAGGTTATTCCCTCTTTTGATAATGCTTTTGGTCTTGATCCTGCGCTTTGACAACGCAGAAAACTGGCCAGGAGTGTAAATACCGACGCTAAATGCGGATATTGCCATAATAATAATAATATAAAGAAGCACTAAAAACAGTCACTCATAGTGCCGCCCGCACCCCCCTCAACATATAGGATATATCAAGATCTAGAATTCTAGAACCATATCTTGGTTTTATTTTTCATTGGTCATTGGGATAGTCTATTTCTTGTTTTTATTTTTTCATCATGGCGACTGATTGAAAGTTAACCTCCTTAATCCCTAATCATCAATGAAATAAAATTACAAATGGATAGATCTAGGTCTAGACTCTAGACTTAGACAGACATAGAATCTATCTATATATATATATATATATATATATAATATAATTAGGTATTAGTCTAGCTTATAATTTTTAATTTATAACGACTAACATGAATATATTATAATTTATATATAGATCTTATATATCTAGATTCTATGATCTCTAGATCGACTAGGTCTAGATAGTAAGATAGATTATTCTAGATCTAATTTCTAAGTCTAGTAATACTGACTTAGTAAATAAATAATACTAGCATATGAGTATGAGCCATATGATAGTAATACTGAGATATTCTCAGATAGTGATACTCATACTGATAGAGATACTGATACTATGATAATGATACTGAACCCATACATTTCAACATTTGTAAGAATGCATCATTATCATAGTCATACTGTGATACATCTAAGGCGACTAAGGTATGATACATCTAATCTATCTATAGTATAGTTAGTATATAAGTTATTATAACTAATATAAGATCTACTATAAAATATATATTTATATATTTTTTATACATTATTTAAATTATTGTTATAGACTATAAATTACCGTCACTATCAATGTATATATATTACTAATAAAGATTCATCAGTATCGGTATCATAATCATTATAAATCTTATATCATATGTCTAGATCTAGAAATTAGATTAGATAAAAAGATCTCTAGAATCTAGGCATTAGAATTTTTTAGATAAGTTAAAAAGATTTCTAGAATCTATACTAGTGACTACATCTAAATCAAGACTAGATTTACTTTAGTTACTCTAGTTAACTTCTTAGTCATTAGTCCTTTCCGTGTTAGTACTCTAACTAGATCTAGATTTAACTATAACTTAGAATAACTAGATAGATCTAGATCTATATATTAGGCTACTCATTTTTTACTGTATTTTGTTTTGTTGTCACAGATAAATAAATAACATTAACATACTGTAGACATTAATTAATAATAATAATGGAGATTGTGTTTATCAAAATAGACATAGAGTCTAGAAGACTATATATATATATATATATATATATATATATATATATATATATATATATATTTAATCCTTTTATTTCTGTCCAATCCTTTGCTTTTCCACAAAACATAAACAACAAACAATGACGTAATACTCATATAATATTAGCACATCCTTCCTTTTGAAGCTATTATCACATCCTTCCTTTTAAAGTTCTTAAGACTTATATTTACAAGGAATTTTGACAACTCAACCACTTCTGGTTGCTTGAGCGCACAACAAGTTCTCTAGACGTTGATCTATAACTGTCTGTTTCATTTGTTCTAACAGTTTGCTGTTCGTTGTCTTCGTCGGTATCATAGTACCAAGAGAAGTCTTCTTCAAAAATATTGTTAAAAAACTGTTGTAGGTTTTTTCCTCATTTGTCTTTATGATGTAAGATCTGGGTGATGGATGTTTCTTAATGGCAACTGCTTTCTGCCATGTTTGTCCTAGACAAACTCTCACTTTCTCTCCGACAGAGTAGGTACTTTGATAAAAATTTCAACTTTAATGAATCTAAATGAAACTAGTATAGTTAGATAGATCTTTTTGAATGGAGTTCATTGATACCTCAGTTATGCTTCTAGGTTAATTAGAACATAAGTTATGACCATTTTAGTGTCGGAAAATTAGCCTATTAAAATACCCAAAAAATTGTGACCGAAATGAGGAGATTATACATTTAAACTGCTTTAACTTTTTAACGCTTAAAGATAATGTAATGAAATTTTCCATAGAAATGCACAATTATGTTCTGATAATTATGACAATTTAAAATCTGGGATATCTATTAACACTTTTTTGTGTTAAGCCCTTGATGTAGGGGTAGGTGTTGAAAAACGACAGAAACAGAATACATATTCACACATAAATGGTCATAACTTTTAAACCAATAGAGATAATTGAATGAAATTTTCAACAGAAATGCATGATTATGTGTTATTTATTTCTTCTTTATGACTCTGAGAAGGAAGTTGAAACTTTTAAAAAAAATTTCTTAAATGTGGGTCAACATTTCGAAAACGACAAAAAAACAACAAATGTTGACACTTAAATGGTTATAACTTTTTAACCAATAGAGATATTTAAATGAAATTTTGAACAGAAATGCATGATTATGTGTTATTTGTTTATTCTATTTTAACCCTGAGATAAGAATTTTTTTGAAAATTTGATTTTTGATAAATGTGGAATGACAAGTTTGAGTTTGAGTTTTTTTCGACAAAATATTACTTTTAGGCTTTTAACTGAAATGAACAACTTTTTGCTGATACTTATAATAAACTTTGGATGAATAACATGTTGGAAAAACAACACAAAAATAAAAACAAACATTTCTATTTCATACTTTGAGAGCTGTAACATTTTAATCTAGATGTAAGTGATAATTATAAAAAATTTACAAAATAAAAATAAAAAAAAAAAAGTATTTAAATTTACATATAATGTAAATAACAAATATAGATTTCTTGATGTCATCAGTCTGAGTGCGTTTGCAAATGTACGTCAGTATCCAAAGCTTGTGAGGATCATGCATAATTGTTTGAAGATGAATATTGTTTGGGTGTTATCTGTTTGGCTGAAATAGAAAAAATACTTTTAATGCATACCAATGTAGGCTTGCTGAAAGGGTAAAATTATCAAGGCTAAATATAAATGGTTCATTGCACAATTAACAGCTGTATTGTGAAATTATATTTTTCACATTAAATAAATAACATCCCAGATATGCAACATGTTCCCTTAAAATAAAATATATCTAACTATTTGATGGGTAAGCACATAATGGATTTGTTTGTTGTTGGAAATTTTCAATTGAAGTACTGTCTCTGTAGCACCTTACAAAAACCTTCAGCAAGTTCTTTTGTGATCTCGATAAATACTTCATCAACAGTCACATTTCTCAGGGCTTTCAGAATGAGATCTTTAGTATCAGTTAGTATTGAAAGGAGTAATCTTTAGGTAATCTTGCTTTTGCATCGTATTTCACTCTGCTTCTCATCTGTTGTTCGGTGAGTAATGTGTCTGCATTTTCAGCTTCCGATGGTTTCAATAGTTTGGGATCAGTTGGAATGATGTCCTTGAGTCTTCTTTTCATCAGCAGTTGTGATGGTGAATACAGCAGTCCGCTTATCGAAGTATTTCTATACTCGAGCATAGCGAGATATGGATCTTTCCCACTTTTGTATGCTTTGTTGAATATCTGCTTTACGATACCAAAATACACCTCACTTTGATCATTTAATTGAGGGTACCTGGGGCTTGATGTGGTTATCTTAAAACCCCACTCTCTATATTGATAGCTGTTGAATGGCATATTGTCACTCACTATTTCTTCTGGTATGCCATTTCTAGCAAAAATACCTTTCAGTGCCCTGATAACACATTCTGCTGTTTTGTTCTCCAGTCGTTTTATTTCAGGGTATTTGGAGAAATAGTCCACAACAAGCAAATAGTCATTGTTCGCCATTCAAACAAATCTGTTGCAACCTTTTTCCATGGTTTGTCTGGTACAGCATGAGGTTGCAATTTTTCCTTCACATTATTACTTTTGAACATTGCACATGTTGAGCATTTCATTATTGTCGAAAAAATATCTTTGGACAATCCTGGCCAAAACACACTCTGTCTTGCCTTCGATCTGGTTTTCTCAAGACCAAAATGACCTGTGTGCAACTTGTCGAGAATTTCATTTCTCATACTTGAAGGAATTATAATTCTGTTCTCATAAAACAATATTCCATTCTCTTCATGAATACTGTCTTTAAATGACCAATACTCTTTTACTGTTTCATGAACTTGAGTTTTTAACTTTGTCCAACCTTCTCTTCGACATAATTAGTTACTAGTTTCAATTTAGCATCAGATTCAGTTTTCCATCTAATTTCAATTATCTTCTGATCACTTCCCGGAAACTGTGCTGTTGCACTAGAAATTCTCATAACCATGTCATCATTTGAATTTGATTGTTCTTGACCACTGATGTACGCACATGATAACGTATCAGCTATTTGCATTTTTGAACCTGGAGTGTAAGTTACTGTTAATTAATATCTAATCTCAACAGTCTTATCAACTGAAGTTTTGGTGAAATCTTGTGTAACGGCTTCGTCACAATAGTTTGCAAAGGTTTGTGATCTGATTGTACAGTCACAGTTTGTCCAAAAATAAAGTGGTGAAAATGTTCAGCTGCAAACACTATAGCTATATTGAGTATTGTACAGCAGTGAGTTATGGACTACCTTTGAAAAGCAAGACAGAAAACAAAATTTATTCCACTTGTGCTGTCACCGACATATGTGGACAGGAGTGTCTCTCCTAAATAGGGCTCCACAGTCACATGAAAAAGTGTTCTACGAGATGAACCAAAGTCATTACGACTGAAGGGGGCCAAACAATATCTAGACCTAGAATCCTAGATCTAGATCTACCATCTTGTCTAGTTTGATGAAGGCAGCATACAAGTCTAGGTTCTGTTCCTGCATTCACAAGATGAAAATCATGTCCTACCAGCCTAAAAACCACTTTCAGAAGGCAAACGTTCATATATTATGTTACACCACAAACCATGTTTTTAACCCCAACCCCCCCCCCCCCCCCCCCCCCCCCCCCGCTCTTGGGCTCTTGTAACAATCGTAATAAAATTCAATAAAAAAAAATGAAAGTCGGACCTGTTAAAGTCAAGGGACCAGTGTACCTGTAAATGATAATAATTTATAAAGCGCTGTTATCGACCATAATAAACAAACAAGGCTCTGTGATAACATAGCAAACATAAACACGAGAGTTAAAAAGTTTTGTTATTTCGTTTGCATTTTTTTTTTGTTACTTAACAAATTTTTAGATCCCCCATGTAACAAATCATAAAAAAATTGTGTTCCCCCTCTCTCCCCTTAGCTGTTTTGTAATATCTAAACCCTATGGAGTTGGATAGTTTGTTAAGGAGTCACACTTGTCACCTTTTGTATAGGGATATGATGGTGACATCACAAAGTTCAGGCAGAAGAGTAAATTTGTCTCAGAATAAAGTGAAGAGGTATGTTAACCTTTCAGTAAAATCGTCACCACCATTTTCAAAACTTCTGCTGTAAGACTTTCATAGCCAGGAGCTTTATGTCTTTTGAGATTTCTGATAGACATTTTAATCTTATATTTTAATTAATAATAATTATGGCATGTTTTTGATTTGGATTTAAAAAACCGGCCACATACGTGGCATGGGTAGGTTTGGTCAGTTGCAGATAGGCCTGCTTCTTCTCTCAGTATTTGTTGTTTTGTATCTTGTGCTTCAGGCACTCACAGCTTCAAGTCATGAGGAGCGATTGAAAGCTAATGCTTCTCTGCCATGAATGTCAATATCACACTCCTTGAAGGGTGTCTTTATACCACTTGTATTGACCTCCCTGGGAGCGCTTTCCTGCACACAGCTCCCCGTACTTAAGTCGTTTGGGAAGGCTTTTGTTTGGCATGCGGACTACTTGTCCCTCCCATCGAAATTGGAAACTTTTTACTGTGGCATTGATACTGTTCATGTTGGACAACAGTATTGTTTCAGTATCTTGTATGTGGTCAGACTAATGCACCTTATAAATGTCCTTAGACAGAGTAGGTGGAAGGAGTTTAGCTTTTTGATGTGGCGGGAATATAAGGTCCAGGACTCTGATGCATATAAGAGTGAAGGGAGCACTACAGCACTGTTTTGTGGATATGCTAAGTCATCTCCGTTGCCACATTTGTACTTGAAGTCTGCCACAAGCAGCACTGGCATGTGCAACACGGAAGTCTAACTCGTCTACATAGGCGGGCATTTGCTGATATGGTGCTTCCCAGATAGACAAACTTTTTAACATATATACCATATATAAGGATGTCTGGTTCTGTGACAGATTTATTTGGAGGAGGTTCTGTCATTATTTTGCTTATACTTTTTAAATTTCATTTCTAAATGTAATTTTACTAGCACAACTTGAGGAAAACAATTGTAGAAAAAATCTATACAAGTTTTGTTCACAACAAAAAAATACTAGAGTGATTGAAACAATCACACAAAACAGAAAGAGAATTGTTGACATGCAGAAGTAGTAAGACAAAAAGGAAAGTTTCATCAATTTAATGGAATTATTTAAAAAATACTTTTTTTTCGATATAAAGACAGTAGGTCAATTCTAACCTGTCAATGTTAGAATTGAATATAAAAGATGAGGGGGTGTAGGTCAAGCCAGGCTGGGACCAGACCTAATCTGAAATGTGATACCAATGGGGTGGCTTGGAAGTACAGTTGAGAGTACGGTACTATTTCTCTTCTACACGAAAATACCCTAGTCACCTGTTTTTTTATTCATAACAATAATTATATGTTAATAGAAAATTTATTAACTTTTTTTTCTTCTACAGCTCTATTTATATTGACTAAAAAAATTGAAACAGCATTTTAACTTGTTAAAAAAATTTGTGATGCTGGGGATGTCTGTATCATCAGGCCTTAGTGGTCCAATATATTATGCGCATCAGGTAATTTCTGAGTAAAAATAAACCTGTTTGTTTTACATGTTTTGGATGTTCCTTCAGATTTAAAGATAATGTCATTCTAGTCCAAACCTCCCGCAGTATGAAGGGGGATGGCAGCCAGCGGGACCATTGAGACCATCGAACAAGTCAAGAGTGCATACCACACATTGAGGCAGCAATCTACATGCTTCTAAGTAAAAAAGTTACCAGATCATACATGGAAACACCCATATTAGTCATAAAACAAAATAAAGTAAAGGCCGGTGGAGATTATGCTGGCCAGATGACATCTTCACTCACTGTCAGCGATAGAAGAAAGGGCTTTACATTATCTGCCCCATAAATAGCGAGATCATAAAGAAGTACTGTCATGAAATTGGTTGCTCCATATGACTTAGTATTTTCATAAGTGAAAACACAATGTCCAATAACTGAATTCCTCTTTAGGAAATATAAAAAAAACTCTACACAATTAGAAATCATGAAAAGATTAAACACACAGTATTAAAACAATTTAACTGAATTTCAATAATAAATCACAAAAGTAGAACTAACTTGAAAATTATTAACTGACCTCGCTCATTGTTTTCTGTTGTGTATATATCACTAATTTTTCACTCCCTTGGCTACTTTAAGTACCAGTACTGTTGAAAAATTACTGTTGTTACTTACAATGGTAACATGCTGTTAAATGCTTATACAATTAGAACTATCTTGATCTTGATACTTTTGTGACACGTACCTTAACTTTTTTTTGTATTATGTTTTACTTTTTTTTTTTAATTCTTCCATTCCTGTCATCAAATGTCTGGTTTTTTTTAGGTTCCTGAACATTTTCATGAGCACTATATTCTGCGTGGTTATCGCCATCCTAAAAGTTCAGTTACACAGTGCCTACTTAGTGTTTTTGATCCAACAAATGAAACATTAAATATATGGACACATTTCCTACCTACATGGTAATATATTTTTTAAAACTTTTTCTCTCCATAAATGTTTTCCATGTTCTGATTCAGTTAAACATTTTGCCCATTGTAGTGCACTACCCATGTATAATTAATTTTCAATAACTTTTTTTGTTAGTTATCAGAAAATATTATAATTGGTCTAGCATTAAAGGGGAATGCATGCTCTTTTTATATAACACAAATTAATATTTATAAAACCCAAAAGTTAAATACATTTTGGAACTTACAGACTATAGACAAGTCTCATAGATCTAGATCTAGTTATGATCAAACTACAACACAGATTTTTAAATGATTTTTGAATGTATTTATCCATATTTTCACAAAACTCTATATATTATAGTTGTCACTAACTTTCAAAAAGTGAAAACTGACAGACAGTAACAAGTCAACTAACTCTAGTTCTAGACTAGATCTAGGAAAAAAATTATCCAAACAAATAATTTTTTTATGATATTTATCTATAAGTTTCATAATACTTTATATCATCCCGAGACATGACGTTAAACTGTGCTCCTCTTCCCTTAGCACTTTTGGAGCTCAAAAGTGCCCTACTTCTTTTCTATCATTGTGTCTGTCTCCTTTTTTCTCAGTCTGCTTTCATTGACCATCACTCTGTCTCCTTATCTTTAAAACCTCCCTATGCCTTAGACCAGTCCGTTTGCCGTGGACTGCGACAGGTATGGGGGGATAAAGAGATCCTGGTGTTTGAGTGGGCGTCTATCTGAGGATGGACCACCACAACACAATACTTTGGCTCCAAGTTCCCCTAGACCTGAGGCCCAGATGGCCCGCTCTGGGTCAACCGCTGGTCATGCCGAGCTACCAGCATAGGCCTTTGAGCTGCTGTATCGGACACATGCCCGATGCAGTAGCTGACTGAGTATTTCACCTGTGTAGTCCTGGCGGGCTCATTCTGGACATCCGAATGGTCCGTCCCCTTGTTGGACTCTATGGCGGGTGGGGAGCACAGGTACCGAACTAATAAGAATATGTATATGGATAAAAAAGCCCCCAATAAACTACTTGCCCTAGAATTATGTCTGGGCAAGAGACGCCAAAAAAAAGGAGGAGGCCACAAAAAGCTGTACTACCTGGCCATCATTTTTGGTGGTCAGGTGTTCAGAGGAGGGGAAAAGCCTGACAAAGATAAGCCCCTTTCTCGTCTACAAGGGGCTTAAGTCAGTAGTTAGAGAGCCAAAGAGTGTATCTAAGCTGCACAAATCATCAGAACTTCTTGTAGAAGTCGATAGTAAGATACACTCTGATGGGCTTCTTCGATGCAGAAGAATCTGTGATCTCCAAGTGGAAGTCATGCCACACAAGAGTTTCAACACCAGCAGAAGTGTTATCAGCTCTAGAGACCTGCTGGAATGTTTGAGAAAGAAATAGCGGAGGGAATTGAAGGAGTCACCCATGCCTGGCGCATTACCAGGCGCAGGGATGGTGAGGAGGTCAAAACCGCCACTATTATCCTCACATTTGGAACCAGGACACCGCCAGAGTATTTGAAGGCAGAATACCTATGAGTTCCAGTGAGGCTTTAAATACCTAACTCCATGAGATGTTTCAAGTGCCAGGGTTATAGACGCGGCGCGGCAGTCTGCAAGAGGAACACTGTGTGTGCCAGATGTGCTGGAGAGGGTCATGAGGACAAGGGCTGCACAGCCCAGTTCAAATGCCCAAACTGTCACGCTGGCCACTCAGCCTACTCCGCCTACTCCAAGGACTGTCCTGTGTGGAAACAGGAGGCTGCTGTGCAGGAGTACAAGGCAAGAAATGGATGTACCTTCAGCCAGGCGAAATCGGCTGTATTGGCCCTACCGAAGGGCCAATTCGGCTTGACAAAGACCTACGCCCAGGTTGTGACTAAGACAGGAAGATTCATAGCCACACAGACGGACACATTGACTCCTCCCCCTCCTCCAACTCAGCAGAAAACACTGCCAAAGAACACACCTCCAAAGAGACAAAAAAGCCCTGTTGTCTCGCTGA
The DNA here is from genome assembly GCA_030265305.1 of Biomphalaria pfeifferi. NCBI lineage: Eukaryota > Metazoa > Mollusca > Gastropoda > Planorbidae > Biomphalaria > Biomphalaria pfeifferi. Next base: position 912,283 of record JASAOG010000118.1, read on the forward strand.
TGAGGGCATGGAGACTGAGCAATATGTCAAAACCAACACTCCGGGAGAACCCAGAGACATCATGTCTGACACATGTTCTCCTCAGAGAACCCAACCAGACACCCCAACCTCTACCGAATTAGAGGTTGACCAACTCCCTAAGGGGAGAAATCAAAGCGGAGAGGATGCCTGATGTGAGGGAGGAGGAAATAACCTCCGCTCTAACTAGAGGGATCTCCCCACTCCAGAGAGAAAGACTTCCCCCAAAAGGGGGTTGTCCTCCTCTCCATCCAAACCCAAGAATAAAAATACCAATGTCACTGGAATAAAGGGAAACCCCCTCTGCGGGCCTCCCAAGGCCTAATAGCTCCAAGTAGGTCATTTAGAATAAGCCATGGATTCCAGAATCTTACCGTGGAACTGTAGAGGCCTCAAGGCCAATTATGAGGAAATGCAGCTATTGATGGACTCTGAGACTCCTGTAGCTATTTGCTTACAGGAAACATTTCTGAAAGATTGTAGCAGCTTCCGAAGCTACAGCACTTACAGCAGGAATGTTGAGGATGCGGAGAGAGCATCAGGTGGGGTCTGTATCCTTGTAAAGGACAGCGTCCCCCATGAGAGGGGGCCTTAGCAGCTAGGATAACTCTACACAAGTTTATCACAAGTTTATCACAAGTTTATGCCTTGCATCATCAATAGCAGATAAATCATCCACGGCACACTACACGCCAGAGTTCCAAAAAGTCAAAATCAGGGAGGAAAAACACCAAGACGAGAACATCTAGTAGCTGTATTTTTCGACATAGAAAAGGCCTACGATACAACCTGGAAACATGGCATTCTACGTGACCTGGAGCTTATGGGGCTTAAGGGACACCTTCCCTGCTTTGTAAAGGAATTCCTAAAAGACCGGAAATTTCAGGTTCGAGTGGGCAACTCCTCTTCTGACACTTATGACCAGGAAATGAGTGTACCCCAGAGCAAGCATTCTCTAAGTAACCCTGTTCAACATAAAAATAAACAGTATTATAAAGGCTTTGTCCTCTGGCATAGAGTGCTCTCTGTATGTTGATGACTGTCATTTTTACACATGGGAAAAACATGAATACTTTAGAAAGAAAATTAAAGTTATGTTTAAATAAAATTCAAAATTGGGCAAACGATAATGGTTTTAAATTTTCGGACTGCAAAATAGTTAGCATGCTTTTTTGTAATTTAAGAGGAATCCACCCAGACCCTGAACTATTTTTACACAAAAAAGAAGATCCATGTCGTGAAAACTACAAAATTTTTAGGCCTCACCCTAGATTCCAAATTTAATCCCCCCCCCCCCCCCCCCCCCCCCCCACTAAAGAACTTAAGGAGAAATGCCAAAAGTCATTAAACATACTTAGAGTACTTAGCCATACGGACTGGGGAGCTGACAGGGATACTTTGCTGCAGCTATATATATCGGAGTCTTATCCGATCCAAGTTGGACTACGGATCCATAATATATGGAGCAGCAAGGGAGTCTTATCTAAAAATACTGGAACCTATACAAAATGGTGCACTGCGTCTCTGTCTCGGCGCGTTTCGTACATCACCTATCCCAAGCCTCAATGTGGAGGCTGGAGAACTCCCCATGGACATCGGAATGAAAAAACTTGCAATGCAGTATATAGTCAAGCTAAAATCCAACCACGAACCCTGCTTTCGACTCCATATTTAACCCTACAGAGGTAGAGCTATACAATCGAAGGCCTAACGTCATACAGCCGTTGGGCCTTCGAATGAGAGAACCCATCCAAAATTTAACCCCACCCATTGACCAAATCTCTAAAATAGAAACCCCTCAGAATCCTCCTTGGCTAATGAATAAACCCAAATTAAAATTATCCCTCCTTAATTTCAAAAAAGAAAATACAGACCCAAGCATACTACAAGTCCACTTTAGGGAACTGCAGGAGAGCTACGGAGATTGTGGCACCATCTACACAGACGGATCCAAAATGGATGGAAAGGTCGCGTGTGCCGGTTCCTTTCGGAACAATCTCCCGTAGACTCCCCGATGGCTGCTCCATCTTTACGGCTGAATTGCATGCAATATCGCTTGCACTTATGGCCGTCAAAGCATCAGAAAGGAGGAAATAAATAATCTGCACCGACTCCAAATCTGCATTGCAAGCTTTGGGGCGGATGAAGGCTGACATTCCATTGGTACATAAGAGCCTGAAGCTGTTGGACCAAATAACAGCCGACCATAGGGATGTCACCTTCATCTGGGTCCCCTCCCATGTGGGCATTGAGGGAAACGAAGCCGCAGACTGAGAAGCAAAGAGAGCCCTAATTCATGCGGTGTCAGGAACCCAAATTCCCTGCTTGGACCTGAGACAAAGTATTGCCTCTGCCACCTATCAAGAGTGGCAGGACCGATGGGAGGCTGAGACTCACAATAAACTCAGGCAGATTGTGGCGGATGTCAGGTGGCGGTTCACATCTAAGGGTCTGACAAGGCGTGGTAGCACGACCATGTCCAGACTTAGGATTGGCCACACCTGAAGAGAGAGGAGCCCCCACTTTGTGAGTACTGTAACTCTCGCCTCACCATGGAACATAATCTTGTTGATTGCCCCAGATACCAAGATGTCAGGGAGAAATATTTTAGAGCCACTAACTAAAAAACACTATTCTGCAATGTCGATCCTGGAGGGTACTGGGCTTTATCCGGAAAGTGGGGTTGTCTCAGAAGATCTGATTTATGAATTTGTGAACATGTACTATTTACATAAGTTTTTTACCAAATTATTAATTTTTTACTACCTTAACTGTGAATAAACCCTGATTTTAACTATTTAACTGTCTAGAATTCAGCCCTTGTTATGTAGAGAGAGAGTAGTCCTTAAGGGAATGCAGGCACAACATGGCCTAAATTGTGCCGATGTGCCTAAAATCAAATCAAATCTCTCAACCCTTTAATATGGATTTGAGACATCGACACTATACAGAAAACAACTAAGACTTCTTGAGCTCTTTCACCAAAGATGCTCGCGCTCCATCATGGACATAAGGCGGCAGGACCGCACTACAAACAGCAATGTTCTTACGAACGACGGTATGGACAGTATAGAGGGACTTCTTATGGTATGACATTTACGCTGGGCAGGGCATGTATCCCGTATGGGAAACAAACGAATGTCAATGGCATTTTTTTTGGTGAGCTATAAGGTGGTCGATGTAATACGCCCCACGGAAACGCTTCAGAAACCAGCTTAGGCGCCAACTTGCCTTAGCTGACATAGAAGAGAGTACCTAGTTGCATGCGACCTCAGAAGGAGACAGCTGGAGGTCACTCACAAAGGCCGCGGGATACATATTTGAGACGAAAAGACAATCCACTGCCAAGAACAGAGGCAGACGGTGAAAAGAAAATCTAAATCGACCACTTGCGGACAATGGTTATACTTGACCTAATTGTAGCAAAATATGTAGGTCACATCTGAGACTGCGCAGCCACGGGAAATACTGCATTCCTCACTGATCTTTGGACTCGAAGACAAGCCTTATTATTATTATCATTATTATTATAAATGAAAAACTGAATGAAATGAAATCCCCATATTGATGAAACTATCAAAAAACCAAACATAGCATTTGGGTTAATGAGAAGAAATTTCTATAAATCAAATAAGAACATAAAATTAAAATATTATTTAACCTTGGTTAGGTCATTAATAGAAAATGCATCCTCTGTTTTTTGTTTGGGACCCCTCAACATTAAGGAACTGGAACAGACACAAAATAGATCAGTGAGATTTATGACAAACGAATACCGGTATTCACATTTGACTAGAGTAAAATCTTTAGTAAAATCACAAAATTTAGAAAGCCTTCAGGATAGAAGACTCAAAAGTAAAGTACCAATTATACATAAAACACTTAACCATAATCTTCAAATACAATAACAAAATCGAATTAAACACTCAGAAAGACACAAAGAAAAAGGCACATTCCTCATTCCATATGCTAAGACAAATGTGTACAAATCCTCCTTCTTCCCTAGTGTTATTATAGCATGGAATGGGTTGCCTGAGCTAGTTAGGAAAACCAGTGACTTAGCAGAATTTATGTCATTGGTTAATATGCATGACTAAATGCATTAAGTGTAGGACCTAATCATCTTCGTATGATGAGGACCACTTTTTGTCATCCAGAGAGCTGAGGGCTTTGCACTGGAGTTTTTTGCATTCTCATGTTTCAGGTGAAACCTAAGTGAGCCCAAATTGTTCAGATGCACACTGGGTGGTTGGTCATTATGCTGGCCACATGACACCCACATTAACCGTGGGCTATAGAAACTAATGACCTTTCATCATCTGCCCCATAGATTGCAAGGTCCGAAAGAAGAACTTTACTTTACATTTACCATGATGCTCTATCGTGTGCTTCAGCCTTCCATGTGGCAGGGCCCATGTTGAAGAAGGCACTATGGCATCTTTGAGAGTTCCTTTGTCCACTCTTTGAAGGACTTCTACGCCAGGTATCTTGTCTTGCTACTTGTTCATTCACGTAGACATGAGGAATGGCTCAGTTTCTATTTCATGCATTCTATGTAATGTTCACATTTAAGAAGCATAGCAACATTGTAAACATCCAGCTAGGTATGAGTGGTGATACCTCGTCTGTTTCACACATTTCTAGACATAATAATTTAATTCCTTATACTAATACTAGTTTGGCTTAACAATCTATTTTATGTAGCTTAAATATTGTGATTTAAACTTATATGATTATGTGTGTTCAATTCATTAATTAAATTATTTATAATTGTGACAAGTCAAAAGCTTGCTGTCAGAGTCACTCAAGCTTATCACAGCATTAATCATTATTTACTATTATTTATTTATTTTATTTGAATTATTTCTCCGCTCTATCCACAATTTCTCCACCCGCCCCACCTTTTCCTCTTCAGGCTAGACTTGGTCCACCACCTTGGCATCCTTTCATTTACCTGCCCTTGATCGGGAAAGGTAAACACACGATCTCTTTGGTCTTACTCCCCGGGTGTCTGACAGCCGCAGTTGACACCACCTTGGGTGGACCGCAAGCCAATCTTTCTCTCCCCCCCCCCCCCTTTTTCTTTGATCAAATAGATTACTCGGGTCAACACGCCTCATGACACTCCAAGGTGCGACTCTTGTCGGATTCTCCCACGTGTAAGATAATTCTTAGCCTAGGATATTTCCTGTTTCCGCCCATATCTGCCTGCCTATATAAGGTAGAATAAGGCGGAATAGACACTCTCTCATTCCTCATTCTATCTGAGCAATCGAGTCTGGACTATATCATTTATTCTCACTCCTAGAGGAATACCTGGTGGTAAGCCGAACTTAATCACAGTTCCATCTTAATTACTTTGTGAATATTTCTCACTGGAGAATATCATGTGTATTTTATTACTTCACTTATATTTAATTAGTACCTTGTGTATTTCTCACTGTCGTAAGTAGAAAACATAAACATGTCCTATGTATGTATTTATGAATTGCATTAATCTATTAATGCCACGTTGCTTAATTGATCGTTGATGCAACCATGTATATATTTGTACATCTTATTTTATTTCCTATATCTCGGCTGACCGCCTTGATAATTTTACTAGCGCACTAATACTGTGCTTAGAGAAGATATATGAATTATCTCACCTTTACTCACTTTACTCTAATGAGAGTTGCGCCCCTTGAACGGACACCCTCTCCATTCAAGCGCGCTCCATTGTTCTCGGCCGATGGTCGTATGTAAACAAACCGTCATGGTCGCTGACCACCGCCCATTTCTCCCCCCACCTTTTCTCTTCCATCTTGTGTTGTTTATTTGAGATTATTATTTCCCCTTTTATGTACATTTTTATATCGCTACTATCAGCCATCTATTTTCCAAATCCCACTTGTCATCATCTCCCCATTGTGCTCAAAAGCAATTTACCAATCTGACGAATGCACCTCAGTTGAGGGCATCGATAAGATGCATGAGAGACATGTCCTAACTTGTCTTTATTTATCCGCAGCCTCCCTCAGGATTCTGCCTTTGTGCTTACTGCTATTCAGCACTGAACTTGCCTATTTACCAGCCTACTTGTTATTGAGTATCATCTCCCGCCTACTGAGATCTACTCAACTATTTGTTTGAATCTATTGCCTTTGTACTTAGTGCGTGCTATTCAGCACTGCACACTGGCCTATTTGCTGTTCTACTGTCTACGTGGATCTACTCAACTCTACTACTTGGCGCTATCGGCTCTACTTGCCCGCCTATTCGACAGCCCACCTGTCAACTTATTAGGTGCGACGTCCCTATGGACCCAGAGTCTGTGCGAGACGTCATAGCTATGCCAACCCTCTGCAACTCACTGGACTTACCCTGTTAACTACGCTGCCCACGGCAGATCAGCTCTGCCCGCAGTATCCATTGTGCCCACGGTAGCCGGCCACCCGCCCTACTGTGCCCACTACAGATATCAGAACTTTGGATTGAGACTCCACAAGAACTGCATCACCGGCTTCCCTCTACCCGCTAGAGCGCCACCTCCAGCTACTGAACCTCAGGCCAGGATCACAGCCAGCTGCGGCATCAACAGGACAACCAGTTAAGTTCAGAAGACAAAGTGACATACTCTCTTATTAAGTGCAAGAATGATGATTAGATATATTATTGATTAGAGATAGATGCAAACCCTCCCCCTTTTATTCTTCTATATAAATATTTATGTAAATAAATATTCTTCATTTTTAACTTTGTATCTTTCTTTCATTGCTTGTCTCGTTGCGTGCCTGCTCCCGATTTATATGCGGGTTGGTGTGTGATAACTGCAAAAATAATCATCCCCTAGACATTAAACGCGCCAAACACAAGTCACTTTCGCTAACCTGTCACAATAATTTCTTTCGGATTAGCAATTGTGCTTTATTCATTTGAGAGTTATGCTGAATAGGAATAAGAACAAAGAACCTTCCATAGGAAATATGCACAAATTGAACTTGAGCTGTAAATATTTTTCTTCATTAAATTTTTCATTCATGCAGGTCAAAGTCCTCTTGATAATACAGATGTTACTTCAAAAAAGAAGATGATTATGTCCTACGCGTCATGCATCTAGTCATGCATGTTAACCAATGACTTCAATTCTGCCAAGTCACTGGTTTTCCTGGCTGATTAAGGCAACCTCTCAGCCAAACATCTTGTGTTACCATAGTATGAGTTCAAAGGAGTACTCATCATATGTATTTTTAAATGCAAAGCTTTATCAATCACTCATAAATATTCTCATTAAAATATTGTTTTGCTTTTCAGGTATTTTGTCTATGTGGCCTATCACCTGTGGTGGAGTATTGACTTTACCAATGATGTCTACAGCTGGCCGTTACTTAGTTATCTTTTAGTTTGTTGTGCCTTTCCATTGGCTAGTGCTGTGGCTCATCTCTTTAATGTCATGTCTGATTGTGCCAGACATGTTTGCTTTTTTCTAGATTACTCTGCTCTTAGTTTGTTTAGTTTTGGTGTGTCTCTCATTTACAGGGCCTATTGTTTTCCTTCACGCATTCTAAGTAACACCACTGGTTGCACATGGTTTAAAGATCATTATGTTAACTTAGCGGCCATCACAGCAATTTTATGTACTTTTATTTCTTGCGAGACTCGCTTTATGAAGCCCAGTGCTGCTCGTAAAGCACTACGTTTAGGAGCTTTTGCCATTCCATACTTGTTTGATAGTATACCAATATTTTATAGAGTTCTGTTTCCTGATGTCAATGAGTGGTCTGCTGAGTATTTGCATAAACGACAGTTTCTTTTTGCATTAATAGCTGCTTTTCTGTATGCTTCTCATCTACCTGAACGTTTATTACCTGGAATATTTGACATCATTGGTCACTCCCACCAGCTGTTTCATGTTTCTTCTATTTTGGCTGTAATGGACCAACTACAAGCAGTTCTACTGGATTTTAAGGAGCGCAGAAGTTTTGTTGAACCCTGTTGGCAGTCAAGGGAATTTAGTAATAGCCTTGGTTATTTGTTAAATATTTTTGTTATTAATTCCATCATTATAATGATTTTTACCATTCGTTTACTGTACCTGAAACACAAGATGAAGTGCACTTAGTTACAAATAAATAGGCTGTACAAAATTTAATAACGTAATTTATTTTTTTAAGAAATATCAAAATATTTTTTTATATAATTTCATTTAAAGTATATATTTCATTTATTTATTTATAAAAATTGTGTTTAGAGTAAAAAAAAAACAACAGTTGCGTTGCTAGGGGTGCTGACTGCATTACTTGACATCCATTAGTGGGTGACACCATAGTTGGGTAAAAAAATTGGAAATAGCAATGAAACTTTTTTTTATTTTACAATTAACCCAATTAAGCATTTTCATGTTTAATAATCTTTCTATTAGGTATAACTAATTTTTGTTGAATTAACATCAAAATGTAAAAAAAAATTACAATATACATCTATTATTGCCAGTTGTTTTTAAATGTCCATCTTTGGTTTTCATTTTGTTGTCTTTTTGCAACTGCATATTATCAGTCAATCAAAGTCCATTTTACATGTTATGTTTAAACACATAAACTCACTCATAACTAACAAAAGGTGGACAAGTTCTCCTTCTGATAAACAGGTGTTCAAATTTAATGGCTAAAAGAACTTTTTACTTAGAGCTCATAAAGTTCTAGATCTTTGATTTCTTTTTGTATTGCTAGGGATATTCTTAACTTTAAAAAAATTGTTTTTAATGTCCTTTTTTCAGTTTGGCATCCTTCAGTCATAAAGCAACTATTGATTATTTTTAATAGAAATGATGTTGCCCACACAGCAGTTCCCCTTTCTCCATTAAACAATTTGGTGTCAGTGTCGTTGTAGGCTCTGCCAGGGTATAGCACTGTTGTCCGGTAATAAATTGACAATGTCCATCTTTGATTTTTATTTAGTTGTATTTTTCAACTGAATACTATCAATAAATCTAATTCCAAATGTTATCGTTTAAACACATAATTACATTTAGCATTGTGCTGCAAGATGCTAATGTTCAATCAAGTCACTGACTTTTTCTGAAGGAGTGTTTGGGTATAGCTGCTTGGCTGCAGAGGTTTGAATTCAGATTTTTCTTCTCATCAGTGGGTAGCCAGCCAATACTAACAAGCCTCCTCCTGCCAGAAGCTTACTGGTTTAGGCCCAGTTGCTTGCCTTTGCCCCTTTTCCTGTCTGTTCTGCCAGATCCAAATATCTGAGCTACACAATAACAGCTTTCTCCTTATTGGATGTTGCCAAAAATCTGTCAATCAATAATCTTAACATATAAAACAATGCAAGATCTTTTATAAATAATAAGTTTCCTTTTCTGGACTTATTACTTTATTTACAACTTAATCAAAGTCAATATCTGTTATGATTCAATTTTCTTAAATGAAATTGTTTACATCTGGCGCTATCCCTATTTTTCTTTGTTTACATTTAGAAAGTCAGCACACAGGCATTAGTGGATTAGATTAGAAGTAGAAATGACTGAATTTATTAATAGTTTCTGATATCCTATAATTTTTTGTTAACCCAAAATTTTTAGTTTTTTATATTAACTATTACTACTATAGTAGGTTATTAAGGACAGAAATGAAAGTATTGTAGTATACTTTAACCCTCATGTTCATAATTTAAAAATTGCTAAACCTCCCTTTTAATTTGAGTTAATCTTTGATTGGCTTTAGGACAGAAAGTCTACATTTTAGTGAATCAGTGGTTCTTAGCATTTATACAGGTTGAATGACAAATTTTTCTAAACATGCAGGTCTTATCAGATCCTTCTAAGTGTTTCATTCATTTCTCATTACCTACTTAATTATATCATGCCTTTTGACCTTCATAGCCTACCAGCTGATGGACCCTTAGGTTATCTTTTTTTTTATCCTTTAATGTAATTTTAGCTTGCATTCATTGGCACAAACCTAACATTATAAATTATAAGTTTTTATTAGCAGCTCTTTAAAATCTTTTAAAGTAAACATATTTTATTTATACTTGGTCTTTATCTCATTTAAATATCAGTAACTGTAAATAAAATTTTAAAAAATTAATTAAAAAAAGAATCAAAGCACTCTTTACATTGTTTTACCAATTTTACAGTATTGTACCAACCGTTCAATGTAGATAATTAGCAATAAATATTATTGGTACAGTCTATTTGGGAAAGGGGTAAAACCAGAACCAGCGACTTCTCAGGAAAATAATAATATGACAAAAAGACCTTTTTAAATCTGAGATTTGATTTGTCTGTGTTTTGTTAGCTGGATTTTGGTTACCATTATGTTGTTGTTTTTTTTAAATTTGAAATTATATGACAGAATTTTATTTGTGAAAATATGCTTTACTGCTAGAGCCTTACAGGCAGATATGACTTAAAAAAGCATAACCTAAATGTGGATTAAAATGTTTGTTATAGATCTGAGAATCAACGGATACATTGCCATACAATGTGCACGTTTTTTTAAAATTAAAATACATTTTGTAAAAATTAACTTAGTATATTATATATTACATTTTTGCTTTGCTTTCACCATTGAAAACTTTTCTGCTATTCACACTGATATATAAAATCCTATTTAGCAACTTGAAATCAGACTTTTTAAAACCTAATTATATTCTAAGTTTTAAAGCAGACTTTATTTACTACCATCCTCTTAATTAAGTAGGACAAGATTTATTTAAGTGTCACGATATCGTTTGAAGTGATAGACTTGTATCTTCTCACTTCATCTGATATGCGGATTCGGATATGAGTTGTTTTTTTTCAAGTCAATTTCAATTTGATGGAAAAATTAAACCTGTAGATTATTTTTACACTTAATTTTTTTAAAAGTATTTTTTATAGTTTTATTTTACTTCTAAAAATTCTTTTTGTGGTATGCCCTTTGAATTGATGATACAACATTCTGTGGTTCCTCCTTTGTTAACATACACTGAAGAATATTTTGTCTCTTCTCTGAGTAATAATTTTTTACTTGAAATATTAAATCAATAAACTTTTACTATGGTAGTTGGACATTAGATATATTGTAAGCTATATTAATTGCTGGGCTGTAATCTGTAGGTTATGACATAATAATATTGTAAAGAGCTTGACTTCTGAACCAGTGTGTTACAAGTTTAAATCCTGCTGAAGACCAGAGGCTTGAATTGTTTTTAATTTTTAGGACGCCTCTTGAGTCCACCCATCTACAATGGGTAGCTGACATTTACTGGTGAAAGTAAACCAGTTGGTTGTTATTAGCTGACAGCCATAGAAACAGATACATTCACATCTTCTGTCTTAGGGGAACTTTACTTTTTGGAAATATTTGTATTAATTGTTTTTGTTTAGCGCAACGTTCATGCTTATAGCATTCTTCATGTGCTATGGTCCAATCACATTTGGGAGCTGTTTGAGGATGGGGGATACCTGGGAGAAAGTTTGGGTACTTCCTTTTCAAACGCTATTATTAAATAAAGTTGATGAAGTCTGAATTTAAACTCAAGGCCTCAAGCCTCTATTATGGAAGGCTGACGTGTTAGCCACTGCGCTATTCAAGCATGAATTAAAATAGAAGGTTTTATAGTCTAAAAAGTCTGTTGTGTAAAATTTTTAACAAAGATCTAATTCTCTACACAAGTCTTATCTCCACTTTTCTTAACACATTTTCTACATAAAACAAATATAATTATTTACGATAAATAGATCAACTATTTGAATAATTTTTGTATTGATTCATGTGTTGTCATCGACAAAGTTTCAACGTGTTCCAAGAATAGGAAATTGGAGAAATAATGTGTACAAAATTCCATCAGAGTTGATTAAGCTTTGGAAAACAAAAGCACGTTGGTCTTGTCAACACTAGGTGCATCTTATATTAATACGATTTTAAAATCAATTTGCATATACTTTTTTCGCATGAGATTCTATTGATCCTATTGTTGACTCCTCTCTTTAGAACAAGTCTGTCTTCCCTCAAAAATAATAAGTTCAATTGTATTGTTAAGTCTTTTTCTGAATTCATTTGTAATGTCCTCTGTTGTGACTCTAACTGCATTCTGGTTCTGTCTCATCTTTTTTCTGCATTCGAGTAATGTTTTCTATGATAGTAGTTTAAGATAGTAATTGCCTTCATTGTCTCTGGTTCAACATGTCTGTTGTGTTTTTTAGATTTGTAACATTCTGGCTTTTTTTCTTTTGAGCAACAGAAAATTTGTTTGTGTAGACTGTTAAATTGTTTTGTTAAAGAAAGTTATTTTGTATTGTTCAAGTTAATGAGTGTTCTTCTATTATGAAAGATTGGATGGGTATGCATAATGCATTGATAATGTTGTGTTCTCCCTGAGCTTTAAAAGATGTCTAATTATGACTGATGTCCATCTTTCAAACCACATGGTCATGTTTGACTTAAATCTTTGAATCTTTGTCATGGTCTCTTATTGCACAACTTTTTTCTGTAGTTGTCCTATGTTGCATTGTATTGTCTTTGAAGATCTTTCTAATTGCAAATAAAAGTTTCAGACCTTACAATGAAACGTGTAGTTTGTTTCTTCAATTGAATTAAATTTTATTTCTCAGTATAATGTCTTTTTAGATCTAGATTCTAGGGTCTAAGCATTTCTCCTAGTGATGTCCCACCTCTCCAACCAGTCAAAATAGTTGGTCAATTTAACCTATTTCTTAAAGTAACAGTTGCTCTCAGATTTTCATCAAATGATGATGCTATCACTTCTATTTCTGTCACTATAAAACAACTATTTAATGGAGAAAGATGCTTAATATTAATTTCTTTTTTTTCATAAAATAGTTTTTTTACAAAGTTAATGGCATCTGCATTGTCTCTACATGTTTCTCGAATTATATTAAGAATCATACTATGAATAATTTTTTTAGAATTTTTGATAATTGCCATTTTCAACATTGCTACTACTTGTTGAAGCCTGTAGTGTTAAGATGACTTGACTGATTTTCTTTCTTTCTTTTTTTAATACGGTAGTATTCAAATATACTATTCTAGAAGTCACTGACATTTGTACCTTTCTTAGGAGTTTTTTTTTATTCTGGCCAGTCAGATTTGGTGTCAAGGATTTTTCTTAATTTTCTCTAACTACTTTGGAAACTCTGCCTTTTTAATGTACTGCACAGTCCTAGCTTGACACTCCCATTTACTATAAACAAATGATTTGTTGCATCCATTCTCTTTAAAATAATGAATTCCATGCCTTCCAATCCAATCTTTGTAAAATAATAAAGCAATAACTTTCCAGCCTGTTGAATATAATTACTAAACAGCTGTTTTCTATTACCTGTGAATCTCAATAGCTGTGACATTCCATTGTATTTTTTAAATATCTATTATATTGTTATTTGTGACTTTTTTTTAGTAAAAGTCTAAGGATTTTTAAAAACTTTATTACATTTTGTGTGATTGTGATGGATTTTGATATATTAACTGTAACTCAGTGATAACTTAAAGGAATAAGTCTTTATTAGTTATTTGTTGTCTAGTATCAGTTATAAACCTTTTAGACTAGATGGTGTAATTCTGTAACATGTACTGGATATTGTTGAATTTATACCAGCTAGCAAACTATTTTTATGTATATAGGGAATCTATTTTACATTTTTTTAATACTGGTATTGTTATAAATTGAGGCACAATTCTACATAAAACTATACCTAAGGATGTTTTATTATTGTAATGCATTTACATAAAAAATTAGTATTTTTTTAATAATCAACTGATGTGATTATGCTAAGCAGTTTAATGTATTTGTATTGAGTTATATATTGAAATGTTATTCATTTTTTTATTGGTTGCTTTGTTTAGTTGGTCAAAATAATATCTTATCAACTTATAGGAGTATATGCTAAATAGCTTACTTGACTTTACTAAGTTTAGAATGAGATTAAGTTTGGAAAAAATATTCAAAATTTAGTCTTTATTTTTTGCCATTATTAATATTTGTTTTATTTGAAATATTTGAAACATATTTCCTTTTATTTCTTTTTTTATCGTACCATGAAAAAATAATCAAAATTGTAAAAACAGTCATAGTTTTTTAAGTTGTCAAAAAAAAATGTATATCATTTAAATTTTTACTGCCATATTGTTTGTAAAATAAGAATATCTATTGTGATGAGTAACAATAAAAAAAATATTTGTTCTAGCTATATAACTTTTCTACCTCTGAAATATAATACATCTTTTTTTACCAATAAAACACTGTTTATTTGGTACACAAGCAGCGTTGGGCTTGAGAAAATGTCAAACTATTTCTTTAAAAAATCAAATGATTTTCTAGGTCTTCAACGCTGTTAGATTCTTCCAGTGGCATAGCTAGGGATTTGTGGGGTCCAGTGGACTTGACCTATTCAGGTCCCTGTATTTTGACATTCAACATCGTGATATGACATAACGCACTTACTCAATATATGTCTAAATTCTATTATCTTTGACTACTCAACGTGAATAGCAAGATTACATGGCAGCGGCTTAATATTAAATGTAAAATAAAATTTACGACATTCGTTGGGGTCCCCCTCAAGTGGGGGGACTTTCGAATTTGGACCCCCTTCCTATACCTAGCTACGCCACTGGATTCTGCTAACCAACTTTTGAATACATATATTTTTAGATGCTTGTTTTTTGGTTTTTGAAGAGAATTTTTTTAACTATTGTGCTTCAGCTATTTGGTTTTGTATATTTTGTCTTGAAACATTCAAATCATGTCTGAAGGGGTACGTACCTGTAACACAATCACGCTGTTGTTTATATTTTTCATTTGAATATGTTAATACAAGTGTTTGTTGTTGTTTTTTTTTTGTTTTTTTGATATGTATGTCAAGATTTTTTTTTTGTTACCGGTACATCAAAGTTTATTTTTTGACAAATTTGAATGTTAATTGTTGAAATTTTTTTTAGTACAAAATAGTGGTAATTTGTATCATGGGCGCCTGCAGTTGGGTGCAAGTCGCCACTGATGGCTCAAAGTCGTAACTGCAACTTTTTTATTACAAAGAATATTAAAGAAAAGAAATGGTGCACCACGCCACCCATACCTATCAAGTTCACAGTAAATACTTGTTTCTTGAAGTAAAAAAAAAACAAAAAAACTAACACGTGAACAAACTATTTACTGTACACTTTGGTAAGTTTATGTGTGCGCCTCATGCATCCCAACGGTTGATCAAACAAAAAATGCAAACACTGCCAAAACTGTCAATAACTTAACTACTGAATTGCTTCTTGTCGCGATGGACAAGCCGGCGATGAACGCTTATGTGCAGCGCTGATTTTCTTCATAATGTTGCAGCTCTTGCATCATTTTAGGACGTAGACAAAAAAAGTTGAACTGAGCAGTGTTATTGCTTAAAAAGCGAAACGTTAAGGAAGAAACTAGCGAACAAAGTAACGTAATGTAAAGCCGTGTTTTGTAATAAATCTCGAAATCTAAACATATAAACAAATGTTGTTTTTTTTCTCGGTGTGTCTGTCGACTACAAATTATCGGTAGCATCAACTAAATACTCAGTTTGCCTGCCAGCAGTCTCGCCTTCCTCAAAATGCCAGGCGACCTGGTTAGGCTACATTGTGGCATAATCAGCATTTGTTTTCTATTATTCCTTTCATATTTTGTTATTGTGTCAGGGAATGAAAGTGTTTCTAGTTTTATGGACTATTTTAGTAGTGCGCATGTTAAAAACCAGTGTTTCAGTGTATAGCATGAATAATATGATCATCAATAAATCTCTGTACACACCCGCCATCTTGGAAACAAATGGCCGATACATAACAAACCACCATGAGCCCATCAACACACAGACAAAACGAAACAAATGAGGCCGTAGAGGAGGACAAGAGGACAAAGGGTCTATCTGCCACCTATTGTCTTGGGCAATGTTAGATCACTAAATAACAAAATGGACGAACTTAATTGTTGCTGCAGACATTTCTACCAATTCCGTGAAAGCTCGCTAATTTGTCTCACTGAAACATGGCTAAATGAAATTATTCCCGATTCCCGACACATCAGTAGACATGGATGCGTTTCTTTTGTACAGATTAGACAACAGATAGTGGAAAAACAAGAGGAGGAGGACTGGCCATTTATGTAAATGAACAGTATTGCTGTGTCAACAATATTTCAATCAAAACTAAAGTGTCCACGACTGAAATTGAACTACTATGTATCAATCTCAGGCAATATTACCTGCCGAGAGAGTTTACACAAATCTACGTCATATTTGTGTATGACCGACAGCCAACACAGAGAAAGCATCAGAACATATACTAGACATTGTGCAATGACATTTACACAAAACAGTCCTGATGCTGTCCTACTAGTTATGGGAGATTTCAATCATCTTTCGTTAGCTCAACACTTGCCGACATATAGTCAATATGTTAATTGTCCTACAAGGCACGATAAAACCTTGGACATGTGTTATAGCAACATAAAAATGGCCAACACATCCCAATCGTTATTCCCCATCGGAGAGTCGGACCACACAATGATCCATCTTACACCCACTTAGAAACCGGTTTTAAAAACTACAAAACCCGTAGTTGTCTGGAGCAAACAGATTGGGACATGTTTGTAAATAACTGCCCTGACATTGATGAACTTACAACTACCGTTAATTCTTACATCCAGTTCTGTGAAAACATGATTGTACCCAAGAAGAAAATTAAAACATTCAGTAATAATAGACACTGGATGACCAAAGAAATAAAGGAAGCGATTCTATACAAAAACTCAAAATCGACCCCCGAAGTGGTCCACCCAGGCAGGCTTCAATATTTTCAGAACATCCGAATGAAATTATATCAAAGACAAATGAGAGATAAGAATGGAGAAAGATGGTTAACAGATCTTATGTAGTGCCCCAACGGTCCAGCAGATCAAATGATAGGTGAAAGTGACTGCAAAGTGAGATGTGAACCTGGCCTAACTAGTTCCCTTTTCAGACCTTGTGGTCTATAGGGCAGATGATGTACAGTTCATCTGTTTTTTGTGGCCTACGGTTAACGAGGGTGTCATGTAGCCACCCCAACCGCTTTTACTTTTCCCCAACTAATATCAGGTGCCCATTAGAGCTGAGTGGACTCAGAGGCGCCCATAGATTCCAAAGTTAAAAATCCCAGTCTTCACCAGGATTCGAACCCGGGACCCCCCGTAAAGAAGCCAACCGCTTTACCGCTAGGCACCTTTGCATCAGAACTTTGAATGGGCTAAAATATTGTGATGTCGGATTTTCAATATCTTTTCTAGTTTACGAGATCTAAACGGGACAGACGGACAGACATTTCAGACAAAACTAATAGCGTCTTTTCCCCTTTCGGGGGCCGCTGAAAAAGAATGTTCAAGAGCAGTACTTCTGATTTCATCTCAGTCAAAAAAGCCCTTAAAAAGAAATTCAAGGAAAAAATTGAAAGCTAATTCAAGAAAAATAACTCTAAAGCTTGTTGGAGGGGCTTGAAACAAATTACTGCCTACGTACCAATGTGCGTCGCTGACAATAACAAATTTGTCAATGAATTAAATGATTTCTACAGCCGATTTGACTGCTACAACTTTGAGAAAGACCACCACGATTTATTGGCATAATTTTAAAACAGTAATATAAGCCAGTACTTTGCTGGGATGGTTAAAAATTATATTAAACCGGCTAAAACCGATAGCAGACATCGTATGAGAAGAACAAGCGGGTTTTAGACAAGGTCGCAGCACAAAAGAACAAATCCTAAACCTCAGAACACTGTGAAAAATATCTCCAACACCAAGATAATCTTTTCCATGTCTTTATTGATTTCAAAAAAGCTTTCGATCGAGTATGGCACGGGGCACTCTGGGCGGCAGTGGAAAAGTACATCATCAATAGAAACATAATCAAAGTTATCCAGAACCTCTACAAGGATGCCACCAGTGCGGTGTACTTCAATAATAATATTGGGGATTGGTTCAAAACCACAGTTGGAGTAAGACAAGGCTGCCACTACTTTCACCAACACTCTTCAATATTTTCCTTGAAAGGATAATGGAAGATGCTCTCGAGGGCTATGATGGTACTGTTAGCATTGGAGAATCACTAACTTGGTGATGGCCTAGCAGGGACAGAAGAAGAACTAGCTGACCTGGTGATGCGCATTGACAAAACTTCCGCAGCATATGGCATGCAAATAAATGCCGAAAAAAAAATTATGACCAATAGCCAACAGGGCTTTTAAAGAGGCATCAGTATTGGAGTTGAAAAGCTGACTAGTGTTAACAGCTTCAAATACCTCGGAGCTATTGTCTCCGATAAGGGAACAAAACCCGAAATACTGGCCCGAATAGCACAGTATACAGCAGCCCTTTCAAAACTGAAAATATTTTGGAAAGACTAGGTCTTGGCCCTCGGCACCAAAATTAGACTGATGCGCTCCCTGATCATGGCCACATTTTTATATGCTTACGAGTCTTGGACGCTGACTGTAGAGCTAGAGAGGAGGATCCTAGCAATGGAATTGAGATGCTACAGAAGAATCCTAGGCATTACTTTCAAAGACCGCATCACAAACCAAGAGATTAGAGACAGGGTTATTGCAGCGATCGGACCCCATGATGACCTGCTAACTATTTTAAAGAAACGCAAGCTTAAAATATATGGCCATAGTACAAGATCCACGGCTCGCAAAGACCTTCCTTCAAGGAACAGTACCAGGAAAAAGAAAAAGAGGGAGACAGAAATCGATGGAAGGACAACATAAAAGAATGGACGGGCCTACCATTGATAGAGGTTTTAAACAAGGCAAAAGACAGGGAGGAATGGAGAAAGACGGTCGACAAATCTTGCTTGGTGCCCCAACGGTCCAACAGACTAAGGGATAGGTAAAGGTAATATAAACCAGTCTCAAGAACTGTTTAATAAACAAGAAGTGACTAAAATGTTTAAACAAGTAAACACCGCCAAAGCCTCGGGGCCCCGACAAATTAAGTGGCAAACTTTTAAAGCTATGTGCGAAACAACTGGCTTATGTCTTTTTTGCTATACCGTATTCAACAAATTCTGGCAAACGCACAAAATACCTTCCATTTGGAAGACATCTGAAATAATCCCAGTACCCAAAAAGAAGATCATTGCTTCCAACAACGATCTACGTCTCGAAGCACTTACATCAATTCCAATGAAGTGCCTGGAGAAAATGATTTAAAACATCTACTGAAAGAAGTCAAAACACGTCTTGACCCGCTTACAAACCGTCAAAAAGTACAGAAGATGCAATACTATTGATGCTGAATTGTCTACACCATCATCTTGATACACAGAGACACTACGCCAGAGTATTATTCGTATATTTTTCATCTGCATTCAACACCATCCAAACACGTCGCATTATACATAAACTATCTGAAATTGAACGTTTTCAAAAACATACAAGCTTGGATTCTAAACTTTCTTATCAAACGCCCACAATATGTAAAAGTGAACGGGCATGTATCAGTCACGAGAGAGCTTAGCACTGGAGCGCCGCAGGTGTGCGTCCTGTCACCTGAGATGAACTCCTATTGAAAATCATAGCAGGCAGGACTAGTCCTCCCGTAGTGCTCTGGCAAGAAACTTAGCCGTCCGGCGTAGTGCCTCATGGCTACCATACAAGTCGAGGGATTGCACAGACATGTCCCCCCTTAGTTCGCGGAGCTGGGGACACTCGTACAAGACATGCTACACTGTTTCGACGCTCTCTCCACAGTGACGGCATCGGGAGTCAAAGTTCGTGCGGAACCGGGCAAAGTATGCCCCAATAGGACAATGTTCCTTTCTGCACTGCACAATAATTGACTGCTCTGACCTCCTCAGTCGCCACCATGGATCGTCGCGATCTGGTTGACGCATGCGCTGCCAGACACCACGTGCTCTGTCGGATTCCTCCCTGGACTTTAACCACTTCTCATGAATGAGTGCTCGGATTTGTGCCGTTGCTTGTAAGTACGTGCTTGGTGCTTCGAGGTGTGTGGCTGCCAAAGTACCCTCCCTTGCGAGGGCGTCTACCGTTTCATTGCTCCTCACGCAGCAATGTGAAGGCGCCCACTGCATGAAAACGACAGCTCCAATAGCACGGCGGATGTTATCTGCGGCGCCGATTGCCTCTTCTATTACGGGCGACCCTCCCCCGCCGCCACCCATAGCTTGGAGACTGGAGGGAGAGTCGGTGACCAGCACCACCGTAGTGGCACTAGTCTCGCGTTGGAGCATTCGGGCCCTTATGGCCTCGAACGCCCGAGTTATCCCTGTGAGTTCGGCATCCATGGAGCATGCGGCGTAGCCGCATGGACCAGAGAGCCTATCTGGTTCAGTCCGGTCGGGGTAGACTATAAGGGCCCCATACCCCGATCTATCGGGGTCCCTCAATACCGACCCATCGGTATAGCAGAAAATGGCATCTGATGGGTAGGATTTTATGGTTATGGATGCCAAGTTTTAAAGAATGGCAGGTGTTAATCGCCTCTTGGTGGCTCCCTCTTGCCCTATCAGGGACAGGTTTATTTGTGGGGCCAGCAATCTCCTCCACGGAGGGCACGTACTAATTCTCCTAATAGGTATTCTATCAGTGGAGAGCCCAGCTGTTTTAGACTAATTGGCCGCTATGTGGAGGAACGATCGCATTTTGATGCGGTTCCTCTCTCCCCACTGTCGCACTAATATAGAGGTGGGTAGCCTAGAGTCGCCCCTTTTGTAGCGCTCGTAGGCCGTAAGTACTGCCCTCTCCCTCCTAAGATGTAAGGGTGCCACGTTAGTTAAAATTTCAGCAGCGTTTGTTGGGCTTGTCCGAAAGCTGCCACTAATGAACCGTAGGGCATGTGCTTGTACTCGGTCGAGTGATTCGAGGGCAGTTTTACTAGCGTATACTTGAACTGTATAGCTGTATTCAATTTGTGATCTGACTGCCCCTAAGTACAATGTGCGTAGCATGTCAGCTTTGGCACCCCACTTTGTGCTTGCCAGCTTTCTTAATAACGCTAATTTCTCCGAGGCTTTTCTTTCAACTTCTTGGACGTGCTGGAGCATTGTCAGCTTTCTATCCAGGGTCACCCCTAGATATTTTGGCG
The DNA here is from genome assembly GCA_030265305.1 of Biomphalaria pfeifferi. NCBI lineage: Eukaryota > Metazoa > Mollusca > Gastropoda > Planorbidae > Biomphalaria > Biomphalaria pfeifferi. Next base: position 933,403 of record JASAOG010000118.1, read on the forward strand.
TGTTTTCACGTTGGAGTCGCAGCCCACCAAGTTGAAGCTCGAATGGAGCCTTAAGAATGTCGATCCCTAGGCTGAACAGGGACCAGGTCGTTTTGTCAATGTTTATCAAAATCTGCCATTTGTCGCAATACGAGGAGATGGTATGGAGGTCGGCTTGAAGTGCCGCCTGAATTTGGTCGGCTTTCTTCCCGGTTGACCAGAGGACAATATCATCAACATGAACATATAGCAGTTTTTTGGACCGTAGTGAGCTGGGCAAATCATTAAGAAAGGCCATGAAAAGTGTACAGGACAGGGTGGAGCCCTGAGGCAGGTCATTGAGTTGTTGTTTTGGCTTGCTAAGGGAGTGCTGGTATTTTGTACGTGTGCTCCTCCCAGACAGAAAGGATTGTATCCAATTGTATATCTTGCCCCGCACACCATGGCTCTTAACTTAACTTCCACACACGGTCGTAAGCCTGTTTTAGGTCTATGAACACTGCATATGTGCTTTCGGACCTCTGGAACCCGTCGGCCACCTCCTGTGCAAATGTTGTGAGACCTAGTCGATCAGGCTCAAGCCTGCCCTAAAGCCGGTCTGCTCTGTCGCCAGGATAACGTCCCTCTCAAAGGACCAAGCTAGCCGCTCGTTAACCATTCGCTCAGCAACTTTGCCAAGTGTTGAGGTTAGTGAAATGGGTCTGTAGGACTCCACGTTAGTCGCGTCTTTTCCCTTCTTAAGGACTGGCACAATGATAGCACTCTTCCAGGCCCCGGGCAGTATGGACTCTGCCCAGGTTCTATTCATAAACTCCAGGAGTTTACCTCTTGCGATGCCCCCAAGGTGTTTTACCATCTCGGGGGGTAACCTTATCTGGCCCCGGCGCTTTTCGGTTTTTACACTTAGCTATCGCTCTATCCAGCTCAGCACGACAGAAGGGCGCGTTGCACGTTGCTTGGCTCCCTCTCGAGTCTTTTACGTTCTTTGTTGAGGGCTTTGGACGTGGCTGACTTCTTTTCGGGCTTGCTGATTTTAGCAAAATGTCGATTCAACAAGCCGGCCATTTTGGTTACCGTAGAGACCGGTCCTCTGGGTGACAATTGAGGGGCAGCCGTTCGCGCTCTGTCTTTGGCCTCTAGGTTTCGCAGAAGACGCCAGGCTTTCGAGGAGTCCCGAAGATCCATCCCGGCGCAGGCAGCGTTCCAATGGTCCGACCGGACGCGTCGGGCCAGTTCACTCGTGGCTCTGCAGAGCCGATTGTACTCCCGCCGGATTTCAGGGGTATATTTCCGTTCAGCAAGCCTCCGGGCTCGCTTACGTCTCAGGACCAGCTTATTCAATTCCTGAGACCACACGCGTTTCTGCCTTACGCCGGGATAAGTCCGCGGGACAAACCTCTTGGCCGCACCCAACATAGCTGCTGTTAAATCGCCGTATATGGTATCGACGTCTTTATCCTCCACTGCTAAATTCATTAGTTCAGCGTCGACTGCTGCCTCTTACACTGGCCAGTTCGCCTTGGTGTAACTCCCCTTCCGCGGAATTTTTGGGGTTACACCACTGGCCTCTGAGATGGAACCAGTATTGTATACTATATACATAAATGACATTCAGAACCTATCAGCTGACACTCCCATCATACAATTTGCTGACTACACAGCATTCATTGGCCTTATTGCAGGTGACGAAAATCTGTATCTTTCAACAATTAACACCTTTTACTAATGGTGTATAGATAACTTTCTAATTTTAAATGTTCAGAAAACTAAAGAAATGATTATTGACTTTCGGAAACATAAAGGCCATATTGCAGAAATTCAGATAAACAATCAAATCATAGAACAAGTACAAGAATATAAATATCTAGGAACAACCATCAACAACAAACCGAAATGGAGTGAACATTGTCAACACCTCTACACAAAAATTCACCAGCGACTCTTCTATCTCAGAAAGCTAAGAAAATTTAACATCGACAAAACTATTATTACACTTTTTTTTATAAACCAACCATCAGCAGTCTAATTAACTTTGCCATCACCTATTGGTATGGTAATACTTCACTGGCACAAAGACTTAGACTAAATAGACTAATTAACAAGGTTACAAAGACAGTTTGTATGGAAACACAGACTCAAAATCGGCCCCCGAAGTAATCCACCAGGCAGGCTTCAATATTTTCAGAAAGAACATCCGAATGAAATTATATAGAAGACAAATGAGAGATAAGAATGGAGAAAGAAGGTTGACAAATCTTGTGTAGTGCCCCAACGGTCCAGCAGATCAAATGATAGGTGCAAGTGAATGCAAACTGAGATGTGAACCTGGCCTAACTAGTTCCCCTTTCAGACCTTGTGGTCTATAGGGCAGATGATGTAAAGTTCATCTGTTTTTGTGGCCTACGTATAACGAAGGCGTCAAGTAGCCAGCACAACGACCAACCGCCTTTACTTTTCCCCAACTAATGTCAGGTGCCATTAGAGCTGGGCGAACTCAGAGGCGCCCAAGGATTCCGAAGTTAAAAATCCCCCGGTTCGGAAGCCAAGCGCTTTATCGCGCCTCTTCTGGCCTAACTGAAGTCTTACAATTGATGTAATTGTTTTGAAAAGGCTCAATCTCTTATTCGAATCCTCCAAAAAAAAATATATAAAAAAAAATTCATTAATCTTACGCTGTAGAGGTAATGTTTAAGAAAATGCAGTTTCCAAGATTACTATTTGTTTTAAATTAGGTCTAACTTATAATACTAAATAGCTTTTTCTCTTTAAAAAACTGCTTGCATAAGTGATTAAAAAATTAAGATTTTTCGCTTTCAGAAAAAAAAAAGTAGCCGTTGCATCAGAACTTTGAATGGGCTAAAATATTGTGATGTCGGATTTTCAATATCTTTTCTAGTTTACGAGATCTAAACGGGACAGACGGACAGACATTTCACACAAAACTAATAGCGTCTTTTCCCTTTTCGGGGGCCGCTAAAAAAGCATCGCATAACACTCGAATACAGCTACCATCTCTTGAAGAAAGATACCTTTCCAAAACACTCATAATTCATAAGGACAACCTGCACCCATTAAACCACTGTTACATTAGATCTGAACGAAGTGGTCATCTCCTTTCCATTAGGACTAAAACAGAAAGATTTAAAAACTCCTTTTATCCCACTTTCGGTCAGAGTGTTACAAGATCAGCTGTCGTCATCGAGAAGTACATTCTAATTCATAAAGCGCTGGTTGTGAATGTGTATGTTGTTTGAATTGTTCATCTATACTGTTATTGTACAGTAGTTACGCTGATGTTGTCAATTGTAGTCAAACTGAATTTCCATTTGATTGTATCAATAAAATTATCTTATCTTAACATGGCCAAGTTAGTATTTATGTCATTAATGTGACTGCTGATTAGCTGTTAAGCGGCCACTTATGCTAAGATGGAAACTTGTTCATGAAAAGATGAATAATTGACTTTTAAAAGACAAATCAGAAACACATGAGAAGCAGGCACAGATTACACATTTGCAGTTTGTCAAGTTTCACTTACAGAAGTTATTTTAAATACACAAAAGAGGTAAATTTAGCATCAACGCTATCTCTTGGGACTGCTATTGAAGAAATAGATAAACTTCTGGATGACACCAACAGCATTACGTATATCTGAAATGGCATTCAGGTCAATAAAAACAACTTTAAGTCTGTGGGACTCGCAACGGAAAATGTTAGCTTTATGATATTTTTCACAAATCCTTGCCTGAACACAGTTTTGAATGCTACCCATCACGGGGCAGCTATCGTAGCCTTGGCCGAGTAATTTGTCCATGTGAAAAATTTACACAATGTAGGCCTATTCGCTGACAATGAAGTTGGACACGGGCAGTGCGTCTCTCTAAACAACAATGGCAAAACCAATGAATTCTTATCAAGTACAATCACCATCAACAAATCTAACTCTCAAACACATCCGTGTTTTATATATCTTGTGTATCACAAACTGGTGAGCGCTAACACTGACTGCGACTCCACAAGACGTTAATACATTTATCAAGATGACTGCACTCTTCAATCTTGTTGAAAGAAACTTTCACATATATCAAATCAAAAGACAGCTGGCAAGCTTTTTACTATAAGACAAAAAAATTACTTTTATCATATAATAGGTCTTTACTGAATATAATGAACTTAAAATATGCTAAATCATTTGCTTTTTAGCTGACTCAGGCAACCCATTCCATTAAAAGATAAAAAGAAAGCAGAACGGTTAAAGAGGTACTTATTTAATGTGAAAAGCTCTTGCTTCGTCGTAGTACATTCTCAAAAACGCGATTTGTATATATATGAATATACCATGACCCATTATTTAAAATATACATTAAATCTCCTTTCATTAAATATCGGATGAGACAGCGCTGTACAAATTAATGTAATTATTATAATAATTTTCATCATTAATGACTTCATACTAAGCATAAGTTTGCCATTAATTATAATAGTATAAAAATTTATTTAGATCTAGATTTATTTTTTAATTAAATATTTTTTTTTGTAAGCCTTAAGTGTTGTATTTTTAGTATTGTTAAAGAACTAATTGTAGCGCCTATTTTTTTTTTTTTTTTGCTGCGTTACCCGGTTATATCGTTTTCTAACTTAACCTCTCTCATCCCTCTTTTTTGTTAACTGACAATGGAACCATCAGAAGACGGGGGAGGGAAGGAGCAAAAAAAAATGGGAGCGCCATCAAAGGTCCATGCCAAACACAACCTGGAAGACATCTGTGAGCTTGCGCTCCCTGAGCTAGTTTTATATGTATTTTTGTTGTATAGGTTAGATCTATTTTTATATATTTTATTTTTATAGGTTAGTGTCAGATTTTATAGTTGTACTTCCGCATATTTATATAGGTTAGTGCGGGATAGTATAAAAGTGATGTACTACATGCTGTCTTAAAACAGTTGAGTGTACATTTGACCAGTGGTCAGTACCATATCTGTCTGTGTGACAGCTGAAGATCTTTGTGGTCTGTCGTCTAATTATTCTATTATTCTGTACCTGGGACGGCCTGCTATTATTGCTGCTTTTAGCTGCTGCAATTACACTGCTGATTATAACTGCTATTACTCTGCTGTAACTCTTGCTGTAGATCTAGAATCTAGTGTTATTTTGTTTTTGTAGTGTAGCCTTAGTGGCTTAGATTAGTAAACTTAGTTATAAGTTATAGTCTGTTTCTGTTCTTAGGGAATGCTAATAATAGGGTACTAAGGCTAAGGTATTCTTGTTTTAGTTGTAGTTATGGGTTGGTTATAGTATAAGTAGTAGAATATTGTAGATCTAGACTAGTTTATTGTAGTGTGTTTGTGTAGATCTAGGTCTAGTATGTTAGTTGTCTTGAAGTGATTTAGTTCTCTTTAGTTAGTATTAGTTGTTTCCATTGTAGTGTATATATTTTATTATTGATTTATATTTTTGTATGTTAATAAAGTTCCGTTTTGTTTATTTATCCTAAACTAAAGTTTGTTATCTTGTTTTCATTTAGTTTAGGTTAGTATAGTTAGTATGTCTGGTTACTTAGGCGACTCTAGCCCCTTGGTCACCATTCCGAGGTGCACAGATTGAGCCCACCCAGTAGTGCAAACATCTGCCTACTGTAATAAAATTTAATGTTGAGCAGAGAATAGGTCTCTCCCACATCAAAGCAGTCTATGCCGCTCGTGCTTAGCAGAAAGTACAGTCTAACGTTTTGCAAATGATAATACGTACAGTGTATAGTGTATTTTTCTTGATATTCTTATTGAATTTCAAACAAAATTAATTGTACTAATAATTTAAAAAAAACAACTTTTTCAGGCCTTTGTGTCTTGCTGCTGTCACTTTTTTTTGAAGTTGTCGGCATTTACATTTTTTTTCTTCGGTCGCGACTAGACCGGCCCATTTGGTATCGGCCCACCAGGCAATTGCCCGTTAATTATTAAATTAAACCATTTTATAACTTATAACAGATTTCCCGCGGCCGCCTGATTTACCAAAACCCAAAAGAAAAATCTTACTTTGGAATAAATGCAACCTAACACAACTACACCAAGCTGCATTAAACTTTCAACAAATATTCTTTGACATTAACCAACCAGTCGATGACCTCATTAAAAACTATCTTAAAAACATAGAAAATCATATATCAACTAAATACACATTACACAACATAAATAAATGCTGGTTTTATAATAGATTGCATAAGCTTAGTAAACAGAAGAAAAACCTATATAGAAAATTTAAAGAAATTAAGGCAGAAATAATTTATAAAAAAGTACATTCAAAGTAAGCAGACAGCTGCAGAGTGAATACATTAACAATGTAATATCTAATAGTAACAACAAAAACCTATGGTCATACATTAAGTCTAAGAAAATGGAAACAACAGGCATAGCGCTATTAAAAGGAGAAAACAACTTAACACATACTGATAATTAATTAAAGCTAATATCCTAAACAAATACTTTGCATCAGCATTCTCAGCGACAGGAGACAAAGACAAATTGCTTAATTTGAACCAAGTAGACAACATAGGAGATATAGAAGTACAAGAAAATGGAATCCAAAAACTATTAGCAAACATTAAACCAAATAAAGCATCTGGACCTGATGGTATTCCAGATTACTCAAAGAACTAAGCAATGAGCTAACACCAGTGTTCAAAATACTTTTTCAGGCATCTCTAAACCAGGGCAGAGTACCAAGGGACTGGAAAGAAGCTAATGTAACCCCCATCTATTTAAAAAAGGAGAAAAATCTGACCCAGGAAACTACAGACCAGAATCACTTACCAGCATCACATATAAAATCCTAGAACACATAATATGTAGCAACATCATAAACCACTTAGACAAACATAATGTCCTTACTCCATACCAACATGGCTTTAGGAAATATAGATCATGTAAAATACAACTAAAAGGACTAATTGATGATTTTTCAAACGGTTTAGATGATAGTGAGCAAATACATGCTATCTTACAAGATTTTTCCAAGGCTTTTGACAAAGTTCACCACCATAGTTTGGCTAAAAAATTAAAATATTTTGGCATAGATGGTCCATTGCATCAGTGGATTACAGATTTTCTGATAGGGAGAGAACAAACTGTATTAATAAATGGCTCTAAATCAACACCAATAACAGTAAATTCAGGTGTACCTCAAGGAACAGTCATAGGTCCACTACTATTTTTAATTTACATAAATGATTTACCAAATCGCATTAGTTCAGGAACAAATGTCAGATTATTCGCAGACGATTGCATAACATATACAACAATAAAAACAATACAAGATACAGAAATTTTACAAAGAGAATTAGATGAATTACAGAAATGGGAATTAAATTGGAGCATGTCTTTCCACCCAGAAAAAGTCAGTTATTAACAAAAAAAACTAAAACAAATTAATGCCACTTATCTTATTCATGGTAGACTAGTAACACAGAATAAAAACGCAAAAAAAAGTTGGTGTTATAATAAATGAAAAACTGCCATGGAATCCACATATTGATGAAACTATCATAAAATCAAACAAAGCATTAGGGTTTATTAAAAGAAATTTCTATAAATCTAATAAGAACATAAAATTTAAATGTTATTTAACCTTGGTTAGGCCAATAATAGAATATGCATCCTCTGTTTGGGATAAAATAATAATAAAATACTCAGAAAGACACAAAGATAAAGGCACATTCCTCGATCCATATGCTAGGACAAATTTGTACAAATGCTCCTTCTTCCCTAGCGCTATTAGAGCATGGAATGGGTTGCCTGAGCTAGCCAGGAAAACCAGTGACTTGGAAGAATTTAGGTCATTGGTTAATATGCATGACGCATAGGACTTTTTTGAAGTAACGTCTGTATCATATAGGATAAGATAAGAGCTCCTTGAAATCTCCTGAAATTGCAAAATATACGAAAAAGTCCGTGGAAATCTCCAGCAATTATTAAAATCTTTTGAAAACTCATACAAATCTCCTGAAATATATGCACAAAAATTGTCATTTTGGGTCGTCATTCAATATGGAAAACGCCAATCCTACGCGCGATAAAAAATGGCATTATGCAATAACCGTAATTGTGGAATCGGGTGAAAGAAGCTTCTCGCGCTTCAAATTAATGAAGAATTACTTAAGGTCAACAATTCTCGTAGATAGATTGAAACCTTTGGTAATGTTTGCTATTGAGCGTGATCTATGTAGGAAACTTAATTTTTATGATATACTGTATGTCTCGGATGAATGTGTGTATGTATGTATAATCTATTTTACAATCTGCGCGAATGACCGGAAGTGTGTTTTGTTGTCAGACAGAGACCAGCTTGTGTGATATGCAGTAAAGCTGATTAAAGTTTATGTGATCTAGTGGTTTCATTGTTTTATTTCGTTAAATAGAACTGAACCAGGGACACCTAGACGTATCGAGACCTAAGGTAGATTCTATCGAGTTATAATTATAAATAGAATAGGAAAGCTGTGACATATTTTGAGGCTCGTTTGTCTAGTTACTTGACTTAGTCTTGGAAGACATTAGGCAGAATTGCGGTTCGCCATTGTGAAAAGGTCAAGGACCAATAAGGTCGTGAAGAGTGTGGGCTCACGTGCAACGGCTTGAAAAAAAACCAAGTCAATCAGCCGAGACGAAACCAGGTCAAACACAGTGATAAAACTATTAGTGTTGTTTATATTGTATGCTAGAGATAAACAAAATGGCAGAGAAATTAACACAGTTAATAGCCGCTGGAAAAGAAATGGGATTGTCGGTAACAGCTCTACAGGAGTGGGTGAAAGAAAGAGAAGAAAGAGCTAAAGAAAGAGAAGGAGAAGACAGAGCGAGTGAGGAACGTGTTAAAGAGAGGGAAGTGAGAGCTAAAGAGAAAGAAGCTGATGTAGAAATACACAAATTGAGAGTTAGAGAATTGGAGCTTAGGGATACAAAAGGAGAAATCAAAGAGCATATAAAACCTGTATGGAAGCCAAAGTTGCCACCTTTCAATGAGAACGTGGATCAAATGGATGCATATTTGGCGAGATTTGAAGTGCATGCTCAAGCTACAGAAATACCTAAAACTCAATGGGGAAGTCATCTATACACATTGTTACAGTGAAAGGCACTGCAAGCTTGTATCAACTTTTCTAAGAAAGATTTAGAGGAATATGATAAGGTGAAGGAAGTATTGATGAAAAGATACAACTTGACAGATGATGGGTATAGAGAGAAGTTCCATAAACCAGAGAGAAACCAGGCACTCCATGAATTTGTTGAGGACATTACAAGATACCTAATGCGTTGGGTAGAATTGTCTAATACTGAAAAGACATTCGAAGGTCTCATTGATCTCATTAGAGACAAGATCCTCACATCTTGCAATCCTCGGTTAGTGGCTTTTTTACATGAAAGTAAACCGAAAAATGTGCCAACAGCAGTCAAGTTGTGTCAGCAATATATTGCTGCACATCCAGAGCAGACAATTCAGAGAGAGGAAGACTTGATAACTAGCAAGTTTGCCTTTGCTGCAAAGACTAATGATAACAGAAGTCGCTTTAAACAAGAATGGAGACAGGACCGTGTGTAGAAAAGAAGTGTTGGTGAAAAAAGAAAATGTTTTAAGTGTTTAAAAACGGGACATTTAGCAGCCCAATGTAGAAACAAAAACCCATTAAGACGAAATGCGATCATGGGCTCAAGCAGAAGTCAGGAATTTAAAACCAGAAACAGGGGAAGACCAACTGGACATCCATACAATGCGTCAGTTTGACTATCAACATGGTGAACAACTCCCTCATGAATCTGATCAGATCCAGATGGCTGGAGCTGTAACTTGTGACGCCGGGAAATTAAAAATGTATCCTGGATTTGTTGGGAAGAAATCTATTTGGGTATTGAGTGACACAGGAGCGACCACAATCGGAGTGAAGAGATTACATGTGCACCCTCACCAGTTGACCGGTAAGAAAGTCCAATGTATGACATTTGGAGGAACAATTGAAGAATATCCCACAGCTGTCATTGACATTGATACGCCATTTTTATCTGGGAAAGTTGAAGCATGTGTGTTGGAGAGGCCTGCAGCTGACTTGATTCTAGGAAACGTAACTGGCATAACTGAGCCTACCATCACAGATATATACAAGTGGCAAAGGTCAGCAATGTCAGAAGTTACAAATGCGGTAACTAGATCTCAATCTGGTGTAATAGATAACATGGGACAACCGATCCTACATAGTCAGTTTGAACAGCCAGAATCAGAGGTGACATCCAGTTATGCATTGAAACAAAAGGAGGACCAAACATTAGTTGAACTTTTTGAATTGGCTGAGCGTCCCACCAGTAAATTTAAAGTGAAAAATGGGCTTCTGATGAGACAATATAACAAAGCTAAACTACAGCTAGTAGCTCCTGCCGCCGAAAGAAAAAGAATTTTGGAGTTAGGCCATGTCTCACCTTTTGCTGGTCATATGGGGACAGCACGAACAACGATACAACACCGTAGAAAGAGAGTGCTTGCAGTTGTTTGGGCAGTAACCAAGTTGGCCAGATACCTGTTGGGCAGAACATTCGTACTCCGCACAGATCACGCACCCTTACGCTGTTTAAACACACGTAAGTCGGTGAATTCCAGGATAACTCGCTAGGCCCTGATGCTTCAGGACTTTTAGTTCGAAGTGCAGCATATTCCAGGTAAAGGAAACGTGGTAGCGGACATTCTGTCATGATTATCATAGATATTAGCCTAAGTGGCTTCTCACAAGCATGCGTTGCTTCATCAAAGACTTTGTGTCTTCAACAGTTTAGACTTTGTTGCTTGATGGTAGACTTTCTGTCTACAACTAAGACTTTGTGTCTTCATCTTTTAAGGCTGTGTGTCTTGACGATAGACTGTGTGCCTATTACATTGCAGTCTGTGTGCCTATTACATTGCAGTCTGTGTGACTACATTAAAGTCTGTGTGACTATGTTCAAGTTGTTTGTATACATAAACGCCTGTGTGGCATATTCAGAGCCTTTGTGGCCTATCGAATTAACATTTTTGTTGTATTGTGTTTTATGTGTTTTAATTTTTTATACTTGTTTTATAATTGTGTTTTTTATGTATCTTTGTAAAAATTGATTATAATTTTAGGAGGGGCGAGATGTCACGGATGAATGTGTGTATGTATGTATTATCTATTTTTACAATCTGCGCGAATGACCGGAAGTGTGTTTTATTGTCAGACAGAGACCAGCTTGTGTGATATGCAGTAAAGCTGATTAAAATTTATGTGTTTGATCTAGTGGTTTCATTGTTTTATTTTGTTAACTAGAACTGAACCAGGGACACCTAGACGTATCGAGACCTAAGGTAGATTCTATCGAGTTATAATTATAAATAGAATAGTAAAGCTGTGACACTGTTTGACTTTGCTACACGCAAGGCTCGCTCGTAAAGTAATTCTGTACGTAGTAAAGAACGAATAAAACGCAAAGACGAATTTTTTTTCTAATACAAACTCTTAATTTTCACATATTATCCGTATCCCTACCCAAACTTGGCCCCACGAAATCCGTTTCACATAGGGCTCCACAACGGTTGAGTCCGGCCCTGCTATTTAGTGACGGGTTAATGCAGAGTAGTTTACTTGTTCTTCCCTCCCTCATTTTTCGCCGCACAAGCTACGTGGGGTAGAATGAAATAAAAGAATGATCTTTCCATGACATCTTGATCACAATGGTTAAGTCGGCCCTGCTATTTAGTGATGGGTGAATACTACTTGTTCTCCTTCCTTCCTTTTTTTTCGTGGGGTAACTCTAGTCCGACTTTTGAAATAAAATAGTGATCTTTCCCTTACTTCTTGGCGTCCAAACTGTTGAGCCATGAAGAAAATTATATAGAGATAAAAAAAACATACGGTATAGAATCTGGTGTCTATATGTGAGTAAAAAATCATTTTTCGGTAAATTTAACCACTGGGTTTTCGATCTTACAATGGCTTAGTTGTTCTATGTACCAGTAGTTGGTAATCCCAACGTCAAATTCCCATTATTCCTGACTTTTTTTTTCCAGGTTTACACTTGAAAACTATTTAGCATAAAAGTGTTCCTCTTCACATTTTGTCAATTTATTTAGTACCTAAGATAACGAGCAGCGAGATTCTCGACTTGACTCTAAGAATTTATTTCTGATACATACCATATACGAATATAGACAATACTTATCTTCAATGTAATTCTCTACAAAAACGTGATTTACTGTAAACAACTGCTTCTCCTGTGAGAGATGTGACAAAATATATAGGTCACAGTGGAATCTTCCTATCCAAGTAATTTTAAAATTTGAAACTTTAAGCAAATGACTTATTACATGTCTGACGTCGCCTTAATAGTATAAAATATAATAATACTTTGCAAGTATTCAAAAAATATGAACATTTTTATGTTCAATTTTGTCGAAATATATTTCGTTTACAGTACAGCATGTTTTTAGTGTGACATCAGCCCTTGTCGCTAATAAGTTCGTTTGTGTACTTGGTGAATGTTTCGTTCCAGTTGTTCCTCCAAACATTGTGTTCACGTGCTCACTAGCCTTTAGTTGGTCTTGACTAACCAGGAGACAGTGTCTTGATTATGATCTCGCTAGCCCTTAGGTCACTCTCCCTCCCTGGTCAGAATCCAATAAGTTGAGGCTTTATTACTGACCAGATGTGGAAACTATGCAATTAACAAAGTTAATCAGGCGACCAATTAAATCTCACTATCTCCGGTTATGCTCTTTATATTGAAGGAAGTCGGAGAAATGTATGTAATGTAAATCACTTTCATCATTACTTGAGTTTTTAAAAAATGTTAACTATTTCTTACATTTGCTTCACAATGACTTGAACTTTATTTATTACGATTCCTCTTTTCAGGTTGCAAACTTATCATCGGTTAAAAAAACAACAGGGTGGAGCCGAGGTGGGTGGACATGGTTTTTTAAAATGGCTCTCACAATATTCCGAGATGTGTTTCTACAATAGTATAATAAAAAATTAATGTAAATTTCTAAAAACAAAAAAAGCATTTAAAAAATACAATTTTTGAAAATGCTATACCTCCATTATACAAATAATATAAAAAATTAATTAAAAAGATTTTTGGATCAAGGCGTTGCTTTGTAAAGTAGTTAAAGGAAGTAAAGTTGTTGGTTTTTTTCAACATTAACCTATGTAACATATAATTTAATTTTTAGATCGTTTCATAATTATTATTTTGGTATTCTTAGATACATAATCTAGAAAGATCTAGGTCAGTGATTCCCAAGTGGTCTAAAGGGGTAGGGGGTCTACAATAAAGAATCTCAATTCAGCATGTCGTGACTTTAATTTTGACAATTGGAATCTTTTCATACATACATTTATGATTTGTACATTTGGAAATCCTTAAAATTTTTATCATGCTGATTGAATGAAAAATTGTTTTATTTAATTAATAACTAGATTTAAAGAGTGTACTTTTGTCTAGTTATAACATTAACAAAAAGAAATGTAGACTGTACAGCGTTAAGTATTTGAAATTGAACTTCATTACTTCCTTGTCAAACAAGCGAGTGTTGATGTACCATTTTTTTATGATGCTATGAAACCAATTAAACTGGAGGATCATTTGAGATGATGCCACCCTGATAAAGGTTTGCAAAACTTTCAAACACTCAAAGATCATAAAACACCCACAAAAATCTCTCTTTGACATGACATTGAGAAGATGATGATTAGTGAGCGTTTTACTATATCTCTTTACTTATAGTAAAATACTGATAACCTCACACGATAGGCAAATTATTTATTTTAACAGCCGTTGAAAAAATTGTAAAAACTCTTACATAAACTTATATCTTTAAAAGAATTTCATGTTTGGGTTCTGTGGCCGGTGTCTTGTTTTGGGCTTCTTGATGAAGAGTGCAATTTTGAAGACATGGTCGGCATTCCCTTTTGACACTCCAAAAGGGTAAAAGTCAATGGTCCCAATTTTGAGCTTCTGGAACACATGTTTTCTCATTATGATGTGTACGGTTCTGATGTGAAAAATTATAGGTGGTCCTATCGGAATAGCTTACAAAAGGTGTCATCGAATGAGAGCTTGTCCATTTCTCCTTTTTACAATTGACTATTAGTTTCTTCATTTCTTCCGGATAGAGTGCAATGTTGAAGTGTGTATTTGTTTTCTCACATTTGGCAAGTGTGTCAGCCTTCTATTTCCTTCTATTTCAACATTGAAGAACAGCAATCTTGCTGTTGTTGTTGAGCTTTACAATATGACCCAATATGTTTTATACAAAATCTTTTGGATGTTCCTTCAGATTATTATCATTACCCAAACCTCCCGACTGGAGATGCGAGCAGGAAATGTGACTACCGAACGTCATTTCAGGCATCATGAGTTGTTTTATTCAGGAGGAATCAGAGTTTGTCAAGCTTTGAAGGACTATTTTTATAAACCTAACCCTATTCCTTTGAAGACAAAAAGTTTCCAATGTGTTTAGTGATTATATGCTATACGTTTTAACTGTTCTATAACAGGTTTTAATTTGTGCCCATTAATAGATTTATAAAAAAAAATAGTTCAACTTAAAATGTAATTTTAAATTATGTGTAGTTTGAAATTGTTGAATTTTCACAAATTAATTATAACTTAAGCAGGAAAACCAGAAAACATGGCAAAGGGTCTAGGAGACAAAAAAGTTTGGGAACCACTGATCTAGGTAATCAATCTATTTAAATGCTACTTCTTTATCAATAGACTGAATGGAACACTAAATTGTGATTTTGATTGTGTATTTTTGATGTTCAATTACTAGATGTAGATCGTTTCGATCGTGAAAGGTGTTTAGTTGTTAAAGTCACACAGAAACGAGTAGCTGGTTAAAAATTTTCCCTTTTTTTTTTCGTCCACTGCAAATGGGAGATTTAGTGATATGTCAGTACATCAGGTCCCTTGCGTTTATATATTGTAATAATGTAATGAAAGCAAATCATTGAATTCAGGCTTTTATTAACATCACATTACAAACACAGAGCATATGACAGTGTCTTTAGCATAGCTTTTTCATCAGCTCTAGACTTGGCGTTGCTTCCTCTCTAATGTCAACATTCTTCTCTAGTTCATGTCTAGTGTCTAACAGCGCGTTGGTACGCAAAATGAATCAGACCACTTCGATAGACTTCTTGTGAAGGATTGGTTGTTCCACAGGAACCCAGCCTCGCAGTTAGCATGTATTTTCTCTGCCACGCGATTTAAAGGTATCTCATCTGTCACACATTTTGCACGTATCTCACCGAAACGCAGTTTGCATGTATCTTCTCTGTCACTCATTTGCAGGAGTTTTCTTTGCCTCACATGCGGTCTAAACCTCATCAGACCTTATCTCAAATTTAAAGGTCTACATGTCCTCAGAACTTCCCTGTCCCTCTTAAAGCATTTCAATCCACGCCATCGGAGTTCTTCTTTCAGTTCATTCAATTCCTACTCATGAAGCAGTTTCACTGATACCATGGAAAATCTTACCTCCTCTCCGTTGAGTTGCCTATAATCGCACTTTAACACCAATCTTATGGCAGCAACTCAACGAATACAGGTCTTTATTAACATGACATCACAAACGCAAAGCACATAACAGAGTCTTTAGCATAGTTTCTTCATCAGTTCTAGATTTGGGCAGAACTCCGTTGATTCCTCTCTAATGTCAACATTCATCTCTAGACGTGTTTCTTAGGTCATGGCGGAGACCGTAGAGTAAGTTTAATATCCCTTCCACTACCGGAGGGCCCTAAAAAAAACAAAAATTACCTACCTAATTGTATCTCTATTGAAAACGAAACCTTTTAACAAATCGAGTAAACTCGTTTTCACACTCTACTTTTATTTTCGTGGCAAAAAAATGTGAAAGGAACATTCTCCATGTTTAACATAGATCTAACTTCAAACAAGTACATCAGTAGTACTAAAACTAAGGCCCGCGTAACGCGGTCATATCCGGCTAGTATATCTATACTATAAAGTAGAAAGTAAGGCGTATTTATGTATGTATGTAATTGTATGTATATATGTATGTATGTATGTCCCAAATAGAAATCAAAACAGTTTGACCAATCTTGATGAAAATTTGCACAAATGTTCCTTGGGTACTAACTGGAACCGTGACATATGTATAGTAGCCCTATAAAACTTTCTTTTAAACCCTAAAAATAGATTTGCCCAACTCTATTTCATAAATCTAGGCCATGTTTACCATGTCTACATGGGAAAATTTCGAAAGAATCTATATCTAGATCTAATTTTAAGAACTACACTTTGCACAGATAGTTTTTTACTTTGACACATAAAAATTACAAAATATAGCCTATTCTATTGATTTCATTATTTAATAAAATTAAACTTCAAATTTGTTATTCGTTCCTAATATCTGCGAAGTTATTCTAACTTCGTCCTGACGTACATTCTTTCATTAGACAAGACTGAAAGGTTACACATCTCCCTAATCAACTCTATTTATAGGTCTAATTTAACTCTAAGATGATAGAACTTCTCTTCGCATAGATAGTTTTATACTTTAACACATGAACATACTAATTATAGTCAATTCATTTAATATTTTAATCAAATTAACATACATTTTTTGTTCTAAAGCATTTTTCATACATTCGATCGCTATAGCTGCGATGCCGTGTTGACAGACATTTTAATAGTTCCATTCATGTGTCGCGCAAACCTTATAGCATGCTCAGAGCGCAGGCCTATGATCAGATGACCATAACACGGGCGCTATTCACGTGCAAATGTGAGCTTGCGCTCCTAGAGCTATTTTTATATATTTTAGTTTATAGGTTAGTGTCAGATTTTATACCACATATTTTTTATATAGGTTAGTGCGGGATAGTATATATTGCTATGTCCTCCATGCTGTTTCTTGGACAGTTGACCAGTGTACGGCCAGTACCGCATCTCTGTCAGTGTGACGAGAGGTCTTGGTGATCGTAAATGCTAGTAATTGTTTTCAATATTTCTATTCCGGCACCTGGGACGGCCTGTAAGTTTGTAACTATTTGTAAAAATGCTAGATATATTTTAATTTAGTTTTATTTTCTAGTTGACAGTTTATGTTTTGAGCATGTTAATTTAAAGATGGCGGGGTCCATCAGTCCTGCTTGGAGTTTTCTAGACCTAATAGAATATATGATTTTATGTATTGCAGGCTACTATTACTTCTGAAATACCGCTGCTATTGAGCATTACTCTGCTGTTTTAACTGCTGAATATAATTCTGTTGAACATAACTGCTATCACTCTGCTGTAGATTTAGATTTATTTTGTTTCTGTAGTGTTGCCTGAGTGGCTTAGTTATAGTTATAGTAAATAGTTACAGTCTGTTTCTGTTCTTAGTGAATACTAATAGTAAGGTACTAAGGCTAAAGTGTTCTTGTTTTGGTTTTAGTTATGGGTTGGTTATAGTAGTAGAATATTGTAGATCTAGACTAGTTTATTGTAGTGTGTTTGTGTAGATCCAGGTCTAGTGTAGTAGTTGTAGTGATTTAGTTAGGTAGTTGGTTTGAATAGTTTGATCAGTTTGTGTTAGCTGGTTTAGTTAGGTTAATTGTTAGTGTTTGTAATAGCAAAGTATAGTTCAATTAGGGTCGGATTAGTACTAGTAGTGGTTAGTGTATATATTATATTTTATTATTGATTTATTCTTGTATATTATATGTAAATAAAGTTTCGTTTTGTTTATTTATCCTAAACTAAAGTTTCGTTATCTTGCTTTCATTTAGTTTAAGTTAGTTGTCTCTAGCCCCTTGGTCACCATACCGAGATGCACAGATTGAGCCCACCCAGTAGCGCTAACATCTGCCTACTGTTAAATAATTTAATGTTGAGCAGAGAATAGGTCCTCTCACTCAGAACCTACTGACCTGCTCACACAAAGTTCATGCCAGTACTGTCCCTTGCCTTTCAATATAGCACGCTAAATTGCATTACTGGCCTGTGTCACATATGTCAGCTAATCACACACAGTTAACCCTTTTGCGTCGCGAATAGGGTTATAACAGTATTCTAATACACTATATCAGTGACACGCATATTGAGAGCCGCGGGCCATATAGGACTAGTATATATATAAAAAGCATTAAAGAATTAGCAGACAAATTCCGTATTTTTATAGCAATTAATTTTTCTTTTTCCCCAAGTCTACTTATTTTTAATATGCCTCACGTCATATTCCTTTTAGATGCTGTATAAATAAATAAAATACTTATAGCATTTAAATCTAGCATTTAAATTTAGAGTCTTTTTCTTATGAATAAAGGATGCAAAATAAGTTTAAAACTAAAGATAGATGCTTTATCATGGGGGTAGCCAGTGGGAGTTTTTGGGTTCAACCCCCCCCCCCCCCCCCCGCGGCGGGGAGGGGGTGGAATTTAGAGACTGATTGTTTGCTTTTATTTTGTTTATTTTAGGTGAGATTTTAATACTAAACCAGCACTTGCCCCAGCGCAGCCAAGGGGGTTTTGAGCTTCAAACCCCCTAACGGGGGGTTTTGCAGTCAAATCCCCCTCTTCTATAAAATAAAACAAGAAAATAATGCAAACGAAAATCCCCAAATTCCAAGAGCATAGCAAAGGAAAATTTTGATTTAAAACCCCCCTCCGAAATTTATATAAACCCCTTCTTCAATATAAGACTATCCAATCAGTCATTAGATTCTATGAGCGTAGCCAAATGGTTTTTGAGTATAAACCCCCTTCTGCGGGGTTTGAAGCTAAAAACCATCTCTTCAATATAAAAAAAGCAAATGACACACTCAAAATTCTATGAGCGTAGCCAAATGGTTTTTGAGTTTAAACCCCCTTCTGCAGGGTTTGAAGCTAAAAACCACCTCTTCAATATAAAAAAAGCAAACGACACACTCAAAATTCTATGAGCTTAGCCAAATGGTTTTTGAGTTTAAACCCCCTTCTGCGGGGTTTGAAGCTAAAAAAGTACCTCTTCAATATGAAGAAAAGCAAAGTACACACTCAAAAATCTATGAGTGTAGCCAAGCCAAGGGGGGTTTTGAGTTTAAATCCCCCTCCTCCAGACAGAGGGCTTTTTAAATTTAAAACCCTCCAGATGGTTTTGAATTTAAATACCCCATACAGAGAGCTTTGAGGTTGAAAACCTCTCTCGTCAATTTAAAGCCAACTACAGTCGCTAAATTCTATGGGCCTAGCTAAGGGGGTTTTCAATTTGTAAAAAAAAATCCCCAGAGAGTTTTTAGTTTAAAACCCACCAACAAATGATATTGACGATACAACTTCACTTTTCGATATAAAATCTAAAGCAAACTACTGTCACCCAATTCCCAGAGCGTAGCCAAGAAAGGTTACAAATTTCTTAACAGTGGCTGGGCTCCATTAATAACGTGCAGTGAAAAGTCATCTGCCGAAATTGAAAGAGACTGACTGCAGCTTAGCAAAGATGGCTAAGACGGATTTTAGGAGTCATTTATAGAGATCAGGTCTCAATCAAGGAAATCCTATGCCGAACTGGGAGTCCCCCCCCCCTTATTAAGGTTGTGACAAAGTGTCGCATGATGTTTGCGGGACATGTTCTCCGACAAAATGAATTACGCATAATAAGAGTTGCGATGACATGGAGACCATTACGAGGAAAGCGCAAACAAGGACATCCTAGTACAACTTGGCGCCACACTTTCATGGAAGTCCTCAGAGCTGGTGCGAAGAGGCTTCAGAACATTGCCAATGACAGATTTTTGTGGAATTAACTGTGACGAGATGTTTAATTAGTTAATAATTGGCTTGTTTATTTAAGTCTAGGGGAAATTTTATTAATTTATACCGCTCATATATATAAGATTTTGTACAGGCAGACCGCAACTAACAGTAAGAACGGACCAGTGAATTAAATGCATAAAATAAAATGATTTAATGGTCTAAAATTTACAATAGATAAATGATACAAATAATATAATCAAGAAGTGAAATAGAGGTGGTTATATTTAACATAATTGCTCACCATGGATTGCTACTTTAGGCGTGAATGGAAGAGAAGAGTGTTCCTATGCCCTGACTAATTATATTTTTAGCTGCTAGCCCGGGAGTCGTCTTCTGGCGGTCGTAGAACTGGCACTCAGGTTGAGTCATCAGGCTCTGCCTTAGGACGTCGGCTCGGGATGTTCTCTATGCTATGGGCAAGCTGGCTCTAGGGTGAGGCCACTGCCAGTTTATCAGTAGAGAGGGTTGGTGCTGTAGACTAAGTTTGTAGTAGAACGATTTCTCAGCTGTGGTCTCTAGCTCGTAGAGAGCCGTGCTAACTCACACCAGTTTATCTTCTGCAGCGAAGGTTGCTCTAATCAGTCGGCATTAAGCAATAGCTATTGGGCAGTGAACAGTTTGGGCCGGGTACTGGGCAGTATGAGGCACTGTGGACACTGGGCAATATTTTAAGGCCAAGGACAGTAGGCAATGCCTTCTTGCTAACAGGTATGTAATTGGGGGGGGGGGGGGGGTATCTGGTGTGGTCTGCTCCGGTTACAGCTTTGGGTGGAGATATGGCCGTTACAGCATACAGGTACATCAACCAGGCATAGTAAACGGGTACAGCAATCGGGTGTAGCAACCAGGCTGGGGATAAGACAGACAATTAGGAACCTCCTAAAGGCATTAAATAGGGATTCCCATATGCCTTGCAATCATTCAGATACACGCATTGGTATCAATCCCAATAAGGCATTTAAGACAATCATGTATACAATCTTAAAGCACGCAAATAACTTAATAACAAAAAGATACAAGTAAGATAACCACAATAAATGTGTTATCATACAATGTAGGATGATACTAGTCAAGATTCATCCATTAAATTTGATTACGACGATAAGTAATCAGTTATAGATAGTAAAATGGGGAATGAGCATAGTATATACTAAAGGATGAGATGAAAATAAAATACTAGGGATATGGCCACAGTACTAAGGGTTTGATATAATTAATCAAAATTATATTCATCCAAGGAACCATAAGTTCACAAGGGTGTAAGACATAATAATATGTATGCGGGATATAATAGGAATGTGAAATAATTACTTTCCCATGCGCTCTGTAAGTTTAGAGCACTGTGATCTAAGTTCTTAGACAGTACTTAGATTCACGAAAGGTTATTCCCATAAGATAAAATAAGTATGGTAAAATATTTACACTCACCCGTTTGTCCCTAATGAAACCTCACAAATAAACTTCCTAACAGAGGAGACTGTAGGAATTCTAGCGGGCCTAACTTAGAATGCTTTTGGTCTTTCTCTCTTTATATGGGACTTTTCGTTTAACGGATGGGGAAGAAAGCTAGGTGATTTTCTCACATGTATCTATGTACTGGACATGTCAGGCGTCATGCCCGATTTATGGCATGTACCGTGAGAGTAGGGACTTAAGCGAATATGTATCTGTCCGGCCCGAGTGCAACGCTATTCTTAGAGCGGTGCGTATCCTTCGGGGGGAGGGGAGGGGGAAAGGAGTGAAGTTATTAAGTCGCCGTGGGTAGCGCGGATGCAGTCTTTTGTCTTGTTCGTCACCCGTCCAGGGCAAATAATTAAAACTTAGCCCTAGTGACGGTAGTTTATGTTTTAAATCGCGCTACGTCCCGTGAGAAAGGGGAGATAAATCCTAAAAGAAATTAGTTATGGGTGGAGAAGAAAATAATTTTAAGGTTAAAATAAAAGTTTCTCAGGGTTAGCTGGGAAAAACTCAAATGAACTTTTGCATGCAAGTTTCGTATCGTCACATTAACCTCAACGAAAGGATTATAAATCAGAACGTTTAATAATCAATTATTAACTACATGTAGAGCCAAACTTAGAATCACATCTCAGACCTTCTTGTTTTCCATCTCTCCTCTGTTGTAACACACCACACACGATATCGCGCCAAATGACAGTGCGCAATGTAGAGTAATAAAAATACCCTGCTCGCTGCCATCCCCCGTAATCCTACGGGAGGTTTGGACAAATTAGTAAATTATCTTTAATTTTGAAGGAACATTCGAAAGATGTAAAACATTTTACAGAAAACAAATTTAATAACTGCAAATTAATCTTTGAAATATTATTACTTTTGACAATCAAAACAAAATCACATCTTGAATATTCCTTGCAAATAGGTCGATCCGACAGTAATCTTGTTTTTATATTAGCGACAATGTGCAACATATTGTTAGGCGCTTCCGCGGTGTCTAGTGCAAATAAACCAAATGGAGGTAACACTCAAAGTAATCCAATAACACAGGCGAAAGGCCGAACAATCAGTAGAAGTTAGTCGATGCTGATAATAAATGTCGAACAAGTTTAATAGCAATGAAGGGAAATGTCGAATGTCAGCTAACTCTCTACGTTCATAAAATGCTACTTATTTCTTCGTTGTCCTGGAAGTGTCTGTTTACGTCGACTTTTATTTCGTTCTACTCTAAAACCCTATCATCGTTTTACTAGTCACGTCCTTGTCACTCAGTCAAAACCTACCCTATTTCCGAAACAAATTAATTACTATTTGTGCCATAAAAATATTTAACAGTTTTATACAACCTGATCCTTACTATAAGGTATGTATGCTATATACGTACCGCACTTTCACTTAACCCTTCATTTGTTTCTTAGTCTGTCGGACAGTTAGGGGATCTGTCGATCGTATCTGTTAATTCTTTTGTTTGTTGTTTTTTTGACAGGATTATATTATTTTACATAGACATGCCTTTCTTTAATAATGTCCTTTCTTCCATTCTTGTCTGCCTCTCCTTTTTCATGGTACCGTTCACGGCAGGGGATATCATTACATGGACATAGTCTTAGATCGCGTTTTGTTTTATACTGGTGAGAAGGTCATCGTGGGGCGACTTTGTGATCTTTTTCGGATTTTCTCTTTTGTAATAAAGTCTTTGTATGTAATGCCTAGAATCCTTCCTTTATGACTCTGTAGTACTTCGCAAGCATACAGAAATGTACCATGACCAAGGAACGCACCAGTCTGATTTGTGTCCAGAGAGCTATGCTCAGATCTTTCGAATGGGTCTTGAACTTTGAAGGTTCTTCTGTAGAATCTAAATCTGCTCTTCGTTGCAGTAATTTCGGCTTGGTTCCTTCATCTGAGACACTTAATAGTTTTTCGTCTTCGATTAAGATGTCCATGGTAAGGCCCTGTTTTGGTATTCATTTGCATGCCGTTTGCTGCGGGAGTCTTTTTCTATGCGCATCACCAAGTCCGCTAACTCTTCCTATGTTCCTGCCAGACCATCTATTCTATGCCATCAGCAAAGCGCATGTTAGTCATGTTTCTCCCGTTTATGCTTACGATACTTCGTAACCTTTAAAAGCGTCCTTCATTATTCTTTCAAGGATGATATTGAAAAATGTTGGAGAAAGTAAGTATCCTTGTTTCCCTCAACTGTGGTTTTCAAACTAGCCCCAATGTTGTTGTTGAAGTTTATTGGTGTCCTCATTGCAAAGGTTCTTAATTATTATTATTATTTTATTAATATTTATATATTATTATTTATTATTATATTTGTTGCTTTTTAGTGGCCCTCGAAAGGGGAAAAGACGCTATTAGTTGGGTGTGGAATGTCTGTCCGTCCGTCCCGTTTAGATCTCGTAAACTAGAAAAGATAGTGAAAATCCGAAATCATCATATTTTAGACCATTCAAAGTTCCGATGCAACGGCTACTTTTTCATTTCTGAAAGCGAAAAATATAATTTTTAAAATCACTTATGCAAGCAGTTTTTTCATAAAAATACACCTCTTTTACTACTATTCACTATTAATAGTAACAAAAACGGGAGGCTCTTAAGTAGAGGAGATAAATGGTCACCATATTTCCAACACATTTATGCAAATGGTTTTAGACTTTTTGTCAAAAATTTTTTTTTTACAAATTTTTGATTAAGTTAAGGAAGTTTTTTCATACTAACTACTACATTTACACAATATTATTTAAAGAGAAAAAATCTATTTAGTATGCATATAAGTTGGAAATAATTTAAAACAACAATTAATAAGTAGCTTTTCATATTATCTCGTGAGCTGCAGCGCCGCTGCATAACTGAAGTAAAAAATATTTTTATTATTATTATTATTATTATTTTATGGAAATGTTTTTTTCTTGAGGATTTGAATAAGAGATTGACCCTTTACAAAACAATTAGATCAATTAGATAATCATTATAAGACATCAATTAGGCCAGGTTCACAACTAACTTCACATTCACTTTCACCTATCTTTTGGTCTCCTGGACCGCTGGGGCACCACACAAGATATGTCAAACTTCTTTCTCCATTCTTCATTTTTCTTTGATATAAATTTATTTTGATGTTCTTTCTAAAAATATTGAAACCTGCCTTTTTACCTGCCTGGGTGGACCACTTCGGGGGCCGATTTGTAGTTTGTGATTCCACACAAACTGTCTTTGTAACCTTGTTTCTCTGTCTCTATTCAATACATATTCATTGCTTTTTGATGTGTACTTTTACCGATGTAAAAAAAATTGAATTGCTCTTCCAAAATCTAATCAAACACTGTTTATTTAGAGTAGGTCCTATAATATCATTGAAACGCTTTCATGTTTACAAAGAAATGAAAATTCTATATGGTTTCCCTACCAACATTTTTTTTGCGTGATCACGGTGACAAGGAGCGGGAACAAAAAGGTTATTCGGAGAATTAAGTAACAGTTCTTCATATCTTTTCATGTCAATTTTTTTTGTCTAGAACAATTTGTAACAAATTTATCAATGAAATATACAAAGATTGAAGTATGTTATAAGGCTAATCGGTACCAACGTTACTCCTTTTATTATATTATTATTCCCAC
Organism: Biomphalaria pfeifferi; assembly: GCA_030265305.1. NCBI lineage: Eukaryota > Metazoa > Mollusca > Gastropoda > Planorbidae > Biomphalaria > Biomphalaria pfeifferi. Next base: position 958,268 of record JASAOG010000118.1, read on the forward strand.
CAGTGTCCCAGTTTTCTGGATGACATCAATCTAGGGCTGATAAAACACCACCAGGATAGCAAACAGTTCACTTTGCTTTCATTTGTTTGTAGGATGAAACTCGTTCTTTTGGCTGCTATGACGTCATCTCTGCTGCTTTCCAAAATATTTGTCCAAGATGAAAAATGGACATGTAGAAAGAGGCCATATGAGGACGATACTGGACACTTGATATGTTCGACCAGTCTTCAATGAATGTATTGATCGGACATGTACAACAGTTTGTCAAGATAAAGACTTGTTTCTTGTTTCAAGGTGAATGTTTAACAACTATTAGTATACTATGAAAAAAAAAAACAATCCAGAATTGTAAACCAAACAAATCATGTCATAATAAACAGTTGGTGCAGTACAGGGAAAAATATTTTGTTGAAAATAAGAAGAATTGAGCTATTATTTCGACAATATCACAATAAGTGGCTGTTGATCTTAGTGTGAAATCTTTTTTTTAGCATCTCATTTGTTTTCAAAAAAGTTTAATGTCACAGAGTGAAAGTCGAATACTTCCTACAAACGGAAATTAGTTTGGGCTACAAATGAAAGAGCTAGGGAAATTTGACTGTGTAGTTCTAAAAATGTGCACCAAATGTTCACACACCTTTACAAAAAGTAAAGCTTATTTATCAATACTTCCTCTATTTTGTACACTGGATACACCAAAAAGCTTGATATTAATAGTTTTTCTGACAGGCATGAAAATCTCAAATACAATAAAGAACTGTTAATAAATTATATACTTCGTAGGCATACATTAGTATTACCCATCGGCTACTCAAGTCGACGTCTTCCCACTCTACATTTTTTTTGGCCGAAAACTCCTTCCCCTCGTTTTTTGGAAGCTTTCAACAATACGGCATGCAATTTAGCGCTCTTACACACACACACTTTAGTGAAATTAATAATTGGTTATGTTGAATAGAGCAGCCCTTTTTATAATGTCGCAACACAACACACGCACACATACTTTTGTCCCGAGAACTCCACTATCACGTATCTTCTTTTCCCCCCTCCCCCCCCCCCCCCCAAATAAAGGCACATAAAGAATCTCTGATTATTTTCCGACTTCTCACTCTATATCGATGTATGTGATAGGCTCTATGTTGCTCTCTATTTTTTCTCTTTCGTCAGAATCCTTTTATTTAGATTTGGACAATGAACATGGTAACATTGTTCCACATTGACTTCTGTTATCCTTTACCTCTATCTGCAGCAGCAACTAGATCTATAAAAAATGGTTATACATACATTTTAAATTGTTTTGTTTTAGTGTATTTTATTAGCTTGCAAAGTCTTCATGGGTTTTGGAACCTGGACACGGATTTCGAAAGCGGCTCTAACAATTTTCATAAAAATTTGATAGTTATATATCGTTGGAAATAAAATTACTAGCTAATTGGCCACTCAACAGTTTTGATCGTTATAATTTTTCAAAATATAATAATTTTGAAATAAAATAGGCTATTTTGAACCCGCTTTTAGAGGGTTTTCTCGCACTTTGCTCAAATTTGTCTTCCAATTTTGAATATACGCTTCAGTGGGTATTCCCGCACTCGACTCAAATGTTTCTTTGTATTTAGCAAATAGTTAAATAGAATTACATGTACAATTTGCGCACCGTCTTACGAAAAAATGGCTGGACTGTAATATATGAGCTTTATTGTGCAAGTTCACTGGAACGATTTCTTGCAGTATTGAAGAGACAAGAAAAAAATAGATTGAGTAATAGTGGATCACCATCAGCTTCATAAAGGAAAAATTGACTTTTATAGCCCCCGAAAATAGAATAGCCACTTTTAGTTTTGTGTGGTCTTACCGTCCGTCCGTCCGTTCGTCCCATTTAGATCTCGTAAAATAGAAAAAAATATTGAAAATCAAGCATATTTTGAGATCTTTCAAAGTTCTGATGCAAAAGGCTACTTTTTTAATTTTCTGAACAAGAAAAATTAATTTTTTAAAATCAACATTGCAAGCAGTTTTTTTCACAAAAAACACCATTTTTTTACAACTATTAATAGTAAAAAACACGGGAGACTATATAGGAAAGGAGGTGACAATTTAGCATATTTATACTAACGGTTTTAGATTATTATTATTTAAAAAAAAATTATTACATAATTAAATAATAGCTGTCATTGACAAAAATGTGTCCTTTTTTTAGAGAGAAAAAAATCTATTTACTATGCATATAAGTAGAATTAAATTTAAAACATTATTAAGTAGTGTTTCATATTATACACATGAGTGCAGCCCTTGGATGATCAAACGGTGCAGTTTGTTAAAGGAAAAATATGGTAGTTAAGGTTTTGAAAGAGAGATCGGCCCTTTACAAAACAATGAAATCAATTAGATATCATTCAATCACATCAGTAAGTCCAGGTTCACATTTAACTATATCTTCATAACTATCTGTTCAATGAATACATATTAATAAAATAATAACAACAAAAATAAATCACCGTATCCTGTGTGTATCAAGTCGTTAATCGAACTATTAATAATATGTCATTATCTGCAAGCCTTACGACCTAAACAGATCTCTTTTGTTGTATCGACGGAGATATGGTTTTAGTAGTTGATAGTTTGTAGTTCATAGTTTCTGTTATTCTTTCTGAAAATATTGAAACCTGCCTTTTTACCTGCCTGAGCGGATTACTTTGAATTTTGAGTTCGTGTTTCCAAACAAACTGCCTTTGTAAACTTGTTTTAAAATTTTTACTGTTTTTTACATTGTCTTCTATTAGGTTGCAAATACTTTACGGATTCAAACGGGGTGAACTTGGACGGGTATTTTGAAAATGGGTCTAACGATTTTCTAAAAAATTTGACTGTTTATGAATGTTTCATAAAAAAAAAATAATTTCTAGCTAACATAATTTATTTATAATTTTTCTTCTAATGTGGATATTTTGAACACGCTTTTAATGGATATTTCAGCACTCAATTCAAATATTTCTTTGTATTTATTAAAGAGTTTAATAAATAGACATTCATGTATATTTTGCTCACCGACGTATGTAAAAATTAGCTTGACCGTAATAGAACTGTATTACCTTTGCTCAATGGAAAGGCTTTTTAAATATTAAGTATTAAAAGAAATAAATATAATGAGCAATTATTGGTTAACATTAAATTCATCAAGGAGAAGTTGATTTTTATATAAACTTGTGAGTTACTCGTTATAATTTTGTACACAAAAAACATTGTTAGCAATTTAGTTCACTCTTTACACATGCTTTAATTTCTATTTCGTCAGTTATCGATATGAACTTTACACCCCTTTAATACAGTACTCTTAATGACGACAATCTATATTTTACATTATAGAATTTAGAAAAATGGACCTAAACTGAATTTACATGTAATTTTATAGAAAAAAAAAGTAAAATATTTTTTTTGAAGGTTTTATCATCATCATTTGTCCCTTATGTCGTAAAGGTAAGAAAGCTGTAAGAAAATCAGTCCACTTTTGTCGGTCAGCAAAGAGGCTGGCCCATTCTTTTATGTTGTCCAGCCAGCGTTTCTTTGAACGACCCTTTCTTTGTGCTCCCCCAACTGTACCCTTAAATATGAAGGTTTATTTGGCGATGATTTCTTTGAGGGGGTTAATTTTAAAACTGCGCAGCTACCAATAGAATGTGAGGCATCTATAATACCTTTGAAACATGTGAAGAACTATTTGTTCATATGCAAGGAACATCTGCTGAAACTCTGTTTATAGATATTGATCGAACAGTTAGCGATCTAGATTGGGCATGTAATATTTTATCAAGAATGACTACAGATGGTGCAACAAATATGTGCAGCTTTCCGACCTACTAATTGTAACACTTTAATTTCCGTGTTATATCACTGAATCTTCAGTCATCAAGCATACTGCTATATCAAGTAACTGGAACTTTGTGACGCAGCTAGTTAATGATACAGTTTAGATATTATAGTAATATTTTAAACAAAATTAAGCCATTTAGCTTAGTGTTCAGAATACACAAATTAAATATATTGTTTTTACTCAAAGATACTGATATTGATCTCGGGAAAAAAAAAGCTGTGATGGTAATTGCAGTCTTTCTCTTGTGCCTGCATGTATCTTGAACGATCTGAATTTTGAAATGCAGTTTTGGTGTTGATGTGTGACATTTCATTCTGTTCAGCTATCTTATTGGCTAAATGTAAGACAATGATCAAATAATACCAGAGACCTTCAACCAAGGAGTTATTTGTATTCCTAGAGTGTATCGCCGCATTCATTGCTTGCGATGCCAGTGAGGAATGACAGCAAATTCCTTTTTCCTTACTCGGTAATTCTGGAACCCAATAGATTATGGTTCTTTTTTCCAGTTCGTTTGACTGTTTCCTCCAATGGACGTTTTCACGATTGTGTCACCGTAAGGACGGGGAAAATTACATTAATTATAAGTTGCCATCAATTATTTCAACTCTGTTGACATTTAAAATCAGACAGGCGACTTCTTCTTCTTCTTGAAACTGTCAGGTAGAGTTGAGCCTTCGGCTCTTGGAACTCTAGGCCCAACGGGAGTCTTGTTTTGCTACCCTTTAGCCTAATCGTTTCCTCCTACGATCGTTTTCACCCGGGTGCCACTATGAGGCAGGGTAGCATGCCCGGGCAGACAGGCGACAAGAAATGTACGTTTATATGGAGGGAAATAGAATCTTGTTTCTTGATAGTTTGTAGTTCTTGCTTATGACTTTCGTGCTGCCTTTTTACCTACTCTGCTTACCAAATAGCGGACATTAGTTTTTAATTTTTTTCTAGTTGACGCTTTTGAACAACCACCGGCAAAATGGGAAATGGAGAGAGAAAAAAAGAGAAAGAGAGTTGGTGTATTGGAAAGAACTGATGTATAGAGAAAATAACAAAACGAGAGATATGGAGAACTGGAGCAATGGAAAGAACTGATTTAAAGAAAATGAAAAAAAAAAAGAGTGAGAAATAGAGAGAGTTGGAGTCTTGGAAAGAACAGATTTATATAAAATGAAAAAAAGAGAGAGATAGAGAGAGTAGGAGTCATAGAAAGAACTGATTTATAGAGAATATGATAAAAGCATTTTTTCTACTCTAGATTTTTTCCACAAGATCTAGATTATTTTACACTAAATCTAGATTTTTAACACTAAATCTATAATTTGTTTTCAATAAATCTAGATTTATATTCTAATTAAAATCATTGTAAATTCTAGATTACAAATTTCTAGGTCTAGTTAAGAATTATATAGACTAGAATAAGATTTCCATATCTCTAGATCTAAATCGCAATTTTATAATACACTAAAACTAATCTACTATTTTTAAATTTAATGTTTATTTCAGTCTATTGATAGATTATCTAACATTCTTATTAGAAAAAGACATTAACTAACCAGTCGATGACTTCTGGAATTTCATTAAAAACCATCTTAAAAGCATTATAGAAAATCATATACCAACTAAATACACATCGCACAAATTAAATAAATGCTGGTATAATAATAGATATTATAATAATAATAAAAGGAAGCTTTGTAAACAGAAGGAAAACCTTATAGAAAATTTTTAAAAAACTAAGGCAGAAAGAGTTTACAAAACGTATATAAAAATTAAACACCTAACCCAAAAAGTAAGCAGACAGCTGCAGAGTGAATACATAAACAATGTAATATCTAAAGATAACAACAAAAACCTATGGTCATACATTAAGTCTAAGAAATTGGAAACAACAGGCATAGCGCAATTAAAAGATGAACATAACATAATACATTATGATAATGAAACTAAAGCAAACATCCTAAACAAATACTTTGCATCAGCATTCTCAGCCCCAGGAGACAAAGACATATTACTTAATTTGAACCAAGTAGACATCATAGAAGATATAGTAGTACAAGAAAATGGAATCCAAAAACTATTAGCCAACACCAAACCAAATAAAGCGTCTGGCCTGATGGTTTTCCAGCTTTATTACTCAAAGAACTAAGCAATGAGCTATCCCCAGTGTTCAAAATACTCTTTCAGACATCGCTTAACCAGGGCAGAGTACCAAAGGACTGGAAAGGACTGTCACCCCAAGGAAACTACAGACCAGCATCACTTACCAGCATCACATGTAAAATCCTAGAACACATAATATGTAGCAACATCATAAACCAATTAGACAAACATAGTGTCCTTACCCCGTACCAACATAGCTTTAGGAAATATAGATAATGTGAAACACAACTAAAAGGATCATTTTTCAAAAGGTTTAGATAATAGTGAACACATAGATGTTATCTTACTAGATTTTTCCAAGGCTTTTGACAAAGTTCATCACCAAAGTTTGCTTAAAAATTTAAAATATTTTGGCATTAATGGTCCATTGCATAAGTGGATTAAAGATTTTCTGATAGGGAGAGAACAAACTGTAATAATAAATGGCTCTAAATCAACACCGATAACAATAAACTCAGGTGTACCTCAAGGAACAGTCTTAGGTCCACTACTATTTTTAATTTACATAAATGATTTACCCAATTGCATTACTTCAGGAACAAAAATCAGATTATTTGCAGACGATTGCATAATATATAGAACAATAAAAAACAACACAAGACACATATATTTTACAAAGAGAATTAGATGAATTACAGAAATGGGAATCAAAAAGATGTTATTCATTGGCAAACCAGTAACACAGACTAAAAACGCAAAATACCTAGGTGTTAAAATAAATGAAAAACTGTCATGGAATCCACATATTGATGAAACTATCAAAAAATCAAACAAAGCATTAAGGTTTAATAAAAGAAATTTCTATAAATCAAATAAGAACATAAACCTAAAATATTATTTAACCTTGGTTAGGCCAATAACAAAATATGCATCCTCCGTTTGGGACCCCTCAACTCAAGAAAACATTAACATTAAGAAACTGGAACAGACACAAAATAGAGCAGTGAGATTCATAACAAACGAATATTCACATTTGACTAGAATAACACCTTTAGTAAAATCACTAAATTTAGAAAGCCTTCAGGAGAGAAGACTCAAAAGTAAAGTAGCAATTATACATAAAACACTGAACCATAATCTTCAAATACAAAAGCAAAATTTAATAAAATACTCCGAAAGACACAAAGATAAAGGCACATTCCTCGTCTCCTATGCTAGGACAAATCTGTACAAATACTCCTTCTTCCCTAGTGCTATTAGAGCATGGAATGGGATGCCTGAGCTAGCCAAGAAAACCAGTGACTTAACAGAATTTAAGTCATTGGTTAATATGCATGACTAAATGCATGACGCGTAGGACGTAATCATCTTTCTTTTTTAAGTAATGTCTGTATTATATAAGATAAGATAAGATATCTAGTTTTTTTTTTATTTTACGTAAATCTTATCTAAATCACATCCAAATTATTCAAAATTTAGATCTTAGATCTAGGAGATATGGCCTATATGTATATCTTAAGAATGCTAAATCAGAAGTTTAGCTTATGTAGATCTACATCCCTACAAATCAATGCTGAAAGATTATCTAAAATCGTCAAGCTATTAGTTTGTAACAAGTTTGTTATTACCTAAGTTAAGAACAATGCCTAGTCGTGCGGTTAGCATTCTGAACTGATTATCTCGACGATCCTGGGTTGTTTGTTTGTTTTACATGTTTCGGATGTTCCTTCAGAGTTGAAGATAGTTTACTTCCTAGTCCAAACCTCCCGCAGGACGACAGGGATGGAAACGGGCAGGGTTTGAACCAGGGACCATCAATAAATCCAAACGACAGTCTAGCACGCAAGTATCACGACCAGGCAGGGTTCATATACTGCTCGCTGCTATCCGTCGTCCAGCGAGAAGTTAATTATTTTCAACTTAGAAGAACATCCGAAACATGGAAAACATTTTTTTACAACGGCAAATGAATCTTTGAAACATTATTATTTTTGATCATCATAATCACGTCTTGACTATTCCTTGCGAATAGGCGGATCCAAAAGGATCCAACTCCGACGGGGGCCGCCTCTGAGTTTGTGTGATAACACAAACTCTCTTTGTAATCTTATTGTTTCTTGGCTTTCGTCAATAAAGATATTACTCTTTAGTTTGCGCATTGTGTAAAACTCCCATTCACTTGCTTAGATTAAGCTAAGAAGTGAAGCTGAAGTGCAATGCGCTTAATGTCTTGTACAGAAGAAAGTCATGGCAGAATTAAGTGCTATCAACATAACTTTCGTTCATTTCAACTTTCACTAAGGTAAGGATATTGAATTGTTTGAGTTTTTGACAGTTTGCATTCTGTGAGACAGATTAGTTTTGAATGCATATTTTAAAGTGGACAACTCTATCACTTAGTGCTTTTGCATATTTCATAGCAAGCAGTTTATTCTATCCCTATCTTAAGTGACGACGTTCCACTCAACTATTTTAAAATCAATTCAAGAATGCGGTCAACACCATATTAGTGTAATCAAACTAGGTCGATGAAGGGAGGGGGAACATACTGGGCGTCCAAAGCAACTGAGGTGTTTGTTGCCGAATAAAAAGGATGAAATTCTACGAATCATCAGAACAACTTTAGAGAATTGACCAAAACTGTAATACCGACATGAGTAATTGTGTGAGATTGCAATCTATGTGAGTCACTAGGACTACTATGTTTTTCTTTTCTTTTCTTAGTACAAGTTTTGGATCGTTTATACAAACATTTTTACATAGATTACATCAACCCACTTGGTCTGTCTGATAAGAAGTCTGTAAACGTTATTTCTCCCACACCAAATCTCGGATCAAGCTGAAATTTTGCCTGACAACACAAGAATCAATACAAAATTTAACCAATTAGTTAATTAACTACTGGTAATTTATTATTTTGTTTGGTAACCGAACAAGGGAAAGAAATTGTAATTGACAGAAGTGGTGGTAAAAATGGAATTAGTCCACTTTATAGGTCGTCGTATGACTGTTAGTGAACACAAACCTGAAAAATATGTAGAAACAATAGATAACTATATAATCTTCTATGTTCATAAGATCTCCATTAGCAAAGTGGTTACCTTGTTGGCTTGAAAAGCTTGAGAAGTCTTGACTCATACTTTGAATTCAGGTTGTTCTTCCTTTTCTATTTATATAAATGCTCTTTTATTGTTAGTCTAGATCTATTACATATTTAATTACATGACTGATCAAAACTAATTGATACAAGTACGCTTAATATAATTTTTTTTTAAAAGTATTTTTAGCGGCCCCCGTAAGGGGAAAAAGCGCTATAAAGTTTGTGCAAAATGTCCGTCTGTCCGACTGTTACACTCAGATCTCGAAAACTAGAAGAGATATGAAAAATATTATTTAACCATGCGATGCGGCATGAAAAGTTTAGGTGCAACGGCTACTTTTGGTTTTCTAAAAGCAAACCTTTTAAATTATAAAATAAATTATGCAAGCGATTTTTTCATAATAATACACCAATTCTAAAACAATTTCGTAAATGTAAGGGAGGCAATGTTCTAATATGTCAACAAAGTACATATACACGGTGTGTATTATAAGTATCACTAAGTCGTATATAATTATAAAATTTATTAGAAATGTTCACAACAAATATAAATATTAGTTAAAGTTTTTTTCTGGTCAACTAGCTGCTAAAATTAAAACAAAACATTTATGTTTGTTTATAAAGGCTAAGAATGCACTTTGTATATAAATATCACGCACATTTTTTTTAATGTACTTTTCATGCAGCGACTTTTGACTAATTGGTAAAGAATGTTCCGGATTTCGTTTTGAAAAAGAAATCGTGGTACGTATAATTTTTAATATTAGATAATCCCAAAAATGTAATTAACGGTATTTGATTTATCTGAGATTCTTTCTCTCTTTTTTTCTCTCTCTCTGTCTCTCTCTCTCTTTCTCTCTCTCTCTCTCTCTCTCTCTCTATATATATATATATATATATATACATATACAGAGGCGGACTGGGTATCAAAATCGGCCGGGTGTTACCAGGCTTGGACTGGGCCGCCGGGACACCGGGAAATTCCAGGTTGGCTGCCAACTGCCAAAAGAAAGTTATTATATTTTTAATTTTAACTGAAATTACCTATGATTATATGCTAGCTTCAAATAATAGTTTGTATTGAAAATAACCAAACTGAAACAGCAAAATCATTACTTTACGCTACGAGGTTTTAACTCGACAGCGTCACAGCGACAATATTTTACTTTTATATGTGAGCTTGCGCTCCCAGAGCTATTTTTATACGTAATTTTAGCTATTGTTGTATATTTTATTTTTATAGGTTAGTGTCAGATTTTATAATTGTACTTCCGCATATTTATATAGGCTAGTGCGGGATAAAAAAGTAATGTACTACATGCTGTCTTAAAACAGTTCAGTGTACAGTTGACCAGTGGTCAGATAGTATGTCTGTGTGACAGCCGAAGATCTTTGTGGTCTGTCGTGTAATTATTTTATTATTCTGTACCTGGGACGGCCTGCTTTTATTATTGCTGAATATAATTCTGCTTATTTAGTGATTATAACTGCTGAATATAGCTGCTGAATACATGCTGCTGTATCTAATATTGCTGCTTTAATCTGTTGCTGTAGATCTAGACTAGTGTTATTTTGTTTTGTAGTGTTGCCTTAGTCGGCTTAGATCTAGTGGCTTAGTCTTTTCTTAGTGAATAGTAAGGTACTAAGGTGTTCTTGTTTTAGTGTTAGTGTTATGGGTTGGTTGTTGTAGTAGAATATTGTAGATCTAGACTAGTTTATTGTAGGGTGTTTGTGTAGATCTAGGTCTAGTTTAGTAGTTGTAGTGATTTAGTTAGATAGTTGGTTTGATCAGTTTGTGGTGTTTGTAGTGGCGTAGATTTAGAGGGTTTTAGTTAGTTGCTGGGTTCAGTTGTAGTGGTTAGCAACTTAGTGTATATATTATTTTTTTTATGTAAATAAAGTTTCGTTTTTTTTTATTTATCCTAAAGTAAAGTTTCTTTGGTGCTTTCATTTAGTTTAGGTTAGTATGTCTGGTTTCTTAGGTGACTCTAGCCCCTTGGTCGTAGACTGAGGTGTCACAGATTGAGCCCACCCAGTAGCGCAAATATCTGCCTACTGTAATAAAATTTAATGTTGAGCAGATAAGAAAAGGTCTTCCACTCGCGCCTGCCTGACCTGCTCACATATAATTTATTCAGACATATTTGTTTTCCTTCTGCGTAAATATTTTGTAATACTTAAATGTTATTATTCAATAATGAATATAAACATTTTTACAATACTTTTTAAAAAAATATTAAAGAGAAGGTTAGTTAAATATTTTTAATGATTTAATTTAAATCGTTCGGCTAAACAAATATGGTGGTTTTGGTTGCTGCCGATAATGAATTATCATTTATAATTATAAGTTATTAGTTCACCAGTGTAATAGATATAGTCAATTGCACATCAACGACTGGAAAAGGAATTGTGATTTGATTTGTGGCGTCTTTGAAAAGTTAGGCATTGATGTAAGTAAATGTATTGGCAATTCCACCGATGGTGCGTCTAATATGCAAGGCCAATACAATGGATTCAATGCCTGGTTAAATACTGTTTCTCCGGGCCAGATTCATGTATGTGTTATGCCCATGTCTTAAATTTGGTTATGGGTGACGTCACTAAAAAAGCGGTTGAAGTTGTTACTTTATTTGGGGTTTTAAACACATGTGCAGTCTTTCTTCGGGAATCATATTTATGATCCAGTGTTTGGCGTGAATTTAGCAAATTGAAATACATATATGCAATTGGTGAAACCCGTTGGTGGGCAAAAGACAGAGCTCTTACTAAAATATTTGGAAACTTCTTCATCAGACATTCCAATCATGGCAATCAAGAAACACAAGTTATCGATTGACATGCTACAAACATTTTATGATATTTCTACATCAAACAAATTCAATACAGAGAAAAAGCTCTGTTAGATTCATTGACAAGTTTTGAATTTATTCTAACGGCATTTCTGAAAATTTTTGAACACACAAAGCCTATATATGAATATTTGCAAACAACTGGAATGGATATACTTCGAGCCTATTAGATAGTTCAAGACAGTATCAATGAATTAAGCAAAGTAGATAGAAATTTTTATATTATATTTTCCAAGCAGCTACAAATGTCTCAACATTTGCAAACAGTGAACTAGAAAAAAGAAAGCTCGACATTAAAGTGCAGACTGTTTTGAAAGAAAAAAGAATTATAGCCAACCAACCACTTGAAAGTGCGAAAGATAAATTTCGTGTAAATGTTCACAACATGGTTATGGATTAAGTAATTAATAGTTTAAAACAGAGATTCTCTTAGCATGGTAATCTTTATCCTGATTTATCTTGTTTAGATCCAAGAAATTTTGCAGAAATTCTGAAAAGAATGACCAGTGATGCACTGCAGCACCTGAGTGGGTTGCTCAAAAAATTTGATGATACTGTAACAAAAGATCAGCTTCAAACTGAATTATTGGATTGTGCAAGGAAATGGGAAATTTTTCAAACAACTCTTAAAGATGAATATAATTTGATCTTTGAAATGGAAGTATCAGACTCTGTCTCAGACAACATTCAGCAGTCTGAATCAGTAGAATTACCAGGCAACAACTACAGAAATAAATGCAAATCTTGCAAAAAATGTATTGTTTGTTGTTATTTTATTCTCCAGAAAATTAATTTGCATAGTCTTGCTTATTCAATTTGTATCTGGCTTACAAATTTGTTTTGACATTATCCTCATCACAAGTTGCTTGTGAGAGTTCGTTTTCAAAATTGAAATATATTTTAAACAGATTAAGAAATTTGCTGAGCCATTCAACTTTACAATCATTCATGCTGATGTCTTGTGAGAAGGACCTTCTTCCAAGAATCGATAAAAATGAATATATATATATTAGTGTGTGTGTATGTGTCATTTATCTTCATTACATTCTAATATTTCATTCTTTCAAAAGTTTTTTCTAGCCTAGAATACTCTCTTTCTATAATTAGTGGAAAGACAGTAAACACCGCCAAAAGGACAGGTAGGGAGTCCGGGGGAGCGCTGTGAGCTTCCCCTAGTGGGGGTCCGGGGCCAAGCCCCGGAACCAAGCATCATTTCGTTATTTTAAACTTTAAAAGATGCATATTCTGAGGTATATACAGTGCAATTAGCCTGCTACTCTTCCGCTATAAAAAAAAAGTTCAAAAAGTAAATTTGCTATTAATTATAATGGTATAAAAATTTATTTAGATCTAGATTTATTTTTTAAATAAATATTTTTTTTTTGTAAGCCTTAAGTGTAGTATTTTTAGATCTATGTTTTTAAAAATAAACAAAAAGAAACTTACTATTCCTTTTCAAATCGCAGAAAGTAGAACTTTATGCCAGGGGCGTAATAAGGAATTTGGGTCCCCAGAGGATTGACCTCTTTCGGGGCCCCTTGCATTTTGACATTCGACATATGACATGAGATAATGTACGCAAAAATCTATAAGCCCAAAATCAAATTGGTTCAGTATATTAGTATACTTAACAAAAAATAATCATCAAGACTTTTAATGAATAATATCGTTATTTATTAGTTAAATAAGTGACAAATTTCAATTGATATTGTTTCACGTCGTGCATTATGTGCAGCAAAGAAATCTATAACATCATCTACATCGATACTTTCTAGTATTTGTGACTTCACTGACATTAAAGCCATGATAAGCCTTTCTTGCGTTATTGTGCTCCTCAGATAGTTTTTGATGAACTTGAGCTTTGAGAAGGATCTCTCACATGACGTAATGGAAGTGGCCTGAGTTAGCGGTATTTGGAGGAGGTTGCAAGGGTAGAGCACACGTAATTACCACATGAAGCCTGTTTCCTCAATATGTCTATTGGTGATTGTACTACTGGTTTGTTGATGAAAAGTGCTCGTGCATCAATGACATCATTGAAAAAGCGATTTGCCATTTATTTCATCATACAAACAGGAAAAGTAGCACAGTTTGTCATAAGCGTGTCTTCATCTAACAGATGTCTTGGTTCAAGAAGAAACCCAAAGGTATCCATTTTCTTTCCAGCCATTGGAATCTGCCCTTCATCTCCATATGAAATCTGTCCAGCACTTCTGTCGCAACACGTTTGAATTGCAGTTCTATTGACGGTCCTACATAAGAACTCAACTTCCCATCAAGTCCTTTCTTTCTTCTGGTTGTTTTGATTACAGGGAATCCATAGTACTTGAGCTTTGAGAATGAGCTCTCACGTGACGTAATGGAAGTGGCCTGAGTTAGCGGTATTCGGAGGAGGTTGCGAGGTTTGAGCACACTTAATTACCATAAGAAGCCTTCTTTTGCTTTTTCGATGATTGGGTTTTTGTCAGTTTCTCATTATTTTGCAGAAAGCATGAAAGGGTACTAATTTCTTCAGCAGCTTCCCGTATATGTAGTCCAGACTTTTGTAGTTTCTTCTGAACTATATTATTTGGGCGCAGGAGCTTTGACCAGAATTCCAGATAGGCAAAAAATTCTTAATTTTCCACTGCATGAAGAAGATTCTGTGCTAATATTATATGATAGTACCAGGTGACCGAGCCTCGCTCGGATGAAAAATTTGTTAAGGAAGAATATATGCCCGAAGTCATTTTGGGAATATTTTTGTAATTACGAAAAGTCCTTCTACAGTCTAGACAAACCACAACTCACGTCGTGTCGTTTTACAATGCATCTTTTGCGTAAAACTATTGGGCTTTTATTGGCTTGAAAGAAAGTTTTTGCAGTGTAACTTCTCAAATGGTTACGTTCTGACATTTCATATTGCAATTAGTTGATTCATTATGGTTTTAGTACGAAGCATCAAGTGATGCAAAATCTCTACGTTATAGGGTAAAACGTGCACCTTGTAACAAAGTAAAATAGCTCATTTTTTCCTAAGAGACTTAAAAACATCGCGTTAGTATTCCAAGGAAGTGTTATTGTGGGGCATCTCTATTACGCTGACCACCTTTCAGCTCATTAAAAAATATGCCTTGCCCAGCGTCACCGACGGACTATAGGAAGTTCATACCATTTCGCAAGAATACCGCTGTTTGTAGTGCGGTCTTGCCACAGTATGTCTATGATGGTGTGCAAATATCTTTGGTGAAGGTGTTCAAGAAGTCTTAGTTGCTTTCTATAAAGTACTCATGTCTCAGATCCACATCAACCTCCCTTTAAAGCAATGCGTCATTTGATACTATGTGAAGTCATTCACCCCTTTCACGTTAAGGGATGTCTTTGTCTTTGGGTTGAACAGATTTTATAGGGTGACCTCTGTAACATAAAATCTGGAACATGATTTTCCCGAACTTTTATAAGCCCCGCTCTAATTCTGAGTGTAAATCATAAATTAAACCATTATAACTTATAATAGCGTTCCCGTGGTCTCCTTGTTTTCAAGGAGCTCCTGGAAATCTCCTGAAACTCACAAAAATGTCCTTAAAATAGACAAAATTGTCCTTTTGGGTTGTCAATCAATAAGTTAAACGCCAATCCTACGTGTGATAAAAAAAACGGCATCGTCAGCTTTCATTTAATAAAAACGTAATGCAAAGACGAATTTATTTTCTAATACAAAATCTACATTTTTACTTATTATTCGAATCCCTACTCTGATTGGGCGCGCACAATCCATTTCACATAGGACCCCGCAAATGTTAGGCCGACCCTGGTTATCACGTTCAGTGTGTGCCAGTAAGGCATAGATAAGCCGTGTTATGACCATTTCCAATGTTTTTGGTATGGGACAGTAGACTTCGAAGCTTGAACACATTGCAATAATTCACCAGAAATATAATAACAAAGTAAAAGCTACCTACGGATCTACGCAATTAAAGTGTAAACAATCTATAAAGTCTTTAAAACACAATAACAAATCATACATAATATACAGCGACATGATCAATCTACAATAAGACGGTGCGCAAATATTTAAATAGGTCCATTGATTATTGAAAACTCGTTTGTTTGCAAAGAAATATTTTAGTGTACTGCGGTAAGCCTAGTGACGTAAGCAGCGTTCTTCCCGTTTAAGTCATGGAAAATTTTCATTCATAAAACATTCTAGCCAAAATTAATTTTTCGATAATGAGGCATTTTCAAACCGATATAACGGTCGACCTCGAGTTTTCCCGATGTGGCCAATGAGTTGAGAATTTTTTTCGCACTAATATACACGTACCTTGCAAATTTAAAGAAAATCACTTAGGCGACATCTTTCCTTGGCTGACATAGAAGAGAGCACCTGGTTGTATGTGGCCTCCGAACGAGACAGCTGGAGGTCACTGACGAAGGCCGCGGGATACACATTTGAGACCAAAAGAAAATCTGCGCCGAGGACAAACGCAGACGCGAAAAGAAAATCTAAATCGACCACCTGCGGACAATGGTTATGCTTGCCCTGGATGTGGCAAAATATGTAGGTCACAGATGGGGCTGCACAGCCACGGGTAATACTGCACTCCTCACTAATCTTCGGACTCGAAGACAAGCCTTATTATTATGGCTTTAGTAAGAATCATCAAGGGGTGCAAAATCTCTACGTTATAGTGTAAAACGTGCACCTAGTAACAAAGTAAAATCGCGCATTTTATTCTGAGACTTAAAACCATCGCGTTAGTATTCTAAAGAAGCGTTATTGTGATGCATTTCTGTTACTCCGACAACTTTTCACCTTACTAAAAAAAAAAAAATTACCAAAAATATGTTCGTCCCCCATACGGAATAAGTGCCTTGCAAAGCGTGACTGTCGGATTATAAGAAGTTCATACCATTTTGCAAGAATATCGCTGTTTGTATTGCGGTCTTTGGTGAAGTCGTTCAAGAAGTCTTAGTTGCTTTCTATAAAGTACTCATGTCTCAGATCCACATAGAGGGGTTGAGAGAATCACTGGTTGACACTGTTTTTTGTAGACAGGCTGAGCGGTTTATTTCGCCACACTCTTGCTTGGAGGCGTCCAAAGGCATGACTATCCCTGATCACATATCAACCTCTCTTTAAAGCAATGCGTCATTTGATACTATGCTTCCCAGATAATGTGAAATTATCTACCACTTTAAGGGATGTCTATGCGCGGTGATCTTTGGGCTGAGCAGGTTTTATTGGATGACTTCCGGCATCGTCAGCTTTCATTTAATTAAAATGTAATGCAAATACGAATTTATTTTCTAATTCAAAATCTTTATCTTCACTTATTATCCTTATCCCTACCCTTACTGATCCGCGCGCAATCCATTTGACATAGGGCCCCTCAAATGTTAGGGCCGGCCCTGGTTGTGCAAGTAAGGCATAGATAAGCAGTGTTATGACCATTTCCTATGTTTTTGGTATGGGACAGTAGACTTCGAAGCTTGAACACATTGCAATAATTCACCAGAAATATAATAACAAAGTAAAAGCTACCTACGGATCTACGCAATTAAAGTGTAAACAATCTATAAAGCCTTTAAAACACAATAAGTAATCATACATAAAGACTAAGACTAAGACTGCTTTATTGATCCTTGCAGAAATTTGTTGTGATTACAAGGACTCTTTTCCCATATAAAGACAACACAACAGAAAAATACACATAAATACAACAGACAACTTAATGAGATCATTTAGCGACTACACACAGATATTTAATTTCATTATTTTTCTTCCATAGTTTCATAATGGATCAATGTACAATACGATGGTGCGAAAATGTTTAATTACGCCAATTGAATCATTAAAACTTTTTCTTGTTTGCGAAGAAATTTTTTCCCATTGACGTCATATAGAAAATTTCATTCATAAAACATGCTAGCCAAAATGATTTTTTGGATAATGAGCCATTTTCAAACCTCGCGTTTTCCCGATGTGGCCAATGAAATGAGAATTTTTTTTTCACTATAATGCACATACCGTGAAATTTTAAAGAAAATCGTTAGAGCCGTTTTCGAAATAAAAAAATATATATATATATAAATATATATACAAGAATTGCTCGCTTAAGAGTATAGGATTACGTCATTGTTGGTTGTTTATGTTTTGTGCGAAAGCAAAAGTATTCAAAGCATACAAAAGTGGGAAAGATCCATATCTCGTTATGCTTTGGTATAGAAATACTCCGATTAGCGGACTGCCGTATTCACCATTACAACTGCTGACAAGTAGAAGACTCAGAGAATCATTCCAACTGATCCCAAACTATTGAAACCATCGGTAGCTGAAAATGCAGAGACACTACTCAACGAACGACAGATGAAAAGCAAAGTGAAATACGATTCAAAAGCAAGACTACCTAAAGATTATTCTGTCGGATAGTTCGTCTAAGACAAACATGGCAGAAAGTAGTTGTCTTAAAAAAACATTCAGCACCCAGATCTTACATCATAAAGACAAACGATGGAAAACATACTGAAGAAATCAACGCTTTTTGAATAAGAGTTTCGATAAAGACATCTCTGGGTACTATGATACCGATGAAGACGATGAACTGTAAACTGATGGAACAAACGAAACAGACAGTTATAGACCAACGTCTAGAGTCTAGAGAACTTGTTGTGCCAGTCAAGACAACCAGAAGTAGACGAATTTTTAAGTTCCTAGTAGATATCACTCTTAAGAACTTTAAAAGGAAGGATGTGATAATAACTTAAAAAGGAAGGATGTGCTAATATTATATGATATTACATCATTGTTTGTTGTTTATGTTTTGTGCAAAAGCAAAGGATAAGATGGAAATATAAAGAGAGTTTCCATTGGATTGAGGAAAGATGAATAGAGGGCTAATAACTCGAGTGTGAAGTTTAATTCTGAAATTATAGACGCCAAACCCGAATAATGGACTATTCTAGCATGATTAAAAATAACTTTTGGATCTGTTATACTTGATTCTGTAAATTTGCTCCAGGTTAATTAGTGTAGCTATAAAATACTCGCCATTTAGATCTATTATTAGTAAAGTTAACAAGATACCTGGAGTTCGCTGTATATCATTCAGTTTTATTCGTGGCAACTGTGACGGGTGGTAGGGAGTGACGTGTGTTTGGCTTCTTTAATGTGTAGGGCATGATTATTTTTGAAGTTGTCACACACCGACCCATCAGCATATAAATCGGGAGCAGGCACGCAACGAAACAAGCAATGAAAGATAGATACAAAAGTTAATATTGAAGAATATTTATTTTCATAAATATTTACATAGAAGAATAAAATGGGGAAGAGTTTGCATCTATCTCTAATCAATACTGTACTTAATCATCACTCTTGCACTTAATAAGAAAGTATGTCACTTTTGTTCTCTGACTAAGCTGGTTGTCCTGCTTGGGTCACAGCTGGCTGTGTCCTGGCTAGCGGTTTTGAAGCTGGAGATGGCGCTCTAGCGGGTAGAGGAATGCCGGAGATACAGTTCTTGTGGAATCTCAATCTAAAGTTCTGATATCTGTAGTGGGCACAGTAGGGCGGGTGGCCGGCTACCGTGGGCACACGTGTACTGCAGGCAGAGCTGATCTGCCGTGGGCAGCGTCGTTAGCAGAGTATGTCCAGTGAGTTGTGGAGGGTCTGGCAAAGCTATGACGTCTCGCACAGACATGGGGTCTATAGGGACGTCGTGCCTAATAGGTTGACAAGTGGACTGTCAAATAGGCAGGCATGTAGAGCCGATAGCACTAAGTAAAAGAGTTGAGTAGATCCACGTAGGCAGTAGATAATACTCAATAGCAAATAGGCAGACAGCTGAGGGAGGCTGCGGATAAACAAAGACAAGTTAGGACATGTCTCTCATGCATCTTATCGATGGCCTCGACTGAGGTGCATTTGTCAGATTGGAAAATTGCTTTTGAGCACAGTGGGGAGATGATGACAAAAGGATTTGGAAAATAGATGGCTGATAGTAGCAATATAAAAATGTACGTAAAAGGGGAAAATAATAATCTGAAATAAACAACACGTGGAAAGAGAAAGGGTGGGGGGACGGACGCTGGTCAGTGATCATGACGCTATTGTCTACACATGGCCGTCGGCCAAAAACAAAGGAGCGAGCTTAAATGGGGAGAGCGTCCGTTCAAGGGGCGCAACTCTCTTCAAAGTAGAATGACTAAAAAGGAGATAATTCATATCTCTTTTCTAAGCGCAATATTAGTGCCCTTGTAAAATTATCAAGGCGATCACTCGAGAAAAAGGGAATACAATTAGAGGTGCAAATATATATAATGTTGCGTCAAGGATCAATTGAGCAACGTGGCCATAATATTGTGGACATAGGTGAATGTAATATATAAATATACACAAATGCAATGTTTTGTTTCCTACTTACGACAGTGAGAAATACACAATGGACTAATTAAACATAAATAAAATAATAAAATACACATGATAATATCCAGTGAGAAATATGCACAAAGTAATTAAGTGGAACTGTGATTAAGTTCGGCTTACCATCAGGTATTCCTCTAAGAGTAAGAATAAATGAAATAGTCCAGACTCGATTGCTAGCGAGAATGAGAAGTGAGAGAGTATCTGTCCCGCCTTATTCTATCTTATAAAGGTCCGTAAGAGGTGGTCGGAAACAGGTAGGGCGAAGGCCTAAGGATTATCTCTCACGTGGGTGAATCTGACTCGAGATGGGAGTCGCACCTTGGAGTATCGAGGGGCGGTATTGATCCGAGTGATCTCTTTGATCAAAGAGAGACCTGGGTGAGGGGGGGGGGAAAGAAAGAGTGATTTGTATTCCACCCAAGGTGGAGTCAACTGCGACCGTCAAACATCCAGCGCGTAAGACCAAAGAGACTGTGTGTTTATCCTTCCCCTGTCAAGG
Organism: Biomphalaria pfeifferi; assembly: GCA_030265305.1. NCBI lineage: Eukaryota > Metazoa > Mollusca > Gastropoda > Planorbidae > Biomphalaria > Biomphalaria pfeifferi. The sequence goes on from JASAOG010000118.1 coordinate 979,088, forward strand.
GGAGATAAGTGAAAGCCTTGGCCTAGGTGTCGCCAAGGTGGTGGGCTCAGTCTAATGAGAAGAGGAAAAGTTGGGGTGGGTGATGAAATTGGGGATAGAACGGGGAAATAATTAAAATAAAATAAATAAAAAATAAATATTATAATTAATGCGTGATAAGTTTGAGTGACTCTGACAGCAAGCTTTTGACTTGTCACAGCAACAAAGTTTAAAATGTAAAACTAACTTTAAAAAAAATATTTTAAAAATGTCAACAAAGTCAATGTGAAAGACCTAGATCTAGGTTTAGTCTTTGTTATAAATTTAATCCATAAATGTTGAAAAAAAAAAAGACACCCGTTGACACTATTTGTCAATCAAATATATTAATTTATGTATTTACAAATAAATTTTGGACACCCATTTGGGCCCCCCCCCCAAGGTGGTGGTCCGGGGGGATCTTAAAATCCCCCACTCGCCCCCCCCCCCCGTAGGCACGACACTGCTTTATACCCATCTATAGCGTTGAATAAGTTGGGCGGTTTGCAAGTTCGCGGCTGTATGTATGTGTTTAAGTTAATTTCTATTAAGTATTGTTTATTAGCTAATTGTAGCGCCTATTTTTTTGCTGCGTTATATCAATGTTTTCTAACTTAACCTCTCTAATCCCTCTTTTTCGTTAACTGACAATGGAACCATCAGAAGACGGGGGAGGGCAGGAGCAAAAAAAATGGGAGCGCCATCAAAGGTCCATGCCAAACACAGCTTCAAGACATCAAAGCAGTCTATGCCGCTCGTGCATAGCAGAAAGTACAGTCTAACGTTTTGCAAATGATAATACGTACAGTATACAGTGTATTTTTCTTGATATTCTTGTGAATTTCAAACTAGATTAATTGTAATAATAATTTTAAAAAAACAAGAAAACGTGTTCGGGCCTTTGTGTCGTGCTGCTGTCACTTTTTAAAAAGTTGTCTGCATTGACATTTTTTTTTCTTCGGTCGCGACCAGACCGGCTCATTTGGTACCGACTCACCGGGCATTTGCCCGTTTGCCCATATAGCCATTCCGCTCCTATATATATAGATATATGCAAAAAAAATGGCGCTGCACTGAGGCGACATGCAATTTGTACTTTCATTATTATTTCTTTGCTGGATGTATATTGAATGTTCTTTTGTAATTAGTTATGCAGTCTTATAGTTATATTGTTTTCTGTTTTGTGTAATGCACAAATTGTAAGACAAATTTCCACACGGACAATAAAGATTATATATATATATCATACATCTTTAAATACAATACTATAAGAACTCAGTTTTCCACATATCTATGTACCCTCGTTAGCTCTCTCGTGTTAATAAAGACTTTTTTAGTCTAACTATATTGAAGGCCGTGTGACCTCATTTTTTTTCCTTTAATGGAATGAATTATTTAAATGAAATGTTAATAAGAACTCGGTGCACTAATGTTTAATAAACCTCGCAAACGTTCTCGTATAGATAAAAACCTTTTTTGGTCTAACTAGGCCGTGTGACGTAGGCTAAAGGATTTTTTCTACTCTAGATTTTTCTCACTAGATCTAGATGTTTTTTACAATAAATCTAGATTTATATTTTTTCATTCTAGATTCTAGATCTAGAATTTCTAGGTCTAGTTAAGAATTATATAAACTAGATCAAGATCTAGAATTTCAATTAAAGTGTAGATTTTGATTTCCATTTGTCTAGATCTCTATTGCAATGTTATAAAATATTAAAACTAAATACTATTTTAAAATTAACGTTGCTTTCAGTCTATTGATATATTATCTAGGCTTTTTTATTTTACGTAAATCTTGTCTAAATTACATCCAAATTATTCCAAATTTAGATCTTAATTTTATATATATATTAAGAGTGCTAAATCAGAAGTTTAGTTTAGGTAGATCTTCATCCTTATCCTAGTTTCATTTAAATGAAAATGCCTATAGCTTTTCTGGTAACTGCGCTGGAAAATCTTCAAATCAAATTTACATATCCCGAGCAGACGTTGTCGAAGTACAAGCTCGAAACCGGTTCTTTTATATATTTTTTTTTAAATTACAAAACAATGCCAAAAGATTATCTAAAGGTGGATCCTATTGAGATCCGACGAGGGCTGCCTCTGAGTTTGTGTGATAACAGAAACTCTCTTTGTAATCTAATTTTTATTATTTTCTTGTTGTGTTTTTATTTTCAACACTAAGTATTCCTTCGAATTCTGAGTTAAAAGACAGGATTATAATTTAAATTCATACAAGTGAAGCCTGAATCTTATTCCCACCCCCCAATCTTGAGTTTCAGACTGGAGACCTTGTTTCCGATAGGACTAGATTGTAATCTCAAGTCAGATCGAGAATTTCAGGCATGGAGCTAACTGAATACGAAAGCATTGATAATCGACACACTTTAATAAATTACAGAATAATGTTTTTGAGCTTTTAGTACTGGTACCAAGCTCTTTCGTTTGTAGCTACAAGTATATTTTATTTTTAAAATCTTCGTGGGGGGGGGGGGGTGCGGGGTCCATTATATTGCGGACCGTCTAATAATTATTTTGTCTTGTAACGCTGGTTCAATATAAATTAATTTAATTAATTAAATAGTTAATTACAGATGGCTTGGGGGTTCTAACGGCGACCATAGACGAGCGCAGCGCAAAATCAAAGTTAGGAAATAGACACACATAGGACATATATTTATAAAAGGGAAAATTTATTTAATTGAAAAGATAAAATATTTAATGAATAAAATGTAAAAGGGTAAAGGATAACAATGGTGGGGAGAAATTATAAATCCAAAGTAATCTCACTAAATATAAAGGTAATTGAGGGAATAAAATCATTATGTTAGCTATTTGATACATTGAAATGGGTGCCCTATTGTTTGTTTAACTTAAGCTCTAATGTTAAAGTTGTCTTCTCAGAGGCGAAACCTTCTGTCATGAGTGCTGTAGACTGGTCAAGCATTTTAGTGTGAGTCTCAGCGTCTGAAGGTGTCAGCTTCAATTTAAGACTCTAAATTAAGATTGCCAGCACGCTGAGATACCTCAATGAGATGTGAGGGACGCAGCGGTGGAGGGGATAGAATCAAGAGATGAAGAGGCAGACACAGACGGATCTAAAATGGATGGAAAGGTCCTTTCGGAACAAAATAATCTCCCGTAGACTCCCCGATGGCTGCTCCATCTTTACGGCCGAATTGCATGCAATATCGCTTGCAATTATAGCCGTCAAAGCATCAGAAAGGAGGAAATAAATAATCTGCTCCGACTCCAAATCTGCATTGCAAGCTTTGGGGCGGATGAAGACTGACATTCCATTGGTACACAAGAGCCTGAAGCTGTTGGACCAAATAACAGCCGACCATAGGGATGTCACCTTCATATAGGTCCCCTCTCATGTGGGCATTGAGGGAAACGAAGCCGCAGACAGAGAAGCAAAGAGAGCCCTAAATCATGCGGTGTCAGGAACCAAAATTCCCTGCTCGGACCTGTGACTAAGTATTGCCTCTGATACCTATCGAGAGTGGCAGGACCGATGGGAGGTTGAGACTCACAATAAACTCAGGCAGATTGTGGCGGATGTCAGGTGGCAGCCCACATCTAAGGGTCTGACAAGGTTTGGTAGCACGACCATGTGCAGACTTAGGATTGACCACACTTACATCACGCACACTTTTGTGCTAAAGAGAGAGGAGCCCCCACTTTGTGAGTACTGTGACTCTCACCTCACCGTGGAACATATCCTCATTGATTGCCCCAGATACCAGGATGTCAGGGAGAAATTTTTTAGAACACACACCTTGAAAATACTATTCGACAATGTCGACCCTGGGAAGGTACTGGACTTTGTCCGGGAGGTGGGGTTGTCTACGAAGATCTGATTTTTGAACTATGAACATATAATATTTACATAAAATTTTACCAAATTATTAAATTTTTACTACTTTTACTATTTTAACTGTGAATAGATCTTTTTAATGATTTAACTGTAGAGAAGTTAGCCCTTGTTATGTAGAGGGAGAGTGATCCTTAAAGGATTACGGGCACGACATGGCCTAAAATGTGCCGATGTGCCTAAACTCAAAACTCAAACTCTGTAGAGAAGCAGCTATGGGTGCTGCGAATTGATTGCAGATGTACTAATGGTAGAGATCTAGATTTCTTCCTCCAGCCACGGAATTGAGAAGGGGTTCTTCCACGATTTAGTGATCGGACAAGACTCGAGTCGAGATTTAAGATGAAGGCTATATTCTAATTATTCTAACTGGCGTTTCTAATCACAGGATTAGATGTCAACCATTGGGGATGATAAGAAAAACAGGAAGTCGTATGAACCAGATAATATGTCCAGAGATAATAAAATGAATGCGGGGATAAGATATAGAATATGAGGATGCTACTGATGGTTCAAAGATATGAGCGATCTAATTTTTTTAAGCATTGCTTGTTATGAGATTAAAGCATGAAAAAATATTGACCAGAAATGCGTCTTCCTTAAGGACTTTTAGAATTTAAGGACCGGAAACTGTGTGGTTGTGTGTTGTCGTTCTACAATGCAGAAATTTTCAATGGTGATCATAAAATCTCTCTATATAATTCTCTTCTTTCCTCAACGGTTTAAACGAGAAGAAGTAAAGGAAAGATCACTCTCTTATTTCTGCGGATAGTCCACGAGAAAACAAGAAGGGGGTGGGCAGAACACGTAGTCACAAAATATCAGGGCCGGACCGTTGTAACTCTTTTTTTTTAAATTTCTACCTCACGTTAAAAAAAAAGGGGGGGGGGGTAGAAGTAATCTACTCTGTAGTAACACACTAGTAATACACACTAGCTGAACACAGAACTAGATCTACCTCAGTCAACACTAAACTTAAAAATGAAACAACAGTCATAATCAATCATCACACTTTAGATCAATGCAACTTCAAAAATAACCTAACATACACATCAATAACATTAAAGAAGATTACCCATCACAAATGGAAGTTCTCAATCAGACACAGTAGAAATAAATACCTTTCACTGTTAATATTAATAGCAGGAGATGTAGAGTCAAATCCAGGGCCTAGATCTAAAGATAGATGCAACATCTGCAAAAAAGTATGCACCATGAAACAGAAAGCCATTCAATGTGACACCTGCGATGAATGGTACCATGCATCATGTCTCCATATGAATACACCTGTGTATTATGCCTTAGGCAACAAAGATGCATCATGGCACTGTGTACCGTGTGGGTTACCTCAGTTTACATCAGGACTGTTTGATTCCTTTGATGCGGACACTTCTAACCCATACAACATCTTAAACACCATCCCAAAACCAACTCACCAACCACTAGCCAGATCCACTCCTGTTAAACCTAAATCTACTAAAATTAATACAACAGCCTCACTAAACAAACCTCCTAAAGAAGTAATACCAAAATACCTTAAAACCTTAGTAATAAATTTTCAAAGTATTAGGAACAAAACAGCAGACTTAGAAATTTTATTAGAATGTGAGAAACCAGACATAATTGCAGGAACAGAAACTTGGCTACATCCTGAAATTTATAATGCAGAAATTTTCAATAGTAATTATGAAATTTTTAGAAAAGATAGGGCTGATAATCATGGAGGAGTTCTTTTAGCAATAAAAAACACTCTTATAGCTGAAGAAATTACCTTACCTAACTCAAAAAACATAGAATCTACATTTTGTAAAATTAATACCACCTCAACATCCCTTATAATAGGCAGCATTTACAGACCACCAAATTCTAGTTTAGAATACATGCAGGAACTATGTAATCAGATTACTACACTTAAAGAGACAAATAAAAATGCAGTTTTTTGGATTATGGGTGACTTCAACCTACCTGATATAAATTGGAAAACACTAACCATAGATAAACACCAAAACCTTAAGGACATAAATGAGCTTTTCATAGAAACTTTACACAACCTAAGTTTAGATCAAATCATTAAAAAGCCAACTAGATTAAACAACACATTAGATCTCTTCTTAACCAACAGACCTGGATTAGTAGTTGATTATGATATTATCCCTGGTCTATCAGACCATGAGATCATAAAAATACACAGTCAGATAAAAGCAGTAGCCAATACAAAAACCAAAAGAAAAATCTTACTCTGGAATAAATGTAACCTAACACAACTACACCAAGCTGCATTAAACTTTCAACAAACATTCTTATTAGAAAAAGACATTAACCAACCAGTCGATGACCTCTGGAATTTCATTAAAAACCATCTTAAAAGCATTATAGAAAATCATATACCAACTAAATACACATCAAACAAAATAAATAAATGCTGGTTTAACAATAGACTAAAGAAGCTTTGTAAACAGAAGGAAAACCTATATAGAAAATTTAAAGAAACCAAGGCAGAAAGAGTTTACAAAAAGTATCTAAAAATTAAACACCTAACCCAAAAAGTAAGCAGACAGCTGCAGAGTGAATACATAAACAATGTAATATCTAAAGATAACAACAAAAACCTATGGTCATACATTAAGTCTAAGAAAATGGAAACAACAGGCATAGCGCCATTAAAAGATGAACATAACATAATACATAATGATAATGAAACTAAAGCAAACATCCTAAACAAATACTTTGCATCAGCATTCTCAGCCCCAGGAGACAAAGACATATTTCTTAATTTGAACCAAGTAGACAACATAGAAGATTTAGTAGTACAAGAAAATGGAATTAAAAAACTATTAGCCAACACCAAACCAAATAAAGCGTCTGGACCTGATGGTATTCCAGCTAGATTACTCAAAGAACTAAGCAATGAGCTAGCCCCAGTGTTCAAAATACTCTTTCAGGCATCGCTTAACCAGGGCAGAGTACCAAAGGACTGGAAAGAAGCTAATGTCACCCCCCTATTTAAAAAAGGAGAAAAATCTGATCCAGGAAACTACAGACCAGTATCACTTACCAGCATCACATGTAAAATACTAGAACACATAATATGTAGCAACATCATAAACCACTTAGACAAACATAATGTCCTCACCCCATACCAACATGGCTTTAGGAAATATAGATCATGTGAAACACAACTAATAGGACTAATTGATGATTTCTCAAAAGGTTTAGATAATAGTGAACAAATAGATGCTATCTTACTAGATTTTTCCAAGGCTTTTGACAAAGTTCACCACCATAGTTTGCTTAAAAAATTAAAATATTTCGGCATTAACGGTCCACTGCATCAGTGGATTAAAGATTTTCTGATAGGGAGAGAACAAACTGTAATAATAAATGGCTCTAAATCAACACCAATAACAGTAAACTCAGGTGTACCTCAAGGAACAGTCTTGGGTCCACTACTATTTTTAATTTACATAAATGATTTACCAAATTGCATTAGTTCAGGAACAAAAGTCAGATTATTTGCAGACGACTGCATAATATATAGAACAATAAAAACAAAACAAGACACAGATATTTTACAAAGAGAATTAGATGAATTACAGAAATGGGAATCAAATTGGAGCATGTCTTTCCACCCAGAAAAATGTCAGTTGTTAAGAGTAACAAAAAAAATTAAACAAATTAATTCCACTTATCTTATTCATGGCAAACCAGTAACACAGACTAAAAACTCAAAATACCTAGGTGTTATAATAAATGAAAAACTGTCATGGAATCCACATATTGATGAAACTATAAAAAAATCCAACAAAGCATTAGGGTTTATTAAAAGAAATTTCTATAAATCAAATAAGAACATAAAACTAAAATGTTATTTAACCTTGGTTAGGCCAATAATAGAATATGCATCCACCGTGTGGGACCCCTCAACTCAAGAAAACATTAAGAAACTGGAACAAACACAAAATAGAGCAGTGAGATTCATAACAAACGAATATTCACATTTGACTAGGGTAACACCATTAGTAAAATCACTAAATTTAGAAAGCCTTCAGGACAGAAGACTCAAAAGTAAAGTAGCAATTATACATAAAACACTGAACCATAATCTTCAAATACAAAAACAAAATTTAATAAAATACTCTGAAAGACACAAAAATAAAGGCACATTCCTCGTCCCATATGCTAGGACAAATTTGTACAAATACTCCTTCTTCCCTAGTGCTATTAGAGCATGGAATGGGTTGCCTGAGCTAGCCAGAAAAACCAGTGACTTGGCAGAATTTAAGTCATTGGTTAATATGCATGACTAAATGCATGACGCGTAGGACGTAATCATCTTCTTTTTTGAAGTAACGTCTGTATTATATAAGATAAGATAAGATAAGTAACTATCGAGGCAACAGAGCACGCTCAAGAGTTTGGTCACCATGGAAAGATCACTCTTTTATTTTTGCAACTTGGACGGAGGGAGTTATCCTAGATAATTTTCGAGAAAAAAAAGAGAGGCGGGGGGGGGGGGGGGGGGAAGTAGTATTCATCCGTCACTAAATAGCGGAACCCGACTTAACTATTGTAGAGCCCTATGCGAAACGGATTTTACGGGGCCAAGTTTGGGTAAGGATACGGATAATAAGTGAAAATTAAGAGTTTGTATTAGAAAATGAATTCGTCTTTGCATTTTATTCATTCTTTACTACGCACAGTACATCATAAAAATTCTATTTCCTACATAGATCACACTCAATAGGAAGAACTACCAAATGTTTCAATCTATCTATGACAATTGTTGATCTTAAGTAATTCTTCATTAGTTTGAGGCGCGAGAAGCTTATTTCACTAGATTCCACAATTGCATAATGCCGTTTTTTTTATCGCGCTTAGGATTGGCGTTTTCCATATTGAATGACACCCCAGAATGGCAATTTTCGTCTATATATTTCAGGAGATTTGTATGAGTTTTCAAAATATTTTAATAATTTCCGGATATTTCCATAACTTTTTCGTATATTTTGCAATTTCAGGAGATTTCCAGGACCTCCTGTTAAATCGACAGGAGCTCGCGGGAAATCTTTTATAAGTTATAAAATGATTTCATTTAATAATTTATACATCTATAATTAGCGCGGGTCCTATAATATTGCGGGGACCACTGCATAGGTTGCAGTAGCCTAATGTCGGCTACGCCGCCGGTCGACTAGTATTGTTATAAACCTGGTGGTGGCACAGATGGGGGTAGTGGTATGTCTGTAGTCAGCCGACGCTAATCGCCTCAGGCCAGCGCTCGACGAGCGGTCAACCGTGACGAGTTACTACGGTCAGCCGAGACGAGTGTTAACATGACGGTTCGGGAAAAATCGGCGTCGTGAACAGAGCTCAGAAGCGTCACGAGGGATGTAGTCATCTGAACACCCAGAATGGTCGAGCGACGTTCTGCCCGGTTCTAGAAGGCCAGCAGGGACCCTATATAAAGAGCGGAGGTGTCGCAGTCAAGACGGTCCAGAGCCCGGTTTACTACAATCTGGTCGACTACAGCACAGTTCAGTGTGGTTCAGCGGTATGGTTCTGTACGGAGCATTACGACGGTTCAGTGCGGAGTACAATCAAGTACAGTTGAGACGAACGGCGTCTTGATCTTGGTCTGTGATCGAGTCTGACACAATGATCCCAGTGTGTGAAGTCAGTCCTGAACTTTTGAACCCAGTGCAAGCCCGGAACGAGACGGAGAGGCCAGTGCAAGAGTTTATACGGCGGTACGGTTGATAGGGAGGGATATTTGTACAGCCTGTGTTACGTGTTACCAATTGTTCAGTAATTGGCTGTAATTTATTGAGCGTTAAACTGTTACGTTACTTTGCAGCCCTGAGTTGTCAAGTTCTTTAAGTTGGTGGTGTAAGGTGCAGTTTGCAGAGAGCCTGGATAGTGAGATTCGTAACAATATTTAGAAAAGATAGGACATATAATCATGGAGGAGTTCTTTTAGCAATAAAAACACTCTTATAGCAGAAGAAATTACCTTACCTAATTCAAAAAAACATAGAATCAACATTTTTGTAAAGTTAACACCACCTCAACATCCCTTTTAATATTCTGTATCTACATACCACCAAATTCTAGTTTAGAGTACATGCAAGAACTATGCAATCAGTTAACTACTTTTGATAGCTGATGCGTTGATGTATTTGGTTGGTCAATATTATAGACTCTTTGAGTGTAGATGTTATCCGAGAGTACATGAATAGCAACCGCCAACAGAACAATAAGTAAATTATATATTGAATAAATCCAGATGTGAACTTTGATAACAATTTATTAAAGAATAAGGGCACAGTCTACGTCGTATAGATCTAAACTCCAAGCAGGTCTTTTTCATTGTCCTGTCAGTTGATTCTCTATTTCCGTTCTAACTTTAAAAAAAATGATCTTTCATGATATGGAAATACCCGATTGAACCCCAACGTCTACGCGTCTTGCAATAGTGTCATTTACACTACACTTAAAGAAAAAATAGAAATGCAGTTTTTGGATTACCTGATATAAATTGGAAAACACTAACCATAGATAAAAACCAAAACCCTAAGGACATAAATACGCCTTTCATAGAAATTTTACACAACCCAATTTTAGCCCAAATAATTAAAAAACCAACTAGATTAAACAACACATTAGATCTCTTCTTAACCAACAGACCTGGATTAGAAGTAGAATATGACATTCTTATCAGAAAAAGACATTAACCAACCAGTCGATGACTCTGGAGCATTATAGAAAATCATATACCAACTAAATACAAATCAGAAAAAATAAATAAATGCTGGTTTAATAATAGATTAAAGAAGCTTTGTAAACAGAAGGAAAACCTATAAAGAGAATTTAAAAAAACTAAGACAGAAAGAGTTTATAAAAAGTACATACAAATATAACACGTAACCCAAAAAGTAAGCAGAGGGCTGCAGAGTGAATACATTAACAATGTAATATCTAAAGATAACAACAAAAACCTATGGTCATTCATTAAGTCTAAGAAAATGAGAACAACAGACATAGCGCCATTAAAAGGAGAAGACAAATTTTAACACATAATTATAATGAAACTAAAGCTAGTATCCTAAACAAATATTTTGCATCAGCATTCACAGACCCAGGAGACAAAGACATATTATTTAACTTGAACCAGATAGACAACATCGGAGATATAGAAGTACAAGAAAAGGGAATCCAAAAACTATTAGAGAACATCAAACCGAATAAAGCATCTGATGATATTCCGGCTAGATTACTTAAAGAAATAAAGCAATGAGCTAGCATGTTTAAAATACTTTTTGTAAATCAACACAAATAACAGTAAACTCAGGTTTACCTCAAGGAACAGTCTTAGGGCCACTACTATTTTTTATTTACATAAATGATTTACCAAATTACATTAGTTCACGAAAAAAGTCAGATTATTTGCAGACGATTGCATATGAACGGGGAAAGAGGAAGAGGAAATGCGAGAAGATTGAAACGGTCCTTTTTATGGTGATCTATGTTGATTTAACTTTGTATTGTCTTTGTTTCCATACCTCGTTGAGTCGCCTCCTTTAAATGTTGTAACATTGGTGTCAGAAGTGGGATTATAGGCGACTCAATGAACGGGAGGTAAGTTAGTAATGACTTCCCCTATTATGAAACAACTAGACCAACTCTTGATTAAAGAACTAAAACAAGAGCTTCGAAATCGAGGTCTAAAGCTTGGTGGAGACACTTACAGCTCAGCTCCGGCTAGCCCTGATTGAGGAAGAAGAAGACCCGGACAGTTATCAATTCGAAGTAGGGCATCCTAGGTAAGATGCAGGAAAAGATGGAACTCCTAGGTAAGATGCAGGAAAAGATGGATACACTTGATATAGGGATTAGAACCATGCAGGACAAAATAGACACACTGGATTCAGGGATCAGGACTGAATTGGTATCGGCTAACCAGAAAACAACCACGATGGAGGTCACGATGAACCAGAGAGTCGATGTGGTAGAAAAAGACATAGAAGAACTGAAAGTTCAAGTTAGAGAAGGGCTCAGCAAGACGCCGGTGAGTAATACAGGATCAATGTTAACCGAAGGGCTTTTAAAGATGAATACAGGATCAATGTTACCCGAAGGGCTTGTAAAGATGAGACCCCCTGTGTTTGATGGGTCCGTCTCATGGTCAGTCTACAGATGACAGTTTGAGGCAGCTGCTAAGGTCAACAAATGGGGCAGCGAGGAGGAAAAAGCGACCGCTCTAGTACTGGGCCTTAGAGGAAAGGCTTCCGAAGTACTCCAATCCATTCCAAACCAGCAGGATCATGCTGCACTCATCCAGGCTATGGAGCTTCGATAAGGGGACGAGCACTTACAGGCAGTTTATAGGGTCCAGCTGAAGACCAAACAACAGCGGGTCAGTGAAACCCTACAAGAGCTAAAAACGGACATTGAACGACTTGCCCATCTGGCATACGCCTTAGCAGCACAGGAGTTCCTCGAAGTAATCGTCACTGATGCCTTCATCGATGCCGTTCGAGATCCAGAGCTAAAAAAGGTTATTAGAGTTAGTGGCAAGCCTAAGGCCAGCGAAGCCTTGTCTACGCTCTGTCCTATAAAGCCGCTAAGAACGCATCCATCAACAGTCATCATGGTCGGAGACTGGAAGTTCAGGAAGAAAATCTAACACAAGTACTCAGACGGAAGACGGAGGTTCTTGAAGATTATAAGCCAAGCTGGTCACAGTGAGCTCATCGTGCGACCAGGGTCCGTTGCTGGAACTGTGGTGAATCTGGGCATATAAAAAGGATGTGTAGAAGAACATCTAATCAGCAAGAAGCGATTCAGCACAGATCAGAAACGGGTGCATTGCCTGGAGCCAATGGCTATCAGGAAAACTAACATTCGTCGGCTTCAAGGGGCAGAAACCGGCGATCCAGGAAATGGGAGCCCCTGTCAATGTCACTCCAATAGCTGTGCTGGGACAGAGTAGGAGACTTGTGGTAGAAGGAAAAATTGGAATTCGGTTTCTCATAGACACTGGTGCTTCACGTTCAGTCATTCGGCCAAATGTCGCAAACAGCAATAATACTACAAATGTGAGCCTTTTATCCCTGAAAACAGCCAGTGGAGAATTGATGCACATAAAAGGACTGGCGGACTTAGGATTTGAGCTCGGATGCCAGTCATTCGTGCATGAATTTTTGATAGCAAACATAACTGATGATTGCATTTTAGGTCTAGATTTTCTACAGAAATTTGGATTTTCCATTAACATTAGCGGAGAAACTTTGTTGTATGGAAATGTGGAGATTCCTTTGTTAGGTGATAATGAAGAAGGAAACAATCAAATGATGAAAATACTTTTGACGAAGGACACAAGTCTGCCTGCACAGTCCAAATCAATTATTTGGGGAAAGTTAGAGAACAAACATGAAAAGTCGGGAATGGCGCTAATCGAAGGAATAGAAGACAATTACGACGGAGTGGCTGTAGGGAAAACGCTGGTCATGATCGGTAAAGATCATCAGAGGGTACCTGTCAGAATCATGAACCTTGGTTTGAGGGAGAAGCATCTACGAAGGGATAGTTACATTTCTAAATGCCATACAATCGACCTAATTAAGAATTGCAACATTAACAACGTTTCTATTACGCCCACTGAATCGGTCAACCCTCAAATTACCAGGCTTTTGACAGAAACCAAGGCGAGCCTATCTGAAGAGCAGTATAGCAAAGCCAAAGAGTTGATAATGAAATTTGCAGACATATTCCCATCTGATGAGTCAGAATGCGGAAGAACAGACATGGTACAACATAGGATCGATACTGGAGTAACTAGACCGATTCGGCAGCCACCACGCCGCCTTCCTCTAGCAAAACAACAGGAAGCTACAGATCTGATAGAACAAATGAGACAGCAAGGGGTCATAGAGCCCTCTAATAGCCCTTGGTGTTCACCAATCGTCCTAGTAAAAAAAAAGGATAGATCCATGCCATTTTGTGTAGACTACAGAGCACTTAATGAAGTCATGCATAAAGATAGCTATCCACTCCCAAGAATAGACGATACCTTGGATATGCTTGCTGGATCACAGATTTTTTCTACTCTTGATCTAAAGAGCGGATACTGGCAGGTGGGAAAGCATCCTGAGGATAAAGAGAAAACGGCTTTCTCTGCTGGCAATGGTCTTTGGCAGTTTACTGTGATGCCTTTTGGACTCTGTAAGATTGATGGAGATTGATGGAGCGCGTTTTACAGGGACTTTATTGGAACACGTGTCTTGTATACCTGGATGACATTATAGTCACTGGTAAAATGTTTGAAGAGCATCTGGCAAATCTACATGAAGTTTTTGGACGGATCAGAAATGCGGGTATGAAAATCAATCCAAAGAAGTGCTCGTTTTTCAGGAAGAGTGTCAAATATCTTGGCCATGTAGTATCAGGAGACGGCATCAGCACTGATCCCGACAAGACTGAGGCAGTAAAACGTTGGCCTACACCATCCAATATTCGAGAACTAAGGAGTTTTTTAGGACTCTGTACGTACTATAGACGGTTTGTGCCAAATTTCTCCAATATATGCGCACCCCTTCATTGATTGACAGAACAAAAGAGGTCATTCAGCTGGACACAGGAGTGTCAAGAGTCATTTCAAATGTTAAAAGACACACTTATCTCATCCTCAATACTTGCCTATCCGATACCAGGCATGACGTTCATTTTGGATACGGATGCAAGCAATACCGGAATAGGCGCCGTCCTTTCCCAAAAGATTGATGGAACGGAACGAGTCATCGCATACTTCAGTCGAAGTTTGTCAAAGGCTGAAAGGAACTACTGTGTCACAAGACGTGAACTCCTGGCCGCCGTCGATGCATTAAAACATTTTCATATGGCAGAAATTTTTTTTCAGGACAGATCACGCAGCAATACAATGGCTTCTTTCTTTTAAGTGCCCTGAAGGTCAGGACGCTAGGTGGATCGAACGTCTGCAAACCTATGAATTTGATATTCACCATCGAAAAGGACTAATTCACCAGAATGCTGATGAGTTATCTCGACGACCTTGCAAAACAGAATGCAAACATTGTAAGAAAGCTGAAGAAAAGGAAGAGATAATCGATTGTCAATGTTTGGGCCTGAATGTTTTAGGACCTTGGTCTGATGAGAATATCCGAGAGGATCAGCTGAAAGATAAGGATCTGGCAACCGTTCTTCTTTGGAAGGAGAGGGGACAACGGCCAGATTGGCAACACATTGCTGAAAAAGGGGCTGCCATGAAGGCGTACTGGGCACAATGGGACTCAATGGTAGTGGAAAACCGTGTTCTTAAGCGAATGTGGGAATCTACCGATGGGACATCAACACGATTACAAATAGTTCTCCCAAAAGTTAGAATCCAAGAAGTAATCCAAGAGTTGCACAATGGATCCACGGGTGGTCACTTGGGTATTAACAAGACGTTGGAGAAAGTGTGACAAAGGTTTTATTGGTGTCGGTACAAGGAAGACGTAGAGGATTGGTGCAGAAGATGTGACCGATGTGCTGCAACCAAAGGCCCGCAACGTCGAACAAGGGGACTCCTACAACAGTACAACGTAGGTGTTCCATTCGAAAGAATTGCACTGGATATAGCTGGCCCGTTTCCTGAGACACTAAAAGGCAACAGATATATTCTAGTAATAATGAACTATTTTAGTAAATGGCCTGAGGCACTGATTATACGCCAGCCAAATTATTATTTGGTCGGGAACTTCGGCTGCCAGCAGACCTCTTATTTGGTTGCCAGGAGAAAAACAAACGACAGCTAGCGAATACGTAACAGAACTTAGGGGGAGACTTGAGAGGGTTCATGAACTTGCACGGAGTAGGATAAAAGACAGTAGCGACCTCATGAAGACCAGATATGATAGAAGAGCCAATTCTACGGGGTTTGTAGAGCATGATCTCGTTTGGCTGTACAACCCAAAGAGAAGGAAGGGAAGATCGCCTAAATTACAAAAGGATTGGGAAGGTCCATATCGGATTGTAAAGAGAATCAACGACGTTGTATACCGTATCCAGAGGGGTCCTCGAACAAAATGCAAGGTGGTACACGTCGATCGGTTGTATCGGTATTGTGGAGAGGAGAGAGGAACAGAGTCAGTTCGGGACGAACAGACATAAGAAGGGGGAAGTGTAATGACCATGTTCTGTAGTGACTCTATGGTTGCGCACCAGCGCACGAGGATGGACTAAATGAACGGGGAGAGAGGAAGAGGAAGTTCGAGAAGATTGGAACGGTCCTTTTTTTGATGATCTATGTTGATTAAACTTTGAATTGTCTTTCTTCCCATACCTCGTTGAGTTGCCTCCTTTAAATGTAACAATATACAGATACAGAACAATAAAAAACAACACAAGATACAGAAATTTTACAACGAGAATTGAATTAGCTGAATTACAAAAATGGGAATGAAATTGGAGCACGTTTTTCCCCCCAGAAAAATGTCAGAGTAACAAAATAAAAACTAAAACAAATTAATTCTACTTATCTTATTCATGGTAAACGAGTAAAACAGACTAAAAATGCAAAATACTTAAGTGTTATAATAAATGAAAAACTCTTATTGAATCCCCATATTGATGAAACTATCAAAAAATCAAACAAGTATTAGGGCTTATTAAAAGGAATCAAATAAGAACATAACACTAAAATGTTATTTAACCTTGGTTAGGCCAATAATAGAATATGCACCCTCTGTTTGGGACCCCTGAAATAGAGCATTGAGATTCATAACAAACGAATATTCACATTTGACTAGAGTAACACTTTAGTAACATCACTAAATTTAGAAAGCTTTCAGGAGAGAAGACTCAAAAGTAAAGTAGGAAGTATATATAAAGCACTGAACTATAAACTTCAAATTGAAAAACAAATTCTAATAAAATACTCAGAAACAGACAAAAATAAAGGCACATTCCTCGTTCCATATGCTAGGAAGAATGTACAAATGCTCCTTCTTCCTTAGTGCTATTAGAGCATGGAATGGGTTGCCTGAGCTAGCCAGGAAAACCAGTGACTTAGCAGAATTTAAGTCATTGGTTAATATGCATGACTAAATGCATGACGCGTGGAACGTAATCATCTTCTTTTTTTTTTTAAATTTACATCTGTATTATAAAAGAGAAGAAGACGATAAGATATTGGAGGATGCTTAAAAATGTAAGAGTCACTCTAATGTTGGGTTATCCACCAAATAATAAAACTTAAAATAAAATTATCCAGAAGTGCACTATACACACGTTTGAAGTACGTGGTTTATCTTATCTTATCTTAGACGTTACTTAAAAAAATAAAGATGATTACGTTTATGTAGTAATACAACGTACAAAAATTGTTGACAAAATATCTAAAGCCTTTTGCATAAATGTTTTTAAAATATTGTAATAGGCCATGACCCTTACTTAATAGTGTCCCGTGTTTTTATTTTACTAACAATAGTAAATAGTTATGAAAATGGTGTATTTTATGTAAAAAAAATTGCTTGCATAGTTAATTTTTAAATTTAATTTAAATTTTTTTAATGAAAAAAAGTAGGCGTTTCATCAGAACTTTGAAAGGTCTCAAATATTATGATGTCGGATTTTCAATATCTTTTCTCGTTTACGAGATCTGACGGACAGATGGACCGCGTAAAAATAAAAGCGCAAATTCTGCTTTTGGGGACCGCTAAAAATGATTCTTCAATTTTTAAATTAATGTTATTTTAAATATTTATTAAATATTGCTTTCTAAAAAATTGTATAAAAACAAGAAAAGACATTAAAAAATTCTAATAAATTAAAATAAATTAAATACGTCTGTTACACAACTGAAAATAATAATTGAAAATAAAAATTAACAAAAATAATTTATTCTCAAATTGAGTGTGGGGCTCATGATTGTGACACCATCCGCTCCTTTTACGAACGATGCAACCCATTAGGCTAGCGGGATGTGTATTAATGATTAAATATTTATTGATAATTTAACTTTGTAAATCTCTAGAACTACATCCAAACTTCTGATTTAATGGATTGATCGCGTAGACGGCGTAGAGGATCAAATTTGTACCGGTTTGGTCTCTCTCCTACAGAATTACATGTAGCCATGTTTGTTTATATTTTTCTTATAGTCCCAATTTCCTTCATTTCCAGTTTCGGCCATTTTACGTAAGCAATTTCAAATTTCGTTATTTTTTTTTACACTTTTCAAATTATTTTTTTATAATTTAAATATTTCTTTCATTATACTCAAATTTGTAGAAACTATATTTAATACCATCTACTATCCTAATCAATATTTATCTCAATTTCGAAAAAAAAAACACCTTCTAGATCAGATCTACTTTATACATCTAGAATCTACATGTAAACCATAAACCTGTTACGTAAAAATAGAAAGAAAGCTTAAGCCCATTGAGATATGATGGACGGCACATAGGGCAGTACACTAAGGCTGACTACGCCATGTTTTACTTTTTTTCAAAATTGTTTGTTCTAATATTAATATTCTTATGATATGTCTTTAGATCAAGACTTAGAAGACGATGCGCAAAATTTTCCAGAACATCTATTTATTGAACCCCTAAATCAATAATGCCTTACATGCGGAAATTCCCGAAAGCGATAATCCTTTCAAAAAACGCGAAAGTTCTTCCAAAACCGATGTTGGATCCAGACCTAGGCTAAGTTCTTTCTTTAGCCGAATTTTTTTAGAACCGCATCCTGGTTCTAGGTTCCAGGTTCTAAAAAATTCTTATGAATATAGGTATTGTAATTAAAATTTGTTATACTTCCATCTAGCTGTTACTGTTACTATTGTTTCAGAAGTATAATAAATATTTGAAATAATCTAACTATTTATTTGAAAACAAAACTACAAATAGAAATATATTTTAGGGTTGTGTTGTTGAAGTCTAGACATATTATGATATTTCAATTTTTTGTATTGAATATTGTCATTTTTGTAGTTGAACGGTAATGTTTAGCTGTATCTGAGCCATTTTAAGCTTGCGTTGCCAATACTACCTCAACTGCCATAGCAAATTTAGCCTTTCCCTCCTTTTATGAGCTTGTATTTACCAGAGAACTACAATCTTTGACAAGTGTGTATTGGTAACTTAATTATAGGGTCAGGTGATGAATGTCTTCTTTATGAAGTTGCAGCTCAAACAGTTTTGGTTTTATAATAATTGAGATAAAAACTTGAGAAAGCTTTCTGCTGATTGGAGATCGTGCTTGTTGTGTGGATTTTCAAAATACATTGCATCTTATCACCTGGCAAATTAATTAGTCTGATAGTGTCCTTGGTAACATTGTGACACAAATTATCACACTCTTGTTTTCGGAGATATTTTAAATCAGTTATATTATTACAAATAGTATTAGTTTTACGACTGAAACATATTTTTACTAATAATACTTTTTCACAACTATAATTTACTTTTACTATTGCTATAAATTTCCAGGAAAACTCAACAGGTTAATGATAAAATAGATAAGGACTTAATGGTTGAATAAATAACACACACAAACCACAGAATGTCAGTTTGTTATAGATCTAGTTTGATTCAGCAAAATAAGCCGGCATTTACTACCATGTCTCCATTTTTCTCCTCTTCTTGTTCCACGCTCGTGTGGAACAGTGTTGTTATGAAAATTGTATTCTGAATCGGTTATCGTTCTTATGTTTACATGTGCTTGTAACTCGTCCGTGAGAGTGTGTTCACGAAAGGTGTGTTGTGTAGTCATTCAGTGTATTAAAGCCATACTATACAGACATGGTTTTTGACTCTCTTATCTTTATGCTCATAACTAGACAGCTACCGCCCAATCATCCTCACCAACTTTACATGCAAACTAATGGAATAGCAGACTCCCTTGGATCCCTGTATTAAATAATCTATTTACGAAGCCCAAACTGCCTTTAGAAAAGCAGATAAACAGTGTTAAGGCTCTTCCGCGGTGCCGAATACAACCAATGAAATAAACAGGAGGTAACTCTCAAACTAATTCAGTAACACCGGCGAAAGGTCGAAACAATCAATATAGGTAGTCGACGCTGGTGTTGATCAACAAATATGTTTAATAATCAAGAAGGGAACCGTCGAATGCCGTCTATATAATCCTTATTTCTACAGTCATAAGAAAAGCGTCTTGTTCAAAAAACTTCCCCCTATTCCCGAAACAAATAACTAATTCCTAATCGTGCCATAACAAAAGCAACAACAATTGTCTCGGTTGACTTGGAAAACGCATTTGATAAGGTCTGGGAACACGAAATTTTACTTACAGAATGAACAACTGGATAAAAGAATATCTCAAAAATCGAAAGGCTTTGGTCACATGCAAGTGAAAAGAAGTCACAGAGTGGGCTTAAAAACTGGCGTTCTCCAAAGAGGAGGTCTGTCCCTAGCATTGTTCCTAATTTCAAATCAGCATGTATCCAGATAACTTCGTCTTAATCAGAACAGAAAAATATGTAGGAACATCAAAATTTCGGCTACAAGAAGCTTTCGATAAACTTAGTTAGTGGTCCAAAGACTGGGGCATGATGATGACCATAAATATCAAAAAGATAATATCTACCATCTTCTCACAATGAACAAAACAACAAACGATGAAATCAACACTACATAAAGAAGCTCTAGAAAAAAAGGACAGTCCTAAATATCTTGGAGATATGAAACATATGATGCAAACTTGGAAAAAACAAATAAAAAAAACACACGACTAAAGGTATTCAGTTAAAATATAAAGGTAATAAAATTTTAATAATTTAGTAAAAATCTTTTGTAAATATTATATGTTCACAAATGAAATCTTCGTATCGAACAGTGTTTTTAAGTTGTGCACTCTAAAAAATTTTCTCCTAATATCCTGGTATCAGTTTTTCTTGAGCCCGACGCGAGTTGTCCGTAGAGAATGACTTTCAGGATGCGATTGTCCTCCATCCGGCGAACATTTTCAAGCCAGCGCAGGCGGTGTTGTCTGATGACTGTAAAGATGCTGGGAATACCTGTTCGCGCAAGATTGTTAACGCCGAAAGTGGTAATGGTCTTAAGCCCATCATTACCTAAAAAATGCTTCCAATGACACGTGTCTCAAATAGCCTCTGACAACGTCCAACTCCTGACCTTCACGTGTGGTTCAGATACTGAACCTGGCGGAACAATTTCCACCGACAGAAGGGGCAAAGGCGAACAACTGGCGCCTAAACTAATAAGCTTCGGGCAGGAGGGGCTCGTTAGACTTGGTAGGCTACTTATCTAGAAGAAGGAAAACTCTTAATTCAAACCTCCGCTGCCTTGCGGCTATACACAAACACGGAAAAGGCTTCGGGAGACAACACCAAGGAAAAATCCTTAGGCAGATTGTGGCACACCGTGCTACAGCCTGGAAGAACCTGCAGCGCTACTTATCCCTAACTGTATCGGATACTCCGTTCCTTTGGTCACATCAGCTGGAGAGGGGATAACTGCTAGGTGGGCGACCTCGTTTCGACCATAAACAATATATATATGTTAATTTTCTCGCTAGAATATGGCTCCTTCTGTCTCGGAAGACAATGGATGCGCCCAGATGAGTCACTGGATTTGGTTACGTCTTGAGATGGGGCAGAATTAGGAGTGACTGATCAAGTCAGTTCTGAAGCGGCAGAGTTTGCCACAGTTCGTGCATGCATATTTATCTGTCCTAGGGCTAGCTGACAGGGCAGATTTCTTTTTCTTTCTCTTGCCTGACGCAACTTCGTTTCTCTTGCAT
This sequence comes from Biomphalaria pfeifferi, assembly GCA_030265305.1. Taxonomy (NCBI): domain Eukaryota; kingdom Metazoa; phylum Mollusca; class Gastropoda; family Planorbidae; genus Biomphalaria; species Biomphalaria pfeifferi. Next base: position 1,000,776 of record JASAOG010000118.1, read on the forward strand.
TCGGCGAAGTTCGTACTAGCACGTACAGTCTGTCTCCATGCTCTCCGGTCTTGGGCTATGTACTCCCACAATCTTTGGTCGATGCACGTGTTTCTCATGTCTCGCTAAAACGTTAAAAACTCATCATCGAAAATCGGTTGTCCCAGAAAATTTAAAAAAAAATGTAACTTCTGTCTTACAAAAAATTTCATTTGATTTTCTAGCTAGAACGATACAAAAATCTAATTATCATTTATATTATGTTCCTGATTTTCAAGGAAATCAACTTCCTAACAGAAAAGTAGGTTATAAACAAAATCTCCCCACAAGATTATGGTACATCTAATTTTCATGCTATTAATGGCCCTCCAAAATAATGGCGTATCTTACGCCGTGGGTTATATATATATATATATATATATATATATATATATATATATATAATTCTCTTCATGGCTCAACAGTTTGGACAAAAAGAAGGAAAGGAAAGATCACTTTTAATTCTGCAAGTCGGACTAGAGTTACCCAACTTAACTTTAGCGACGAAAAAAAAGAGGAGCGGTGAGAACAAGTAATCTACTTTGTATTCATTCTTTACTACCTACAGAATTACTTTACGAGCCTTGCGCGTAGCGAAGCCATACAGTATATCATAAAAATTCTATTTCCTACATAGATCACACTCAACAGCAAGAATTACCAAATGATTCAATCTATCTTCGAGAATTGTTGACCTCAAGTAATTCTTCATTAGTTTGAGGGGCGAGAAGCATCTTACACCAGATTCCAAAATTACGGGTATTGCACAATGCCGTTTTTTTCATCGCGCATAGGATTGGTGTTTACTCTTTTGAATGACACCCTAAAATGACCTTTTTTTGTCTATATATTTTAGGTTTTGTTTTTTTTTGAGTTTTCAAAAGATTTTAAGAATTTCGGAGTTTTCCATGACTTTTGGGTATATTTTGCAATTTCAGGAGATTTCCAGGAGCTCCTGGTAAGTCAGGAGGCTGCCTGAATTCTGTTATAAAATAAGTTATAAAATGGTTTAATTTAATAATTTACATCTAGAATTAGCGTGGTTCCTTTGAAAGTGCAGGGCCGACTGCGGTCGCATAGGTTGCATTGGCCTAAGGCCGGCCCTGCAAAACAACGGCGTATGTAACGCCGTGGTTGACTCGTTCATACTAGTTGACATTCACATTAGCTATACTTATAACTCCGGAGAGGAGTATTTAAATGTGTAAGTCAGGTCTGGAGACGATTGGTTAAGGGTCTCTTTAAAGTGCTCTACCCATCTTGCATCATGATCTTTTTTCGTTAGCAAAGTTTTGCCTTGCTTGTCTTTTATCGGTGCCCCATGTCCGCTCTTTGCCTCAGTGAGATCTCGAACAATACGATGGAGGTTTTTTGTGTCATTTCTGCTTGCAGCTGCTTGTGCCTCTTGACCCTTCTGTCCCTCCAGTCCCGTTTATGTCACCAACAGCTTCTCTTTACTTTCAGATCTGCTTCTCTTTAGGTTTCTTCCGCTAGGCTGCGATCCTGTGTTTCATTTTTCTGATCTCGTCTACTTCTGGCATCTTTCTTCTCATCGATCAATTTCCATGTTCTGTCTTGTATCCACCGTTCCTTGTATGAACCTCGCCTCCTTCCGATAACTTCTTTCGCGCACTCAATAGTGGTATCTCTGAATTTGGCCCACTCTTCTTCAAGGTTCAGTATATCTGCAAGAGCCTCATGCGGTTCTTTAGTTTCAATTGGAACTGTGATGCAATATTGCATTCTTTGAGTTTGTCTACATTAAATGGGCGAGGTCGTGTCGCTCGTTTTGGTCGGCGTTTCAGTCGGAGCTTACATTAGCCACTGACAAGGTAGTGGTCTGAGCTGATATCCGCTCCTCTGCGAGTCCGCACGTCTAATAGAGATGACCTGCATCGTTTGGAGATGAAAATGTAATCTATCTCATTGAAGGTTTCTCCATTTGGTGATCGCCTTGTTTTTTTAGTGTATTTGTTTATGTTTCCAATTGAAAGGCTGTTGGATGGGCAGAGAGAAATCAAGCGTTTGCCATTATCACTGGTGTTTTCTGCAGAGCCATATGGTCCCATTACATATTAAAAGCCAGTTTGGTTGGGATAGATTTTAGCGTTAAGTCTCCCATCAGTAGAATTAGGTCAGTGGGTGTTTCTTCGAGTATGTTTTGAAGTTGCTTATAGAAATTATCTTTGATGGTATCTTCTGCATCCTCTGTAGGGGGAATATACTTGAATGGTGGTGATTTTGATTTGGTTTGTTTGGAGTCGAGCTGAAGCTGCTTTTTTAGACATGATAATGCCTACACCAGCCGAGTCAAACTCACTTAAATTTTGGCCAGTTTTACCGCATTGGTTCAGGTTTCTTACATTCCATGTGCCTATAAAGGTCGGTTTCTTTGCGTTGAAGGGCTTGCCATGTATCGGGCATTGGACTTCCAATTGGGTTTGATCCAACACCGTCATCGGGGGTTGACCACCCTCGCCGAGTGTATAATTCTCTTTATGTGTCAAGTTTACTATTTCTGTAGCAATTGTGGTTTTACAGGGTGGGGCTCGCTAGCCCCACGTCAAACCCTCCTCCTATTTCGACCGGGCTTGGGACATTCAAGGACCCCTCTCCGGACAAGGATGTCAAGGTCAAGACAGACCCAATAACTGTAGATAACTACATAACTAACTAAATAACTACTCCTAGCCATCGACTAGATAATGAGGAGAGCAATGAACCAAACTGCCTTTGGTATTCCATGGCGTGAACAAAACCGAATGACGGACTTGGACTTTGCCGTTGACGTTTCACTACTCGGGGCTACAAATAAATAACTAAATAAATAAATGACGGAGAGCCTAGATAGAGAGACACCCAAAAATGGCCTCCGCATAATTTTGGATAAGACTAAAATTTTGCGAGTGGGATATAAGGCAAAGGATGCCCCCGTCAGACTTAAAGAGTTGGACAAGTTCACTTACGTTGGCAGCATCATAACAAATGATTGGGATGCCTACCATGATGTAGCATTCCCAATAGGAAAGGCAGGGAACATTTTCCAAAGGCTAAAGCCTATTTGGTCAAGCCAAACCAAGTCATATGGAATAAATTCTTTAAATAAAATGCTTTAAAAACTCGGCGCACCAATGTCTAGGAACTCTCGTCAACTATCTCGTGCCGATAATGACATTTTTCATCTAACTAGGCCGTGTGACGTAGTGAAATTTTTTCCTTTGACATTATTTGGAATTAATTCTCTAAATAAAATGCTATTAAAACTCGGTGCATTAAACCTCGTCAACTTTCTCGTATTACAAAAAGATATACTAGCTAGATTTAGATCTAATCTAGTTTTTTTATACTAGATCTTATCTAGATCTAGATTAATTTTCTAATTAAAATCATAGCAGATTCTAGATCCAGAATATCTAGATCTAGTTCAAAAAAAAAAAATCAAGATCTAGAATATCAATTTCGAGATCTAAATCTAGACTGAAAGTGTAGATTATGATTTTCAAATGTCTAGATCTATATTGCAATGTTATCAAATATTAAAACTAATTTACTATTTTTAGAGGCCCCCTTAAGGGAAAAAGCCGCTATTAGGTTTGTGCAAAATGTCCGTCTGTCACACTTAGATCTCGAAAACTAGAAGAGATATGAAAAATATTATTTTCACCATTAAATGCGGTTTGAAAAGTTTAGGTGCAACGGCTACTTTTGGTTTTCTAAAAGCAAACCGTTTAATTTATAAAATTAATTATGCAAGCGATTTTTTTCATAAAAATACACCAATTCTAAAACAATTATGTAAATGTAAGGGAGGCAATGTTACAATATGCTAACAAAGTTGTCCAATTGATATGTATTTTCAGTATCACTAAATCAAATATATTTATAAAATGTACAAGAAATGTTTACAACAAATATAAATAATAGTTAAAGGTGTTTTTTCTGGTCAACTAGCTGCTAAAATTAATAGAAAGGCTAATAATGCACTTTGTATGTAAAATCACGCACATTTTTTAAAATGGACTTTTTATGCAACGACTTTTGAGCAGTAGCGTAACGTTGCAACATACCGTAGTGCTCAACCAATTCCTTAAACTTTTTTTAAAAAATCAGATTTTATTTATTTTTTGTTTAAAGCCCCTCATCCATATAAAAGAAGCTTATTTTTGTGCGTTTTGTCTGTTGGTGGGACTGTCCGTCACGATTAGATTAACAAATAACACTAAAGGCAATTGTAAATCTGATTTAACCTTTAATTTTTCATTCAGGAATATTGCAATAGTTTTAAGTATCTATAATAGATTGTTCCGGATGTTTTGTGAAAAACAAGTCAATGCCAGCGAATATTTTTTTTGCTCTTCTAACTTATATTAGATTTTATCTCCTAAATACACTGCTCCGGTTTTTTAATGTAAATAGCATATAAATGCTAAATAAAAATATCTATACTGATTTATATTTCAATAACTATAAAGTTTTCCGGATATTGTTTTATAAAAAATAAATTATGTCAAATGATTGTTTGAAATCGCATAATTGACTAATATTACACGTATATTCTTTGACAGAAGTCACTGTAGTTTATTTATCTATATCAATTGTTCCGAATTTTGAACTTAAAACAAATTTATGTCAAATGACTTTATTTTTTTTTGAAAAATATCGACAATAGGTTGTTCAGGATTTTAAAATAAGAAAGTAATTTACTAGAAACGATTATTAAAAATCACTTTTTATTTTATTTTACAGTTAATTTTCTTGCCGTAACATAATAAAAGTTGTTTAATCGGTAAAGAATGTTCCGGATTTTGTTTCAAAAAAGAAATCGACCTACATTACGTTAATGTTCTTACAAATCGTCGCCAAAATGATCCGAATTTTATTTGAAAAATCTAATAACGCTAATAAATGTTTGAAATCCCTCTTCTAATAAATAAAGAAATAATTTTCTCATTTACGAAAATTGGTTGTTCCGGATTTTTTATGAAAAATATTTTAAATCTATTTATGTAAAATCGCACTTCTCTCTTACACAACATTTAACTTTCTAGCTAAAACGTTAGAAAATCTTATTATCGTTAATATTATATTCCGATATTTAAGGAAAATAACTTCCTCACACCAAAGTATGGTTTGAAAATCTCTTCATAAGGCTACGGTACATCTAATTTTCATAACAGACCATCCCACAAATTTAAATAACGGTATCTCACTATAAATATATAATCATACTGAACAATCTATAATAGAAACTTAAAGCTAATGCAATGTTTCGGAAGGGAATTTAAATTTTAATAAGATTTTCAATAACTTTTAGACTTTTTTTTCTCGCTATTAACATGACGGACGGACAGACTGACAGACAAAACAAAAAAGCATCTTTAATCCTTTTATATATATGTTATATTCATATTTAGTCTAACTAGCCCATCAAATGAAATGCTTAAAGAACTCACTCGGTGCACCAATGTCTATAAACTTTCGAGAAGCTGCTCGTATAGAAGACATTTTTTAGTCTAACTAGGACGTGTGACGTAATGGATTTTTTTTTCATTTGACCATCATATGGAGTTAATTCTTTAAGTGAAATGCTTAAAGATCTCACTCGGTGCACCAATGTCTATAAACACTCGACAAGCTGCTCGTATACATGACATTTTTTAGTCTAACTAGGACGTGTGACGTAATGGAATTTTTTTCCTCTGACGTCATATGGAATAAATTCTTTAAATGAAATGCTAAAAGAACTCGGTATAGTAATGTTTATTAAACCTCGTAATGTGACTCGCATTTTAAAAATACAATAGCTAGATTTAGATCTAGACTTTTTTTTTAATACTAGAGCTAGATTTTTTTTTAATACTAGAGCTAGATTTTTTTTTTACACGAGCTAGATTTTTAAAAACTAGATTTAGATTTAAGTTCTAAATAAAATCATTGTAGAATCTAGATCTAAAATTTCTTGGTCTAGTTTAGAATGTTTGTTGTTTTACATGTTTCGGATGTTCCTTCAGAGTTGTAGTCCAAACCTCCCCTCAGGACGACGGGGGATGGTAGCGGGTAGGGTTTGAACCTGGGACCATCGATAAAGCCAAACGACAGTCCAGCGCGCAAGCCGGACTACCAGACAGCCATTATTTAGACTAAAAAATTTTTTTTACACCGTCAAATGAATCTTTGAAACATTATTACTTTTAACAATCAAAACAAAATCACGTCTTGGATATTCCTTGCGAATATGCGGATCCGACAGTGATCCGTCTCCCAGGGGGCCGCCTCTGAGTTTGAGTGGCAACACAAACTCTCTTTGTAATGTTGTTAAATTTAATGTTGCTTTGAGTCTATTGGTAAATTATGTAATTTTTTTAACGTAAATCTAATCTAAATTACATCTAAATTCTTCCAAATTTAGATTCTAGATCTAGCTCTAGTAGATATAGATCTTAAGAGTGCTAAATCAGAAGTTTAATTTAGGTATATCTACATCTTCATTCTAGTTTCATTTAAAAGAAAATGCCAAGAGCTCTATAGGTAACTTTGCTGGGACATCAAGCAGACGTGATCGAAATACAAGCTAGATACTTTTTTTTTCAATTACAGAACAATGCCAAAAGATTATCTAAAATCGCTCGTCTGACATCTACTAAAAAGTAGATTATCTTCAACTTTGAAGGAACATCCGAAACATATTAAACATCTTTTTTAACATTATTTCTTTGAACAATCAAAACAAAATTACGTCTTGAATATTACTTGCAAAGATACGGATCCGAAAAGGATCAGAGTAGACCGCCTCTGAGTTTGTATGATAACACAAACTCTATTTGTATTCTTGTTCTTACTAGAAGGAATATATTGCTCTCAGATTTCGAGAAAATACTTCATTATCGGACCGCCCCATTCCATTATACTTGAACATTGTCATTTATTGTACACGACTACTAAGATAAGAATTGATGAAACTCAGAACGTGAGAAAACGCATGTCGGAGCTAACAGCGCTTTCCCAAACTACCTTGCGAATTTAGAGGGAACCTGATGCCTCTGTATTACTATTGCCAAAAAAGAACTTTCTCGGTTATTTAAAACACTGTAAAATTATCTACAAAGCACTGTTTCTGAAAAGAAAAAGAGGCCAACGACAAAAGTTTGAAAAACAACTGCAAATTTTCGTCGAATAATGTCCGATAACTTTACATTTCAGATACGGCCATACCCCCATTTCTTCTTAATTTTATTTATATGACTTGCAATCTTCTTACTTTTAGAAATAGTGCAAGTTAGAATTTAAGGAGAATAAGTTTCTAAAGCACGGGATAGCTGAAAAGCGCTTGGCGCACGGAACTCTGCCCCGACTCCGCGGTGTGATCAGAGAAAGTTGATGGGGGTTACACCTTGAGCTAACCATACCGGGTAAAACCGACCTTAGTGACGCCACTGTTCTACACCAGAGCAACGCAATTGAAAAGACTGTAAGTTGACTAATTATTAATGAATTTAATTAATTGATTGTGCACTGAACTATATTGATTTTTTTCTCTTATATATGCCTTTTTACAATACCTTCATGGAGGGTTGGCTGACGCTGATCTAAAAAATGGCTTTGTGAAGAAATAAGTTCCTTTAATGGTAAAGACTAACATTTATATACAAGCAACTTCACAAGAAGTTCTTTTCCTTTTCTGTTGACAACACACACTTTCGTCTTCCTCAAGTTCCCTAACTCCCAGGTACCAAACACTTGACCGTGTGTCATGGTTGACCACACATCAGTATAGTAACCATGTCACAATAGTCCTCCAAGGGCAGAGAAAAATTTTGATAGTATCAAAATTTCATCAACCCAAAAGTTTGGGTGTACATTAATAATGTCTTACATCGACAAAGAAAAAACAAGATTACAAAGACAGTTTGTGTGGAAACACAAACTCAAAATCGGCCCCCGAAGTGGTCCACCCAAACATGCTTCAATATTTTCAGAAAGAACTTTCAAATTATATCAAAGACAAATGAGAGATAAGAATGGAGAAAGAAGGTTGACAGATCTTGTGTAGTGCCCCAACGGTCCAGCAGATCAAAGGATAGGTGCAAGTGAATGCATGATGTGAATCTGGCCTAACTAGTTCCCCTTTCAGACCTTGTGGTCTATAGGGCAGATGATGTAAAGTTCATCTGTTTTTGTGGCCTACGGTTAACGAGGGTGTCATGTAGCCAGCACAACGACCAACCGCCTTTACTTTTCCCCAACTAATGTCAGGTACCCATTTGAGCTGGGTGGACTCAGAGGCGCACAAGGATTCCGAAGTTGAAAATCCCAGTCTTCACCAGGATTCGAACCCGGGACCCCCTGTTCGGAAGCCAAGCGTTTTAACGCTCAGCTACCGGGCCTCTCCTGGCCTAACTGAAGTCTTATAATTGATGTAATTGTTTTGAAAAGGCTCAATCTCTTATTCGAATGCTCAAAAAAATATAAGAGAACGATTCTCACATTTAAAAAATCTATACGAAAATGAAGTTTATAAGATTACTATTTGTTTTAATCTAGGTCTGACTTATAATGCGTACTAATTAGCTTTTTCTCTTTAAAAAACTGCTTGCATAACTGATTTAAAAAATTAGATTTTTCGCTTTCAGAAAAAAAAAAAAGTAGCCGTTGCATCAGAACTTTGAATGGTCTAAAATATTGTGATGTCGGATTTTCAATATCTTTTCTAGTTTACGAGATCTAAATGGGACGGACGGATAGACGGACAGAAGGACAGACGGACAGACATTTTGCACAAAACTAATAGCGTCTTTTCCCCTTTCGGGGGCCGCTAAAAAATGGCATGTACTACAATGGCATCTTCTATTATGAGAGAACTGATAGTGTCTATGAAGACTAATAAATTTTCAATAATATGCTATTGAAAGGAACATTTCCAATTGACTATCTCAGAAATATAAACTCTGCATATGTCCTGTTATTATAAAACTTATATAAAAAATCCACGCATTTTTTTTTCTATGTAACGATAATCTTTTGAATGAAAACATTGGAAGGTAAAAAAAAACACAAAAAAACAATTAGTTAATACTTTATGCTACATCAAACATATCTTCCAAATTAAGGGAATTGTTTACTTTGTGTTCCAACATACCAGTTCCTAAGTCGACATCTACGATTCCAATCAATGTAACAAACAAAAAAAGCTGCTATCCAACTCTGAATGAAATAAGACATCTATTTCCACTTTTTAAAAGAATTCGGAAAACGTAATATTAATTCAGTCTTGACAAGACAAAATTTAAAGTTACCATACAAGGTACTTGTTACTAGACACATCTTGTCAACACGTCGGCTAACACGTTGATTTGTCCCGGAATAGCTGGAACTGTAAAGCTGAAGTCTTGAAGTTTTAAAGCCCATCTAGTAACCCTCTGATTGGCTAGCTTATTTGTATTGATATAAGCTAGTGGGGCGTGATCTGTTAGTAAGATGAATGATTTCCCAAGCAAGTAACGGGATAGTTTCGTTATAAAGAACACAATAGCTAGACCTTCTCGCATTTGAGTGGAGTATTTTGTTCTGCTGCGTTCAGCATTCTCGTAATGTAGTATACTGGTCGTAGCGTTGCTTCACACTTCTGCATTAAAGTGCCTCCCACTGCGTTGGAGGATGCATCTGTTGCCAAGTAGAAAGTGTTTCTGATGTTTGGAAGCTAAAGTACTATGTCGTCTGAGAAGGCACTTTTAATGCTTTGTAGGCATTTCTGTAGTCTGAAGCTCCATGTGATCTTGTTTGGCATGCCTTTTTTTGTTAATTCAATTAGATTTGTGTAATACTTGTAAAATTTGCCAGGAACCGTCTATAGTAATTACATAAACCTAAGATGCTTCGGACTTGTCTCTTTTTGGTAGGTATTGTTAAGTTGAGTATCTTGCCTATGTTGTCTTGTAATGGTCTGATAGTATTTTGCTGTATTCTGTGCCCTAGAAATTCAGTGCCTGTTCTGGCGATTTTAACCTAACTAGGTTTTATTGTAAGCCCGTTGTCTTGTAGTATCTGGAATACTTGTTGCAGACCAGCAACGTGTTCTTCTAATGTGTTGTGGAAGACACATATGTCATCAAGATAGAAAATGACATCTGATATATTCCCTAATAGTTTTGCCATCATTTGTTGAAGGTCGCAGGTGCGTTACTAAGCCAAAAGCTCATGTAATTCCATTGGTAACAACCAAATGGAGTAGTGAATGCTGTAAATGGCTTAGCATCTTCCTCTAGTGGAATTTGCCAATAACCTCTGGCTAAGTCAAGAGTAGTAAAGTATTTTGCACCTCTAGTTTAGGTATAATGGTGTCTATGTTAGGCATCGGATATGTATATTTCACTGAAATGGCGTTTAGTTTCCGGTAGTCTACACATAGACGCATATTCCCGGTTGTTTCTTTTTGTTTCACTAGGACTGCTGGAGCTGAGTAAAGAGATGTAGATGTATCTATTATTTAAAAGCGTTTCAATTTCCCTTTTCAGCATCTCTTCATGGTGTAAGGATACTGGATATGGTCTGGCTTTTGTGGGCTTCGTATCAGTCAGTTGGATAGTGTGTTTTATGGCAGTCGTTATAGCCGGCTGGTCTGTGAATATTAGCGCCCATTGAGCTAGCAGTTTATCAATATCTTGCTTAACTGGATACTGGAGGTTTGATGTGTCTATATCTTTCACAGTTTCACAGCTTTCAATAACTGGGCATGGTAATTCATCTGGTTCCTCTATTGTTTCTATCAGCATGAGTCTCTGACTGTCCTGCATGTCTTGCTTAGCGTTCGTTGAAAGAGTAAATGGTCTGGGCATGCACAGCTTCAGGATATTAATGTGAAATACTTTATCTCGGCCTTTGATGTTTATACTGTAGTCGACCTTCAAAATCACCTTTGTGACTTGGAATAGGCCCTGCCATTTTATAAATAGCTGGTTATTTTTGCCAGGCAGCAGAACCATGACATTATCACCAACTTCTAGTGTTCTCAACTTTTGACCTTGATTTAGCTTTCTCTATAGTTCCGGTTTTACTTTCTTTGCTTGCTTTTGGACAGTTTCGCTTCGATTATGTTTTGTCTTGTTTTGATGACAGGATCGTATCCTGTCAGAACGTCGTGTTCTATGTTCCTATTAACTAGAAAGTCTCTGTATAGCGACATGGGTCCTCTAACTGGTGAGCCATAGAGCATTTCGAATGGTGAAAAGCCCGTTGTTGTGTGTGGTACTATTTCTTTGGAACTAGCAATTGTTGTGTCTTGCTGCTTTAAGATGAATTTCTCTCACATAGGCACCATCTTCGCCTATCTTGATTAATCCTCGTCTTGGTGGAACTTTACTATCTATAAGTTTTATTAGATCTGGGTCATTTTTCTCATCATTGACATATTTTTCTGCTTTAATCTGTAGTGGGTCTTGACTTTCTGTGGAGATTTCATTTGGTCGTTTACTTGATTATGGCTTCTCATATCGCTATTTTCTGCTTCTGTATTTTCAATTTCATTGTTATAAGGAACTTTTATCTTATCGTTTGTATTTAGCACTTCTTCTGCTTTCTTCTGAGCCCTTGTAGTAACTATGGAACATTTCTGTGTGTATTTTTCTTTCCAGTTGTTCAATTCTTCTACTGTGCAAGATTTGGAGCCTTCGATACAGCCAATGATAAGACCAATGTTGTCTGGCTTATTATCTAGTACTAAAGTCTAATGCCAACCACTGATGAACGGTGTGTGTATGTTGATACGTACTACCAGATGTGTACACTTGGCAAGTGTAAACAACACATTCTTGTCTTCTTCCGGTGTACTCTTGTGGGTTAACGTATTCTTTTGCGACTAAAATTGCGGTTGCACCTGTATCGTACAATACGTTGGTCATCTGTTTTCCCACAAAGCCTGGGTATACCTGCAGTTTATTAGCGTGTTTGGCAGCAAGCGCTCGATCTCTCGGTCTGTTGTCTCAATCTCTATTTCGTCGGTTGTGGAAGCAAGTCTCTAGTTTGGTTTGTTCTATCACAAATTTGACATTGGAAACGAACTTTTTGCTGATAACGTCGTCGTTCCTTGTGAGTATATGTTGGACTCTTTTCTTTATCTTTCCCTCTTCTATATTTAAATGTTTGGCTCTTAACTGTGTCTTTCTTATATGTATATGTTGGGCTCTTATCTGCGTTCTCTCTTCGATATCTATATGCTGGGCTCTTTTCTTCATCTTAATCTCTTTAATAATCTATATGTTGGGCTCATTTCTTCATCTTTCTCTCTTCAATATCTATATGTTGGGCTCATTTCTTCATCTTTCTCTCTTCAATATCTATATGTTGGGCTCATTTCTTCATCTTTCTCTCTTCTTTCGTTATATATTGGTCTCTTGTCAGCGTTCTCTCTTCTATATAGAGGGCTTGGAGTCCGCATTCTTGCAGCGTTGTTCACCATTAAAGCTGATGCCGCAGTTGGGTTTTCTCTAGCTAACACTTCCCTTGGGTGTGCAGCCTTATACTGTCTTAGTTGTGATATAAGGCTGCTGATGGTCTTTGGCTATCGTTCCGTGACGTATGTTTTCACATTATTATTGTAAGCTTCCATCACAGCGTCCATGATGATGTGTTCTCTCAGGGTTTCATATTTGTGATCCACTTTTGACAGGTCTACCCATCGATCGAAGTAAATCGACATGTTGGTGACGAATATTTGTGGATCGTCGTTCGGCAGGTCGACTCTTTCAATCTCCTTCGGTATTCGTAATTTGTGGAGTCAACATGGGCGTAGCCAGGATTTTTTTTCGGGGGGTGGGGGGGTTGGGAGGGATTTTCTCTCCCCCCCCCCCCCGAAAAAAAAAATATATATATATATATCTATGTTTGCATGGATGGATGTGTGCGTGTGTACACAATTAATCTCTATTACATTACAACTTACTTCATTCTTTTGGAAGACGTTTATTGTGCCCAAGAATAGGTTCTTCCTGGAGTTAATAAAAAAAATTGACTCCTTGCCCTTGCCAGCAAGGGGTCTGGGGGAGCGTTGAGAGCTCCCCCAGCGCGAGGCGAAGCCCCACCGCCAAGCACTATTTCTGGTATTGAAAGCCAACTAAATGCATATTCTGAGGTACCTACTGTGCATTATTTTGCTATTAAAAAGTTTTATTTCAAAAACCTAATGTGCTATTCTTACTGACTTAGACCCTCCCACGCCGTTCGGCGCATTTGCTGACAAGCTGTTTCCACAAAATCTGCCACTGGATCTGTGGACCTCCATGAAAGTGTAGCGCCACGTTGTACTAGGATGTCATCGCTACATGTCCCGCAAACCTCATGCGACGCTCTGTCACAACCTCACTAAGGGGTCGATTCCAATTAGGATTTCCTTGATTTAGACCCGATCTCTATAACTGACTCCTAAAATCCGCCTTAGACATCTTTTTATAGCCACATTTAGTGCTTTTCAATTTCATTGCATTTTATTAATAGAGCCCAGCGACTGGTAGACATGTGTAACTTCTCTTGACTACGATTTTGGAATTAGGTGATTTTCCTTTACATGTTATATCGAAAAGGGAAGTTTTATCGTCAAAATCATCTGTTGGGGGGTTTTAAACTAAAAATATCTTTTTTTTTTAAAAATTCAAAACCACATTTAGCTACGGTCATAGAATTTGGTGACTGTAGTTTGCTTTAGAAATAATATTGAAGAGAGAGAGGCTTTCAACCTTAAAACGCTCTGTACTGGGATTTTAAACTCAAAACTATCTTGAGGGGTTTTTAATTTTTAAAGAAGACATCTGGAGGAGAGAAGTTGAAACTCAACCCCCCCCCCCCCCCCAGGCTTGGGTATGCTCAAAGAATTTTAGTGTGTAATTTGCTTTTTTTTATATTGAAAAGGTATTTTTTAGCATCAAATCCCCCTGAAGGGAAATTTTAACTCAAAACACCCAATAGATTGGATACGCTCATAGCATTTTGATTGCGAAATTATTTTTATTTTATTTTGAAGATTTATTTTTTATCTTCAAACCCCGCTGGCGGGGGGTTTAAACTAAAAAAACCCTTTGGCTTTGCTCATAGTATTTTGAGTGAGCAATTTGCTTTTTTATATTGAAGAGGGGTTTATCGTAAATTTTGGAGAGGGGTTTAAAATCTAAATCTTCATTAGGTGTGCTCTTGGAGTTTTGGGATTGTCGTTTGCATTTTTTTTGTTTATTGACGATGGGGTTTCAAACTCAAAACCCACTTGTCTGTGCTAGGTCAAGGGATGATTTAGTATTAAAATTTCACCTAAAATAAACAAAATTAAAGCAAAAGATCAGTCACTAAACTCCGATTGGGGGTTTTAAACTCAAAACCCCCTGGTATGGGGTTTTAAAATCAAAACCCTTTGGTAGGGGTTTCAAACCCAAAATCCCTCTAAACCCCCTGGTAGGGGATTTTCCAACTGATAACCCCCTGGTAGGGGGTTTTCCAACTCAAAACTCCCTGGTAGGGGGTTTTCAACTCAAAACCCCCTTGGCTGTGCTAGGGCAAGTTATTATTTAGTATTAAAATTTTCACCTAAAATAAACAAAATTAAAGCAAAAGATCAGTCACTAAACTCCGACACCCCTTCCCTGCGGGGGGATTTCATTTCGGGGGGTTTGAACCACCCCTGGCTACGCTCATGGGAGCCAAATTGTCTCAGCAAAGTCTCCTTCACGGTCACGTAATCTTTTCTTTCTTCTCATTTCAATGCAGATGTTCATGGCTCTTTCTTTCAATCGCCCCATGAGGCTTCTTGCCCATTCTGTCTATGGGAGGTTGCAGGCTGTTGCAATGTCCTCAAATCTCAGCAAATATGAGTCAATGCACTCATTCAGGCTCTCATCGAATGAAGACATTCTGTCCAATTGCTTATAATTGTCAAAGTGTTTCTTTTCATTTTGCTGTTCTTTGTGTTTTGTCTCTTTTAGATTAAATTTTAGTTGTAAGATTTCCTTCCTTCTAATGTCTTCTTCTATCTTTTTGAATTCGTCCCTATTTGATCGCCTTTCTTCTCTTTCTTCCTCTTGTGTTATTTTCAGTGTTATGAACTTTTCCAGTTCTTCGCCTTGCAGGCCATTTTCTTTGCCCGCTTCTCTATATATTTTGTATATCGACATTTCCACTTCGTGCCTCTTCGTATCTCGTCGTGGTCGCCAGTTGTGAAGAAACACGTTCCTTTAATTGTAAAGCATGTAATAATAACGTATGTACAGACTAACATTTATATACAAGCAACTCCACCAGATGTTCTTTTCCTTCTCTGTTAACAACACACACTTCTGTCTTCCTCAAGTCCCCTAACTCCCAGGTACCCAACACTTGACCGTGTGTCATGGTTGACCACACATCCGTATAGTAACCGTGTCACAAGAGGCTCTAATGATTTTCCTAGAAGTTTTAAAGAATTTCTAGCTCCATGGCCACACTCTAGTTTCAGAGTTATAATTTTTCGAAATAGAAATAAATAAATGTGTAAATTTGCCTAAAGGAATATATTGATTAATGAAGCTTTGTTACATGGGAGAGGTGTCGAGATGTGTTCTGTTGATAATTTTATGAAACCATGGTTAGAAATTTAAAATATACTATTATAGTAACATATTTAATTTAATTTAACATGGATAACTCTCACAAAGGCTGCGGGACAAAAATTTGAGACTCAAAGAAAAGCCATTATTGAAAACAGGCGCAGAAGACGGAAAGAAAATTTAAAAGACCGCAAGTGGACAACGGCTTTGTCCGCAAGAATTGCGGGAAAATATGCAGGTCGAAACTGGGTTTGCGTACTCATGTGAAACACTGCACTCAATCTTAATCTTTAGAATCAAAGACACTGCCATATATAACATATTTACTTAAAGTTTATATTTGTAAATTATGATTTTTGTTCTAATTGGTTCTTAGGTGAAGTCATGCCATAGTACATTGGGATGAAAAAAAAATTTTGAACATAAGATAATACAGTTAAGAATTGTGTTCGTCTGTCCGCTATAAGGTTTGTGCAAAATTTCCGCCTGTCGTCTGTCACACTCAGATCTCGAAAACTAGAAGAAAAATGAAAAATATTTTTTCACCATGCGATGTAGCTTGAAAAGTTTAGGTGCAACGGCTACTTTTGGTATTCTAAAAGCAAACCGTTTAGTTTATAAAATTAATTATGCAAACTTTTTTTTTCATAAAAATACACCAATTTTAAAACAATTACATAAATGTAAGGGAAATAATGTTACAATATGTTTACAAAGAAAGACAATAATTGTGTTTTTTCAGTATCACTATGTCAATTATATTTATAAAAGGTACAAGAAATGTTCACAACAAATATAAATATTAGTTAAAAGTGTTTTTTTCTGGTCAGCTAGCTGCTAAAATTAAAAGAAAACGTTTATGTTTGTTTATACAGGCTAAGAATGTATGAGAGATTGATCAATGCTTAGTATTTGCTAAAAACTTGCTTCATAGCTCTTAAATAAAGTCAACACCATTATATTTACACAAATACCACAGAAAATTGCTAAGAATATTGAAATTTGACAGGAAATCAAAGCCCCACAGATTCAAAACAAGATTATATACCTGTTGCGCAATGCAGAGCTGGCAAAAATACTGGTACTTTAGGACATCCATTCAGCACCATTTGTCTCTTTCAATAGTGGCTGCACTCATGACATATAAAAAGTTGATCAAATAAGTATCTATTTTTTTCTTCTGTTTAGTGATATCCGATGACGGAACAACAAAGATAGCAATTAGGTAGTCATTACTAGGTTTTCATATTGGTGAAAACAAGACGTCTGCAGAATTGGCCGAACAAATGCTCCAAGTAATTAGAAAAATTCCCATCTATCCTTAAATACACAGCGAGGCTAAAGCTATGATGGTGCTTCCAATATGACTGGATACTAGAATAACCTTTGGGCATTGTTTCATCAAAAGAAGCCGCAAGCGCATTTAGAAGTAGATGCACAGGTTTCTTACTTTGCTACATACAAGGCCAGAATAATGTTAGTCAATAAATATTCCATCTATTTACTGTCAAATAATAGACGTAGAATTAGATACTAGTTTGTATCAATGTTTAAAAGTTTTACACCTAGAAGTGTTTGAGGAATGTCAATGTGTAGAATGGGAACTAGAAGTCATAAAACATTTCTTTATATATTTAAAACTCCCTTAACTCGTTTGATTCTTTTAAAAAAATTGTACAAACATTGACTTTTAATTCGTGCTGGAGTTCTGCTTCAAACGTAATGAGGTTATTAAAAAGCTACTCTAATCGCACTGGAATGTCTTTTGGTAAAAGTACCGATACATTCACAAAACTCAATTGTATTGTCACACATTACTGTCGTCTAATTGAAGGAGGATGGCCCACCAATATATTTTTGAACCCGTGCTAAAGGGTACCTTGCTACGCCACTGGTCCTGACGTACTTTATAATCCCATTCATCTATCAAAGCCGACATTTAAGTATAGACTAGATCTAACTCTAATTCTAGATTTAATTCAAAGAGGAAACATCTAATGTATACTTTTACACATTAACATACAAAAATAAGGCTCATTCATTTCATATTTTAATCAAATTGACCCTCAAATTTTGTATTTTTAAAGCATTTTTCATGCATTCGTTCGCTATAGGTTACATGTTGACATGCATTTTAATAGTCCTATTCATGTGTCGTGCACACTCTATGTAAACACACTATGATTGGACAGGCTGCACGAGGCTCTATATGGGGGATATTAAATATACAAACATACAATAATTAATAAGCTTCTTGAGCCATTCAATTCACTCTTATAATACTAGGTCTACACCTATTATAATATTATCTAGACTCTAGATTTAGATCTAAATATATGTAGGCCTACAAGCAAAAGTTTTTTTTATTAAATAATGGATTTAGGTCGATTAACTATTTTGATAGCTCCATTCATAATATCTTTAAATGAATTCTATTACAACTCGGTGCACTACAGACTATGAACCCTCGTTAAATCTCTCGTGTTAATAAAAACATATGTTGTTACTAGCTCATTATGACGTAATGGAATTTTTTTCCTTTGACGTCATATGGAATGAATTCTCAAAATGAAATGCTAAAACAACTCGGTATAGTATTTTTTTTATATTAAACCTCGTTATTTGACCTGTATTTTAAAAAGACGTAATACCTAGATTTAGATCTAATCTAGATTTTTTAAACTAGATCTGAATTTATATTCTAATTATTCTAGATTCTAGATCTATAATTTCTAGGTCTAGATTAGACTGATATAGACTAGATCAATATATAGAATTTCAATTTCTAGACTTAAACTGTAGATTTTGATTTACAAACCTCTATATCAATATTGCAGTATTATAATATACTAAAACTAATCTAAATGTTAGCAGGTCAGGGATGGCTCTAATTCAGGTCTAGGCCTTGCGCTGCTAAACAGAATTTTACACAGTAGCCAGACAGTAACACTACTGGGTGGGCTGTATCTGTGCACCTCAGTATGTGACCAAGGGGTAGTGATGGGCAAAAGTTAACTAAAAAGTTAGAAACTTTTAGTTAAACTAAAAAAAAAAGTTTAGGCCATTGTTTAACTGGAAAAAAGTTTAGTTAAAATCCTAGTTTAATTTTTTTTTTAGTTACTTACTTAAAAGTTTAATTAAAATTTGTTAATTCAACATGTGGTCAAGGTTGAAACGCACTCCCGTTTTCTAGTCATGTGATATCAATTACTTTGATTATCAAAATAAAAATGATGCAGTTAACAACTATTTAGACAGTCTGCACTTCAAGAGGGTAAAGTAAGATTCTGGTAGAAGTTATGGGAGTAAATATTTGCTCTTGAAAGTAGCAGTATTATAAAATGTTAAACATTTTTTGCCAAAAGCTTATATGCAGTAATATAAATGAGGTTGTTCCGAATTTTTTTTTTGTGAGCCACGTGGAGGTGTTTAATTTCTGTTTCTAGTGGGAATCTGATTAGTAAGTTACGTCAATATTTATTGGTTTCAATCAATTCATTTGCGGCAAACAATATTTTTTTAACTGCAGGAACATCAAGTTCACCCTTTTATTGTCTTAAGACTTATTATTGAGATCTATTAAGTCTAAATCAACAGCTAGGCCTATATAGATCTAAAAGCATTAGGGTAACCAACTCTAGAAAAAAAAATCTTAATCCACACCCTCTCTCACCATAAAGTAAATAGACTGTGTCCAATTGATTTTAACAACCTGGTCAGCTAGCATACACATGACCACATGTAGGCCTAGTGTACTGTACGTGTGTAGTCGACAATACTGTAAGACTGCCCTGCATTAAGCGCTATGCAATAGTGTTTGCTTAATGTGGAGAGGTCAGACAAGAAAATAACACACTGGCGTGGCTAGTCAAGTATGTTCGTAGATATATCTTTACACTAAAATAGTTATACACCCTCCCTGCCCAGAAAGTAAATAGACAATGTGTCCGACTGATTTTAACAACCTGGCCAGATAGACGTACACGTGTAGGTCTATATAGTGTACTGAGTGTGCAGTCCATAATGACACGATCACTCAGTTTTTTTTCCCTTGCGCGTTTAACGGTTTTGCAATAGTGTTTGTTGTATTTTTAGTGGTCAGACAAGAAAATAGCACATCGGCATGGTTAGTCAAGCATGTATTTTACACTATAAAATAGTTATACAGGTCAAATGTTTTAAAAACTCCAACGATTTCGTTTCTATTTCTTTGGGTACTAGATCTAAATTTGAAATTGTAAATATATGTTATTTAATGAGATTTTAAACTTTACCAGTATAAGTAAGATTTTCCGTTATATAAGTTAATAAAAATTAAAAAAAAAGAGTACCATTATTTTCTAAAGGTTTTAATTCAAGGCAAAAATACAAGCACACATATTTATTAAGACATTATATTTTATTGTGCATTAACTTTTATGTAAGAAACATATTCCTTAAAACTGATTTTATTATAGATAAATATTGCTAGAATGTTAAAAGAATAAGATCGAACCTTAGGCATACAATAGGATGATCATATCTATATAGGTCTGGTTCAACCCCGCCCCTCCCCTCCAAAATAAAAGTTTGTTATAGTTAATTAACTTTCTTTAGTTTAGTTTAACTATCTTTTGATATTCATGGTAAGCTAATAGTTTAACTACTTTATTTTAGTTTAAAACTAGTTTTAGTTTAACTTTTAAAAGTTAGTTTAGTTCCCATCACTACCAAGGGGCTAGAGTCGCCTAAGCAACCAGACAACTAGACTAAACTAACTAACTAAAAGGAAGCAAGAACGAAACTTTAATTTAGAATAAATAAAACAAAACGATACTTTATTTACAAAAAAAAATCAAAAAATAAATTAATAATAAAATACATCTCTACACTAAACCTAGCAAAACCAAAAAACTAATCAAAAACCCTCTACTCTAGATTCTAGATCTATGCTACTACCATAATCGACACTAACAACCCAACTATCTAATTAACTAAATTATAACAACCTGCTACACTAAACCTAGATCTATACTAACATAGAAACATTACACTAAGTTAATTTAGATCAAATCATTAAAAAACCAACTAGGTTAAACAACACGTTAGATGTCTTCTTAATCAACAGACCTGGATTACTAGTAGATTATGATATTATCCCTGGTCTATCAGACCATGATATCATTAAAATACACAGTCAGATAAAAGCAGTAGTCAATACAAAAATAAAAAGGAATATCTTATTCTGGAATAAATGCTAGCTAACACAACTACACCAAGCTGCATTAAACTTTCAACAAACATTCTTATCAGAAAAAGACATTAACCGACCCCCCGATGACCTCTGGAATTTCACTAAAAACTATTAAAAACATTATAGAAAATCATATACCAACTAAATTCACAAGAAACAAAATAAATAAATGCTGTTTTAATAATAGATCAAAGAAGCTTTGTAAACAGAAGGAAAACCTATATAGAAAATTTAAAGAAACTTAGGCAAAAAAGAGTTTATAAAAAGTACATAAAAATTAAACACCTAACCCAAAAAGTAAGCTGACAGCTGTATAGTGAATATATAAGCAATGAAATATCTAAACAAAACAACAAAAACCTATGGTCATACATTAAGTCTAAGAAAATGGAAAACAACAGGCAGAGCGCCATTAAAAGGAGAAGACAACTTAACACATAATTATAATGAAACTAAAGCTAGCATCCTAAACAAATACTTTGCATCAGCATTCTCAGCACCAGGAGACAAAGACATATTACTAAATTTGAACCAAGTAGACAACGTAGAAGATATAGAAGTACAAGAAAAGGGAATCCAAAAACCATTAGAGAACATCAAACCGAATAAAGCATCTGGACCTGATGGTATTCCAGCTAGATTACTGACAAAACTAAGCTATGAGCTAGCACGAGTGTTCAAAATACTCTTTCAGGCATCTCTTAACCAGGGCAGAGAACCAAAGGACTGGAAAGAAGCAAATGTCACCCCCCCCCCCTATTAAAAAAAAGGAGAAAAATATGACATAGGAAACTACAGACCAGTATCACTTACCAGCATCACATGCAAAATCCTAGATTACATAATATGTAGCAACATTATAAAACCACTTAGACAAACATAATATCCTTACTCCATACCAACATGGCTTTAGGAAATATATATCATGTGAAACACAACTGATTGGACTAATTGATGATTTTTCAAAAGGTTTAGATGACAGTGAGCGAATAGATGCTATCTTACTAGATTTTTCCAATACTTTTGACAAAGTTCACCACCATAGTTTGCTTTAAAAAATAAAAAATCTTGGTATTGATGGTCCATTGCATAAGTGGATTAAAGATTTTCTGATAGGGAGAGAACAAACTATAATAATAAATGGCTTAAATCAACACCGATAACAGTAAACTCAGGTGTACCCCAAGGTAAACCACTTAGAGTTAGTCTTAGGTCCACTACTATTTTTAATTTACATAAATAATTTACCAAACTGCATTACTTCATGAACAAAAGTCAGATTATTCGCAGACGATTACATAATATATAGAACAATAAAAACATCACAAGATACAGAAATTTTACAAAGAGAACTAGATGAATTACAGAAATGAGAATCAAATTGGAGATCGTCTTTCCACCCAGAAAAATGTCAGTTGTTAAGAGTAACAAAAAATCTAAAACAAATTAATTCTACTTATCTTATTCATGGTAAACCAGTAACACAGACTAAAAACGCAAAATACTTAGGTGTTATAATAAATGAAAAACTGTCATAGAATCCCCATATTGATGAAACTATAAAAAAATCAAACAAAGCATTAGGGTTTATTAAAAGGAATCAAATAAGAACATAACACTAAAATGTCATTTAACCTTGGTTAGGCCTCCGTTTGGGACCCCTCAACTCAAGAAAACATTAAGAAACTGGAACAGACACAAAATAAAGCAGTGAGATTCATAAGAAACGAATATTCACATTTGACTAAAGTAAAAAAACAACTAAAAGCTATTGAAAACTTAATTAACCTTCAATTTTCGTTTCGAAACATCGCAATAGTTTTAAGTATGAACGCAATAGATTGAAGTATATATAATATACAGATTGTTATGGATGTTTGTATAAATAGTAAGAGAAAAAGAGAATTCCAGATAAATGTAATACCGTTAATTAAATTTTTGGGATGGTCTCGTATAAAATTAGATGTACTACAGCCTTGTGGAGAGATTTTATTATGTTTCAGCAAAAAAATTAAATGTAAAATAAGTCTAAAATGTGATTTTTAATAATCGTTTCTAGTAAATTACTTTCTTTTTTTAAAATCATGAACAACCTATTGTTGATATTTTAAAAATTTGTTTGAAGATGAAAATACGGAACTATTTGATATCGAAAATTAAACTATAATAACGTATTGTCAAAAAATATAAGTGTAATATTAGTCAATTGTTTGACATAATTCATTTTTTATAAAACAATATCCGGAACATTTTTACAGTTAATTTTACAGTCAGTATAGAGATTTTGATTTAGCATTTATATGCTATTTACATAAAAAACGGAACAACATATTATTGATAATGTGTTTTTGTAACGTTTAAGCATGAAAATTAATGTAATATATGTTAGAAGAGCAAACAAACATTCGTTTTGCACAAAAATATCCGGAACAATCTATTATAGATACTTAAAAGTATTGAGATGTTACGGGAGGAACATTAAAGGGTAAATAAAATTTTCAATAGCTTAGAGAAATTTTTTAAAATTTAAACGTGACGGACAAACCGACCGACAGACAAAAAGCTCAAAAATAAGCCTTTTTTATTCTGATTGGGGCATTAAATAAATAAATAAAATCTGATTATTATTAAAATTTTGAGGGAACTGACACAGAGATGCCTACAATGCCAAAAAGGAAATGCGTATTCCTAGATCGGGAAATTTGTATTTTCCTAAATATATTGAAATACACTCAGGAAATACTAAAAATCATTCAAGCACGTAACATACACGAAATGCAGCAATTCTTAAGTTAACACAGCATAAAGTTATATAATATATGCTTAGCTGGATCAGTGACATCTAATTTTATAAAAGTAGTTTTGTTTATAGGCAATTTCTTTACATTTTACAAGGAATCCAGACACTGAACATATTTTATCACATTTCGAGAGAATTCCAATTTTCTTTCAGATCATTATTTGCAGAGTTAGCATTGAAAGCTTTGGCATCTTCAACTATGACTAATAACAAACATTTTAAGGATATTTTTTTAATGCAGATAATCCTAATTAGTCATTGAACATGTTTCTAATATAAAAGCTGTGATATTGAGTCTGCAAAATTAGCTGTTGTAAGATATGGATATTTATTCTGGTTTCTGATGCTTGAAGTTGTTTTATAAAACAAACAGATGTGTTAAAGGAGGGTGCAAGGGATCATGAATTTAATATTATTTGTCAGCATAATTAAAGCTTTTCTTTTGCAAACACACTCAGCCTTCATAAGTAATGGAAACTAGCTAGTCGCTAGTGACTATAACAGTAGCTTTAGATCTGCCACAGACGATATCTTCTGCAAGTCAGGAAACATCGGTTTATTATGCAATGTAGACTGTTGATTCCGGATAAGTAGATAGAGAAACAGAACTAAAGATAGGTTAGAAGTTTAGATTAGGCATACTAACTAATAATCCTTCTATTAAATTATCTGCCCTTCTCACTTTTATCTAATAAGAACTCTCTCCTGAATTTGGAGGTTTACAAAAAAAATCTAGATATAGAATATATAGAAGATCTGTTGGCGGCTTCATTAACAGTTGAATGGTTTTTAATGTGCATTTATTGGTATGTTAACAATCCCAAGAAATTGTAGGCTCTAAAAAGTCTATCGTGAATGTGAACTACTAGATCTAGAACTATTCCATAAAGGATAAGAAAGGAGATCAGTAGGTCCCACATCTCTTTATAAGATGGCTAATTGCTGCTTTTGAGAAGATCTAGATTAGTTATAAATCTAAGTCTAGTACAGACCTGGCTGTGATCACATCTAGATCTAAAAGCTAGACTAGAATTAGATTTAGATCTAGACCTATTTGATCTATATCTAAATCTAGAATAACTATTTAGATCTAGATCTAGATTCTAATTCTGAATTCTTAAGTTAGACTTACGTAAATCCTATTTTAGGTGCCTAAATTTGTAAAATATCTCTAAGTTCTAGATCCAGTCTAGATGAATTAGAACTATTCAA
Organism: Biomphalaria pfeifferi; assembly: GCA_030265305.1. NCBI lineage: Eukaryota > Metazoa > Mollusca > Gastropoda > Planorbidae > Biomphalaria > Biomphalaria pfeifferi. The sequence continues at coordinate 1,025,596 of JASAOG010000118.1, forward strand.
TCAATTAATTCCTATTCAGTTTGAAGACTTCATATAAACTGACGGATTAGAAGGAACTCCGCTTTATGTAGATCAGTAAGAACTGAGAAAAAAAAAGCGATACTATTTTGTGGTAGATCTAATAAGAATAATCCATTTCCAGGCATTGACACACTGATGATTAGCAAGAACTTTTTTTTAATAATTTTTTTTTTTTTGCTTTAGAGGTGGAAATGCGTATTTTCATATTATAAACCGTACTCGCATATTTTCGTGTCCATTTACGTACAAATTACGATAGATGCGTATTTGTAGGCAATTTTGCTGATAGCACCTCGTCTTGTGGATGCTTTTCACGCTACTGCACTAAAGTCGCTGCATAAAAAGTCCATTTTAAAAAATGTGCGTAATATTTACATACATAGTTCATTTTTAGCCTTTATAAACAAACAGAAATGTTTTCTTTTAATTTTAGCAGCTAGTTAACTAGAAAAAACACCTTTAACTAACATTTCCAATACATTTTATAAACATATTTGACTTTGTGATGCTGAAAATATACATTATAAATCGTCTTTCTGTGTTAACATATTGTAACATTGCCTCCCTTAAATTTACGAAATTGTTTTAGAATTGTTGTATATTTATGAAAAAATCGCTTGCATATAATTTTATAAACTAAACGGTTTGCTTTTAGAAAACCAAAAGTAGCCGTTGCACCTAAACTTTTCAAGCCGCATCGCATGGTGAAATACTATTTTTCATTTCTCTTCAAGTTTTTGAGATCTGAGTGTGACAGACGGACATTTTGCACAAACCAAATAGCGGCTTTTCCCCTTACAGGGGCCGCTAAAAGACAGCCTCTGGACCACATACCGGTTGCAAAAACAAGCAGACACAATAATTCCTATGTTTACCTATCACTCATCCATTGAATTGATCTATCTGATGGAAACATTTCACCTGTAACGTTTGAGTAAAACTAGTGTGAATGTATATTTTCTTTCTATAGCTATAATATATTTTTTAATTATGTGTTAATTCTCAACATGGATGATAAAGATTATTATTATTATTATTATTATTTTATTATAGATGTGGTAAGCAGTAAACATTAAAATTAAATCCAGTACGTTTCCAAGGCAATTAAATCTATATTATTAATCAAATTTTAAAAAGTAAATAATAAAAATTATTCAAATATTTCTTTTTTTTCAAAACAGGAAACATCGTTAGTACAGATCTATGACGTCTGCGATCAAGATTGTATCTATTGATTATACTGTATAATTCTTGTCTGTTTCTGAAGCGAGTCTATTGTTTACAAAATATCAATAACGTATTTGTTTCCCGTAGTCTTGATGTCTAAGTGGAGAGATGACAGAAGCAGTCACACGAGAGGGCGCTGTGACACTCCTTGAAGGAACCATGCCTTTAGTTATAAAAACCTTGGCGGTGTAGTGTTGGGCCACAGTTTAGATGCCGCATACTTTCTATAATTAGATTCTATTAGATTTGTTTTTATTATATTTCATGTTGATATATAAGTCTATAAAACAGTACAGGTAAGATGATCATCATACTTTTTTTTTTTTAGATTTTGTAAATATGTACTTTTTAAAATCATTTTTTTTTTGCATGTAGTCAAGTTATATAATTTAAATTTAAATAATAGATGATCTGCGTCAATCGATTTTTGTAATTTCTTTTTTGTAAACATTTTTAAAAATACATTATAGTCTTAGTGGTGAAAAATATAATAATTAAACTCATTACTTATTACTTAAAATTACCAGCTTTCACTCGCTCTACAAGCTTTGTGTACATTCAATACATGCATGTAAATAGTTCTAGCAACAATAATGGCAATAAGTAAGTTTTGTTGATAAGTTCTCATTAGAGAACTAAGTCAATTGGTACTATACCAGTAGGGCGTTTCGAAATTATATCATTATAACACTTTCTATAACTTCAACATAGACATTTCACATAATGTCGATGATCAATAATTTACTCTGATTAGATGCTCATGCTAATCGAGAGAAGAGATATTTTGGGTTTAACTCCATGTCAGATATTAATTAACAAAGGATTATTTAAAATTATTCAATAGGAATAATCTATGAATAAAAGGAGAATTCAGAATTCATTGTCAAATCTGCCGACGGACTAAAACCATATCCATTACAGGTTCAAAATAGCTTTTAATAGGTGCAAACAATTTTTTAAATAACTCTATTGAACTTGTAACTTCATGAACACTTCTGGGTGAGAAAAACCCGGTCAAGGATCTCGAATTTCCTAGAAATTTGACAGTAGCTGTATATCGTTGGTAGTTCGTTGGCCACACTGGGTGTTTGACCGTTATAATTAATATAATTGTTCAATTAAAAACAAATTAAATTTAAATTTGGCTAGAGAATATCTTAAACCGACTATATGTCTTATGGTATTTCTGCATACAGACATTGTTCATTGAAGAGTTCTAACACAAGACAAATAAAGGCTTATTATCCTAATATTATAAAGTCTATTAGATCTGTACATTCGTTTAACCAGGATTCTTTCTAGGGCGGGTTAAAAATTTTACATTCTTTAAAATTTAATATTCATTAGTTATTGGGAGAAAAGTAATACCTCTATGAGTTCTATATAGAAAGTATTTAATATAATTAAATTTAAATTTGCTCTCAGTTTATTGATTATTTAAGCTTTGTTTATATTTTACGTTAATCTTAATTAGATTACATCTAGATTCTAGATCTAGAAGTAGATCTTGAGCAGATCTTAATAGTTCTTAATCAGAAGTGTAGATCTAGATAAGTTCTAAATTTGCCATATGGTGAAAGTACCAACAAATATATATATATATACATATGTCCTCTGGCCCAATGGTTAACGTCGTTTGTACTTGCAACTGACGGTGCCAAAGTACGAGTTTGATACCCGGCTTGAGCAAACACAATTCTTTTTTTTTAATATTTAATTTCATATTAAGTTGTATTGTCTTTTTAAAATGTATTTTTTAATGTTTTTATTGTTAATGTTTTTCTTGCTACAAGGCTAAGGGTGCGCATTATGAATGCTTCGTTAACATGATAATAGAAACTAAGAGTAAACTTGTAACACAGGCATGAACGCTGGTGACCATTTCTTAATCGTAAATTTTAAAACTAAAATAATTTTTTTAAATGTACTGCACAGTATACATAGTGGCTCCATTAAATGTAATAATATTATCGCACTCCGAGAATTCCGATAGATCTTTCATATTCAAAAAATTTTTAAAACGTTTTCTGAAAATTATTATTATAACGAGAAAGAAAAATTTTTTTTTTTTGAGATGCAAACAAGAAAAACATTAAAAAAAACATTTAAAAAACACAATACCTCAATTATACAACTTGAGGTAAAATTAAATATAAAATAAGAAATTATATATACAAAAATCCCAAATAAGCCGGGTATCGAAATCGTCCTTTGGCACCGTTAGCTCGCTGAATCTACATCTCTATCCAATAGCCAGAGCTTCTCTGTATAGTTGTCATTGTTTTATTTTTTATTGACACTTTATTTATATAGACATCTAGATCTGCACCAAGCTGCATTGAATTTTCAACAAATATTCTTATCAGAAAAAGATATTAACCAACCAGTTGATGACCTGTGGAATTTCATGGAAAGCTATCTTAAAAACATAGAAAATCATAGGCCTATACTCAGGGTCGAACTTAGCAATTGCGGGGCCTTATGCGAAACGGATTGCGCGGGCCTATTCTGGGTAGGGATAAGGATAATAAGTGAAAATTAGATTTTGTATTAAAAAATGCATAAATTGTGCCGATGTGCCAAAATCTCAAAACTCAAACTCAAACGAACATTTTGTCCTTACTCCATACCAAATACATAACCAAAACCTAATAAAATACTCAGAATGACACAAAAGATAATGGCACATTCCTTATACCACATGCTAGGGCTAATTTGTCAAATGTTCTTTCTTACCTAGTGCTATTAGAGCATGGAATAGGTTGCCTGAGTCAGCCAGGAAAGCTAGAATTTAAGTCATTGATTAGCATGCATGACTAGATTGATCTAGGAGCACACGTAGGATGTAATTATCTTCTTTTTGAAGTAACGTCAGTATTTCATTAGATAATAATATCGAATCTAGATGTAATTTACGTAAAATTATAAGCAGAGCTTAGATAATCTATAATATATTTCTAAGTCACTGGTGGATCCGGGGGGGGGGGGGGGGGGGAAGGGGAGAGTAGGGGTGATAACTAATCTTAAAATTATGTAGTTCTCCTTCTGGTCTGTTGCCCGATTTGGTGGTGGTTGGGAGTGGAGGGGGCAAGTACATATACTGCCCTCTCTACTCAATTTTTAAGCAGAAATCATAGTGTGTGAACATAATTAGTTGGGTATCTTTATAATATAAACTACTTATTAATATATTTTAACCCATTTGAATATTATGTCACTACACACTCAAATTAAATCATTAGTAAATACAAAATGAAAGAGGGTTGTACCAGGTTGTAGGAGCGATATATGTTATCACCTGCTCCCCACCGGGCAGACCAATACTTTTCTTTTTTCTTTTTTAAAAGTAAACCTCAGCATTTGCGCAATTCAATTTTAGCTTTATCATCATAGGAATCCTTGGGCCTTAGGCCTCTTTTCTTTGCCTCTTTTTTTGGGCTTTATCTGCCTCTTTTATGGGCCATGTTGCCTCTTTTGTGGGTCTTTTTTTTTTGTTATAGGTTTTTATTTGTAAGTTCTAATAATTCGCAAGTATTAAATCATAAACAATTGAAAAGTGATTAACCTTAAAAATATAATAGTAGTACTAGAAATATTATTTAATATCAAAGACATACTACCTAACCATTGAAACCACTAGAGACAGAAAATTGATACAAGTATCTTCTACCCCAGAACAATCAACATACTGGTTTTTACATTTATGGAAGATGAAGTAGTATTTATTTTTATATCGAGTCACCTAAAACTCCTATTCTTTAATGCCAAACTGCAATCATTAGCAATAATTATAAAAAGGAGAGAGGACTCTTTACATGATTATAGTTTCCATTCTATCGGCCCGACAAAAACACAAAAACATGTCGTTTTAAAACAGAATAGTCAATTATGGCAACAAAGTCTATGTAATTACGCATGAATTGAAAATAATTATTTAAAGAATATGTTTTGGTAAATTTAGAATTTATACGAAATTTTAAAGTATAAGAGTGACGATTGATATGAGTTCTAAAACCAAATATTTTTCCTAGTCGCCTTTTCCTAACCTTTACACATGCTGAAAATGTTCCATTGCATAAATAACCTTAGCGACTAAAACTCACAATTTTGTACTTTGTATCCGTCTTCCGAATTTCTTTTTTTGTTCAGAGTTTTGTACTCTAGTTTTGCAACAAAAGGAAGTTACAAACATGCGTATTGAACAAAATTAATAACTTATATATGCATTTTTAATTTATTTTTTGAAGACCTTATTTTTCGGCGGCGACCCTCTAAATCTGTGGATTATCTTTTCTTTTCAAAGAATACATTTGTTGTATTTACTATGTACTTATTGCCCATAAATTTACATTATAATTTTTACAAGTAAAGACATTAATCAAAAGGTTCTTAAAAATTAGACTTTTGTGCTCGTCAAAACAGTCGAAAATATAAAGAGCGTTTAACCATCGCTCTATTGGCGTCTTATTCTGACCAAATACAAGAAGATAATAGTACGATAAATACGTGTAATAAAGATATACTTACACACTTGTATCTCGAATTTCACTCACACTTCAGTATTAGTCATTGCCCCCATGTTACCTTATTTTACTAAATTTGACCTGCCTTTTTAAATAGAATGAATAATGAGCTGTGTATGTAAGGAAAATGCATTTCTGGCAGTGAAGAATGCAAGAAGACGCTTGGCTCCGTCCCAAACCCCGCTGGGGAGATTGCAGCGCTCCCCCAGATCCCCTAGCTGACAAGGGAGGGGCCACCAACGTAACATTTTGTTTTTGTCAAAGCTTGAGAAACAGTGCTTGCCCTGGATGTGGCAAAATATGTTGGTCACAGCTGGTCTTCGCATCCACGGGAAGTACTGCATCCGTCGCTAATCTTCGGACTCGAAGACAAGCTTTATCATATATATATATATACATACATAAAGTTAGGGTTTACTGGACATTAGGGTTAGGGTTAGGAATAAAATCGCCCTTCACTTGAAAGTTCTGGATCAGCTATTGTTTTAAGCTACCACTGACTGACTTACACATTCATTGATCTTGAGATATCAACCAAAAAGATATAATACAGATTGAATGGAGAGGCCGAAGAAAAGTCATATGAGCGCGTGTATGTATCAGGGGCGCATAATGGAGCGGGTGTTTCCAAATTATGTCAAAAGTCTATGTGGGAGAAATTACTTTGCGCCGGTTAAAGAAAACAAAATGGGGTTCCAGAGAACAAAGAGAGAGAGAGCGAGAGAGAGAGAGAAACAGAAAAAGAAATAAAGAGCGGGCCGTAAAAATTATTGTAAAAGATAAACTAATTTACTGGCTAAAAAAGTATGTGAGCTTGATCGTTGAAATGTGGTCCGTTTATTATAATTAAAAAAAAAAAAAAGAAAAGAAGGGGGTGTTCTGGCCATAATACATCAATATAAATCCGGGCGTTGCCGTTGTCTGCTGCTAGTCTATCAATAAACTTAAAGAAACTTTCAATTTCATTAACAATTCAGTTTTAATTTTTTAAAAAGGCTGACTACGCCACGTTTTTTTTTTCTCTTAATAACTAATGAATGTTAGATTAAAAAACAATGGAACATCTTTTACCATTTGCACCCGAGAAAGAATCCATGGTTCTGACTTGAAAAGATGTATGTTATAAAAAGGGTGTTTTTATTGCTATATTTTAATGACAATATTTATTTTGCGCATGACTGGTCATCACATTTATTTGCGCTAGAAAGAGTTTATCCAGATTTAAAAGAATATCGGTTTACAATGGTACCATGCAAACGTTAAATTGCATATCTTAGAATTAATTTCTTGGGTAATATTGTAGGTGAGGAAGATACATATATAGAACCCAATCCTATACTCTTAAGAGAGCAATTCTTGTATTTATATATACTAGCCATATGCTACCCGCGGCCCGCGGATTCTAATTTGTGTATCACTGTCGATATAGTCACTGAGAGTGTTTTGGAAACAATTAAACGAAATAATGTTATAAGTAAAGCGAATGCCTGAATGTAAAAATAGTATGAATGGAGCTATAAAAAAGACAAAATAGCTAATCGACCTAAATCATTTTTTTTCAAATAAAACATTTGCTTATAGGCCTACATATATTTGATTAAAATATGAAATGAATGGACTTTATTTTGTATATTCATGTGTTAAAGTATAAAGTAGATCTTTAATTAGATCTAGGGTTATAGATAGATCTAGGCTTGGATAGATTTCGTTCTGCGCGTGCGTGGAGCCTTCGCTCTGCGCATGCGTGACCTTTCTGTCTTCTCTAATGAAGGAAGGAATGAAACGGTTGTTAAGGTGTACGCTACTCATGAATGGAACTATTAAAATGTATGTCAACACGGCTTCGCAGCTATAGCGAACGAATGTATTAAAAATGCTTTAGAAAAACACATTTCAAGGTTAATTAGATTAAAATTTGAAATGGATGGACTATAATTAGTATGTTCACGTGTTTAAGTATAAAAATATCTTTGCGAAGAGAAGTTCTATCATCTTAGAGTTGAATCAGACATAGGAGATAGAGAGATGTGTAAAATTTCGGTCTTGTCTAATGAAAGAATGTATGTCAGAACTTTTAAATTCGCCGAATTAAGGAATTAATTTATGTAGGCCTAAAAATACTTTTGAAAGACAAATTTGAAGCTTAATTTATTTAAATAATGAAATGAATAGACTATATTTTATAATTTTCATGTGTCAAAGTAAAAATCTATCTGTGCAAAGTATAGTTCTTAAAATTAGATCTAGATCTAGATCCTTCCGGCCTAGATCTATGAATGAAATAGTAATACTTTCATAGAATTGGGCTTTTTTTTATGAGGGTCTAAAGTTTGTTTTAGGGCTACTCAAGGAACATTTATGCCAAGTTTCATAGAGATTGGTGATTGTTTTCTATTCGAAACATACATACATACATACTTTCTGCTGTATACTATAGATAGTACCAGGTAACGAGTCTCACTCGTTGAATATTTTGCTGAGGAAAGATATTTACTTATTTCGGAAACCTTTTTTTTTTTTAATGACGAAAAAAAAGAGCTTTAGAGTAAAGACTCCCAATCCAAAGACTTAGCAAGATTACAAAGAGAGTTGTGTTATCACACAAACTCAGAGGCGGTCCTCGTCGGATCTCTATAGGATCCACCTATTTGCAAGGAATATTCAAGACGTAATTTTGCTTTGATTGTCAAAGTTATTATATTTTAAAGACTCATTTGGATTGGAAAAATGTTTTTTTCTGTAAAATATTTTACATGTTTCGGATTTTCCTTCTAAATTAAAGATAATATAAATCATAAATATAAATCAAACCCCCCGCTGAACGACAGGGATGGCAGCGAGCAGCTATGAACCTGGGACCGTTGAAATAATCTGGCCATTCCGCTAAGCGCACGACCAGCCATTGCTGTTAACTTAATAAAAACTAATGGCCAATTATTGATAAAAAGATATATTACACATTTCGGAATAGCAACTACCGAATATGTAAAATATGTCAGACGAGCGACTTTAGCATTGTTTTGTAATTTTAAAAAATTATAAAAATTATAAAAGAACAGGTTTCGACCTTGTACTTGGACAACGTCTGCTTGATTTCCCAGCGCAGTTACCAAAAGCTATAGGCATTTTCATTTAAATGGAACTAGGATAAGGATGTAGATCTACCTAAACTAAACTTTTGATTTAGCACTCTTAAGATATATATAGATATATATAGATTTAGGGTTATATATATATCCTAGATCTAAGATCTAAATTTGGATGTAATTTAGATAAAAGCATCGTATATCACTCGAACACAGCTACCATCTCTTGAAGAGCTTTTTCATGAAAGATGCCTTTCCAAAACACTCACAATTCTTAAAGATAACCTGCACCCATTTAACTACTATTACATAAGATCTGAACGAAGTGGTCGTCTCCTTTCCATTAGAACTAAAACATCACACTGTCGGTCAGAGTGTTACAAGATCATCTTTCATCATCGAGAAGTTCATATAAGTCTAATTCATGAAGCGCTGGCTGTTAGTGAGTATGTGTTTCCTGTGTATGTGTTTCCTGTGTGAATGTTGTTCGTATTTGCATCTATATATAATGTTATTGTTACATTAGTTACGCTGAAGTTGTCAAATGTTGTCAAACTGAATTTCCATTTGATTGGATCAATAAAAATTATCTTATCTTATGTAATTTAGATAAGATTTACGTAAAATAATAAAGCCTAGATCCTCTATCAATAAACTGAAAGCAACATTAACTTTAAAAATAGTAGATAAGTTTTAATATTTTATAACATTGCAATATAGATCTAGACATATGGAAATCAAAATCTACACTTTAATTGAAATTCTAGATCTTGATCAAGTTTATATAATTCTTAACTAGACCTAGAAATTCTAGATCTAGAATGATTTTAATTAGAATATAAATCTAGATTTATTGTTTAAAGAAATCTAGATCTAGTCATTCTAGAGTTAAAAATCTAGATTTAGTGTAAAAAAAAATCTAGATCTAGTGGAAAAAAATCTAGGTTAGAAAAAATTCTTAGCCTACGTCACACGGCCTAGTTAGACTGAAAAATGTTTTTATCTATATAAGAACGTTAGAGAGGTTTAATAAACAGTGCACTGAGTTCTTATTAACATTTCATTTAAAGAATTCAGTACCAGGATAACTAATCCAAGCTCGGTTCAATAATGCATTTATTTTATTACTTACTGAAATATGGTTGAAACAAACATGACTACGTTCAGTGGATTTTTTAAAATGTACTACTCTGTCGTCAAATATGTAATACATAATCGAAGAGCAGAACCATGAGTTCATAATTAAAAGGTTAGCACATGATACAGATTTAAGGTTATACAAGTTGTTTTTCTTTTCAATGAGGAATTACATTTTGCTGGCAATAAAAGGAAAAGGAAATGAAATAATTCAAACTTCAATTCAAATTTTTGGTCATCATTATTTGTTAAGATTTCAAAATTACAAAAGAAGAGTTCTTTTTTAAATGGCATTAGATGTAACCAAAAACAGAAAACAGATGACAGTTGTAATGTGACAACCTTTCTTACTATAAAAGAATTTTTTTAAAAAATAACATTAGATGTATACAAAATAAAAAAAATTGTACTGCATAAGCTTAAGTGAGTTTAATTCATTGAGCAACGGTGAAAGTGAAATATGGAACATAAATATTAATAGGATACTTTTATTTCTACCATTTTACTTTCACTTCAAGGCATAAACTTGGATAGAAACATGTTTACACACACTCAACTCATTGTGAAACAGACACACTAACAAGATAAAATGTCCACTATGTAGTCATCAATTTATAAAGTACAATTACATTGAGCATTCCTGTAAAAGTCGTGATGATATTACACACACATTTGACTACTTTACACAATGTTTAGAATTTAGCCTTATAGTAATAGTGAGTATAAGCCTAAAAAAGAACTGAACTTGCACAGCTAAAGAAGTTTTCTTTCTTTCTTTTTTTATTTTTTAAAGGCATTTCATTACTTTACTTAGAAATGCTAGCAATCTTCTGGATTGCTTAACTTTTATCCAGTCCCATTACTTAATATAAAAATGAATTAATGCATGATCAATGCCTTTCAAACAAAAATCATAAATAACAATTTTTGTGACTTAGAAGGCAAAAGAAAACTATTAGCATAAAGAGATACATAGCATAATTAAAAAGAACAGATAATAAATGTAATAGTCATACATAATCCATTTTTACCTAAATGTAATGACAATACATAATACTTGGTTACTTCAATGTAATGATCATAGATAATACTTGTAATGACCATACATACTACATGGTTACCTAAATGTAATGACCATACATACTACTTTGATACTTAAATGTAATGACCATACATACAACTTGGATACTTAAATGTAATGACCATACATAATAATTGGATACTTAAATGTAATGACCATACAAACTACTTGGATACTTAATTGTAATGACAACACATATAACTTGGATACTTGAATGTAATGACTATACATAATACTTGATTATCTAGTTGTTATGACCATACATTCTACTTGGATACTTAAATGTAATGACCATACATACTACTTTGATACTTAAATGTAATGACCATACATACAACTTGGATACTTAAATGTAATGACCATACATAATAATTGGATACTTAAATGTAATGACCATACAAACTACTTGGATACTTAATTGTAATGACTATACATATAACTTGGATACTTGAATGTAATGACCATACATACTACTTGAATACTTAAATATAATAACCATATATAATACTTGGATACTAAATGTAGTAACCATGCATAATACTTGAATGTAATAACCAAACATAAAACTGTGTTATTCAAATGTAATATCCATACATAATACTTGAATGTAATTACCATACATAAAACTTTGTAACTTAAAAGTGATAAGCATACATAATACTTGGTTATCTAAATTTAATGACTACACATAATACTCTGTTACTTAAATGTAATGGTATTAGAAAAAAAATGGATACTTAACTGCAGTATTACACAAATATTACAATACCCAAGAGTTTCCTAGAGAACAAAAATAAATTGATAAAAAAAAATATGATGTTGGTACAAAAAGATTTCACACATAAATAAAATACATTTTGAGGAGTTTCACCAAATGTTCACTATCATTAGATCACTTTTGATCTCTATGATCTCCATTTGTTTCGATGCATCGATTTTGTAGAAATGTAAGACATATTTTTGTTTTTTATCTGATCTAATAAAACTGTGCATTGGTAAACAGATACAAGCATTAAAGAACTCTACTTCTCCCAAATATAAATTTTAAGGCTAGAGTGGATTATTTGAAAACATTGTAATTTTTATAATAAAGGTATGTAATATCCAAAGATATAAAACAAAAACAATTAGGTCTGTGGATCTTGCAGAGAGACACCTTGAGTCAGTTGAACGTAGGTCATCAATAGAGTCTAGTGTCGCTCCAAAGCCACGGTGCTAGTCATAGCATTATCTAATGAGGACTTCAAATCTCTGCTTCCCACTACCACTTGCTATCCAGTACATCAACTCTCCGGTACAAACAGGCTGTAATAGGAATATCCAAATTAATCTTAATTTGTGCTTCTTAAAATTGCAAACAATAATTATATTTGTACTTTAAATCACATTCTCAACATAAAATAAAAAGTCGAAGTTATATATCATTCTGATGTTCGACTAACAAATAGTTGTGTCTTAAGGTTTAACAAATTTAGAATGCAAAGTTTGAACTCTATGATGTTCAGCCTATTCATAGCGAAGTTTACAATCAAACATATTGCAAAAAACTGTTGGGATTACTTTACCCATACCACCGTAGCATTGAATTACAAATATAATATATATATATATATATATATATATATATATATATATATATATATATATATATATATATATATATTATAATGAGTTGATCTCAAGTTGAGAATGTGGATATTTAGCAACTAATACAATCCCTATTTCCCATCCTCCTTTTTTTTTCAAAGAAAGAAAAAAAAAAGCAACTATCGAATGTTTTCAGCCTTATTCTAGATACCTATTGGAAAGCGTTTTTTATAAATAGTTTTAATAATATCTATAGAAAATATCTAGTGAAATAGCTATATTTGTCTCTCCTAATACTAACCTTCTTTATCTTAATTCATTACTTCCTTCCACACAACGTTCCGGGTGTAATTTGCGTTGTCTCGGGGAAGAAGGACTTTCAAACAACTTTGACGTTTCACTCTTGAAAAGGCCACATACAGCATGCTGGGACTGGGACCCTGAGATCAAGTCCAACGAACTGGAATGTTTGACCTTGAGATTTGTGGACTGTCATGGCGAAAGCAGGGGTCACAGGAAATTGATGACGCTGCATTGTGCATCCAAGTTTCCCCTTACTGGAATCTAGAGTGATTCTGGGAATGTGAACCGCCTTTCCAAAATGTTCGCCAGTTAGAATCTTAGCAATAATTATGTTGTTACACAATTCAGTGACAATGAGCCTCGTCCCATTACAGAGTCCTTCTGAAACATCCAAGTTCCTAAGTAGCATGATAATTGTGTTTTTTTTTTAGTTTTAGTTTGTGTGGAGGAAAATCAGCGATGTCTATGGAATTTAAAAATTCTGTGGTAAATTGAAGTGTACCTTCTGACATATCCTTGATTGAATCAAAGCTAAAACAGCCTTTTTCCTCTCCAGGTAATCTGTCTATAAGCTCGCAATTGATCATATTGACATCTTTGTTTAAGGGAGCCAGAATTCCCCTGTCTTTCATTTTTTCATAATTTTGATCTGCCAAACAATCCCCATATGATGTTTGTTTTTGAGATGACATCTTGTGGCAGAGCTATTTCGCCCATATATTCTAATGGCAGTTCACCGTCTCCAATCCTTAAAAGAAACTCTCATATTTCTAGTTAATTGGAATATTTTAAAATGTCACAATGGGTCACTCTTTTTAAGGGATACATCTAAAAGCTCACTTCTGTTAGATCGTGGCTGAATTGGAAGACATTGTCGGAAGTCGCCCCCCAAAACTATTGTCTTTCCTCCAAAAGGCTCTTTCGAATTGCCGATTGCTCTTAGTAGTTGGTCTATGGTAGAAAGTCCGTATTTTGGCAGCATAGGGGCCTCATCCTCATACATCAACTTCCGCTAACTGAGCAGCTTTCAATCGGCATTGAACTTTTCCATTGTGGTTTTTCATGCATGACGCATTTAAGTCATGTTCACCGCAAGGGTTATGGATCATCCATTTCAATACCAATTTTCGAAACTCAGGATCTGTGTTGTCTGGGATCTCAGCAGAAATTAAATCATCTAGCTCATCAGGATTGTGTACTTTGTCTTCCGATCTCGTAATTAATAAAAGATGCATGTGAGGGAGACCACGCTTTTGAAATTCAATTGTATAAACATAGGCTGCTACTTTCCCAAAAATTTGTTTCTTGTACAATTCTTCAATAATGGTTTCAAACTCGCAACGAGATCAGGACGATCTTGAGCTCGCTGCTGAATAACAAACCCTTCCTCGGTAACAATGCGGGCAGCTTCTTTTATTTCAGGCCATTCTGGATTACATGTCATGGTTATAAAGAAGTCTGGTGAACCGAAGCGTCGTACTATAGCCATGGCGTCTTCAAATTGTTCAGCATAGTATCGTGTTGAGGCTGGGAAGGAGGATGGTAAAATGATGGTTTCACCAACAACAGCATCTTTCTTTTCAGTCAGTTCTTTAAGAAAGTTAGACATTCCTATGTATTTTTCAGCCAGAATCTTTTTTTGGTTGGACTTGATCCACTGGATGCGGTCGAGTTCCACTCTAATAAATGTGTCAACCAGATACTGCTGAAACAGTCGGCCACCAAAATGTAGTGCATTGAATTGTGTTTCACGTAGATCAAGACAGGTTCGATCTTTTTCAAGCGGAAGATATTTGGTGAGTCCTTTGCGATAAGCAATACGGTATTGTGCCATTTCCAGTCTTGTTAGATGCTGCCGACTAGTATAAGGCTGATGTAGCTTCAGATCCAAAAAATATCCAAAGATGCCTTTAGGATAAAATAATGGATATGTGAATGGCTCTGTTCGTTTGTCTGTGTTCTTTAAAGTAACTATTTCTTTGCCTCGCTGATGTACAACCATTTCATTAGCTGGAATGCTTTGATCAGCATTCAGTGTCAGCACAGCACATACTTCATTGGATGAGGGGACATTGTAGCGAATGATATCAAAACCATCAGGATTAGTAAACAAAAGTCGAACATGTGGAGGTGTTATTCCTTTTGCTGATGCAAGTTGTCTAGTTTCTGTCTCCACTTCTCTCATCATTTTAAATGCTTGAGCGAAACGATTTACGGCGCGTATGATTTTCTCCAATCTATTTACTAATCTTGGTTGATGTCATTATTGTATGGATGTTGAATTCTTTCATTCACAGCATCGTCGGGATCCAGAAAGTAGAGCTGACCATATTGTGGTCTTTCGTAGTCACCTTTTGGATTTTGCGTTGGATGAACAGCCAAATTTATTTTATGCTAAATCATCCCTGCTGCGATAAAACTATAAATTCCGTGGCTATTAATTGTCCTGTCGTCATCCACATTAAATGATGCCAATGAAAAGCATGCATTTAAATTCCGCATCTTCTTGTGAAATTCCTGCTGACCTAAAAACAGAAGAACTAATTCATTTGGAAAGATAGGAGCTTCCAAGGAAATTCGACCATGTAAGCAGCAGTCCCCAAATGAGTCTCTGTTAACTTTGTTGCCAACTCTTTCCTCTGGGAAATGTATCGCCTGGCAATGTATGCATGTAATGGTAAAGGGGCCCAAGGATCTATAGTTAACATTTGAGTTGACTGCGCACTTGTACGTTTGTACTTTAGTTTTCTTCAAGGCTGCTCTTCGTCTTGCGTCACGCCGTCTTTGTTCTTCCAAACGTTGGTCCTGTTTTATCTTCGTTTCTGCAGATAACCTTAATGTTGCCCACTGTTGCATTTCTTCAAGTCTCTCATTGCGTTGAGTAGGGGTTTCATTATTTACTCGCTATAAAGCACGATTTTGCATGTCATCAAGTCGCTTAGAATATTCAAGTCGCTGACAATATTGTGTGCAAGTTTCCGCTTCAAGTCGCTGTAAAGCTCTCTGTCGCAGATCCTCAAGTCTTCGAGAATATTGTGTGCATGTTTTCTTTTCAAGTCGCTGTGAAGCTCTCTGTCGCAGATCCTCAAGTCTTCGAGAATACTGTGTGCAAGTTTTCTTTTCAAGTCGCTGTGAAGCTCTCTGTCGCAGATCCTCAAGTCGCTGAGAATACTGTGTGCAAGTTTCCGCTTCAAGTCGCTGTGAAGCTCTCTGTCGCAGATCCTCAAGTCGCTGAGAATACTGTGTGCAAGTTTCCGCTTCAAGTCGCTGTGAAGCTCTCTGTCGCAGATCCTCAAGTCGCTGAGAATACTGTGTGCAAGTCTCCGCTTCAAGTCGCTGTGAAGCTCTCTGTCGCAGATCCTCAAGTCGCTGAGAATACTGTGTGCAAGTTTCCGCTTCAAGTCGCTGTGAAGCTCTCTGTCGCAGATCCTCAAGTCGCTGAGAATACTGTGTGCAAGTTTCCGCTTCAAGTCGCTGTGAAGCTCTCTGTCGCAGATCCTCAAGTCGCTGAGAATACTGTGTGCAAGTCTCCGCTTCAAGTCGCTGTGAAGCTCTCTGTCGCAGATCCTCAAGTCGCTGAGAATACTGTGTGCAAGTTTCCGCTTCAAGTCGCTGTGAAGCTCTCTGTCGCAGATCCTCAAGTCGCTGAGAATGCTGTGTGCAAGTTTCCGCTTCAAGTCGCTGTGAAGCTCTCTGTTGCAGATCCTCAAGTCGCTGAGAATATTGTGTGCTAGTTTCAGATTTAAGTCGTCATGAAGCTCTAAGTCGCAGATCCTCGAGTTTCCTTAAATGCTTCTCACAATTTTCAAGTTTGACGATTTTACTAATGACTGCATTGGCTCTAGTTGAAGCGTCTCTGGGATTTGTCGTAGTTGAAGACTGGTGAGTCACTGGAGACTGGCAATTTTTTGAAGTTGAAGACTGGTGAGTCACCGGAGACTGGCAATTTATTAAGGTTGAGGGCCGGTGAATCACTGAAGACTGGCAATTTATTGAAGTTGAGGGTTGGTGATTCAATGAAGACTGGCAATTTATTAAAGGTGATGGCTGGTGATTCAATGAAGACTGGCAATTTATTGAAGTTGAATCTTGTTCATGTAAAACCAAAGAAAGGCGCGGGACTTTAGCTGGATCAGCGTTGTTGTTTCCTTCTTTTGATTCTTGGTTGAAGTTGAATAACTGACGTTTTCTTGGCCGCGGCATCTTCCTAATAATTTTTTAAAATATAATTAATATACTTTACTATACTGAATATTAAAATACCGAATAATAACGTTATGTCTATAAAATATTAACTTCATAACAATTAATAAAATAAAATAAGAATGTTTATATATATAATAAAATGTGTCTTAAAATGTATGCATTACATCAAACAAAACATTAGACCTATAGCAAATGAAATGGACGTTCACACCAATTCCACTCAAATATTGCATGTGAAACGTTTCTATCAGATAGTTGGGTTGTATTTCTCATTGGATTGAGCCCTGGCCAATAGCTAGATGAGCTTTTTTATGACCATTTCTGACAAATCAAAAAAACGGTATCATGTTGCTGCTGATTTGTCCTTATGCTATAACAAATCTGTACAAATGCTCTTTCTTCCCTAGCGCTATTAGAGCATGGAATGCTTTGCCTGAGCCAGCCAGGAAAACCAGTGACTTGGCAGAATTTAAGTCATTGGTTAATATGCATGACCAAATGCATGACGCGTAGGACGTAATCATCTTCTATTTTGAAGTAACGTCTGTATCATTTAAGATAAGATAAGGATATGCCATCATGAATGTTGTATCAAAGTAAAAAAAAAATGTCTTTGATTTGCTCTAGTAATTTGTCTCTCCTCTATTGATGACAAGAGTTTTGAAATGAACAGAACATGCATTTTATTTCATCTAGAAATCACAACAGAGGACTTATTAGCCTACGTCGTAAACCCGCTAAAGTACAAGAGAAATCTTATTACCCTACTTCAAAAACCTCCTGTTAACTTACAACAGAATTCTTATTAGCCTACGTTGTAAACCTCCTGCTAAGGGGGAAGAACAACGACGAGCAACATGGCAGTTACATCTCCTGAATCATGATCTAGATCTAGATGTAGATTCCAAATTCAAAGTCCATAAGGACCATATCTATTCTTTTCGGCCTACATTCTAGCTAATTAAAGTTATGCACATAAATCAAATTGTTCTTTCCACTTACCTTATTTAATAGGGATGAAATGTTTAATTTGTAGAAATACTTGCAAACACTTGAGCGTCTTCAGATAACCACGTGCTTGATCAATTGATGTTCACTTTAAATGAACGCAGACACGGAACTAAACTTTTAACTACGGTGCGCAAAATGTTGTGTCTATTCATTCTTTGAAACGCGATAAAACTTGTAGCAAAGAAATGCTTTAGTGAACGGCTGTAAGCCAGTGACGTAGGAAGTGTTAAGTTTTTTTTCCTTCCTTGCTGTGAGCCTAGTGACGTAAGCGGTGTCAAGTTTTTTCCCTTTGACGTCATATAGAAAGTTTTCCTTCATAAAACATTGTAGCCAAAATTAATTTTTCAATAATGAGCCATTTTTAAACCGATATAACGGTCAACTTCAAGTTTTCCAAATGTGGCCAATGAGTTGAGAATTTTTTCCTCATTAATATGCACATACCTTGAAATTTTAAAGAAAATCGTTAGAGCCGTTTTCGAAATAAAAAAAAAAAAATATATATATGTAAATTTCATTTTCCTTAACCTTTTCTTTATATTTCGAAAATATTTTTATTCTTTTGTACATTCGAATAAGAGATTGAGCGGTAAAGCGCTTGGTTTCCGAACCGGGGTCCCGGCTTCGAATCCTGGTGAAGACTGGGATTTTGAACTTTGGAATCTTTGGGCGCCTCTGAGTCCACTCAGCTCTAATGGATACCTGACATTAGTTGGGGAAAAGTAAAGGCGGGTGGTCGTTGTGCTGGCTACATGACACCCTCGTTAACCTTAGGCCACAAAAACAGATGAGCTTTACATCATCAGCCCTATAGACCACAAGGTCTGAAAGGGGAACTAGTTAGGCCAGGTTCACATCTAACTTTACATTCACTTTCACCTATCCTTTGATCTGCGGGACCGTTGGGGCATTACACAAGATCTGTTAACCTTCTTTCTCCATTCTTATCTCTCATTTGTCTTTAAGATATAATTTCACTCGGATGTTCTTTCTGAAAATATTGAAGCCTGCCTGGGTGGACAACTTCGGGGGCCGATTTTGAGTTTGTGTTTCCACACAAACTGTGTTTTGTAACCTTGCTTAACTGCACATCAGCAATCACATTAATGACAATCAACTTGACCATGTTGAGGAACACTTCAGAGAACTCATTTTGAACTGTCAGACAAACTTGGTACCGGGTCTTGAGTTGGTGCTGCCGAGACTTTGTTGTTGATTGACACGAGCAACAGCCACATCTGCCACATGTTTGGATTTTGAGTTATTACAGAACATGGCTTTACATTACGTATCTTGATACGTTAGTTTCTTCATTACGTCTCGTTTTTCGAGCAATAATAATCCCCAGTTTAACTTGTTTTGTCTTCCTCCCAAAAGGATGCAAGAGCAGCAACGCAAAGAAAAATATCAGAGCTGCACGATAAGGGTTTATCGACAGCTTGTCCATCGCGTTGAAAAGCAATACATTAGTAAGGTTATTGACAGTTTCGGCAGCCACAGTTAACGTTGGCAATTTTGTTTGATTGAATGTAGGGAAGTACGAGTCGCTCGGATAAACTTAACAACGTATACAGCATATACTGTTGTTTTTTTTATTTCATGAAAAAAATTATTTACTGTGTAATTAATATCTCTTAGAAATGGGGAACTTGGGACAGGGTGTTGTTCTTTTCTTGAACATAACAAGAACATTGAGGAACGACTCTGAGTCATAGGTGGCTGCTTGCACCCCCCCCCCCCCCGCATAAAATTCTGAGCTTATTTGCAGTTGCCTATTGATTCTTTTTCCCCCGTCTACTTATACTACTATCCTGTAATTAAACTAGTGGAAGTATACAGTAATATTAAGGAAAGAAAAAACACTTGCTAAGGAAACAAAAGAGTTAGTATGTCTGTTTTTGTGATTGGTGTTTTGCATCTTCTCTATGATGATAAATGTTAAAATGTGTTTTTGTTTGCCAGTAAATTCAATGTATCGTCTAAGAGACTACTGAGGTGCTTCACAGTTTCAACTGTTCTCCCCAAACATGCCATTTTCTACTTGTCCTTTTACCATCTCTTTCATTTTTGGACATTATCATCACAATAGTTTTTTGATGTTTTTTTTGAATCTTTGAAATCATTTTTTCATAACTAAAAACTGTGAGGTAATTTTAAGAAGATCAGGCTCATCATCTGCAAACTTCGTTAACTAACGTATATCCGATCAAAAATCATTAGTGTTTTAAAATGTTCAACACTATAGATGTGACAGCCGCTTGGTATGTTTTTGACCTGGCTAGCAGACAATACATACTTGTGCGATTATTTATTGGTAGGTTCATTATACAAACATCTAGATCTAGCACTAAAAATAGATTCTAATTTAGAACTCTTAAGATCTGGTCTAGATCTATATTTAGAACTTAGATGTAATTTATATTAGATTTACGTAAAAATATAAGTAAAGCTAAGATGATCTTTCAACAAAATTGAAGCAACTTTAAATTTACAAAATTATATTGCTACAATACGGCAGTCTACGCGTGTTTTTTAAAAATAATTATTGAATAATTCCAATATTAGACCTTTAAATCTAGACTTAGAACACGATCTGCACAAATTTTCTCAACATTAATTTATTCATAATTCAACAATTCATTAAATCAATAATGCCTTACATTCGGAAATTCACGAACTTGATAATGTTTTAAAGAAAGCGATTGTCCTTTCAAAACTGGTGTTGACTCTAGATCTAAGTTATTCTAAGTCTAGTACTCAAGCTAAATTTACATTTATTTATTATCTACTTTGAAAAATTATAAAATAGAATTGCCCCCATGTGGCCAACAAGCCATTACATTAATTATTTTCTCACCGATATACATCAGCTGCTAAATTTCTAGAAAAAATGTTAGAGCCATTTTTGAGATCATCGTCCAGTCTGGTTGCTAGCTAGTTTCAAGTTCCATGAGGTTCTGACTTGAATGGTGGTATTGTAAAAAAAAAAAAATCTTGCATATGTGTTGTGTGAATCTAGGTGTTTGTAGACTGAATTTCATGTATATAGGATAAAATTATCTATCTCTTTTTTTTTTTTTTTTTGGTAAGCTAATAATAACGGGAATCAAGATAATGGTATTAACAACACTTTAAAAGTAGACAACTTCCATACAGATGGAATCTTGTGGCTTTTTAACCAAGTAGAGGAAATGTCTATAAGGCTTAGCTAGTTGTTCGTCCACACTCATTTAGGACTCTCCCTTTTATTTCATTATGCCATCAAGTGTTCATTGCGTCGACTGTTCCCACTTGATCTTTAGTTATTTCTCTTTCCAACCTTCTACAGTTATGTCTTCCGCTGAATAGTGGGTAATGATGAACTTCCTTTCCCTGACATCAGAAACATGTTTCTTAAAGGCTAGAAAATAGAGCTAAATCTATCTAATTGTAATAGCTGTCAAAGTGGCCAAATAGCTACTAATTCTTTTCCCAAAGATATACATAAACTGTCAATTTTTTAAGAAAATCTTTAAAGTCGTTTTTGAGTTCAGAATCCAGGTTATACATACCAACCATTGTCATTGTTAAATGTTGAGTGTTCTCGTTTCTATTGAAAAGGGTTTCTTGTTTCCATAGCGTGAATTTCTTTGATTTTGCGAATAAAAAATTGTACATTTTTAGCGGCCCCCGATATTAGTTTTGTGTGGAATGTCTGTCCGTCCGTCCGTCCATTCCACTTAGATCTCGTAAACTAGAAAAGATAGTGAAAATCTGACAACATAATGTTTTAGACCAACGGCTACTTTTCTCTTTTGCGAAAGCGAAAAAAAATCTAATTTTTTTAATCACTTATGCAGCAGTTTTTTCCTAAAAATACACCACTGTTACAACTATTCACTATTAATAGTAACAAACAATGGTGGCTCTTTAGAAGCAGGGATGTTAATGTACCATATTTTTGACATATTTATGCTAATGGTTTAAGATTTTTTGTCAAAATTTTTTTAATTACATTTGTATTGCTAAGTTAAGTAAGTTCTGTCATACAAACTACTACATTTACACACACACAAAAGTTGTCTTTTGTTTTAAAGAGAAAAAATCTATTTAGTATACATATAAGTTGGAAATAATTTAAAACAACAATTGATAAGTAGTTTTTCATATTAATGCGTTAACTGCAGCGCTGTACTATGGATATAGTACACTTAACTAATTTGTTATATATATATTTTTTTTTTATGGAAATATTGTTATTTCTTGAGGATTTAAATAAGAGATTGACCCTTTACAAAACAATTTGATCAATTTGATATTCATTGTAAGACATCAGTTAGACCAGGTCCTATTCTAACTTCACATTTACTTTCATCTATCCCTTGGTCTGGGGCACCACACAAGATCTGTCAACCTTTTTTCTCCATTCTTTTCTGTCATTTTTCTTTGATAGAATTTCATTCTGATGTTCTTTCTGAAAATATTGAAATCGCCTTTTTACCTGCCTGGGAAGACCATTTCGGGGGCCGATTTTGAGTTTGTGTTTCCTCACAAACTGTCTTTGTAACCTTGTTTAAATATATATCTTGAGTAGCAGAATACTGGCGTAGAAGATAATTGAAAGCTAATGTCAAAAGCTTTGCCTGTTAATAAACTGAACTATTTTCTTCCTGTAGAATAGATAAATTGGCTAGTTCCTCAAATCTAAAGAGATATGAATCTATGCTATCTTTAGATTCATGATAAGATAAAATTTTAACATGTGTTTGTATATGTCGAATAAAGTGATACCGTCTTTGACTTGTATTAGCCTCTTTTTGTTTTTTAAGATTATTTAATTTCTTTTCGTCCATTTTATGCTTTTGTTTTCTAGTTCAAGCTTTTCTTTTTCCATTTGTATTCTTTTTTCTTCCCTTTCTCAATCTTACTGTCTTCTTTATTATTCTCTTTCAATTCTTTTTTCTTCCATTTCTTATTCTTCTTGTATCCTTTTTTTCTCCCTTTCAATTCCTTTTTCTTCTATTTCTCTTTCTTCTTGTCGAACGAGTGTCTTTTCGCTCCCGGCAGCAGGTGAATGTGAGTGTAAATAGGCTGTTGTTAACTGTACTGAAGTCTGAGCTACCGGTATCGTGTTGGATTGTCCTGTGGCAATTATCTTTCGACGCAGTGTCCTGAGTGAGGCACCTTCCTCCGACGTGGGATACTGCACTGTTTCTTTCTTTGGCATTTAACCACAGGCTCTAGGCTTTAGTTAAAAGGCGCGGTGGCTGAGTGGTAAAGCGCTTGGCTACCGAACCGGGGTTCGAATCCTGGTGAAGACTGGGATTCTTAACTTCAGGATCTTCGGGCGCCTCTGAGTCCACCCAGCTCTAATGGGTACCTGATGTTACTTGGGGAAAAGTGAAGGCGGTTGGTCGTTGTGCTGGCCACATGACACCCTCGTAAACCGTAGGCCACAGAAACAGATGACCTTTACATCATCTGCCCTATAGACCACAAGGTCTGAAAGGGGAACTTTTTTTACTTTTCTCTAGGCTTTAGTTAACCTCTCGTATATAGACCACAAGGTCTGAAAGGGAAACTTTACTTACAATTTTACTCGTATAAGTTTAGTCCCTATTAGTATTTTTTTTTCTATAGGGAATAATTTTAATATAATATATTCAAGTAGTGTACATTGTATTTACCATGGAAACTAGGCTGACAATTACTGCCCAGTTTATAAGTGATGGACGTTTTCTGGGGTACGAAGGTGAAAGGTTAGAGAGACATGTGCTGAGCAAGAAGAGGACTATGAAAAAGCCAAGAAGGAGTAGTGAACGAGAAAGGCTAGGTTTGAGGGCGAGGATAGATTAAGGGCAGAGGCGAAGGCGGAGACAAAGGCCAGACTTGAACATGAGGAAAGGTTACAAAAGGAGCAATCGGAAGGCGAGGAGAGATTAAAGGCAGAAGAGGTGGCCAGACTTGAACGCGAGGAGAGGTTAAAGAAGGTGCAATTTCAGCGTGAGTAGAAGGCCAGGCGTGAGGAGCACGAGATGTGGAAAGAGAGGCACTCAAGAGTTGAAGTTGGAAACGGAAAGAATCAGGGAAAAGTCTGCAACAGCTGCTTGTCGGCAACACAGGTAGGTGAGGTGTGGCATAGAAATGTGTTAGATAAACTTGATAAAAGCTTCCAGGGTATGAAGGAAGACAATGACCTGATAGACTATTTAACACATTTTGATGTAAGATTGATAGAAAGGAATGGTTGTTGCTCTTGTCATACAAATTAACAAACTTTCTAAGGAACTGTGTGCTTCGGGACAGTTTGTTCTGGAATGAGAATTATGAAGAAGTGAGGTTCGTGTTACTCCGGCATGCGGATATTAATGAAGAAAGCTTCCGCAAGAGGTTCCAACGGGTAAAACCACGCCAGAACGATGTTAGGGGTTTTGTCACTGAGCTGCGAAATGCGATGGACAACTGTTGGAAATTGGCTAAAGTAGGCAAGACTGTGGAAGAAGTGAAAGCGTTGCTAATAAAAGATAGGATACTTGAGAATATGTCTAGTGATGTGTACAAGCAACTGATAATAAATAAGAGAGGCACGGTTGATGATATGATTAATATAATTGAAGGTTTTAAGGTTGCTAGTGTGGGTGTGTCGCTTGCTAAGAAAGACAGTGTGTATGTTGCGGCAGCGTCTAGTGAGTCTGTGATGAATCGAAGTCAAGTGGTGAAAAAGAAAGAAATCGCTAGCTTCAGTGGTGGTGAAAGGGGTCCAAAGACTTACCCGATTAATTCATCTGATAGTGGAGACGATAATAATACTGTGGTCAGTTCGCAAGAGCTGAGGTCAAATGATAGATGACCTGAGGTCCGTCGCGAATCCAATAGTCTTCGTGACCATAAGCTGATTCCGGATCGTTACACGGTGACGGTCAGAAATTTACCTTATAATGTTAACTGTGAGAAGTTAAAGGATATGTTCAGATTTACGGAGGGTGAATAGGAAGTCAATGGGTGTAGGTGTAAGTCATGCAAGGTTCAATGACCTGGCAGACGTTTCGAGAGCAGTTAAATATTGGACAAGTCCAAATTTGGAGGTAGGAATATTGTGGTCCGTCATCGTAAAAGCGCGCGGGGATAACGTGATGAAAACTGGGGTACTCTGGTACAATCTATGTTTGGTTTGGAATGTTTAAATATTGAGACTTATAGATGAATGTTGTTGATATACTTAGATAAGCCTAGTTGGAGCTTTTGCTTTTTTCTCCTCCCCGATGTGGGGTGAAAGCATGATGACCCAACCCAACAAGTCTGCCCACAGACCAAACCACTAGCTCTAGGTTAATAGATGTATGTCATGTCATATTAATATTTAAGTAAGGTTTTTTAGCCGGCATAGTAGTTAGATAATTCCTCTCTGGAAAAATTCTGCAGGCACCTGACCCTAAGTAGCAATGGTGTTCCGTCCTTCTGCATATGGTCATCATGAAAGAGAGGTAAATGTGGGCAGCATAGCACTCGCAAATTTACCACCGCCCAGGTTTTTCCCCAACAAAAGAGAAATAACTCCATCTCTGTCTAATCGATAAAATCTAATATATGGCTGTTCCTTCTTTTTACAATATGTCTTTCGAAGAGGGCAAAATCTTATCTTTTTATATAATGCAGACGTTACTTCAGTAAAAAAGATGATTACGTCCTACGTGTCTCGCATCTAGTCATTCATTCTAACCAATGACTTAAATTCTGCCAAGTCACTGGTTTTCCTGACCGGCTCAGGCAATCCATTCCATGCTCTAATAGCACTAGGGAAGTAGGAGCATAGGTACAAATTTGTCTTAGCATATGGAACGTAGAATGTGCCTTTATCTTTGGGTCTTTCTGAGTATTTTATTAGATTTTGTTTTTGTATTTAAAGATTAGGCCTATGGTTCAGTGTTTTTTGTATAATTGTTAATTTATTTCTGGACCAATGGTGGGTGGACGCGATTATCAAAAACGGCTCTAACTATTTTCGAAATTAGACAATTCGGAAAAGAATTACTAGCTCGTTGTGAGAACTCTAGTTTGTTCGTTATAAATTTCAAAGTATAAATCGAAAATAATCTAATTTGCCAGAGAACTAGATTTTTTTTTTCTTCAACAGACTCAGGTAAAAAAATGTTCTTTTTAAAAAATCTAACACTCATTAATTAAGAGCGAAATAAAATGGATAGAGGAGGTATTGTCTGTTTTGAAAAAGTTTTTTTTTTGTTCTTGTTATTCGGAAAAATAAATTGTGTGGATCTGAGTGTATTTATTAAAATTAGACTTATTAGCTTCAAGCAAAAGATGTATGCTGGGTAAAAACAGCTCTTTACTAGAAGACACTTGACCTAAGGGAAGGTGTTATTTATTTATGACCGCCTCTGAGTCTGTAATCTTGACTGTTCTTAGATTTACTGTTCTTATCTTATCTTATATAATACAGACGTTACTTCAAAAAACAAGATTATTACGTCCTACGCGTCATGCAGTTAGTCATGCATATTAACCAATGACTTAACTTCTGCCAAGTCACTGGTATACCTGGCTAGCTCAGGCAACCCATTCCATGCTCTAATAGCACTAGGGAAGAAGGAGTATTTGTACAAATTTGTCCTAGCATATGGGACGAGGAAATCTTTGTGTTTTTTATTAAATTTTGTTTTTGTATTTGAAGATTATGGCTCAGTGTTTTATGTATAATTGCTACTTTACTTTTGAGTCTTCTGTCCTGAAGGCTTTCTAAATTTAGTGATTTAACTAAAGGTGTTACTCTAGTCAAATGTGAATATTCGTTTGTTATGAATCTCACTGCTCTATTTTGTGTCTGTTCCAGTTTCTTAATGTTTTCTTGAGGTGAGGGGTCCCAAACGGAGGATGCATATTCTATTATTGGCCTAACCAAGGTTAAATAACATATTAGGTTTATGTTTTTATTTGATTTATAAAAATGTCTTTTAATAAACCTAGGGTTTATGGTGGTGAACTTTGCTTTGTTTGATTTTTTTTTATAGTTTCATCAATATGTGGATTCCATGACAGTTTTTCATCTATTATAACACCTAGGAATTTTGCATTTTTAGTCTGTGTTACTGGTTTGCCATGAATAAGATAAGTGGACTATATTTATTTTAGTTTTTTTATTACTCTTAACAACTGACATTTTTCTGGGTGGAAAGACTTGCTCCAATTTGATTCCCATTTCTGTAATTCATCTAATTCTCTTTGTAAAATATCTGTGTCTTGTGTTGTTTTTTATTGTTCTATATATTATGCAATCGTCTGCAAATAATCTGACTTTTGTTCCTGAAGTAATACAAGTTGGTAAATCATTTATGTAAATTAAAAATAGTAGTGGAGCCAAGACTGTTCCTTGAGGTACACCTGAGTTTACTGTTATCGTTGTTGATTTAGAGCCATTTATTATTATAGTTTGTTCTCTCCCTATCAGAACATCTTTAGTCCACTGATGCAGTGGACCATTAATGCCGAAACGAACGTTGTCAAAAGCCTTGGAAAAATCTCGTAAGATAGCATCTATTTGTTCACTATTATCTAAACCTTTTGAAAAATCATCAATTAGTCCTATTAGTTGTGTTTCACATTATCTATATTTCCTAAAGCCATGTTGGTATGGGGTGAGGACATTATGTTTGTCTAAGTGGTTTATGATGTTGCTACATATTATGTGTTCTAGGATTTTACATATGATGCTGGTAAGTGATACTGGTCTGTAGTTTCCTGGGTCAGATTTTTCTCTGAAATAGGGGGGTGACATTAGCTTCTTTCCAGTCACTTGGTACTTTGCCCTGGTTAAGCATTGTTCATTATAAAAAACACACAAACAAAATACTCAACAGTAGAGAAAGTCTCTCTATTTTTCTTCTACCTAGTACTTGCACGTGTAGGTAGACTAACACGCTAGCGACCAATTATCTAACAATCAATTTTGCACCAGTGACAAATTGTTTGCCTTATTGAGCTTCTAAACAGAAACACTGTTCTTGTCCTACCTGCTTGTAGTTTGACACGAAGACAAGGCTCTTATGTACTATGTCTACAAGTAAAACATTATAAAAGATAATAAGTCGATCTCTACTACACTGGTGGATCCAGAAGAAAGTAGCAGAAGGGGCGGTCGCTCCTAACTCGATTTGTCTACATACAAAATGGTTGCCCACCTCTAGGCTAGTTGCATCAAGTTATTTCATTTTTCGCTGGAAATGGTAAAATTATTTAGCTAATGTGTTTATATTAAACCGCCTCCATCTGAATCCACTAGTGGATC
This sequence comes from Biomphalaria pfeifferi, assembly GCA_030265305.1. Classification (NCBI taxonomy): domain Eukaryota; kingdom Metazoa; phylum Mollusca; class Gastropoda; family Planorbidae; genus Biomphalaria; species Biomphalaria pfeifferi. Next base: position 1,054,057 of record JASAOG010000118.1, read on the forward strand.
CAGAATTTTTTTGTGGGGGGTAATTTTTTTCCAAACCCTAACCCTAATGCCCAGTAAACCCTAACCTTTTGTATAAACACATATACACAGCATATATATATATATATATATATATATATATATATATATATATATATATATATATATATATATGAGAATAAAATAGCAGTGTTTCTAAACCTTCGGCAAAAAAGGCATATTGGTGGCCTCTTGACAGCTAGGCGATCTGGGGAGAGCTCAGTAAGCTCTCCAGTGGGTTTTGGGGCGAAGCGTTTCTTACATTCTTCACTGCAGAAACGCATTCCCCTGACATCTACAGCCCATTATTCATCCTATTAAAAAAGACAGATCAAATTGAGTAAAATCTCAACTTGGAGGTAAGGGCTGATCCTGAAGTGTGACTGACTATTCAGGCACAAGGGGCGTAAGTATATATTTATTAGGCGTATTTATCGCAATATTATCTTCAGGTTAAGCGAGACCTTTTGTTGTAAACATGATTTACTCAGCATAAGACATCAACAGAACGATGGTTCAAAAGTATCTAATTTCAAGAACCATTTGAATAGTTTTTTACTTGAAAAATATTCTTATATGAATTAATAGGCCCTTACTACAAATACAACCAATTTGTTCATTGAAAAGATAAGATACCCCACAGATTTAGATTACGGCTCTGAGGATCGCCGATGAAAAACATTAAATCCGAAAAATTTTATTATAAAAAAAGCTCATTTGAAAGGGGTACATTTTGTTCATAGGCCTATTTGTAGCAGAACAGAACAATTATTCAAAGCTCTAAACAAACTAATTTTGGAAGTGGGAGGAGAAATTAAGTGAAGCAATTAGATTCTACTCTAAATTTTATTTTTCATTTTTAGGATACAAACAAAAATTGTGAGTTATAGTCCCAATTTTATGTATACAACAGAAAAAAAATCAAATTGAGTAAAGGTTAAAAAAACTACTAGAAAAAAAATATTTTGGTTTCAGAACTCATTTTAATTATTATTATACTGAAAAATTTCTTATGAACTCTAAATTTTTCAAAACAAAGTCTTTTACAAAAATTATGATAAATGTATATGCAATTACATAAACTCTATCGTCATATTTGACTATTTGTTTTTATAATACCTGCTAATGATTGAATTTGGCATTAAATAATAGGAGTGGGGCGACTGGATATAAGAATTTCATTTATAGCATATATAAATTATATTAACGCCTTTTTTTTTAAATTGTGTAATTTCTTAACTTAAAGTATCGGTTTGTCAGATAGACGGAGGACGATGGAATGTATCGCTCCTCCCACCTGGTACAAACCTTTTTCATTTATTTTGACATCCATTTCTAATGAAGACCAGGAATTGAATGCCATTAAGTCGCTATGCTACTTTTGTGGTAGGAGGAGACACTCTAGGACTGAATGCCCTGCTCGAAATGCATTATGTCATTAGTGCGGTAAGAAGGGACACTTCCAAACTGTTTGTAAATCAAGTAAAACAACAGCCACCAAAGCTGCCAGCACAATATCATTGACCAGTGTGATAACTCCCACTACCTTGTCATCAACGCATTTCTCTAGACTTACACAGTCTACGGCCCAAGTGAGTGTCAACGGGTAGTTGTTGCAAGCTCTGATAGATACTGGCAGCTGTGAAAGCTACATATCAGAAGCCATCATCAAGAGAAATAAATGGCCAGTACGCCCTTCTACAAACAGAATATTTATGGCCACTACACATCTTTCTGAAAAGACGCTAGGGCAAACATTTGCCGATGTCCAGTACAAGTACAAGGGAGAACACTACGAAAAGGTCAAACTTTCTATACTTGCTGGATTGTGTTCGGATGTAATCCTTGGTGTAGACTTTATAAGTCTTCATAAGGAATTGACCATACCGTACGGAGGAAAACGCAATCCTCTACACATCTGTGGTCTTAAAGCAGCACGAGTCGAAACACCGAGCTTATTCAGTAATCTAACTTCTGACTGCAGACCGGTAGCTACTAAGTCCCGAAAGCACTCAATAGGTGATAACAAATTTATTGAGTCTGAAGCTAGAAAAACTCCTCTCGGACAAAATCATTGAACCTTCAAAGTCTCCCTGGAGAGCACAGGTGCTTGTGACAACAAATGAGAGACATAAAAGAAGGATGGTCATTGATTAGTCAAACAATAAATCGCTTCACATTACTGGATGCATACCCAATGCCACGAGTCGATGAACTGGTAGAACAGATATCCAACTATTCCGTTTTTAGTACTCTAGACCTCAAAAGTGCCTACCATCAAATACCAATCAAGCCTGAGGAAAAGCCGTTTCTGATTTGAGGCATGTGGCAAACTCTATCAGTTCTGTCGCATCCCTTTCGGTGTTACCAACGGAGTTGCATGCTTTCAGAGAACAATAAATCAAATTATTGAGAATGAAAAGTTGTAGGACACCTTCGCATACGTGGACAATGTAACGGTATGTGGTCATGATAAAGAGTCGCACGATGAGAATCTGCAAAGATTTCTAGATGCTTCTAGAAAGTATGGGATCACATTTAATGAAGACAAAAGTACGATAGCCACTGACAAAGTTTGCCTATAGGGATACGAAATATCTAAAGGCCTACTCAAGCCAGACCCTGACAGATTCTTCCAGGCTTTAAGAAACCTTCCTCCTCCTTATGATATGCGCTCACAAAAACGAATCGTGGGCATGTTGGCATACTACTGACAGTGGATCCCCAATTTTTCTAACAAAATAAATGTTTTGGCAAATAACACGTCGTCGTTCCCTCTTTTAGAAACAGTAAAGACAGCCCTTATCGAATTAAAGCAGGAGCTGGAGAAAGCTGCCATCTTCACCATCGACTATACTCGACCTCTGACGGTTGAAACAGACGCTTCGGATGTTGCAATAGCTGCCAACCTCAACCAGGATGGCCGCCCCGTGGCGTTCTTTTTAAAATACTCTCGAAAAGTGAAAGGCGGCACTCTGCAATAGAAAAAGAAGCCTACGCCATTGTAGAATCTTTAAGGAAATGGAATCACTACTAAGTAGGAAATCGCTTTACCCTTGTCACATATCAACGCTCTGTGGCCTTCATGTACGACAAACAGAACAAAGGGAAAATAAAGAATGAGAAAATTCAAAGGTGGAGACTGGAACTGAGCTGTTTCCACTACGATGTCTTGTATAGACCAGGCAAACACAATGTAGCGGCTGATACATTTTCTAGAAACGGGTGTGTGTCAGCTATGAGTCGAAATGAATTGAAACTGCTCCATGACTCTGTGTCATCCGGGAGTAACAATATTATGACATTTAGTGCGAGCGTAAAACCTATCTTACTCTTGTGAAGATGACAGGCTGGTTGTCAACCAGTGCATAATTTGTGCCGAAGTAAAACCCTGATATTTCAGTAATTCTAATGGATCTCTAATTAAGGCGATGCAGCCTTTCCAGAGACTAAGTATGGACTTCAAAGGACCGCTCCCTTCTACATCTCGGAACACATACCTGCTAACTAGAGTGGACGAATTTTCAAGATTCCCGTTTGCATACGCCTGTCGGCTTCAACAGTAATCAGACGTCTAGATAATTTATTTGGACTCTTCGGACTGCCTGACTATGTACACTCTGATAGAGGTACCTCATTCATGTCTAGAGAGGTGCAGGAATTTTTACACGAGAGAGGGGTGACACAAGCAGGACGACCCCTTATAATCCAGGAGGAAACTCAAATAGAAAGGCTAAACGGCTAATTATGGAAAGCTAAATCCTGGCCTTAAAAACTCAATGACTCCCTGTTTCCAAAGGGGAGCAGGTGTTAAACCAAGCCCTGCACTCTCTTCGTTCTCTGTTCTGTACCGCTACAATCGAGACACCGCACAAGAGAATATTCAAGTTCTATCGTAGGTCCACCTTCGGCAAATCACTCCCGACATGGGTAACTCAACCAGGAAAACTGTTGTTAAAAAAGGGAGTCCGTGCATCAAAATATGATGATGGTACAATAGCTGTGGATTTAATTACATGTAACCCACAGTATGCCATTGTAAGACTTCCTGATGAAACAGTGTCACTATGACATTTGGCCCCCGCTCCAAGAAAGGGAGAATCAGAGGTGTATCAACATATGGAATATGAATACCTTGAGCCGGAGACAAACCCTATAACACAGATGCAAGTGCCTACTGACCATGTGTCTAAGGAACCAATGGCTGCTAACAAATATGTGAGTGAGTTTTGAGTTTAGGTACATAGGCACAATATGTACAACAGGGGGAAAATGGACATCAAGAAACAGTAAATGCAGAGGCTGAGTTTCCAGTTAGAGAGCCGCCGATGTCACCAACTCAAAGCGATGGCATTATTGGTCCTGGTAGATATAACCTAAGACCAAAAACAAGCAGACCTAATTATAAGGTCTAACATTTATTTACCTATTTTTCCATTTCACAAGTTCTAACTCAGTATCTGTAGGCTTAATATGACTCACTTAGAACTGATCATTTTATAGTGTATAGCTTTTCTAGTTAGACTTTTTGTATTGTATTACTTGTTACATTATTATTCAAGACTACTTTCTCTACTAGTCTTACCTGATAATTTTATAGTATATAACGTGTTTGTTTATAGTTATACAATGATTTTCAAAAGAGTAACTCTGTAAGTATTCTGTAGTGATACTAAGGCCTCCTATATGGTTGTCCTTCACTATTATTTACATGTTCATGTTCCTATAACTTTTAGGCGGGGTGAATGCAGTGTAACTGAGTTGATTTTCTGCGTGCGTCCAGCGTGTCAGAAGGTCATGCCCAGTGTGTGTGTTTCATGTCCAGTGTGTGTGTGTGTGTGTGTGTGTATAGTACTGCATCAGTGTTATGCGAGACTTGCTGGTTTCATTCACTGTTTACTGTAGTCTAATTTTGTCGAATAAATCCATGTTATTGATATACTAGTATTTGTCGTTTCATTACAATATTATACCTAGGTCTAGAGCCAACATGGCATAATCAGCCGTATTACCGTAATTATACTTCAATAGTGACTTTAAAGTTGCTTCAATTTTATTGAAGGTTATAAGCGTTGTTTACATTTTAAAGTGCATGTAATATAAATTACATCTAGATTCTAGATCTAGAAGTTAAATTAAAATTACAACTTTTATATAGCGCTACTTTCATGCTTATAGCATGCTCAGAGCTTTGGTCCAATCTCATTTGTTGACCGGTGAGGGGAAGGGTTTCAGATAGAAGGTTTTTCCGTGCTGCCTTTAGGCGCTTAGTCGAACCTCAAGCCCCCTTCATAGGTTGCCAAGCTCAAGCGTAATTAGCTTCTCGATCACGCATCCCACACAAAATTAGAGTTGATCTATAGTGGATCTTTAGAGTTCTAAATCAGAACTTTAGGTCTAATGTTAGATCTAGATATATTGAACATACCAATAAACAACCGTAAAAGTATGACTTCCTCGCTTGCCGAATCAGAAACGTGGTAAGATCTAGCATTTGACTGTGTCACAGGTACGATACCTGACCTGAACCAAACATTTTTAAAATTATTTTTTATTAATTATTTTATTAGATTTGAAGTTCAATTATGGAGGAATAGACTTTTTTAAATATAATTTTAAAATCTTTTTCTTGTTCTTGTTTACTGTCGTTTCTTCTTAGTCTCTCCTCAATTTCATAATTTTTCTAAATCCAGTTCTTTTTCACTTCTTCCATTTCCTTCTTAATCCATAATTTGACATGTTTGTATTTATGGGCAATTATCTTCTTTAAACTCAGTAGTTTAGAACTATATTTTTTCTTCTTGTAAAAAACTAAGAGAAGTTTATGATAATTTTTTACAACACAAAAAACAAACAAGTACAAATCTATTAAATCTCGGAATATCTCTTACAACTGCCAAACATTCTAATTCTAACAATGGGATAAACCCTAACCATATTTATAAACGCATACACACAGCATATATATATATATATATCTATATCTATATGTATCTATATCTATATGTATCCATCTATCTATCAATCTATCTATCTATCTATATATAATAAGGCTTGTCTTCGAGTCAGAAGATTAGTTAGGAATGGAGGAATGCTGTATTTCCCGTGGCTTCGCAGCCCCAGCTGTGACCTACATTTTTTGCCACACCCAGGGTAAGCATAACGTTTGTCCGCAGGTGGTCGATTTAGATTTTCTTTTCGCCGTCTGCGTTTGTCTTCGGTAGCAGATTTTCTTTTGGTCTCAAATGTGTATCCCGCGGCCTTCGTGAGTGACCTTTAGCTGTCTCGTTCTGAGGCCGCATGCAACCAGGTGCTCTCTTCTGTCAGTCAAGAAAAGTTGACGCCTAAGCTGGTCTTTGAAGCGTTTCCGTGGGGCGCCTCTGTTACGTCGACCACCTTTTAGCTCACCAGAAAAGACTGCCTTTGGCATACGTTCGTCTCCCATACGTAACTGTCGGACCATAAGAAGTCCCTCTATACTGTCTATACCGGCGTTCGCAAGGACATCACTGTTTGTAGTGCGGTCTTGCCACCGTATGTCCATGATGGAGCGCAAGCATCTTTGGTGGAAGTGCTCAAGAAGTCTTAGTTGTTTTCTGTATAGTGTCCATGTCTCAGAGCCATACAGATGGGTTGAGAGAACCACCGCCTGATTTTTGTAGGCAGGCGGATCGATTTGTTCCGCCAAACTCTCACATGAATGTGTCCAAAAGCGCTACTGGTCCTGGCCAGGCGGTTACTAACTTCCCTTGAAGTGAGGCGTTATTTGACACTATACTACCTAGATGTGTGAAGTGGTCTACCACGTTAAGGGGCTGTCCGTTGGGGCTGAGTGTGTATTATTTGGTGACTTCTGGAACATGACTTCTGTTTATAGATAGACCGAAAGAGGCGGCAGCGTGTGCAAATTCGTTTACCACGTTCTGGAGATCATGTTCATTGTGAGCTAGCAGGGTGCAATCATCGGCATAGAGAAGCTCTCTTATGACCATCTCCTTTGTTTTTGTATGGGATAGTAGACGTCGAAGATTGAACACATTGCCGTCTGAACTAAACCGGATGTAATTGCCTTCGTGCAATCTCTGCCTCATTTGACCCACCATTACGCCAAAGAATATAGCGAATAGAGTAGGAGCAAGTACACAGCCCTGCTTCACGCCATTTTCTATTGGGTAGTAATCAGTAAGGGCACCATTGTGTCTGATCTGGCCTTTTTGTCCCACATGAAGCTGCTTGAGAATTGATAGGAACGTAGGTGGGCATCCCGGCCTGGCCAAAATCCTCCACAAACCATCACGACTGTCTGTGTCGAAAGCCTTGGTGAGGTCCACAAAGGCAGCGTATTGGTTTAGGTTCTGGTTCTGGTTTAGGTTTTATATATAAGAATGGAAAAAAAAAGCTATCTTCGCCAAAGAAAACCCAACAACAACAAACAGTTACGTTGTAAACTCCCCCAGTGTTGCTCGGGTCGTTCGGCAAGCGTTTTCTTACATTCTTCACCGTACAAAGACTTTCTCCTGACATCTACAGCTTATTATTCTTATAAATAAAAAGGCATGTTAAATAAAGAAAAATAAAGTAACATGGAGGCAAGGGCTGATCCACAAGTGTGATTGACTATCGATGCACATATAGCGTAAGAATATCTTAAGTAAATATATATAAGCGTTGGAGTGATCGTTAAATGAGCTTGTGTGTTACCCGTGCTTGTAATCGTACTAGTATTTGTAATAATGTTCGCATTATCGTAGTCTGTGAATCGTGACCAGCCTGTACTGTTATTGTGTGTATCAGTCGTGTTTTATTGAAATAAAGCCTTTTTTCTAACGTTATGAGTTGATTTTATATTACAATTTATTTCAATAAAACCATTCTTAAATGGACAAGTTTTTGCGTCCCAATAGACTAGATGCTGATCCTAGTTCAACTAATGCTTCAGTTACATGGACACATTGGATTTCTTGTTTCGACAGATTCGCAACAAAGGTAGGGCTAGTGAAAGTGAACATTTTGACCTGCTATGCAACTTTGTGTCTCAGTCCTTATATCAGTATATTTCTACCTGTTCTAAATACTCAGAAGCAAAATCTATTCTTGAGAATTTATTTGTGAAGGTCCCTAATGAAACATTGGCCAGACATTTGCTTGCAACTTGCAAACAAGAAGTCGATCAAAGTCTTGATCAATTTGTACACAAGCTGAGAGTGATGGCCAGAGATTGTCAGTTCCGAGCTGTTAGCGCTGACAAAAATGAAGAGGACGCCATTCACGACGCCTGCGTTCGAGTGTAATTAGACAAAGGCTACTTGAGTAAAGATCCCCTGACTTGAAAATAGCTTTAGATATTGCCAAGACACTCGACATGGCCCAAAAAGAATCCAGTTTGTTTAGTGCTCCTTCTCAATTGGTAGAGTCATCTCTTTCGTCATCGACTATCGAAGAAATGGTGGACTCAGAAACAATCGCAACAGTGAGTACTAAATGTTTCTTTTACGGAGGTAGTCGGCATCTCAGAGCGAAATGCCCTGCCAAAGACTGCATTCTTGCTGGAAAAATTGACATTTTTTGACACACCTTTAACCAAAACAAAGTCAAAACATCTCATAGCTACGAAATTAAAAAGATAATCTTGTAAAGATTGTAGCTGCATTAAGGATTCTACACATCTAACATCACTAATTGCTACTTCGTCTGTACCTGGTTTAACTAAATCAACAGTACACATCTCCGTAAATGGCGTGAACCTAAAAGCCCTAATTGATAAAGGTAGGGGGAAAGCTACATTTCTTCAAACATACAATGAGAGTATGATTGGTCAGTGACACGTTCAAAGCACACAATTTCTATGGCGTCATATCAACTGTCAAACGTCACAAGAGGCCACAAGTTTACATCGCTAAAATACAAAAGTGAAATTTACAATAAATTCAAATTTTCGTTACTAGATGATCTTTGCACTGATGTAGTGCTTGGGTTGGATTTTCTCGCATTACACAAAGAACTGATTGTTCTATTCAACAGTGGTGGGCCTGCATTTCATGTTGGCTCGCTCAATGCTGTTAAGGTAGAGTCACCACTATTGTTTGCTAATTTATCCCCTGACTGCAGACCTATTACTACTAAATCTCGCCGCCACTCCTTCCAAGACACACAATTCATCAAAGCTGAAGTTGAAAGATTGATACAAAACGGTATCATTGAACCTTCCAAATCACCTTGGAGAGCTCAAGTCCTAGTCACGACTAAAGAGCGGCACAAAAAGCGAATGGTCGTTGATTATAGCCAAACTATAAATAGATTTACTTACCTGGACGCTTACCCTATGCCAAGAGGGGATGAAATGGTGGAGAAAATTTCCAGGTATGAAATCTTTAGCACATTGGATCTGGAGAGTGCTTATCACCAAATACCTATCCAACAGAGTAAAAAGAAAAACACAGCTTTCGAAGCCTGCGGGAAACTCTACCAGTTTTGCAGAACACCCTTTGGCGTCACCAATGGTGTAGCTTGTTGCCAGAAAACCATAAACACTATTATAGAAAAAGAAAAGTTGCCTATGTCGACAATGTAACGATATGTGGTAAAGATCTAAAATCTCACGAGAAAAATCTGTTGCGCTTTCAGAAGTTAGCTCAAGAATACGGAATAACCTTCAACGAAAGTAAAAGTGTAATCGCGACTAATAAGTTAAAGCTGCTCGGATATGAAATATCCAAAGGACATATGAAGCCTGATCCAGATAGATTTTAAGCTCTTCGAGATTTACCACCTTTTAAAGATCTGAAGACTCAAAAGAATCGTAAGACTCTTGGCATATTATGCCCACTAGAAACCGAAATTCTCAGACAAAATGTATCCTATAATGAAAAATCAAATTTTCCCTGTACCCACAGAAGTAAAAACAGCGTTGGAAGACATGAAACAAGAGTTGCAGAAAGCAGCCATCTTCACTATAGATTATGATCGTCCTCTAATCGTTGAAACTGACGCTTCTGACATTTCAGTAGCAGCTACATTAAACCAGGATGGAAGACCCATTGCCTTCTTTTCTAGGACTCTTTCCCCTAGTGAAAAGCATCAATCTGCCATAGAAAAGAAGCCACTGCAATAGTTGAAGCTATACGCAGGTGGAAACATTATTGGTGTGGCGATCATTTTACCCTCATTACACACCAGCTATCTATCTTGTATATATTTAAGGACACTCATGACAAGAATATTAAAAACAATAAGATACAAAGGTGGAAATTAGAACTGGCAGGCTTTAAGTTTGATGTACAGTATAGACCTGGGAACGCAAACGTAGTATCAGACACCTTGTCTAGAGGGCACTGTGCAACAATGACAATACACAGTAACCTAAAGACGTAGCATGAATACCTGTGTCCTCCAGGTGTCACTAGACGTCTACATTATGTCAGGTCAAAGAACTTACCCTTCTCGGTTGAAGAGGTTAGACAGACCATTCAACAATGCAGAACCTGCAATTAAACCGCAATTCTATAAGGAATTTGCAGGTACGCTCATAAAGGCCACACAGCCGTTTGAAAGAATAAGTGTTGACTTTAAAGGTCCTTTGCCATCAGCTACTCGCAACAAGTATTTGTTAAAAATGATTGACTAATATTCACGGTTCCCATTCGCTTTTCCCTGTCCTGGTATGACATCTAAGACAGTGATAAAGTGCTTTGACCAGTTATTTTTCCTCTTTGGAACACCCAGTTACATCCACTCAGATCGTGGAACATCATTTATGTCCACAGAAACTACAGAATATCTACATTCTAAGGGCATAGCCACTAGGAGGACAACGACCTACAATGCGAAAGGAAATGGGCAAATAGAAAAGCTGAATAAAACATTGTGGCAGGCTATTTTTATTAGCATTGGACTCAGGGAAGTTGGAACTATCACAGTGGGAATCTGTGTTGCCTCAGGCAGTTCATTCAATTGGATCATTACTATGTACATCTTCTAATGAAACTCCACACGAACAAATTCAACAGAAGATCGCCAACGGAAACATCCTTGCCTACTTGGCCACAGAACCCAGGGAAAGTATTACAAAAATCACATGTAAGATCTTCAAAAAATTTGACCCATTGGACAAGAGGTTGAACTTATTAGCTGCAACCCGCAGTACGCCCATATACGATTTCCAAACGGCCGTGAAGAGACAGTGTCGCTTAGCACCTAGCGCCGAAGGAAAGTTCCACGAGCGACTTTTTCGAACCAGAGAACTGTATTCTGCCTCAAGAGGTCGGTGACTCATTGGATCTCTCACCAGGGAGTCGCTACGTGCCTGAAACAATCAGTAATTCACAGAGTCCCACCCCAATGATGTACAACCAGCCAGAAGTCATCAGTGACTCACAGGGGAGCCACCCAATGCCAGAGGCCAATATTGACTCGAGTCCCGTACAGGACAGTTACGACTTGCAAGGAGAAAAGTCTACGCCAGAGACACCTCCGAATCCTTCCTTTCCTACGCATGGTTATAATTTAAGACCCAGAAAGAAATAAAGGAGGGGTGAATAGAGTGATCGTTAAATGAACTTGTGTGTAACCCGTGCTTGTCATCGTGCTAGTATTTGTAATCGTGTTCGCATTATCGTAGTCTGTGAATCATGACCAGTCTGTACTGTGTTATTGTGTGTATCAGTCATGTTTTATGAAATAAAGCCTTGTTTCTAAGGTTATGCGTTGATTTATTATATTACAAGCGTATATGTCGTATTATTATCTTCATGTTAAGCGAGACCTCTCGCAGTAGGCCTGTTTTAGTCAGAATAAGGCGTCAACAGAACGATGGTAAAAAGCTCTAAAATATTTAATTTTCAAGAAGCTTTTGAATAATGTTTTACTTTTAAATATTCTAATATAAATCTATAAGCACTTACTACATTGCAAATACAACCGATTTGCTCCTTAAAAAGATAAGATACCCCATGATTTGGATTAAGGCTTTGAGAGACGCCAAGTATATGTAATCTTCAAAAAAATATCAATTTTATCAATAATAATAATAAAATCTTGGATTGAGTAAAGGTTACGTAAGCTATTAGGTAGACACTGATTTTTGTAGGAAGGCGGGGCGATTTATTCTGCCAACTCACTCCTGGATGTACTACTTGGTCCATGATGACACTACTTGGGCCTTGATGACACTACTTCTTAAGAAAAAGATTCCTGCTTTATACAGCTGAAAACCTCTGAAATAGCAATTATTTTTCTCTTAATAACATAAGAATAATAGATTTCCCTTTTTGTTTTACCCCGTCCCAATACCCCCTCACCACAAAAAAATCTAGTCAGAGTATATAAAATTCTAATAATAGCCCAATAGCTCTAGACTGTGCGCAAAATGAAACGACGACTTCGATGTTTTTTTACAAAGCCGTATTGAAAACTGGTTCTTTGCGCATGTTCTCGCGCATCCTGCAATGCCTACAAAATAAAACGATGGAGACAAAGAAGGATTTTACGCCTCGAACGCGCCCAATTTACCCGTGTTGCTTAAAAAATGTTTTTTGGCTTTGAATAAACAGATCTATAAAAACATTATTCATTTTTAGACAGCTGTTTTGTTAGATATAATTTATTAGATTACGAGATTTTCCCAAACGATTTTATTTTTGATTACCTTAAATTCACTCTAAGTAGATACTTCTGTTTTTAATCTAGTATGCTTTTTACAGACGATATTTATGAGCCTAGAATAGATCTAATATATGATGCTACTTAAGACCATGTTAATAAAGTACTATTAATCTGGGTATATTTGAAAATAGATCTAGGCCATAGACTTATATATTAAATCTAGACTGGAAACGGAAAATAAATTCTTATCCGCGACTGATCGATTCACAGACCTATACATATAGAGATTTTTATGTACGTGAGCTCTTTTTTTTCAGGCTCTAAGGGAAGTCGACCCAATCAATCTTTTCTGTCTTAGAAAAGTAATGATCTTTAGTTTTCAAAGTTTAGAAATAATGCAAAATCATTTCTCGGATATTAACGCAAATATATGAAACAAAGCCATTTCCTGTTTGTTTCCATGGAGATAATGTTTCAAAAATCCTAGATCAAAATAATTCATGTTAATTTAAGCATCTTATGTACATTTAAATAGAATGATTACCTAGATCTTTCTAGATTATGTATCTAAAAATTGCAAAATAATAATTATGAGACGAGATTACTCTTATTTTTGATGTTCAATTACAAATTTAGATCTTAAAATTAAATTATATGTTACGTAGGTTAGGGTTGAAAAAAAGACTACTTTACTTTTGCTTATGTACTTTAAATATAATTAATGAACAAAATAGATTATACACGTAGATCTACTTGAAATGTACCTTAATAGTTTTAATAAAATAATTTTTAAAAATATATACCTAAGTGGGCCTCTAATAGTAATTTGAAAGTTGTTTTTTTCTAAACACAGTCTAAAATAAAGACTTGCAACTACAGTGAGATGTAGTTCTAAAAATGTTTTTAAAACGCCCATTTGAAGGTAAATTTGGTTAAATAATCAAATGGAGAGACTATATTTTGTATGTTCATTTCCCAAACTAAAAGTTATCTTTTTGAAGATTAGAGTTAATAGATCTACCCTTGGCCCATCAAAAAGATGCGAACGATGCTATATTTTCTAATCTAGGAAATGGTGTCATAATTGTTGTATTATATAAGGTAGTTTATTAATGACTAACATGTTCAATAATACTCCTTTAATATTTTGTTTGTTTTTGGCCTTTCAGGCTTATTTGATTTGTATCTCCGTGCTGCTCATGAAAGCTTCGGGCTATATATTATGAATGAAGCTATCGATGTCAAGCTGACGATTCGGCTGAACTCCAATATTGTGTCCATAGAGATGGGCAAATTTTTATACTATTTTAGAATCTTAACTTTATGGTAGGACTACTTATCATATTTTAGGAATACCGCTAGTATTTAAGGAGGTTTATCCTAAGTTTCTTCAAGATTCTTCAACTGGTTTTAATTTCTATCGAAGTCATACCTGGATACATAGTAACATACGTACTGCTTACATTCAAGTAAATATATTTAAATGTAGGCTACGCTTAATGGGATGAGCGTAGCTCTAGATCTTGTGCCTTTGTAATTTTCTGTCATCTTTTAAAGGGCTTATCTACTATACTGTATAACATACACATAATCATATACTAAACTTATAGGCCTACAAAGATACATGTAGAACGTAATCATCTTATTAAGAAGGAACGTGTTTAATTTATAAGCACCTTTTTTTGGTTAGAAAAATAGAAGGATATCTACCAATTTACATTTTCTAATCAACACGGGTTAATCCCCGCATTTGAGACGTAAAATCTTTCTTTGCCTCTGTAATTTTTTAAAAAAATACAGTGCAGTATGCCCAGACAGGATGCGCAAAGACCTGTTTTGAAGTCGGCGTTCCTTTAGTATTGTTCCATGATTAGAAAATGTTTTTTTAGCTCTTTATAAACAGACTAGCTGTTATGGTAGATACATTTTTTTAGAGTAAGAGATCATCACAAAGTCATTTTATTTTTGATCATCCTACTCAAAATTACATATTCTCAGGAATTCCAACGTTGGTTTTTTCTACTAGATATGGTGCAGTTTTATGTGCTACTTGCAGATGAGTCTACCGTTCCGCATTAAGCGGCACCGTCCCGCTAAAACATTTTTAAAAACTCACATGTTACTCACATTGGCACTTTTATTTTGTTCCGCAAAGTCCGAAATCCGACAAAATAAATCGTCACTATTTTGTATTAATGTAAAAAAAAAATATAGAATACAACTTTCATTTATTGTTTACATTTGATAAAACTTTCCATAAATGCTCTGTGACGGACCTTGTGTATGACGTGTGTGATTAGCTTGTTTAATGTCTAGAGGATGATTAATTTTAATTTTGATTTTGTAGGGCGGGTGGCCGGCTACCGTGGGCACAGAGGTGCTGCGGACATAGCTGATCTGCCGTGGGCAGCGTAGTTAGCAGGATAAGTCCAGTGAGTTGCGGAGATTTGGCGAAGCTATGACGTCTCGCACAGACGCTTGGTCTATAGTGACATCGTGCCTAATAGGTTGACAAGTGGACTGTCAAATCGGCAGCAAATAGAGCCGATAGCGCCAAGTAGTATAGCCAAATGGGTAGGTAGGCCAATAGGTAATGGAGTAGTGTCAAGTGGGCAGATGACACTGGATAGTAGATCCAGGTAAATAGGCAAATAGGGGATACTCATGGGCAGACACCTGAGGGAGGCTGTGGATAAACAAAGAAGAGGAAAAGGTGGAGTTGGTGATGAAGTCGGGGATAAAAGTAGGAGATAATTTTAAAAAAATAAAATAATTAATGCTGTGATAAAATTGAGTGACTCTGTCAGCAAGCTTATAACTTGTGACATGCTACTCGGATTCTAAAGTTAAACTTAACATTTGTATAGTAGCCCAACCACAAGCTAAAGACCTTTAAAACAAGATTACAAAGAGAGTTTGTGTTATAACACAAACTCAGAGGCGGCAAGGAATATTCAAAATATGATTTTGTTTTGATTGTCCAAAGTAATAATATTTCAAAGATTCACTTGTCGTTGAAAAAAATGTTTTTTTGGGGAAAAAAGTTTTACTTGTTTCGGATGTTTCTACAAAGTTAAAGATAATGTAATTCCTAGTCCAAACCTACCGGGATCATCCAGAAGTTAGACTTATAGATGCGTGTTAAAAAAACTAAAACAAGCTATTTTCGATAATAAATTTTTTCGAAGTTTAAAAAAAAAAATCAAATACAGATTTGCTAAATAAAGGATTTCAAACAGTCATTTAAAGCTTTTATGGTTTTTAAATTACAATACAATAAATAATAATAATTAAGTAAAATATTCATTTTCGAAAGACGTCTTGCAAGAAAATTAAATGTAAATATGTCAGAGAAGCGATTTTTAACATTCTGGAATCAATATGTTAAAAAAATCAAAACAATTTATTATCGATATTTTAACAAAGATGTCAAATTTAAAGTGTCAATTAAGGGATTTCAAACAGTCATTAAAAAAAAATATTATCCGAAATACATTTTTTTAACGTTTTGGGCAAAATATCAAATGTGAATTTATTAATTAATTTTAAAAATATAAAATAAATATCTATTTCTCGAAAATAATATTTTTAGACTTCTTTACATGAAAATTACATTTCAAATGCGTCAAATAAATATTTTCCAACAATCAGTTTCATCAATGTTTTTTTTATTAAAAAAAATAAAAATATACCTATTATCGATAGTTAGTTGTTTTTTTTCGACTTTTTGAAAATTGCATGTTACAAGAAGAAAATCTGGAACAAACTACTAAACGATTATTATTTTTTTCCCATATTTTTGAAGGAAAATTTAAGATGACGGACAGACCGACACACAGACTACACAAAACAAATAGCAGCTTTTCGCTTTACGGAAGCCGCTGAAAATGTCTTTTTCTAATACGAGAAAGTTATCAAGGTTTAATAAACATTGGTGCATCAATGAACCAGGAATATTTAAGCCATAGTTTTGTTGTGATCGTTAAAATTAATAAAACTAAACAATCATTTGGCGTTTTTTTTTTCACATAAAAGCAAACACGACAACACTTCTTCTTTACTGATCACCTAACAGTGTCGGTGGCACCTGGTGTGGTAGTTCAGAGTATTATATCTTCCCCATCAACTTTCCTCGGATATGTTCCAATAAACACTCCTTACTAGTTAGTTCTTTTTGTTGAACAAATACAGTGAGCTGATTACCTTTTTATTTATTGATTTTTACTCAAATGTAAAATGAGTGTCTATTCTATTATAAAATCCCACTGTTTATGACATTTATTCAAATGTTATTGCAAATTTTACAATGATATTTAATTAAAATTAGAAACAGACTTAACATCTCTTGAACAGGTATCTTTTGTTTTAAGACAGAAATGGTATAATGTTGTGCTTTGTCTTTTAAACTTAAACTACCATCTAGACGTGTCTAGGCATGTTTGGGCATATATTTAGAGAATTTAATATAATTACCTTTTCCGATGTGTCTGCTTTTGCAGAAATGGTTGAAATGGTTTCACCCGATGCCAGATGCTCCCAGTTACGTACCTCTCCCCAACAATTTCGATAAATATATTGGAGTAGACGGGCAAGGAAACTAACCGATTTCCCTTGCAAACAGCATTGTGCACTATTTCACACTAGTAAGCCTACTAATCCTGATCATAATCGCTCTTTCCACTTTATAGGTCTAGACTAGATCTATAATATAGAATACATCTAGAATCTAGACTAAATCTAAATTTCTAGACTAGTTCTAGATCTAAATGTAGTCTAGATATCAAGGTCTAGACCTAGAATCTAGACTAGGTCCAGATCTAGAATCTAGACTAGGTCTAGATCAAGATCTAGAACTAAATCTAGAATACAGATTAGATCTAGAATCTAGATATATAATCTAGACCTAGAATAGAATTCGTTTGACTTTACACGTTAAATCTTAAAATTACTAGACCTAGAGTTAAGCCAATATTATGATCAGGATTAGTAGGCCTACTACTGGATAATAATGCACTTTGCTGTTTGCATCACATTCACTTCTCAATGTGATACTACTGTTTATATAATAAATAAATATGCACCCCTTCTAAGCTGCAAGATGATAAACTATTTCCTTAATAATTTATAAATGTAAATTTTGTTTAAATTGGTTAATACGTTTAAATTTAAATCTAGATCTACATCTGACCTCTATTGAGTCTAAGTTAGGTTGTTGTCATGTGTAGGCTTATATTGAGGATATGTAAAAAGTAGTTAGTTTTTTTTAAACTTTCAAATAAAACAAAGTTCGTATTAAAATTATTTCTAAACACAACATTTAATTCAGTATTCTATTCCACGAGTTGGTTAATTAATGGAAAATATATTTTATAATGATTCATTGATACTTTTTTTCTATTGTGATCTTAGATGCAAATTTTGTGTACCAATGCGCGAATCTATAAATGAAGCTTGATTTAATGATGAAGAAGTCTGTGATCTTTTCAAAAACATACTTTCCCTGAAGTTTTTCATTGAAAAGTGGTAAATTTTTTTTGAAAAATCTGCTTGCATAGATCATTTTAAAAATTAGAATTATATCTCCTCCACAGAATCCTTTATCTTCATTGCTTCTTGTAATTCTTGTGGCAGTGGTTTCACTACTAATATTTGTCGGTTAATAACACAGTGAGATTCCAATTATAGAGACTTCGCTACAAATTTCTACATCAATTATAATTGAAGTAAGACTATACTAAGGGCGGCCTTAGCAGTGCGCGGGGCGAGACTCATGTGCGGGCCCTTAGCCGTAAGGGTATATATATATATATTACTTTGAAATAAATGCAACTTAACACAATTACACCAAGCTGCATTAAACTTTCAACAAACATTCTTATCAGAGATACACGTTAACCAACCAGTCGATGACCTCTGGAATGTCATAAAAACTATCTTACAAACATAATAGAAAATCATGTACCAACTAGATACATGTGAAAGAAAATCGATAAATACTGATAGATTAAAGAATCTTCGTAAACATAAGGAAAACCTATATAGAAAATTTAAAGAAAATAAAGCAGAAAAAGTTTATAATAAGTATATTAAAATTAAATACATAACCTAAAAAGTAAGCAGACAGCTGAATGAATACATAAACATTGTAATATCTAAGGATAACAAAAAAAAAATAAATTATGGTCATACATAAAGTCTAAGAAAATGGAAACAACAGGCAGAGCGCCATTAAAAGGAGAATATAACTTAACACATAATGATAATGAAACTAAAGCTAACATCCTAAATAAATACAAATGCATCAGCATTGTAAGCCCCAGGAGACAAAGACATATTACTTAATTTGAACCAAGTAGACAACATAGGAGATATAGAAGTACAAGAAAAGGGAATCCAAAAACTATTAGCAAACATCAAACCGAATAAAGCATCTGGACCTGATGGTATTCCGGATTACTCAAAGAACTAAGCAATGAGCTAGCACCAGTGTTCAAAATACTTTTTCAGGCATCTCTTAACCAGGGTAGAGTACCAAGGGACTGGAAAGAAGCTAATGTCATCCCCCTATTTAAAAAAGGAGAAAAATCTAACCCAGGAAACTACAGACCAGTATCACTTACCAGAATCACATGTAAAATCATAGAACACATAATATGTAGGAACATCATAAAACACTTAGGCAAACATAATGTTTTTACTCCATACCAAAATGACTTTAGGAAAAATAGATCATGTGAAACACAACTAATAGGACAAATTGATGATTTTTCAAAAGGGTTAGATCAGCGGTTCTCAACCTTTTTAGCTCGGCATATTCACATTCCACACATATGTGACAATTTTCTTTATCTAAACTTGATAACTAACAAGCTGTTTTGAGAAATACACATATCATTGCAATGGAAGAAGAAGGTACAACACAGACAAATGTGAACATGACTGCAAGTGTCTGATCCAGAATTGTGTAATTAAAGAGAAAAGTTTTACTGTTAAACCTTTCTGTCTCCTAAAAATCTTTAACTTTAACATTCATTGAATTTCTGTCAAGTGCACATGGGATGTGAAGTAGATTTGGAAAGTAGCAAGAAATGTTGTTGACATACATGCGTACGTGTTCTTTCACGGAAATCATCATTTTATCTGTTTGCCAGGTTCAAAGTAAGTTTCCTCAAAGAGAGCAGATAAGGTTGGAAGCATTGTAAATATTATTTTCGTTACAAATAACATACTGTTTATTCCTGCTTAAACTAATGGGGCAGGCAGAAGAAACAGAGGTGCATAAATTACAAGTGTCCAAGTGTTGCTGGGAGACAACTGAAGTGTCTCCTGGGTCCTACGAGGAACTACGTTCAACAAGAGTTTCTTACCAGAGCAGTACTGCTTTCCTCCCCTGCTACAATTTTGAGTTCATCCATGGTTAATGTTGTCCAATTAGTTATGGATTTCTAAACAAAGTTTACGTATTAAAATGAAAATTTATGGATGCCTTATTTAACCTTTTTAAAACGTACAAGGTTTAGTTCATATATTACGGATTATTAATAATTAATTATATAGGTAAGCATTAATCTCGACGAAGTTAACCAATATAGTTTGCTTAAAAAATAAAATATTTTGGTAGTGATGGTCCATTGCATCGGTTGCACAATGGTCTCCAGATAGTGAGCGAACAAACTAATAATACATGGCTCTAAATCAACACCAATAACAGTAAACTCAGGTGTACCTCAAGGAACAGTCTTAGGTCTACTACTATTTGTAATTTACATAAATGATTGACCGAATTGCATTAGTTTAGGAACAAAAGTCAGATTATTTGCAGACGATTGCATAATATATAGAACAATAAAAACAACACAAGACACAGATATTTTACAAAGAGAATTAGATGAATTACAGAAATGAGAATCAAATTGGTTCATGTCTTTCCACCCATAAAAATGTAATTTATTAAGAAAAAAAAAATCAACTAAACAAATTATTCCCACTTATCTTATTCAAGATAAACCAGTAACACAGACTAAAAATGCAAAATTCCTAGGTGTTATAATAAATGAAAAACTGTAATGGAATCCCCAAATTGATGAAACTATCAAAAAATCAAAGAAAGCATTAGGGTGTATTAAAAGAAATTTCTATAAATAAAAAAAGAACATAAAACCTTGGTTAGGCCAATAATAGAATATGCATCCTTTGTTTGGGACCCCTCAACTCAAGAAAACATTAAGATACTGGAACAGACACAAAATAGAGCAGTGAGATTCATAACAAACGAATATTCACATTTAACTAGAGTAAAATCACTAAATTTAGAAAGCCTTCAGGATAGAAGACTTAAAAGCAAAGTAGCAATTATACATAAAACACTAAACCATAATCGTTAAATACAAAATTTAATAAAATACTCAGAAAGATACAAAGATAAAGATGGGGTACACCATTCCATATGCTAGGAAAAATCTGTACAACTGCTCCCTATTTCCTAGCGCTGTTACAGCATGGAATGGGTTGCCTAAGCTATCAAGGAAAACCAGTGACTTGGCAGAATTTAGGTCTTTGGTTAATATGCATGACTGGATGCATGAAGCGTAGGACGTAATCATCTTCTTTTTTGATGTATCATCTGTATTTAGCTTGTAGGCCTACATATATTTGATTAAAATATTAAATGAACAGACTTTATTTTGTATGTTCATGTTTTAAAGTATAAAGTAGATCTATCATCTTTGAATTAGACCTTGAGTCAGAGATAGATCTAGACTAGTCTAATTAAATATTGGCTTGGATAGAGTTCGTTCTGCACGTGCGTGGAGGCTTCGCTCTGCGAATGCGTGATCTTTTTTGTTAGATGAACGCGATTCATGAATGGTGTGTTGTAAATTTATGTCAGCATGGCCTCGCAGCTTATAGCAAACGAATGTATGAAAAATGCATTTGTTTAACAAATTTGAATGTTAATGCGATTTAAATATGAAAAGAATGGACTATAATTAGTATGTTTATGTGTTAAATTATCCAACTATCTTTGCGAAGAGAAGTTCTATTACCCTAGAGTTGAATTAGAGTTTTAGACCTAGGAATAGAGAGATGTGTAACATTTCAGTCTTGTCTACTGAAAGAATGTACGTCAGGAATTCTAAACTCGCAGATATAAGGAACGAATTTGAGTAAAAATGCTTTTGAAACACAAATTTGAAGTGTAATTTTATTAAATAATGAAACCAGTAGACTATATTTTGTATGTTAATGTTTCAAAGCAAAAAACTATTTGTGCAAAGTGTAGTTAGATTATTTAGATCAATTATCTATTAGATGAAGTAGATATATGTTGGCGATTAAGCTGGTCTTTAGGCGTTTCCGTGGGGCACCTCTGTTAAGTTACCTCTTTTTAGCTCACCAAAAAAGACTGCCTTTGCCATACGTCTGTCTCCCATACAGGATAAGTGCCCTGCCCAGCGTAACTGTCGTATCATAAGAAGTCCCTCTTTACAAAGGCAGTGGGATACACATTTGAAACCAAAAGAAAATCCGCTGCTGAGGTTAGACGCAGACGGCGAAAAGAAAATCTTAATTGACCTCCAGCGGACAATGGTTATGCTTACACTATTTGTGTCAAAAGATGTAGGTCACAGCTGGGGCTGTGTAACGACGGGAAATACTGCATTCCTCATTAATCTTCGGACTCGAAGACAAGCCTTATTATTATTATTATGTTAGAAATGAACGAGTAGTCATTCTCTGGCGCTGCCAGGGTCAAGTTTCGCTAAAGAGCTAAAGAGAAACAAAATTCATCGTAGTCCCTTAAACAGTTTTCATTGAGGAATTTTCTGGTTATGTGGCAGGTCTGCAGCAGTACCGCCCTCTGACAGGCAACGAGGATGTTCCTAGGAATGTTAAGGGCCTTGAAGGTGTCTGTGAGGTCAGTTGTTAGTATCCCCTCGGTTGATATAACAATGGGGTATATTGTTACTTTGGACAATTTCCATAGACGCTTAATCTCCAAGCCTAAGTTCTCTTATTTTCTTTGTTTTTCTATCTCAGTTTTTCTTAAATTATGAGACTGGTACGGCGATATCGATAATGGTAGCGGTTTTTTCTTTTTTATCGATGAACAGCAGATCCGGGCGATTGAAATCTACTGTTTTGTCTGTCAGAATAGGTCTATCCCAGTACAGCAGATGTTCAGTAGACTCGAGAACCTCTTGCGGAGAGTATAAGGGGGAGTGTCCTTACCGATCAATTTGTACGTCAAAGCCAGGCGTTGGTGTATTAACTTTGCAACTTGGTTATGGCGACCTAGGTAGGCTGATTCTGATAGTATATTTAATGTATACGTAGTAATTCCTTTTATACTGTAATGCGACATAACAGTGCTGTATGACACCTTTAAAAATAACTTTTTAAAGGAACAGCATGTAATGGGAAATGGTTATCTAAAGGTTTACAGTGTTTGGGGATGTCCTGTGATACTGTTCTTATTCGAAAATAGTGTATGCATATGAAATTAAATACCGCGAAAATCTGACCTTCGTGTGCGTCTTGGAACGTATCAACAGCGAAAGTCAAGAAAACACCTTATAGAGTAGTTTATGCTATTCGGACAGCTATAGGCCAAAATTTCAAAGTTCGAATTTGACAGCGCATTATTTGATAATTGTTCGACATAGAAATGAAAATGAAGTATCAAAATCTTCTTTAGTTTAAGGCAGTGGCGTAGCTACCAATGTGTGGGTGGTGCGGGCCGCACAGGGCACCAAGTGGAGAGTGGCACCAAAATTCCCCCAGTGTGTATTAAATTCCTATTTCCCTGAGCGTTTCAGTAAAAACGACTAATTGTATGGACACAAACAAACATAAACTGCTGTATTTTAAAAATGAACTAACGATTTATAAACTAGTCATGTCGCTATTTTGTTTCATCTCCTTGACTATTTCTTCCATACAATGTAAGCTATAGAACAGTTGGTATCTAATTTAATACCTTTTTTTCGGACACACGGTACATGTTGTTACTACACTGATCAAAGCTCTGTAATATATAGAAGAAGAAGATAGGCCAACCTTTTTTTACTTCATTGTTTAGTCCACTGGTTTAATCTAGATATAGAGTTTACAAATATATTACTAAACTCTAGCTTTAAACAATTGTCTTAGTTTATTCATTTCTTTATGATTCTTTATAGTTTAATTTTGAAAATAATTCTATTGTAACGTCAATATTTTAAAATAAGCTAACCTTTGTTTTCTACGAGTTTTTTAAACTAACTAGTTAATTGTAATACTGTAACGTAAACAAAATGATGAACAGTGCTCAAGACTGACTAGTCTGGCTGGCGCCTCAAAACCCTTTTAAGCTCAGACGGAGAAATCGGCATCTCTGGTTCTGTCCGGTCTGGGTAGACCATAAGGGGCCCATACCCAGATCTATCGGGGTCCATCATTACCGACTTATCGGTATAGCAGAAAATGCCATCTGATGGGTAGGACTTAAGTGTAGCTGATGCCAAGTTTTGGAGTATGGCAGGTGTTAATCACCTCTTGGTGGCTCCCTCTTGCCTATAAGGGACATGTTTATTTGTGGGGCCGGAAATCTCCTCCACGGAGGGCAAGTACTAATTCTTCTAATAGGAATTCTATCAGTGGAGAGCTCAGCTGATTTTGACGAATTGGATCGCATTTTAATGCGGTTCCTCTCTCTCCACTGTCGCACTAATATTGCGGTGGGTAGCCTAGAGTCGCCCCTTTTGTAGCGCTCGTAGGCCGTAAGTACCGCCCTCTCCCTCCTTAAATGTAAAGGGGCCACGTTTGTTAAGATTTCAGCAGAGTTTGTTGTGCTTGTCCGAAAGGTGCCACAAATGAACCTTAGTGCCTGTGATTGTACTCGGTTGAATGATTCGAGGGCAGTTTTACTAGCATATACTTGAACTGTATAGCTGTACTCAATTTGTGATCTGACTGCCCCCAAGTACAATGTGCGTAGCATGTAAGCTTTGTCACCCCACTTTGTGCTGGCCAGCTTTCTTAGTAACGCTAACTTCCCCAAGGCTTTTCTTTCGACTTCCTGGACGTGCTGGAACATTGACAGTTTTCTATCCAGGGTCACCCCTAGATATTTTTGCGTGTTTTCACGTTGGAGTCGCAGCCCACCGAGTTTAAGCTCGAATGGAGCCTTAAGAATGTCGATCCCTAGGCTGAACAGAGACCAGGTCTGTTTGGCAACGTTTATCTGAATCTGTCATTTGTCGCAATACGAGGAGCTGGTTTAGATGTCTGCTTGTAATGCCGCCTGTATTTGGTCGGCTTTCTTCCCTGTTGTCGAGAGGACAATGTCATCCGCATAAAGCAGTTTCTTTGACCGCAGTGAGGTGCGTTTCTTAAATTTCTTAAGTCTAAAGAAGCATCGAGACAATTTCAAGTCACATCATTGCCAGAGTCCAACGATTATAGGCAAGCTGTTATTGGGTATGAATTAACTGAACAATTAAAAGCAACAAAGCAAGATGAGACGGTTATCATTGAATTCAGAAAAATGATGTGGCCGACATCCTGAATGATGAAAAAGAAGAAAATACTTCAATACCGCAGGTTCTAGAGACTAAAGGACAGCACACAAGCATGTCTTTAGTACGCTCCTCAAAAATTCACACTGAAGAAGCTGAATTATCAGACTGTAAACAATACAGAAAGCAGGATAATAAACTCTAGACTAAACGACATTGGAGATTGGCCTGATGTCATCACAGATAATATTCGCATACACCTTGTCACTCAAGGTTCTAAAACAGTTCAGCGTATGGACAGTCAATGCAGAGAGGCTTATAGACATCAAGAATTAGCAAAAGAAAATGCTAGAAAGCTTTGAATGGCTTGGTTTTTCCGGCAAATGTCAAACGGCGAGAAAGTTCTTAGAAAGTGGATGTGTTATTCGCCAAAAAAAAAAAGAATCCTTATTTTGCTTCCTCTGCATACTCTTCTCAACAAGATCAAGTACCAAATCTTCATTTAAATCCAAAGATGGATTCAATGAGTGGTGAAGGTTATCCCCGAAAACAGAAAAACATGAGACCAGCAGAGCTCACATTCAGTCATCGCTTGCTTGGAGGGAACTTGAAGTTTGCCTGAGAGTAGGGAACAATATTGACAACAAGGCCCAAGATTTGATTATACAAGAGACGAAAACCTCGAGAATTAGTAAAATTACTATCAAAGTACGATCCACTCTTGAGGGAGCATGTGCTTCGAACTAAGCTTTGTTCCAGACCGAATACATACATGTCTCCACAAATACAAAATGAATTTATTACAATATTGGGGGATCACGCTAAAAAACAAATCATACAGCAAGTAAAACAAGCCAAATATTTCTCTATTATTTTTGACAGTACACCTGACATCTCAAAGCTGGATCAAACTTCTCAAATTTCAAGGTGCGTTGTCATGGATAATGACGGGGTACAGGTTCGTGAGTCTTTTGTTCACTTTATCGACACAAAGGAAAAGCATGCTGCTGGAATCGCTGAGATGATTCTAGAGAAACTGCGTTCGGATGTCTTAGACATAATGGACTGCAGGGGTGAAGGCTATGATAATGCTGCGGTCATGAAAGGTTAAAACTACGGTGTCCAAAAACGTATTCTAGAAGTCACTATTCAATGCCTGCTGAAACCTTTCTCTTAATTTAGCAGAAATTCGAGCTGCTGAAGCTGAAGTCAATTCGGTAATATTTTTTGGTACACTGGATCGTTCCCACTGCTTTTTCTCAACTTCAACACACCGCTGGGATATCATAAAAAAACCGGAACTAGACTTAAACGTTTAGTCGAGACCCGCTGTAGCGCCAGAGGAGAAGCCGTCAAGATGGTTAGGGATAAATGTTCTAAAATTTTAGAAACTCTCGAGACATTATTTAGCAGAGATGAAAATTCATCGACTAAATCTGAAGCAGGTGGATTATTGGTTGCTATTCAGCAATAAACTCAGATTTTAAATCTATATGAACATTAACTAAATTTTAAGATCCCCACTATAGCCCCTGACATGAAATCATTAAGATGCTTTCAAATTATGCATAAATACGAACACAAAAAATAAAAATATGCACAAACTTATTCCACCAAAATTAGGTCACTGGGATAATGACTTATACACAGACTTTAAGACTTATTTTATGTTTGCATGATACGATGTGTGTTTAATGTTTGTGTTTTTTTTTGTTTGTTAATTTAATACTTTTCTAATTCAGATGATCTTTTGTAGTATAGTACAGGTTAGAACAGCCATTCTTGCCTAAATAGCAGAACCCTCTATATTCTCTCTATATAAATCTAGATCTATCTAGTAGGTCTTTATTCAATGTACCAAGCTCACTCCAAATTTTGCCCATTTATTCACTATAAAACAACAACAACAACAACAAAATATAATATAAGATCATTAACATTCATTTCCAGAACTGGCTGTCTGAAATAAATTTTGGTAAGAAAATCGTAATTTAATTCGGACAACCTATTAATTTTGTGTGTGTATGGAATCAAATAAATCAGCTACAAAAACAGAATAAATATTGCCGGGCTAATTAGCATTGACTTAGCCAATCAAAAAATATAGTCTTAACCCTAGGAAGAGGTAAAGTCATCCTGGTAACATAGGAAAAAACAACTACCTGACTTACAAATGTGAAATTCTTTTTTCTTACATAAAAAGATAGCTAAATGGCATTGGCGTAACTAAAGGGGGGGGGGAGAATTTTAACCTCCCTCCCGGGCCCCCGCCTGGGAGGGCCCCCAAATGGGTGTCCGAAATTTATTTGTAAATACATAAATTAATATATTTGATTGACAAATAGTGTCAACGGGTGTCTTTTTTTTTTCAACATTTATGGATTAAATTTATCACAAAGACTAAAACTAGATCTAGGTCTATCAGTACGTTGACTTTGTTGACATTTAAAAGAAATAATTTTCCCACAGAGATGAAGGTCTTTTTTAAAGTTAGTCTTACATTTTAAACTTTGTTGCCACGAATAAAACTGCATGATATACAGCGAATTCCAGGTATCTTGTTACCTTTACTAATAATAGATCTAAATGGCGAGTATTGTATGACTACACTAATTAACCTTTAAGCAAAGTTTACAGAATCGAGTATAACAGATCTAAAAGTTATTCTTAATAATGCTAAAATAGTCCATTATTCGGGTTTGGCGTCTATAATTTCAGAATTAAACTTGACACTCGAGTTATTACCCCTCTATTCATCTTTCCTCAATCCAATGAAAACTCTCTTTTTATTTACATCTAATCCTTTTGCTTTTGCACAAAACATAAACAAAAAACAATGACGTAATATCATATAATATTAGCACATCCTTCCTTTTGAAGTTATTATCACACCCTTCCTATTAAAGTTCTTAAGAGTGATATCTACTAGCACGGCCGGCCCTAGCATTTGCGGGGCTCAATGCGAAACGGATCGCGCGGGGCCTAGTCTGGGTAGGGATAAGCATTATGTCAAAATTATTTTTTTTTTGAATTAGATAATAGGCCTACTTTCGTCTTTGCAATAAATTTTTATCAAATGAAAGCTCGCAATGCCACTTTTATCTATTGGCACCCCAAAATGTCTATTTCGTCTATTCTTCAGGAGATTTGAATAAATTCAAAAAAAGTTCAGGACTTTATCGTATATTTTGCCTTTTCTTGAGATTTCCTGGAGGCCCTGGAAAATCAGGAGGTCGCGAAAACCCTGTTATTTTATATACGTTATAATGGTTTAATTTAATAATGTACACTTGGAATTAACGCGGGGCCTATGAAAGCGCGGCGTCCACTGCGACCGCATAGGCTGCAGTGGCCTAAGGCCAGCCCTGTCTACTAGGAACTTTAACAATTCGTCCACTTCTGGTTGTCTTGACTGGCACAAGTTCTCTAGACGTTGGTCTATAACTGTCTGTTTCGTTTGTTCCAACAGTTTGCAGTTCATTGTCTTCATCGATATCATAATACCCAGAGATGTCTTCATCGAAACTCTTATTCAAAAAGCGTTGATTTCTTATGTATGTTTTCTTATCGTTTGTCTTTATGATGTAAGATCTGGGTGCTGAATGTTTTTTTATGACAACTGCTTTCAGCCATGTTTGACCTAGACAAACTTTCCGACAGAGTAATCTTTAGGTAGTCTTGCTTTTGCATTGTATTTCACTTTGCTTTTCATCTGTCGTTCGTTGAGAAGTGTCTCTGCATTTTCAGCTACCGATGGTTTCAATAGTTTGGGATCAGTTGGAATGATGTCCCTTAGTCTTCTACTCGTCAGCAGTTGTCCACTTATCGGAGTATTTCTATTCTCGAGCATAACGAGATATGGATCTTTCCCACTTTTGTATGCTCTGAATCCTTTTGCTTTCGCACAAAACATAAACAACCAACAATGACGTAATACCATATAATATTAGCACAGAATCTTCTTCATGCAGTGGAAAATTAAATTTTTTTTGCCTATCTTGAATTCTGGTCAAAGCTCATGCGCCCAATTAATATAGTTCAGAAGAAACTACAAAAGTCTGGACTGCATATACGGGAAGCTGCTAAAGAAATTAGTACCCTTTCATGCTTTCTGCAAAATAATAAGCAACTGACAAAAACCCAATCCATCGAAAAAGCAAAAGGAGGTAGTGAAAACTATGGATTCCCTGTAATCAAAACAACCAGAAGAAAGAAAAGACTTGATGGGAAGTTGAGTTCTAATGTAGGACTGTCAATAGAACTGCAATTCAAACGTGTTGCGACAGAAGTGCTGGACATTTCATATGGAGATGAAGGGCAGATTCCAAAGGCTGGAAAGAAAATGGATACCTTTGGATTTCTTCTTGAACCAAGACACCTGTTAGATGAAGACACGCTTATGACAAACTGTGCTACTTTTCCTGTTTGTATGATGAAATAAATGAAAATCGCTTTTTCAATGATGTCATTGATGCACGAGCACTTTTCATCAACAAACTAGTAATACAATCACCAATAGACATATTGAGGAAACAGGCTTCATGTGGTAATTACGTGTGCTCAAACCTTGCAACCTCCTCCAAATACCGCTAACTCAGGCCACTTCCATTACGTCATGTGAGAGATCATTCTCAAAGCTCAAGTTCATCAAAAACTATCTCAGGAGCACAATTACGCAAGAAAGGCTTATCATGGTTTTAATGTCAGTGAAGTCACAAATACTAGAAAGTATCGATGTATTTGATGTTATAGATGTCTTTGCTGCACAGAATATACGACGTGAAGCGATATCAATTGAGATTTGTCACTTGTGCATTATTTAACTAATAAACAACGGTATTATTCATTAAAAGAGTCACATTCCTCGTTCCCTATGCTTGGACACATTTGTACAAATGCTCCTTCTTCCCTAGTGCTATTCGAGCATGGAATGGGTTGCCTGAGCTCGTTAGGAAAACCAGTGACTTGGCAGAGTTTAAGTCATTGATTAACATGCATGACTAGATGCATGACGCGTTGGACGTAAACTTCTTTTTTTGAAGTAACGTCTGTATTATATAAGATAAAATAAGAAATGATAAAGAGTCAAGAACTATTATGTTTATGGGGGACGCAATTTAATGGATATTTAATAATCAAAATTCGGTATTCTCTTGATTGAACGTATTCGTGCACATGAATAGCAACTAAAATGAGAATCCCATTCTTGATGTATGAATACAACAAAGTAGCCCCGTCACCAAGTTGTCAGTTTGTGGGAATAACACAAACCAATTCACAAAATCTTCGTATTGAAATTCAATGCTGAGTTGATAAAGATACAATAATTAAAATCCCTATTAAAAAGTACATTTGATTGCGGCGGGTACTAAAGTGGTAGTACTGCCTCAATAAAAAAAGGATTACTAAGTTGATGCCAAATCTTTATCTTAGAAAAAAAGAGAATTAGAGTTTCTTAAAATACTCGCTATTCAACATACAAAATCAATTTCTTATCTAAACATCAATAATTGCCACATAAAAGTTTTTTATTAACACATTGAAGTCTCTGTAGGAGTTAGCTAATGTTACTTGCATCATTAGAGAACAATGATTGTCGAGTGGATGAAAATGATTTGTTAGTGTCGGTATCAGACCGTACTTTGAATGAAAAAGATTACAAAGAGAATGTGTGTTATCATGCAAACTCAGAGGCGGCTCCCCGAAACATGTAAAACAAAAGAAGGTAGATTGAAATCAGATTCAGATAACTCCATAGCGTCACTATTGAGCCTCTTACATGTCTTTGAGTTAGACTTAGCGTTAAAAGCGATTCGTCATCAATGTTTGTTTTTTTTAATCCATAACAATCGATAATAAATTTGTTTAACGTTTTCGCAAAAAGAAAATGAAATGTAAATATGTAAAATAAGGGATTTCAAACGATCATTAAACCCTTCTAAGTTTTTAATTACAAAATAAAAGAAATAAAAAAAAAACTATTTTCAATAAAATGATTTTTAGACATCTCGGCAAGAAAATTAAATGCAAATATGTCACATATTCGATTATTAACACTCGTCTTGAATAAATATATTTTGTACGCAAAACTAAAACAACACCAAAAACCACCTATTATCGATAACACGATTTTTACAGTTTTTGGAAAAAATATCAAATGTCAATATGCCTATCCTGTGTCTCCCTTGTTCTGTGAAAGTTATTCTGTGTCTCACTTGTTCTGTTAAAGGCAACTATTTCTTCTATATCACTGCCTCTAGATAATTTCTTCTCGGGATGTTCCACTTTATAACTATAAACCTTTTTTAGTCTTACTATATTTTCTATGGATTTCGGTTTCCTCTCTAACAGAAATATTTTTAACTCCTCCTGACACTCGTAAATTACTTTGTTCAAATGAGAAATGTCTTTCTTAAGACTGTCATAGGTCTTTTCTACCTCAGCGGTTTCTATCCAGTTATCGAAATGGCTGCTCATTCTGTCCAGGAATGTTTGCGGGTCACCTTCTGGTTCTATCTCGCTATTGACAAATTGTTGGCGATAGAAAGCATCAGTTTTCCCGAAAGTTCGAAGCAGTTGCTCTTTCACAACATTGTAGTTACCCTGGTTCATACATATTTTTGAAGGGACCTCGGCTGTATATGATTCAGACAGCAAGAGTGTCCATTTTTCTTCAATGTATTCCAGTTCTCTCATTTCGACTTCGAACTTCTTCAGAAAAATGTCAATGTCCATTTTGTCTTCTTTGAATATCACACCTTTATATTTTGCCAGTTTATTCCCTGTAGTGTCACTCTTTTTTGATCACTCTTTTTTTCTTGGTCTGTTTTTTACTTTGAAAGCCAATCTGTCTCTCTCCATGGCAACTGTTTACCTTTCACCTGGCAATCTTTTCGTTTTCTTTGTTTTTTTTTCATGGCCTCTCTCCTTTTCTTTTCCTCTTTCCATTTCTAATCTCTCTCTCTCTCTCTCCATCAACCTTTCTTGAACATATTTCCTTAGCTCTGATTCTTCAAGATCTAACTCTTCCTCTTCCTTCAGTGCTGCTTATACTCAGCCTTGACCGTCATTGATTATTACCACTATTGTCACTAGATCTAGATCTAGAATTTGATGTCTCAACTGTCTTTTGACAGATCAAGCATGTACCGAGGAATACGTGGGTTTTACCTTTATGTTGGGTGCCACTTGTTACGAGCAGATTAGACTCTTATTCACACACCAAACAGACTCATATATATATATATATATATAGATAGATAGAGAGAGAGCGTATCTTATGAGGACTTAATCTTGATTCAACCAATAATACTATGTTAATTACAACTTCGTTAAACATTTCTCCATTTTTCCTCCTCCTCTATCTTTCATCACATTCACACCAATCCACATTTACACTATGCTGCGCACGTTTTGGCACCAAGTTTTTATATCATTTCATTAAAAAAATTCAAATCATATGACGTCAAAGAAAAAAAATTCTACTACATTCCACGGTCTAGTTTTACTAACAAAGTTTATTTATACACGAGAGAGTCAATGAGGGTTAACAGACATTTACAAACGATTTCTTCTGGCTTTGCGCCAATGTTATAGTTATGCACACACACACACACGTATATATATATATATATATTTATAAATATATATACATATCTTCCTTTACTTCCTTTTCTACCTCTATGTCTTCCCGGAGGCGTGATTTTAATGTTTCCTTATTTCCGCCTGTCTTCAGCCCTCGATAATGCAGTTCTCGCCTCAGTTCTCTAAATTCAAGGTTCATACAGCAACTTCAGACGAGCTATAGTAGATCCGTTCCGATCCTATCCCATTTCGAACAACAGTTGTAACGTTTCTCACTATTCAGGCTCTCTGCAAACTGCATCACATGACACCACCAACTTAAAGAACTTGACAACTCAGGGCTCCAGAATAACGTAATAGTTTAATGCTCAATAAATGACAGCCAATACTATAGCTTTGGCAACAACGTAACACAGACTGTGCAAAAGTTTCACACTCCGACGTATTAACTCTGTAACGCTGTATCAACTCTTCATCTCTCCCTAGACTAGCACTTGATTCTCTTTCCGGACCGACTTCACCTAGACTGGTTCTTGACTCCGACTTCGATTCATACTTGTAACGTGAAGTGACTTGACTCTGACACACTTGATCCCTGTCTTTTGCCATACATAGTTAAATTGTTTTTCATAAAAATCCGGAATAACTGATTTTCGATAATGAGTTTTTAGGACGTTTTAGTAAAAAACCTTATTGTTACATATATTAGAAGTGCGATTTTAAACAGTTAAATGGAAAAAAAATCGAAACGATCTTTCTTTGTTAATTAAATTTTGGCGTCAATTGGCAAGAAAATTAAAGTAATTTCTTTTTCAAAATAATTCCGGAACAATACTTATAAAGTCTTTTGTGTTCTTTCGCAAGAAAATCAAAATTAAAATTAGTCTAAAGAGTGATTTTTAACAATCGTTTGTAGTAAATTACTTTATAATTTAAAAATCCTTAACAACCTAATGTCGATACCGGTATTTTTGTAAAATAAGTCATTTGACATAAATTTGTTTTATGTTGAAAATCCGGAACAACTTGATATCGATAATTAAAGGAGATCAACGTATTGTCTAAGAATATTAATACAAGTCGATGATGCAATTTCAAACATTCATCAGATGTCATTTTTAGCGGCCCCTATTA
Organism: Biomphalaria pfeifferi; assembly: GCA_030265305.1. NCBI lineage: Eukaryota > Metazoa > Mollusca > Gastropoda > Planorbidae > Biomphalaria > Biomphalaria pfeifferi. The sequence goes on from JASAOG010000118.1 coordinate 1,087,893, forward strand.
GTTTTGTGTCTGTCCATCCGTCCCGTTTAGATCTTGTAAACTTGAAAAAATATTGAGAATCCGACACTAAAGTTCTGATGCAACGGTTACTTTTTTCTTTTCTGAAAGCAAAAATTCAAATTTTTAAAATCAATTATACAAGCATTTTTTTCACAAAAATACACCATTTTTACAACTATGCACTATTAATAATCATAAACACTGGAATTGACTATTTGCCTTATTATAATCACATTTATGCAAACGGCTTTAGATTTTTGTCATTTTTTTTTTTTTTTTTTTAAATGTATTGCTAAGTAAGTTCTGTCCTACTATTTACTACATTAGAAAAATATTTACTTTCTTTTAAAGAGAGAAAATATGTTTAGAATGCATATAAATGGAACATAATTTAAAACATCAATTTTTTTTCACGAAAATGTGTTTTTTTCTTGAGGCTTTGAATAATATATTAAAATAAAAGAAAAGATTGACCCGTTACAAAACAATCAGACAATCATTATAAGACATAAGTTAAGCCACTTTCATTTTCGACCTTACATTCACGTTCACCTATCCCTTGGTCTGCTGAAACGTTGGGTACAACACCAGATATGTCAACCTTATTTCTCCAATCTTCTCAGTCATTTGCCTTTGATAGAATTTCATTCTGATAATCTTACTGAAAATATTGAGACCTGCCTTTTATCTTGCCTGGGTGGACAACTTCGGGAGCCGATTTTGAGTTTGTGTTTCTACACAAACTGTCCTTGTAAGCTTGTTTTTATAAAACTTTATCCCGAACATTTTTATATGTAATGAAATAAAAGTCAGTATAGAGATTTTCATTTAACTTTTATATGTTATTTATTTTTAAAATCCGGAAGAATATATTATTGATCAGGAGTTTTTGTAACGTTTAAGCAAGAAAATTAAATGTAATATAAGTTAAGATGAATACCAAACATTCGTCTGCATTTATTTGTTATTCACAAAAACATCCAAATACTTAAAATTATTGTGATGTTTTGGAGGCAAAATTAGTGGTTAACTCAGAATTGTAATAGCTTTTTGTCTTTTTTTTGCGATCTAAAAGTGACAGACAAAACGCTCAAAAGTAAGCGGCTTTTATTCTGACGGGGGCACTTAGTAAATCATAAGCAAAATCTAATAAAATTTCATCTATTAACTCACTTTCATCTAAATTCTAATCCCTTTGAAAAATCATCAATTAATCCTATTAGTTAAGTTTTACATGACCTATATTTCCTAAAGCCATGTTAGTATGGAATGAGGATCATGGGCGTAGTCAGGAATTTTTTTCGGGAGGTTTCGGGGCAGTTTTAGAAGTGAGGAAAAAGTAGCGCAACGTTTGAGTACGCCTCTAAGTTTGTGTTTCAAATAGCTATACTGAGATATGAATGTTTGTGTGTCAAATAGTTATACTGAGATGTGAATGTTTTTGTGTCAAATAGTTATACTGAGATGTGAATGTTTGTGTGTCAAATAGTTATACTGAGATGTGAATGTTTGTGTGTCAAATAGTTATACTGAGATGTGAATGTTTGTGTGTCAAATAGTTATACTGAGATATGAATGTTTCTTAAAATACTGGGTACAATTTTTAATGTACAAAATAAATGTAACACTATTTTGTTTTTTACTAAAACTAAGGGGAAAAATTGCTTTTAAATCTGTTCTGTAACCTAATTTCAAACTCTACAAATACAGTATTTTTGTGGCCACGAAGTAATTTATAATTTAATTTGTTTTATTTTCAGGTCTCATTCTACAAATGTAATAGTATACCTATGAGAAAAAAACAACTTTTTTGCTGACACTTATTTCGAGAAACAACATCAGTTTTAAAACAAAGAAAACGAACTTAGTGTACCACCAAGGAGAAGAATAAGAACAACACCACACATGATTCTATCAATATATAAATACAGTTTACAACATAAACCAGAGAATCTATTGAATGAACTCTTTGTAGACCATTTTGAAGCTAGCTTCCTGTGTAAGCTACAATCAGCTGACAGATTTAAAGTAAACACTCGCATGTTATTGACTTACAACCATTAAATTCAACGAAAGCCTAGCTCAGTAGTTTAGTTAGCACCAGGAACTTGCATCAGTAGAACAAAGAAACATTGATTAGGTGCTAAACGGTGCAGTCTATAGTACTATCAGTTCTTGTTGACAGTGTAACGTAGATTTGAAAGCAGTCATGTTTAAAGTTGGTGCGCTCAAAGATATGCTTTTTCTGACTTCCTTGTTGAGTCTAACATTCAATGCCAAAGCAGAATTCAACGTACGGGAATACTGCTCACAGAGGTGTTTGCGTGGCCAAGGTGGTATCCTATGTAAATGTAACGCCGTACACTTCAATGGAAAGCGATCTCAGCCTCTGCACAGCCCAAGACACACAGGGAATTTTATTCTAGAAACTCAAGAAAGGTCAGACTATAGAAGTCACGGTGATCTGCCTAGTACTTCTTGGTTAGATGAATCAGATATGGATGAACAGTCATGGCAGGACTATCCTAAATTGTTAAGAATAGGTCAAGATTTCTCACATTCAGTCAGACCAACTAATACTTTACCATTTGTACTTATTGACCAACAAGACAAGTCCATTAGCAGACAAGAAAGTGATCAGTTGGCCTGGCCCGAGTCTCCCAGCGATTTAGTGAGTCCTGAACTAGACAACTCAGAGATGAACGATTCACAAAGTCATGTGAGAAGGTTACGGAAGGCGCTGCTACAGGCATTGCAAGGGAGGTGAACTCAATCGATGTTTCCAGTCTTCTTTTCTTCCATTAACATGCACTTGGCTTTATCATTGTAACTTCGCTACACACTTTCATAGCGCCAGGTGGTCATAGACACTGATAGTTGAGATAAATCTTCATTATTAATAATACTTGTTTGATCAGGTCTAAACTATTACAAATTCTATTTGTTTTTTATTTTTTTAATTTCATTATTTCTTAATTTGAACCAGACAGAATAAAAAAAAACAGCAACAGAAAATTAAGTACTTTCTTAAGTATTAACTTGTTAAACTAAAATCTTTATGTTATTGAGTTCTCATACAACTTAGTCCATGCATAATTAACTTATTGAAGGCAAATATATTGTCTTTTATATTTTAGAATATTATTTTATGTTAAATAAACCTTTATTTTCTAGTCTACGTGTTTGTGTTGGCTTCTTGTAGATAGCAAATGACTTTTAATGACGCCGGAAGAAGCTTAATGGTAGGCCTAATTGGAGAATACATTGAACATTAGTGAAAAATGAAATAAGTGTGTATGTGTGAAGTGGGAACATGTTCATTGCTAAGATTTTAAAATAATGATATTGAAATTGACATTTAAAAAAATGTAGCTGAGTTTGGTAACTCTGAATTTGTTTTTATGTTGGTTTAGAATTTTTTTCTGAAAAGGGTCCAAAGTCAATGAGCTCCTAAAAGGACGCATTTTTCACAAAACTATTTGAGATGCCCATTTATAAATAAAACCAAGTATCATTCCTGCTATTATTATTATTATTCTATTGTAATGACTGTGCTATTAATACGCTCTCATTATGTAAATTAATCTATTAGTTCGATATTTTATGAGTCCCACATATTTCAAATTTTAACAAATTAATAAACTAATGAATAAAAAACGTCTGTTTAATGTAATCGCTAATTAAAATAACAAATAAAAAAAATAAAGTTAATCAAAATTTACATCTAACAACAATATACATTTACGATAGACACTAGACACTGACCTTTATACACTATCTAGGGGGGAGGAGATTTGAGTGGCTCTCATCATGGAAAAGCTACCCAAGTACCTTGGTGTAACTTTAGATCGCATACTAAAATGTGTGAAAGACGACCTCAGGGAAACTTTGCATTGTGCGAAAGCTGGCATCCACGAAGTGGGGAGCCCGAGCAGACATGCTCTGATCACTGTATTTAGGAGCAGTTCGATCACAGATAGACTACAGCCTACCTGTTCAAATTCATGGCTCTAGGACTGCTCTTGAACAACTTGATAAAATACAGTCCCAAGCACTAAGATTTGTCTGTGGAACCTTTAGGACAAGTCCAGTAAATGCGGCTGAAATAATGGCTAAAAAAATGAAGTAATGGTCCAAAAAACCTTATAGGCTGGATGAATACCTCTGAGCTAGAAAACTAGTGGATAGTTGGAAATGCAGAAGACGTATCCAGATGCAGTCTTTTATGCATCATGCTACTAGACTATCTGATAAAGTCGGCCTCTCCACCAATCGACAAAACATTCAACGTTTTCATCCCCTTTCCTTTTGGTGTCGCCCAACGACCCAGACATACGATTGAAACTAGTAGACCTTAAAGCAACTAAGCTTATGCACTACCCAGACACTGACATATATACACTAACTACACACTGAACTAAAAAGTTGAATCTTAGGATTGTTTGAGTTGTTAAATTTTTCACAGCTAGTGTTTGAATCCATCATAGATGACTGAGTAACTTGAGTTTCGTCTCTACCAACCACACAACACAATAGACATGGTTTTGATCGTTCGCTAGCAGTATGCTGTCATAAAGTACAGCATGCATTCCATTTTATGTATAGATTTGCTTAAGAGTAGAACATTTTGGGTAATTCTATATAGAACCTTATAAATATAGTGTATATAGTCAATGTATATTGTTGTTTGTATAAATAGATACAACGACTAACATTGCTCTATAGAAATATCTGACTGCACTACATGTCTGCTTTAGTCTAAAAAAGTCGTAATTATTTCCAACGTTGGTCAGTACCCTGGTGAAGACAAACTTTCGCTGCTGTCAGGTCAGTTTAGATTTCATACATCTCTCATGACCTTTGAACATGTTCATTGGACTTGTTTACACAGCTCCAGGAGCAAACACACAAGCTATTCTGTCTGATTCCATTCACCACAGAAACTCAATTTCCTTGACCTCTTCCAATGACTGAAATTGCCATTTGTTGAAATGAGTGTAAAAATTAAAAGCCTTGTTGATTATTGCCACTACTCTAATAGTCACAGCCATTAGGATTTAACAACAACGTTCTAATGCTTTGATCTACACTTCATAGAACTAGTGTCGAAAATAAGTAGAACGATTGAAACCTATCAGACGAAGTGTATTGAGCTCTGTGATCTATTCAACAATTAGCAGATCCAAAATGAGACTATTCAAGCAATGTAATTCTTGTTTAAACTATGTTAGCATAGCACTTCACAATCACAATTTACAACGTTCAACTGAGACACAGTCCGTAAAAGATAAACTGATACATAGTAAATAGGCTATATATATATATATATATATATATATTCAATCTTCGGACTCGAAGAGAAGCCTTATTATTATATATATTCACCAAATTAAATAACTAACTAACACTTTTACTTTTTTAAAGATTAGTAGTCTAAGTAGATTTTTTTATGTTCGTGTACATATTACGCATTTTAAAAATACTTTAAAAAAAAGGGAGCCCCTGTAAAGTAAGGAAAGGAAAGAAAGAACTCTACAACCATAGCTATATATAATGTATTTCTTTGTTTACATTAAAAAAATAATCTATTACCAATATTTAATTGAATAATTGGTTATTTTCTAATTGTGTTTTGTTAAGTACAATAAATAATTGTGTAATGCTTCAACTAAATCCGAGAATGGGTGGGACAGAATAACCGTGTTCAACATTTACCCAGACCGAAAGAATTGATATTGCGTTTGTAATAATATTTTGTTTTTATAAAACGTCAACAATCATGTTTTGTTTAAAAAAGGTAAGAAAAAAAAAGAAATAGAGTGTGTCATTTAGAATTATTAAACATTCCAATTTCCTATTTTACTTTCATTAAACTTATGATGGTGTATTACGGTTCTACATATCGATTTGGTGAAAGTATTCTTTCCAACATTAAAGAAAGATGATTAATTCTATTTAATTAAATTTTAAAAAAAGTAAAGTTTCCCTTTCCTTTCAGATCTTGCGATCTATGGGGCAGATGATGTTAAGGTCATCTGTTTCTGTTTAATTTTTCCACTTAGTTACGAAATGTTAAATTGTTACTAAGTATATGGTAAGTAACAATTTAAAATTTCGTAACTAAGTGGAAAAATTACGAATGTTTCAAGTGAATAATGTGTCAGTAAGTAATTAAGCTGATGAAAACAAAACAAGAATAAAATAGCTAGTCACGAAGATCTACTAATGATCAAATTTATAAATAAATACTAATGTGTTTTGGTCCTTTTGATGGGTCCCTGAAAGAAGAAGAGCTAATATTGTCTTGCTCGTCTAACCATCTCAAAAACTAGACAAGACATTGAAAATTCGATTTCTTGATATTTTGCAACTTTGTATCCTTTGAAATTTAAAAACGAACTTTTTTTTAAATTTGTTATCCTTTTTCTCCTAAAAATACTATATTCGTTGTACAGTGTAGTATTAATTATAAAAACAGGGTTGGCTAAATTAAGAAATAGAGATGTTAATTTGTTCTATTCTACAAATATATATGCATTCATTTGTTGTATTCTAAGAATATTTGTGCATTCATTTATATATATATATTAGTTTATGTGTTTTCACCTGTATGAGCTCTTAATAATTTCCCATGTTGTGTTTTGACCTTCCGATAACATTAGAAGATTGAATAGGTAGTTCAATGAATACTAAGTTAGCTACATGTGCGTGTATTAGGTTTACTTTTTTCCCCAGTCATCTTTAATACATAATGCTGAAAAGTGTTTATTCGAAGAATGTTCTGCTTTTCAAGTTTCTAGTCAATCGAGCACCACTCAGGTGTCCATCTCATTCCAATAGCTATTATTTGTTCATTTGTCACGAAACTCCCCAGACAACCAGTAGCTACGTGGTCAGGTTAAAACCAATTTAATTTAGCTCTCACACTTGTCCACGCTCTGACAGGACAACGTCTACGATTGATTTCAATTTTTCTAAAAACAAATTTAAAGCTAAAGTTTAGAAAATCTCATTAGCATTTCTAAATGACATGCTGCACTATTTCATGAAGCGATGTACAGATTCTTTAAATACAGAGAAGCCGTGTATTGTTTGCATATTCTTAGGAACATTTACTGACTCTTAGTTTCAGGATTGACTGTAACATCTTTTTACTTGTAATTCTTGACACATGATACCAAAGTTATATACATTATTGCTAGTAATGAGATTATATAACTTTATATATAACTTATATAACACCATAACTTTATTAACAGCCAATATAACATTTATTTTTATTAAATAACTGTATGCGTGTATTTATTTTTAAAAAATATGCAAAATAATGTAAGGCTAGTTATAATTTGTTTGTTCAGTATATGACTATAATAAAAGTACGTGTTTATTGGTTTTGCATTGGTAAAGTGAAAACACTAATTTTTTGTTTAATATTCCTTTTTACACGAAATAAAACTTTGATAAAGTTATGACATATGTTTCCACTTCTTTGCAGATTGCTAACATAAGGCATTGAGTATTGCACTAACTGTGCGGCAAGCAACGTGAATGTGTTTAAGAGGATGTTTATTGACCCAGTGAAAAGAATGTGACACTGGTGTCAGTCAGTCAATGAATTGTATATATTTATTTAGAAATTGGCTGCTAGGTTTATGCGTTCTATAATTATAAACCATTATATTATGTATGTGCAGAAAACTCATACACAATAATAAAAGGAGTACTTTAGATAGATTTGTATAATTAACATAGTGCTATTAAACAGTGTAATATTTTATTTTGATAAAAAATCTAAATCTAAATCCAAACTTTAATATAATTTTACATTTATATTTGAACTTTTCTGCTCCAGCTTTTCTGTCCGAAAATGAATTTGATAAACCCTTCTTTATTCTACTAATGCAGTGTTTTCCAATTGATTAGGATAATGTGCAGCATTTAAATTTGTTGATAAGTTAATGTTTTACCCTATAACCTAGAGATTGTGAGTCACTTGATGTTTTGTACTTATGAATACGGAACCAAACAAAAGTACAGTTTATATGATCCTTAATTTCATGCACCATTAAACGTTTGAACGTAACCATTTGAGATGTTACATAGCAAAGACTTTCTTCAAAGCCAATAATAAGTCATTGTTTTACACAAAAGATGCACTGTGAGCTAAGACGCTAAGAGACTTTCTATTTAAATCGCCATGTACAATGACATTTAGCGCTCTTATCTTATGTCACAATTTGTTCTAGACTAGAGAGTAGTGTTGTCTCTCAAATTACGCGACATCTGCGAGTTCGTAGGTGCCTCTATTTAAACACTGAAGAAAAACATTGTACTTTTTCTTGAGGTAATTCAAACCAATATCATGTAATCCAGTGATGAACACAACATTCAGATAAAACGTCAATCACCAGTGCAAATAGTACAGAAATAGTATACTAACTAGTGAGATGAATAATGGTATTGTTAAATACATAAAGCACATTAAAAATACTGACGATCAATAAATACTAACCAGTGAACAAAGACCATGATAGCTTTCTTTTATATTGTAATAACTTAAGTGAGGCGACTCAACGAGGCACATATATCTTTATTTACACGACATCACAAGTTCATAAAACATCATCTTTCTTAGGCACAGTCTTTTCACTTCGGCTCTCAACTTGGGCGGAAATCGTTCTCCTCTCTTCCTAATGTTGACATCCTTTTTCGTCTAGTTTATCACAGTGCGCACCTTCTAGCTTAGAAGTCGGAATTATAACATTGCACCCTTCTTAGAGCTTTTCGTCCCGAAAAGAAACAGTGCAGTGTAACTTTGACAGTTCAGGTGGAGGTCGATCGGTGGTAACCACAGACGTTAGGGTGTCTGTTGCCCACAAAGCCATCTGCACAGTTTCCCGTGGTCGTCGCTTCCTCTTCTTCCAGTTGGCCAGTCTACGCTTGAGGCTTTATCGTGGTCCCTGCTTCGACCTCATGACGATAGTCGCTGATGCCAGCCAGCTGACACATGGAGAGTTAGTGGAGGTCAAAGGTTGCCAGCCATAAATGGATGTTGTGGCGATCACCGTAGATTCCAGGGTTGTTGTTCTAAGACGCTGAGTCAGCGGACCTTTTCCATGGACGTGTCGTGACACAGTTGTAGGCCTACAGCTCGCCATGGTTTCAAGCACATAGTCTTTCTCAGCCTCATCTGTAAGGTATGCCTATGAAGCATCCTTATAATGTTCATCCACCACTACATCAGGTTTTGCTGGGATTAATTCACCACCGTTCAAGTCACTTTCACTGATGTGGGCAGAAGTACACATTTCTGTCAAGTTCAGGTCTTGTAGCTGGGTTTCTTGGCATGGGCACTGTCCCCGCAGGACGCCGCATGTCAATCGCCTGGACGCAGTTGCCAAGTATGGAGTTCTCTCTTATGCCGCTGCCAAAGTCAAAGTCGTTGTTTCTGCCTCGGCCATTGTTGGGGCCCATATTCGCAATTTCACCCGACGACATCCAAGGCAAGGAATCAGAAACAGTCTTGAGGCTTTCATGGTTTGAGTTCTCATCAAAGGTACTGACAGATAAACAGAGGTCTTCAAGGTCCACAGCAGCCAGCTTGGACGCAGACCCAACGTTGTCTTGATCTGTCCGGCTCGTTGCAGGTATACCAGGAACAAAAGTTTCAGGCTCATCACAGATTTCTCTAGTTTCTTCATTTGTTTCTTTTCTTTCAATTCTGTATATCCCATTCAGATCGTCGCAGCAATCGTTGTCACGTTTCTCGCCATGAAAGCCATCCCCGCCAGACTTGCAAACAACACAGTCACAGACAGCGCTCCAATCCCCAGCGCCTCCATCACCACTATTTGTGCAGCCACAGTCCTGACCAGGCAACTGCTCCTTCCCTAACGAGTTTATTCCTCCTTTTGCTTGCGACACAATTTTATCACTTTGGTCTACTTGCAATACACTTTCATCAACTTTGTTCAACATTATGTTCCTGTTCAGTTGTTCATCAAATGCATCCAAAAAGTCCTGGATCTTGCCAATGAACTCAACAATCCCAAGTTCAATTTCAAATGTGTAGGTCTCCGGATCTTCTTCTTCATTGATCAGAGCTTGCCTCAGACGAGCCGTGATCGTTTACCTGCTACCGAGGGATTTTAAACCTCAATCCCGAAGCTCTTGTCTTATCTCTTTAATTGAGAGCTGATGTAATAGCTTCAAATATGTCATTGTAATCAAAGCCTACCTCCTCTCGTTGAGTTGCCTATAATCCCACTTCTGACACGAATTTTAATAACTTAAGTGAGGCGACTCAACGAGGCACATATATCTTTATTTACACGACATCACAAGTTCATAAAACATCATCTTTCTTAGGCACAGTCTTTTCACTTCGGCTCTCAACTTGGGCGGAAATCGTTCTCCTCTCTTCCTAATGTTGACATCCTTCTCAGTCTAGTTTATCACAGTGCGCACCTTCTAGCTTAGAAGTCGGTGCGCATGTCGGAATTATAACAATATTCTACTTAAAATACTTTTTCGGATAGCTAAATGATGTTTAACCTTTTCTTCAACATTTTATCTTTTTCTTTCTTTTCATGGACTCCTGGAAAACTCTGGACATCTTCCAATGCACAATATGACCTATTTACCTGGTCATGGACAAACATACTATACTCTTAGTCCCCTTCACTAATCGAATGTTCGCCATCTCAGCTCCCATACTTGGGTGAAAACAGTTGATCACTCTTTTATGCTTTAAGTTATGAACACTCTATATTAATCCAGTCTCGAACAGTGCAAAAGATAATGCTCGCCTTCAGCACTATGTGGATGGAGCTGTGCATGGCGGAGTTATAGTCATGCATTAATACGTATAAAAGACCCAATTCAATTTAGTCTATCTAGTTTTTATACCAAATATACAGCTTAGATAAGTACTTTGATTTCGGCAAAATTATATACAATCATAAAGAGCTGCTAAAAACAAGATAGAAGTTTTCAATGCAAACTAATAATTAGTATTTTAGGTCTTATATGGGTCTATCCAAATGAGGAAACTAAAGCAAGTAACCCCAAATGAACGTCTATTAAGCTGGGAAAAAAAAAGAAGTGCTCGCCCATAAACTAGTGTAGTCTACTTCCACATAGCCCACAAAGTACAGCATGCCCTTAGAGCCTATATATAGGTTTTGACATTTGAACTAAAAGCCCTGGAGATAGCATTGACTCTTGACCTTGTGTCCACCCAAAAACAATGAAAAGAAGAAAGCCAGACCTTATGTATTTTGTAACAGTCTTCTGACGAGACGAACTGGTCTACAACGCCAGTTATACTGATAATAGATATTAGATGTTACATTATGTTTATTAATTAGTGTAAATGTCATTAGCGGGGACTTCTGTTCAGAAGGGTCAAAAATAGAATATTTCTTTCAGATACCTTCTCTATAATTCATCCGTGAAAGACATCATTTCATTTGACGATATAGTAAGCCTACTACTAAATAATATATTTATATATATTTAGTAGTAGGTTTACTATATCGTCAAATGAATTGATGTCTTTCACGGATGAATGTATATATATGTATGTATAGCTTATATTAGAGACATTTTTTAAAAAACAAAGGATGTAATTCTTCTTCTTCTATAATACGCCCTCCCATGCCCAAAAAGAAAAGGACCTTTCAATGCATCCGGTTGGGGGCTATTGCAACCTCTACTCCTCCCCTCACACGGTCCAACCTGTAAGGGCGGCGTTTGAGGAGTGGGGTACAAACGCCCCTACCATCTCCCCACCCTATTAATCCGCCAGTAAGTTTGACAGGAGGGACTAGACTAGTTATCCTTGGCTGGTTACCCACCTTGACAAAGGAAATCGAGTATCCAAATCTTTCTGCTACTTTGGGTCTATACTTATTCATTTGGAAGGCTTCGGCTTTTGGGAGTCAAAACAGGAAAAATCAAGACCCAGTGACCCTTAGGCATCTTACATGCAGCACAAAGTACTAAATCCTGTCAGAACCTACGATCCGACTGATTTTAAACTGTATTGGCAACTACCATTTGTTTGTTTTTTACTTTGACATGTCTATGTCGTTAATAACACCGTGCGCTAATTCTTTACAACTTCATTTTGCAATCTAACAAGTATTTTAGTTAATCCGACGAGTTCTTTAGTTAGCCAATCATTTAGTTGTACATTTTGTGAACATTTCAATCTTGGGCGTAGCCAGGGGGAAGGGTTCTTGGGGTTCAACTCCCCCTTCCGAATGGAAATCCCCCCACCAACTGATTTTTTGCTTTGATTTCGTTTATTTTTGGTAAGATTTTAATAATAAACCATCACTTGACCCAGCGCAGCCAAGGGGTGTTTTGAGTTTTAAATCCCCTTCCATGGGGTTTTGCGATTAAGCCCCTTTTTTTATAAAACAAAAAGATAATGGAAACGAAAATCCCCAAATTCTAAAAGCATAGCCAAGGGGGATTTTAATTTTAAAACCCCCTGGGAATTTTTTTTTACAATAAAACCCCCTCTTTAATATAAGACTAAAGCAAACATCAGTCACTAGATTTTTTATTTATGAGTGTAGCCAAGAGGGGTTTTGTGTTTAACCTCCCCCCTCCAGAGGGCTTTAAGTTAAAACTCCATACAAAGGGTTTTGAGTTCCAAACCCCCTCCTTTAAACCATTACGAGGAAAGCGGAAACAGGGAAATCCTAGTATAACTTGGCGGCACAGTAGATACCTTAGAATATGCATTTTTTTTGTTTTAAATACCAGAAATAGTGCCTGGCGGCTGGGCTACGATGGGAGAGCTCACTGTGCCTCCCCAGACCCCCTTGCTAGCAAGAGCGGGGTGTTTACAGTTGTTTTTTTTTTTTACTTACTCCAGGAAAACCTATTCTAGGGTAGAATAAACTTTTGAAAGAATGAAATGTCAGAATGTAATTAAGATTAATTATGTACGCACACACACACTATATATATATATATATATATATATATATATATATATATATATATATATATATATATATATATATATGACGGGGGAGGGAGAGACCCCCCCATAAAAACATCAGGGGGGTGGGAAGCTCTCCCCGAAAAAATTTTTTGGCTGCGACGATGATTTCATTCCTTTTACAATGGAATTTTAAAATATTTAGTTCACATTATATATTTAAATTATTATTGTTATTATTATTGTTCGCTCAGTTTTACTTTTCATTACTTTTTAATGGAGCAATTCTACAAGTGATTTCAGCCTTTAGCATTAGTCTTTACACCACTGGCCAGATTTTCACCTTTAATAAATGTTAAAGAAGACTATTCTGTCTCTCTTTACCTGTGTAAAAAAAAATCTGTTGTTTTAGCTCAATTAGTTCCCACAGTTACGCTGAACAGGACACTATCTCGAATGGGGGTCGAACGTATGCCAAAGGCAGTCTTTTTTAAACTGAAAGTTGGTCAACGTAAAAGAGGTGCCACACGGAAACGCTTTAGAGACCAGCTTAAGCGTAAACTCCCTTTAACTAAGGTGATCAGAAGACCCGCCCAAAAAAATGTGTGTGTTTACTTAATTAATTAATTACATCCCAACCCTTCTTTCTTTCGTGTGACGTTTATTGTACCATAGAATATGTTCTTCCTTGAGTCAGTGGAAAAATTGTAGACTCAACGCCCTTACAAGCAAGGGGTTCTGGGGGAATGTCGAGAACTCCCCCAGCGAGATTCGTGGCGGAGCCCCGCCGCCAAGCGTTATTTCCTGTATTGAAAGCCAACAAAATGCATATTCCAAGGTATCTACTGTGCATTATCCTGCTATTAAAAAGTTTTATTTCAAAAACCTAATCTTCTATTCTTACTTACTTAGATCCTCCCGCACCGTTCGGCGCACTGGGCGGGAAGCTGATTCTACAAAAATCTGTCACTGGCAATGTCTGAAGTCTATTCCCACCTGCTCTGTGGGACAGCCATGAAAGTGTGGCGCCAAGTTGTACCACTAGCGGATCCAGTACTTTGGAGTGGGTGGGGGGCGATTTTTTTCCAAACCCTACCTCTAGCGCCCAGTAAACCCTAACCCTAAGCATAAATTCGTGTACAGCATATATAAATAAATAAATAAATCTGAAGAAATTGAGACAGCAATATCTAAATTCAAATCTATTATTACTAGTTTTACTAACATTCAAAATTGCTAGGACTAGATCTAGATTTAGTTAGATCTCTAGAGTATATGTGATGTAGAAACAAGTTGGCAATTCGGCCATTGGGCAGACTGGGCTCTATAGCTTTGGTTGGCAGACAGTCCAGGAGACGGAAACTCCGAAATAATACCTACGGCTATCTGTTGTTCACAGCCGTCTCAGACTTCTGTACTACTGTGAACTGCATTTAGCTTAAAGAGTGGTATTGGTCTGCGCGAGCCAATTATCGTTTTAAAAATACTCTGCGCAGGATGGGGGCAATACAGTACTTAGCCCGCAAATGACAAATCCCAAAGAAGTCGATAAAAGGATACCTCTCAAATTCGCCTGCTGGAATGTCCGCACACTGCAGGACAGCTACAAAAATGAATGCCCTCAACGGAAGTCTGCACTGGTGGCATTAGATCTGGCTCGGCTAGATGTAGACAAAGCGGCCCTCAGTAAGGTACGCCTGGCAAGCCAAGGGTCACTGACTGAAAGAAGGGCTGGCTACATCCTATACTGGTCCGGAAAAGGCCCTTAGAAGCACAGGCAATCGGAGGTGGCCTTTATGGTAAAACAATCTCTTGCCAAGAAACTATTAGATATCCCTGTTGGTCACTCAGACCGAGTGATGTCCCTCAGACTACCGTTAGAGGGCTCCAGATACGTCACTATTATCAGTGCTTACACTCCCACGCTGCAGGCAGAGCCTGAAACCAAGGAAAGATTCGACGATGACCTGAGGAGAGTCCTGTGCAAAGTGGACACTACTGACAACTTATTCACGGGTTTAATCCACGAAAGTGGAGTGAGGCAGGAGACCTTTTTTTACCACCAGTTTAGAGCCCCCAAATTCTAAAAGCTTGACCCTTCACTAGTTTCCAGATTGTTGTGGTCAAACAACACTGACTCAAAATCTGTACTACAGGCTTTGCAAAGCCCTGGACCATGGCCCCCCAATATTGACACTGTCATCTTGACCTCACACAACATAAAGCAGCGCTATGGTACCCCTGTAATAATGCAGTGCGTACCGAGTCACATAGGTGTGACTGGCAACACTGTTGCAGACTCCATGGCCCACTAGGGAGGGCTAATTCCACCCACTGAACAGGCTGTAAGTTTTCATCATGCTCTGGCTACAATTAAAAAAAACAGAAATGGAAAAGTGGTTTGAGTGCTGGGACAATTCCAAAAAAGCCTGTGCAGTCTGGGAGCGCATGAGCGCCTGAGCAAGCTATTATAGAACAGTGCAGGACAGGCCATTGTCCTGTTGGCTCATATTTCTCACGGCTATGGCCAAATTTCGATTCACGGTGCCCCCGCTGCGAGGAGGAAGAGGAAACCGAGCCTCATATTCTGTTTGACTGCCCCAGACTTGCTGATCTCTGCCTAGACAGGTCTGGGAAACCAAAAATTCTCGACCTGTATGGCAACATTTATGCACTACGCAAGACAGCAGGGTTTCTGTCCAGGGCTTTTGCAAGATCGAATGGAGTTTGATGATGGTAATAATAATAATAATAATAATATGGGATTGGAGTTCTACACGATAAGATACGATACGATCAAAACTGCACGCCTCCAGCAATGAACTAGATTCCTTCCTACGCAAATATGACTATGATGCAACCCCTTTGAACCTAAACAATTTTGATGTTAATGTCGGTTTGGACGACGTCGGGCATGAGATTCGCCAATGGGAAGAAAAAACACTCCACGGAAAATTCCCGACTTTATTACATGGGGACAACATTGACAAGGCTGCTTCCTTAGCTAAAAGCAGGTCATCTTTACCCTGAAACTGAAGGCTTTGTCACAGCAATACAGGACAGAGTAATTAGAACACAAAATTACAAGAAACATATCCTAAAAGTCAATGTTGTTGACAAATGCCGAAAATGTGAAAATGTGGGTGAGTCAATTGAACACATAATGGCGGGATGTTTAGCCCTATCGGAATCTGCCTACCTAGGTCGCCATAACCAAGTTGCAAAGCTAATACACCAGAACTTGGCTTTGACACACAATTTGATCGGTAAGGATACTCCTCCATATTATAAATACTCACCACAAGAGGTTCTCGAGTCTACGAATAGGCATCTACTGTACTGGGATAGGCCTATTTTGACTGACAAAACGGTAGATTTTAATCGCCCTGATCTGCTGCTCATCGATAAAAAAGAAAAGGCCGCTACCATTATTGACATCGCCGTACCACTATCTCATAATTTAAAAAAAAAACTGAGCTGGAAAAACAACGAAAATATGGGAGCCTTGGCTTGGAGATTAAGCGTTTATGGAAATTATCTAAAATAACAATATATCCCATTGTCATATCAACCGAGGGAATAATAACAACTGACCTTACAGATGCCTTCAAGGCCCTTGACATTCCTAGGAACATTCTCGTTGCCTGTCAGAGGGCGGTACTTCTGCAGACCTGCCACATCACCAGAAAATTCCTCGGTGGAAACTGATAAAGAGACTACGATGAATTTTGTTTCCCTTTAACGAAACTCGACCCTGGCAGCGCCAGAGAATGAATACTCGCTCTTTTATAATAATAATAATAATAATAATCTTTATTGTCCGTATGGAAATTTGTCTTACAATTTGTGCATTACACCAAACAAAAAACTTAAGAAACCAAAGTGCACATTCACACCAGTCTCACTCATAATTTACAAGTGACAAAGTTTATACCAGATTGTTCTTATTTAAGGATTTGATTGCCAGGGGAACAAAAGAGTGTTTGTGTCTGTTTGTCTTTGCTATCGGTGTCTTGTATCTCTTTTGTGATGGTAAAATCACAAAATCCTGACACAAAGAGTGATTCTTTATTTCAAGGATCTTGATAGCTTTTTTATAGATGTTTGTCTCAAAAAATTGCCCAAAATGGGGTTTGTTTTTTGCCAATGATCTTAACAACAGCATTTAAAATTCTATAAAGTTTATTTTTATTTTTAATGCTCAGATTTCCATACCAGGCAGTGATATTAAAACTTAAAATATTGCAGATATGAGCGTGATAAAACATAGCCAAGGCCTTTTCGCTAACATTAAACGTGGACAGTTTTCTTAGTAATCGTAATCTTTGCTGCCCTTTTTTGCTGATATAATCAGTGTTTACAGTAAAATTTAGTTTATTGTCTAGATTAGTACCAAGGTATTTAAAGGTGATGATGATGATGACAACTTATTATCATGGGTGACTTCAACGCTCCAGTGGGGAACGACAACTGCGCTTGCCAGGTGTTCTATGTAAGCATGGCATTGGCAACTGCAACGATAACACGGCAGGCTCTTGTTGGAACTCTGCTCTGAAGCATAGCTTGCATAACCAACAAATTCTTTCAACAAAAAAGCCATTTTAGACCACATGGATGCATTGACGCTCAAAGCATTAGCACATATTGGATTACATAACAGTGAGGCAAGATGGTAAAAAAAGATGGCCTGCCTAGGGTAAAAGAAGCTAAATGTCGAAAGATTGGCTGACGTACGAGAGCGCTAGTGTACTGCTCGAGGTTGATCTTCGAAAGCCCCAGGACGATGATCCAGTGAGTAACTGGAGCCAGCCAAAGTCGTGTGATACTGCACTAAACCCAACAGAGACTGGTTTGATGAGAACGATACCGCAATTAAGGAATGAATAAGCATAAATACCATCGCTCTGTTCTCACGAACCCTAATGACAACGCAGCCAGAACTCTCTATAAAGCTTCTTGTCACAATCTGCAGTCAAAGATCAGGGAACTAAAAAAAAAAGGTGGCTTGAGCTGTCCGTAAACATGCAGAGAAAGGCTGATACTGGTGACACACGCTCTTTCTATGAGTCGCTTCGTTGTGCCTACTTACTTACCAGACTACAGCACTGCTAAGATCATACGATGGTTCTACACTATTTACCAGCTAGGCGGACATACTAAATCGCTGGACAGAACACTACAGTATGCTGTTTGGTGATAAAAGGCACGTACCGGAGGAATCGCTGGCAAATGTCCCCCAGAAAACTATAGGAGAGGAGCTCGACGAACGACCGAAATCTGATGAAATTGAGACAGCAATATTTAAACTAAAAAAACACAAGGCACCTGGCTCTGATGGACTTCCCGCTGAAATATTTAAAATGGTTGGTGTCGCCCTGACCGAGAGGCTAACAAACTTGTTCACTCTATGCTGAGAGAAGTGCGTGGTCCCACCTGAACTTCGAGATTCCGTAATCATATCCCTATACAAAAAGGGTGACAAGTCTAACTGCTCCAACTATCGAGGCATTACACTTCTGTCAGTAGCAGGATAGATCTTTGTTCGAGTGTCGCTCGACCGACTAAACCAGTCTTTAGTGGACGAGGTCTTATCTGAAAGCCAATGTGGTTTCAGAGCCGGTAGACATGATATTTGTACCGCGACAACAACAAGAAAAATGCAAAGAGCAGAACCTAAACCTCTACGTTGCCTTTGTGGACCTCACCAAGGCTTTCGACTCGGTCAGTCGCGATGGTTTGTGGAGAATTTGCTAGGCTGGGATGCCCACCTACGTTCCTATCCATTCTCAAGGAGTTTCACGTGGGACAAAGAGGCCAGATCAGAAACAATGGTGCCCTTTCTGATCACTTCCAAATAGAAAATGGCGTGAAGCAGGGCTGTGTACTTGCCCCTACTCTATTCGCTATCTTCTTAGGCGTAATGCTGGGTCAAATGAGGCAGCGATTGCATGAAGACCTCAACATCCGGTTTCGTTCTGACGGCAATGTGTTCAATCTACGGCGTCTACTATCCCATACAAGAACGAAGGAGATGGTCATAACGGAGCTTCTTTATGCCGATAATTGCGCCCTGCTAGCTGAACATGACCTCCAGAGCGCGGTAAACGAATTTGTATATTCTGCCGCCTCTTTCGGTCTATCTATAAACCTCGGTAAAATAGAAGTCATGTTCCAGAATCATCCAATGAAACATACTCAGCCCCAAGGATGACAGTAAACGGACAGTCTTTAACGTGGTAGACCACTTCACATATCAAGGTATTATGGTGTCAAATGACGCCTCACTTTCAAGGGAAGTTGATAACCGTCTAGCCAGAGCTAGAAGCGCTTTTGGACGCCTTCAGGCGAGAGTTTGGAAGAACAAATCGCTCCGCCTGCCTACAATAATCAATGTCTTCCTGGCGGTAGTTCTCTCAACCCTTCTATATGGCTCTGAGACATGGACACTATATAAAAAACTACTAAATTTTCTTGAGCGCTTTCACCAAAGATGTTTGCGCTCCATCATGGACATACGGTGGTATGGACAGTATAGAGGGACTTCTTATCCCGTATGGGAGACGAACGTATGGCAAAGGC
Organism: Biomphalaria pfeifferi; assembly: GCA_030265305.1. Classification (NCBI taxonomy): domain Eukaryota; kingdom Metazoa; phylum Mollusca; class Gastropoda; family Planorbidae; genus Biomphalaria; species Biomphalaria pfeifferi. The sequence goes on from JASAOG010000118.1 coordinate 1,107,430, forward strand.
AGTCTTTTTTTTTGTGAGCTAAAATGTGGTCGACGTAACAGAGGCGCCCCACGGAAACCCTTCAAAGACCAGCTTAGGCGTCAACTTTCCTTGGCTGACATAGAAGAGAGCACCTGGCTGCATGCGGCGTCAAAACGAGACAGCTGGAGGTTACTCACGAAGGCCGCTGGATACACACTTGAGACCAAAAGAAAATCTACTGCCGAGGACAAACGCAGACGACGAAAAGAAAATCTAAATCGACCACCTGCGGACAATGGTTATGCTTGCCCTGGATGTGGCAAAATATGTAGGTCACAGCTGGGGCTGCGCAGGCATGGGAAATACTGTATTCCTCACTAATCTTAGGACATGTATGCATGTATGTATGTATGTAAGTATGTATGTATGCATGTATGCATGTATGTATGTATGTATGCATGTGTGCATGTATGCATGTATGTATGTATGTATGTATGTATGTATGTATTAGAATAAAAAAAGCAGTGTTTCTCAAGTTTCGGCGAAAAAAACAACACAAAAAAGCCATTATGAGGCCATTATAAAGCCCCGACGCCAAAAACGTTATTTTTTTTTAGCATTTTTCACTGCAGAATCGCATTCTCATCACATGTACGGCTCATTACTCATCCTACTTAAAAAGGACCTTTTGAATAATGTTTTACTTGCAAAATATTCTAATGTGAATTTACAGGCCCTTACTACATTGCAAATACAACCGATTTGTCCTTGAAAAGATAAGATAAGCAACATATTTAGATTACGACTTTGAGGATCGCCGCCCAAAAAAAAAATATTGGAAAAAAATATTTAAAAAAAGCTTATTTGCAAGTGATATATTTTGTTCAATAGGCATGTTTGTAACTTTGTTTTGTTACACAACTATAATTCAAAGCTCTAAAACAAATTTGTAAGTGGAAGGTGAAATTGAGTAAACCAATGGGCAAAGTTGGAGTAGGGATCAAACCCGATAGAGATTAAAAAAGAAAAGACCTGAAACAAGCGCGTGAAACTACACATTTACAGTACTTTATTTGATGAGTATTTTACCCAAGATCTGTGTTGTTTTTTTAGGTACCCGGCATTTTCCGATACACAATTTCATACACAAAATAATTGTTTGTGAGCAGGTCAGGGTGGCGCTACTGAGTGAGGCCTTTTTGTTACTTGTTGCTGCTAAACATTTATTCATTTATAACAGTAGGCAGGTGGTAGCTCTACTGGGTGGGCCCAATCTGTGCACCAGGGGTCTGCGACCAAGGGGCTAGAGTAACCTAAGCAACCAGACAGCACAATCAAACTAAACTAAACTAAACTAGCTCACTAAAAATAAAATAACCAACTACAATTATAAAGCAAACTTATATACACTTTATTTACAACCAACTTACAAAGCAATAAAAATATAGGTGAATACGACAATGAAAATAAACTTAGAAATAAACAAAAACTATATATACTCACTACTAAATAATTAATCAACCCTACTTAACTGAACTTAACAATTCGACTAACCAAAACCCTCTTGGGCGACAGTCTCTAGCTGCCTCTGGGTATATGCTGCTAAATCTACAACTACAAGCACTAACAAACTAACTATTACTAACTAAACCAACCATCAAATAACCTACATTACCCCAACATTAAACTGTAAACTACTAGCAGCAGTAAAGCAGAACTACAGCAGACAGTTAGACAGCCGAAATAATGGCAGTTAGGCAGTAATAACTGCGGCAGACAGTTAGGCCGTAATAACTGCGGCAGACAGTTAGGCCGTAAGGCAGGAATTATAGCCTGCAATTACAAAATAAACAAACATAAGACAATATTCAAAAAATAAAATAATAATGAACTATAACACATATATTAGACTGAAATGGTCTAGACCTAGTTAGTGCATACACATAATACAAGCATGATGTAACTAATAAAAGCAATACCTGAGTTATTAAAGTCCCAGCCACAACCAACACAGGTCAGGCTAGACTACAATAAATATAAGCTAGATCTAGATAATAGTAGATAAGACTAAACAAGCCGCCATGACGGCGATGCTTAGGCCGCAGCCATCTTTTACATTAAAAAGTAGGACAAAATGCCAACTTAAATAGAGTGGTTATCCTAACGATAAAATATTCATAAAAATACATAGGAAACATAAAATAATAAAATATTTACACATAGACATAGTATAGGAAAGCAAAAAGCATTAAGGCTGGCGCAATTGGGTGACGCTACCCAAGTCTACAGAACTTCCGGTTCCATCAGAGGTAATCATGGCTAATTAACTAGCCAGTGATGCAACTACACTAATCAGTCTGCATCTAGACTATAGAAATAGATGCAGAAACAATCAATACAAATACAAACGAAAGAAAGCAAAAATAAAAACATTTTCCAACTTACAGGCGGTCCCAGCTGAAATTACACTACACCAAAATAACTTTATACAGGCACCACTGTCAGTACTGACCACTGGTCAAGACAAAAGAGAGCTCAACGTGGTTCCGGAGCTAGCTATAACTGGTCAGCGCGAACATATCGGAGCATAATTCTCTAAAACTAAACTGGACTACCGATTTCCCTAATTTGTACCTAGCCGTACACAACAATAAAATCTAGCAAATTACTAAAGACACGGACTACACAACATTATATACCAAATAAAACAGCATTAAAAAGAGAATCTTAAAATTTAAATCTACAAAAATACAAAAAGGAAGATAAAAAGTTATTTCTATTCTAAACTCATATGGGGGCTCTATACCGTTTACAGACCTGCACATAAACTGATATAAAAAAAATAACAACCAATCCAACGCTAATGCCAAAGACAAAAATAAGAAGAACTAACCAGGGACAAAAAATAGGAAAGAACATCCACAGCTCTAAGGCTAGTTAACTATTTTAAAAACTACTTTTCCTCTACGAGTAAAACACAAATAACAGAAAAAGACTAAAACCAGCAGAAAGTTATAAAAAGCGGAAACTACAAAATACACAGCACTGAACTATAAAAATTAAAAAGGACACTGAATTACAAACATCATAGCCCTGGCCTATATAAATAATATAAATTACATAAAATTAGGTCAAAAATTAGAAAAAATTAAAAAAAAATTGTTGATTTTAAACTTTAAATGATTACTTAAAAAGGTGTTACTCTAATTAGTTTGTTATGAATGTCACTGTCTATTTTGTGTCTGTTCTAGTTTCTTAAATTTTTCTTTAGTAAAGGGGTCGTGTTTTCTCCTAATGAGTATACCTGATTTCTCCAAGCAGCCTTTGTAAAATATTGGTCCTAAATAATGCTATGTTCATAAACGATATTTTTAGCCTGAATTTAAGAAGTTACAAACTTCAAACAACTAATATATTGCCTTGTCCATAAAACGTTGTATTTAAAAAATAAATTTATCCAATGCTCGAGATCCTGCTTGTATACTTAGGCCCTATATGAATCGATCCGGTATCAATGTATTAAGTAGCAATAACCCCGCTAAAAGAAAAATTAAATGAAAGAAGATTGAGATATACATATATTTTTGTGACAGTACGCACCGGTACGGGATACCGGCACCTTTTTTCAATGTCAGGAAAAAATATTACTTTTCTTGTATTTCAACGTCAATTGTTAATTTATTAGTAGTTGAAAGTAAGGCAATCTATCTATGAGTACCAGCACCTATTATTATTTTTTTTACAAAAAAAAGCACTTTATATATGTATACTTTGTATACAAAGTGGCGTAGCATTCATGTCACGAAGGGGCTCAATGAACCCAGGCCCACGACCAACAGGGGCCCACGACCTACAGGGGCCCACTGCTGTGGCGTAGCAACAATGGCGCGAAGGAGTTCATTACGCTTGGGCCCATGACTCATGGCCAGTTGGGGTCCATATTAGAACTTTTAATTCGATTAATTCTGTTAAGAAGTTGTACAAACATTGACTTTTAAGACACTATTACTTATATGGAGTCCCAACTGAATCAAACGTTAAGACATAATTACTTTTTTTTTAAAAAAAAGGTACGTTCTTTACATTTGAATGTCTTTACATTTAGATTACTCATTTTTTGTCACTCACTAAATTTGTATTATTGGCCCACCAAGATGTTCTTGAACCCGGGACAACGGATACCTTGCTACGCCACTGTGTATACAGCTTACTTTCAGCCGACATGCCGTATTATTGACAACACCTATATGTGAAAATCTCAATCAACTAGAGTCTTAGACAGTCATTATTTTAGACTAGATTTAAGTAGAGTCTAGACCTAGATCTAGTAGGCCTATTACCTATAAAAAAATAAAAAGATTCAGTCATTAGACATCATTAGCAATTTTATTATTAGATCTAGGCAGTGAAAAGTAAATCTATTAATAAACTTTAATAGATCTAAGTCTAAGTACTAACTTATTAAATAAGGAGAAGTATTATAATGAATATTAAATATAGAAGTGAAGCTAGGTGCTGAAACAAATGATGATACATACATATTAAACATAAATGAACAGCAGCACCAGGGACCAAGTTTTTAAATAAGAGAACTAAGTGCGTTATCGCTAGGCGGTGTTGTCGTTTCCAGGGTCACTGGTTCGAGCCCCGGTCGGCGCAGTACTTTATTTTCGTCGCATTTAATTCTTCTATAGAGAAATGACGTTTGTAATTTCTTTTACAGAAAATTGGGCTATTCGAGTCTGACACGTATATAATTTTTATGTTCAGCAACAAAGCCCATAAGATTCTAATCTAAATTTTTTGAATTTTTAGGATTCAAGTATATATCCAAATCCCAAATTATTTTATACAACAGAAAAATATCAGTAGGTTGGAAAAAGAAGACTAGGAAAAGAACATTCGGGTTCAGAACTCATCTTAATTGTTACTCTTATAATGAAAAATTTCGTATGAATTTTCCAAAACAAAGTCTTTCTTAAAATAACTAAGATAAATTCGTGTGCAATTACTTAAACTCTGTCGCCCTATTTGACTTTTCTGTTTTAAAACGTCATCTTTTCATTTCAAATGGGGAGAGGGTGGTAGAGTGAAAACGATTGATCCTCGTTGCTTTTTATAATTTCTGCTAATGATTGCATTTGGCATTAAAGAATTTAATTTATAGCATACATAAATTATATTTGTAACATTTTTTTTTAAATTTTGTAATTTCTTAGTTAAAATACAAAAAGTAAAAAGTATTGGTTTGTCCGATGGGCGAAAGACGATTGCATGTATTGCCCATCCCACCTGGTACAACCCTGTTTCATTTTATATTTACTAATAATAAAATTTTAGGTCAGAGTGTGTGTACGACATAACATACAAATGGGTTAAAACATCAATATGTAGCATATATTATATAGATATTCAACTAATTTTGTTCGCAAACTATGATTTCTCTTTAAAAAAAAGGACCGCCTCTCCCTATTCAGAGGGCTAGAGTGGAGGGGCAGTACATGCAATCGCCCTTCCCCCATACCCCACCGAATCGGCCAAAATACCAGAAGGGGAGCGACATAATATAAAGATCAATAACAAGATCGTTAACAAGCTGTGATTTTTACAAAATAAATTGTACCGCCCCCCCCCCACTCGAAAGTTTATGGTGAGGATAGGGGTGGAATTGTTGCCATCGCCACCTCCCTCCATCCCACCTTATCGGCCAACATACTAGAGGGAGAGGGGCGAAATAATCTAAAAATAAGTTGAAATATAAATAATTAGTATATATGTTAACTAATAAATTCGTATACAAATTCTATACAAATGGTGTGATTTCTTTACTAAAATTGGTCCGCTCCCCGCCTTTGGGGGGTGTCGACTGAGTGGGTGGGGGCCATCGCCCGTTACGCCCCCAACCTGAATCCGCCAGTGAGTTGTACTAGGAAGTCCCTGTTTGCCCTTTACTCGTAATGGCCTCTATGTCATTTCGGCTTACGATTTTCTTGATTGATTACCTGATATAACTGATATAACTCTATAACTGACTCTTAAAATCCTTCTTAGCCATCTTTGTTAAGCCACATTTAGTCTTTTTCAATTTCGACAGATGACTATTCACTGCATTTTATTAATGGAATCCAGCCACTAAACAAACTCAAAAACCCCAATAGCTATGCTCATTTAATTTGGTGACTGTAGTTTGCTTTAGAATAATATTGAGAGAGAGGTTTTCAACCTCAAAACTCTTTGTAGAGGGATTTTAAACTCAAAACCCTCTGGAGGGGTTTTTAACTTAAAGCCCTTTGGAGGAGGGGAATTTAAACTCAAACTCCCCTTGGCTTCGCTCATAGAATTAAGAGTGTGTAACACTTTTTTTTTTACATTGAAGAGGGTATTTTTAGCTGCATAACCCGCTGGAGGGGAGTTTTAAACACAAAACCCCTCTTGGCTACGCTCATAGAATCTGATGACTGATGTATGGATAGTCTTATATTGAAGAGGGGGTTTTGTCGTAAATTTCGGAGGGGGTTTTAAAATCCAACCCCCCCCCCTTTTAGCAAGGCTCTTGGAATTTGGAAATTGTTTACATTATTTTTGTTTTGTTTTGTTTTATACAATAGGGGGATTTTAAACTCAAAACCACCTTGGCTGCGCTGGGGCAAGTGATGGTTTAGTATTAAAATCTCTCCTAAAATCAAAGCAAAAATCATTCACTAAATTCCGACCCCCCCCCCCCCCTGCAAGGGGATTTCAATTCTTGGGGATGTTGAACCTTACCCCCTGGCTACGCCCATGAATGCAACCAATACTCAAGTTTTAGCCCTTATGTAATGTACAAAGTAAAGAAGCAGATAAATAACACCCAGTTTTTTTGTTTACTGCGTTCACGATTGTTTCGAGCCCACAATCAAGTTTCTCCTAAAGATACAGTTCTTGGAACCGCCATTAAACTCGTCGATTTTAGAATAGTGCAGAATTCGAGCTATGGAAAGACCAAGCGTTTAGTTCTAAAGCCTTACACAGAGAGACTATTTAAATTATATCCTGCTTTGAAATCCTATTTCTTTTCACAAGAGAAGTGTCCCACCATAATCAAAAGATTTTAAAACCCGTTAGGATACATTTTGTACGGAACATTGTGGCAATAATCCATGAAAGCTCCGTTTATTGAAGGACAGAATGGCAGTGCTCTTGAAGTATGTTCTGCAACAGGGGCGTAGCTAGGGATTTGGGGGCCCCTTGTATTTTGACATTAAACATCATAATTGAGATACTGTACTTAATAAATATATAAGCCTAAATTCAAATTGGTACAGTATATCAGTAAACTTAACAAGAAATAATCATCATGTTTATTGGCAAAATAATGCACAAGTGACAAATCTCAATTCATATCGCTTCACGTTGAGCTTTCTGTGAGGCAAAGGCATCTATAACACCATCTACATCGATACTTTCTTCAACTTCTGTAGAAAGTGATTTTGGAAGACCTTCACTTGACTCATCATCACTTACTTTAGATGTTTTCTCAGACTGTGGTAAAAGGTATTCCCCTGGAGTCTCTTTAGCACTACTTCTCTCATCAAGAGACATTTTCACTTCTTCGACTGCTGTATCTCTGTAAGAATCATGTGAATAGTGATACTTTTCTTCCACACGTTCACGGTCTCCTTTGTTGTCAGTGCTCCTATCAGGTTTTTTCTTAAATGATAAGGATGATGAAATAAACTACCCTATATACCAAGTTACTTCCTGAGAGTAACACGACACTAGTTAGCGCTATGGAATTTGAATCTTGAAGTTGAGAGTAACCCACACAGAAAGTGTTAATAATCTGTGTGGAATACATAGAACAGGGTAACTTTGTTATTGAATGATTATCTAATTGATCTAATTGTTTTGTAAAGGGCCAATCTGTCATTCAAAGCATCACTTACCTTAAAAAAAAACTTTTCACCTTTGGATGACTCCTTAGTCACTCTAATATTTTACATCACGTGCATTATATGAAACACTACTTATTAATTATTGTTTTAAATTATATTCCATTTATATGGACATTAAATAGATAAACATTTTTTTTGTAAATTAGTAAATTTAGTAATATAATTTTAAAATATACAACAAACAAACTTTTTTGACAATTCTAAAACCGTTGGCATAAATATGTTAAAAATATGGTAAACTATTTCCTTTCTCACCCCCAAAAAAAATCACCCATGGTTTTTACTATTAATAGTGAATAGTTGTAAAAGTGATGTATTTTTATGAAAAAAAACCTGCTTGCATAGTTTATTTTAAAAATTAAATTTTTCGCTTTCAAAAAAGAAAAAAGTAGCCATTGCATCAGAACTTTGAAAGGTCTAAAATATTATGATGTCGGATTTTCAATATCTTTTCTAGTTTATGAGATCTAAACGGGACGAACGGATGGATGGATGGACGGACAGAAAGACCACACAAAAGTAATAGCGGCTATTACCTTTTCAGGAGCCGCTAAAAATACGGAATTCGATATGCCAAACTAAACTCGTCAACCGGAGGGGGAACATAGGCCGCTATTTTGCAGGGCCGGCCTTAGGCCTCTGCAACCTATGCGACTGCAGTGAGCCCCGCACTTTTATAGGACTCGCACTTTTATAGGACCCGCGTTTAACCATCTAATAACTTAAAACAGATTTCCCGCGCCCTCCTGTCGATTTACCAGGAGCTCCTGGAAATCTCTTGAAATAGCAAAAGATACGAAAAAGTCCTTAAAATATTCGGAATATATAGACAAAAATTGTCATTTAGGGGTGTCATTCAATATGGAAAACGTCAATTCTACGCGCGATAAATAAAAACGGCATTATGCATTAGCCGTAATTGTGTAATCTGCTTCTCGCGGCTCAAACTAAAGAAGAATTACTTGCGGTAAACAATTCTCAAAGATAGATTGAAACATTTTCTAATTCTTGCTATTGAGCGTGATCTATGTAGGAAACAGAATTATTATGACATACTGTATGGCTTTAATACAGGCAAGGCTCGTAAAGTAATTCTGTATGTAGTAAAGAATGAATAAAATGCATAGAATTTATTTGCTACTACAAACTCTACCTTAACTTGGCACCGCCAAATCCGTTTCGCACAAAAGTTGTCCGGCCCTGCTATTTAGTGACGGGTGAATATACATAGTTCTCTTTCCATGACTTCTTGGTCACAATGGTTAAGTCCGGCGCTGCTATTTAGTGTTTGTACAATGTTTGTTTGTAAAATGTTTTATATGTTTCTTCTTCAGAGTTGAAGGACAAAGGGGGATGAGAGCGGGCAGGGTTTGATAAATCCAAACGACAGTCCAGCGCAAAAACCGCACGATTAGGCAGCATCCGTAATGACTTGAGAACTACTTGTTCTCCCCCCTCTTGCGTTTTCGTGGGGTGACTATCCGCAGACATAAGAGATTGATCTAGAGTGCGGCGTTTTGGGGGAATACCGAAAAACACGGTATAACAACACATATTACCATAATATTTGTACGTCTTAAGCAAATGAATAAAATTAATATGGCTTCAAGAACACTGAGACTAAAAGAGTTAATTGCTTTAACCAGTCGGTATTTCTTAACACGAAGTACGTATATGGAGAGACAAGGCATTCCTCAACTCGAAGTACGTATATGGAGAGACAAAGAATTATTCAACACGAAGTACATATATGGAGAGACAAGACATTCCTCAACACTAAATACGTACATGGAGAGACAAGGCATTCCTCAACACGAAGTACATGAAGAGACAAGGCATTTCTCAACACAAAGTACGTACATGGAGAGACAAGGCATTTCTAAACACGAAGTACATGGAGAGACAAGGCATTCCTCAACACGAAGTACGTACATGGAGAGACAAGGCATTCCTCAACACGAAGTACGTACATGGAGAGACAAGTCATTCCACAACACGAAGTACGTACATGGAGAGACAAGGCATTCCACAACACGAAGTACGTACATGGAGAGACAAGGCTTTCCTCAACACGAAGTATGTGAAGAGACAAGGCATTTCTCAACACGAAGTACGTACATGGAGTGACAAGGCATTTAACAACACGAAGTACGTACATGGAGAGACAAGGCTTTCCTCAACACGAAGTACATGAAGAGACAAGGCATTTCTCAACACGAAGTACGTACATGGAGTGACAAGGCATTCCTCAACACGAAGTATTTACATGGAGAGACAAGGCATTTCTCAACACAAAATACGTACATGGAGAGACAAGGCATTCCTATAAACGAAGTACGTACATGGAGATACAAGGCATTCCTCAACACGAAGTACGTACATGGAGAGACAAGGCATTCCACAACACGAAGTACGTACATGAAGCGATAGGGCATTCCTCAACACGAAGTACATGGAGAGACAAGGCATTCCTCAACACGAAGTACATACATAGAGAGGAGACAAGGCATTCCACAACACAAAGTACATGGAGAGATAGGGCATTCCTCAACACGAAGTACATGAAGAGACAAGGCATTCCTCAACACGAAGTACGTACATGAAGAGACAAGGCATTCCTCAACACGAAGTACATGGAAAGACATGGCATTCCTCAACATGAAGTACGTACATGGAGAGACAAGGCATCCCTCAACACGAAGTACTTAAAGAGACAAGGCATTTCTCAACACGAAGTAGTACATGGAGAAACAAGGCATTCCTCAACACGAAGTACATGGAGAGACAAAGCATTCCTCAACACCAAGTACAGAGAGAGAAGGCATTCCTAAACACGAAGTACATACATAGAGAGGAGACAAGGCATTCCTGAACACGAAGTACGTACATGGAGAGACAAGGCATTCCACAACACGAAGTACGTACATGAAGAGATAGGGCATTCCTCAACACGAAGTACATAAAGAGACAAGGCATTTCTCAACACGAAGTACGTACATGGAGAAACAAGGCATTCCTCAACACGAAGTACATGGAGAGACAAGGCATTCCTCAACACGAAGTACAGAGAGAGAAGGCATTCCTCAACACGAAGTACATACATAGAGAGGAGACAAGGCATTCCTCAACACGAAGTACGTACATGGAGAGACAAGGCATTCCACAACACGAAGTACGTACATGAAGAGACAAGGCATTCCTCAACACAAAGTACATGGAAAGACATGGCATTCCTCAACATGAAGTACGTACATGGAGAGACAAGGCATCCCTCAACTCGAAGTACATAAAGAGACAAGGCATTTCTCAACACGAAGTACGTACATGGAGAAACAAGGCATTCCTCAACACGAAGTACATGGAGAGACAAGGCATTCCTCAACACGAAGTACAGAGAGAGAAGGCATTCCTCAACACGAAGTACATACATAGAGAGGAGACAAGGCATTCCTCAACACGAAGTACGTACATGGAGAGACAAGGCATTCCACAACACGAAGTACGTACATGAAGAGATAGGGCATTCCTCAACACGAAGTACATAAAGAGACAAGGCATTTCTCAACACGAAGTACGTACATGGAGAAAAAAGGCATTCCTCAACACGAAGTACATGGAGAGACAAGGCATTCCTCAACACGAAGTACAGAGAGAGAAGGCATTCCTCAACACGAAGTACATACATAGAGAGGAGACAAGGCATTCCTCAACACGAAGTACGTACATGGAGAGACAAGGCATTCCACAACACGAAGTACGTACATGAAGAGATAGGGCATTCCTCAACACGAAGTACATGAAGAAACAAGGCATTCCTCAACACGAATTACATGGAAAGACATGGCATTCCTATACATGAAGTACGTACATGGAGAGACAAGGCATCCCTCAACACGAAGTACATAAAGAGACAAGGCATTTCTCAACACGAAGTACGTACATGGAGAAACAAGGCATTCCTTAACACGAAGTACATTGAGAGACAAGGCATTCCTCAACACGAAGTACAGAGAGAGAAGGCATTCCTCAACACGAAGTACATACATAGAGAGGAGACAAGGCATTCCTCAACACGAAGTACGTACATGGAGAGACAAGGCATTCCACAACACGAAGTACGTACATGAAGAGATAGGGCATTCCTCAACACGAAGTACGTACATGGAGAGACAAGGCATTCCACAACACGAAGTACGTACATGAAGAGATAGGGCATTCCTCAACACGAAGTACATGAAGAGACAAGGCATTTCTATACACGAAGTACATGGAGAGACAAGTCATTCCACAACACGAAGTACGTACATGGAGAGACAAGGCTTTCCTCAACACGAAGTACATGAAGAGACAAGGCATTCCTCAAAACGAAGTACGTACATGGAGATACAAGGCATTCCTCAACACGAAGTACGTACATGGAGAGACAAGGCATTTCTCAACACGAAGTACGTACATGAAGAGATAGGGCATTCCTCAACACGAAGTACATACATAGAGAGGAGACAAGGCATTCCTCAACACGAAGTACATACATAGAGAGGAGACAAGGCATTCCTCAACACGAAGTATGTACATGAAAAGACAAGGCATTCCTCAACACGAAGTACATGAAGAGACAAGGCATTCCTCAACACGAAGTACGTACATGAAGAGACAAGGCATTCCTCAACACGAATTACATGGAAAGACATGGCATTCCTCAACATGAAGTACGTACATGGAGAGACAAGGTATCCCTCAACACGAAGTACATAAAGAGACAAGGCATTTCTCAACACGAAGTACGTACATGGAGAAACAAGGCATTCCTCAACACGAAGTACAGAGAGAGAAGGCATTCCTCAACACAAAGTACATACATAGAGAGTAGACAAGGCATTCCTCAACACGAAGTACATACATGGAGAGACAAGGCATTCCACAACACGAAGTACGTACATGAAGAGATAGGGCATTCCTCAACACGAAGTACATGGAGAGACAAGGCATTCCTCAACACGAAGTACAGAGAGAGATGGCATTCCTCAACACGAAGTACATACATAGAGAGGAGACAAGGCATTCCTCAACACAAAGTACATGGAGAGAAAAGGCATTCCTCAACACAAAGTACGTACATGGAGAGACAAGGCATCCCTCAACACGAAGTACGTACATGGAGAGACAAGGCATTCCTCAACACGAAGTACATACATAGAGAGGAGACAAGGCATTCCTCAACATGAAGTATGTACATAAAAAGACAAGGCATTCCTCAACACGAAGTACATGAAGAGACAAGGCATTCCTCAACACGAAGTACGTACATGAAGAGACAAGGCATTCCTCAACACGAAGTACGTACATGAAGAGACAAGGCATTCCTCAACACAAAGTACATGGAAAGACATGGCATTCCTCAACATGAAGTACGTACATGGAGAGACAAGGCATCCCTCAACACGAAGTACATAAAGAGACAAGGCATTTCTCAACACGAAGTACGTACATGGAGAAACAAGGCATTCCTCAACACGAAGTACATGGAGAGACAAGGCATTCCTCAACACGAAGTACATACATAGAGAGGAGACAAGGCATTCCTAAACACAAAGTACGTACATGGAGAGACAAGGCATCCCTCAACACGAAGTACGTACATGGAGAGACAAGGCATTCCTCAACACGAAGTACATACATAGAGAGGAGACAAGGCATTCCTCAACATGAAGTATGTACATGAAAAGACAAGGCATTCCTCAACACGAAGTACATGAAGAGACAAGGCATTCCTCAACACGAAGTACGTACATGAAGAGACAAGGCATTCCTCAACACAAAGTACATGGAAAGACATGGCATTCCTCAACATGAAGTACGTACATGGAGAGACAAGGCATCCCTCAACACGAAGTACATAAAGAGACAAGGCATTTCTCAACACGAAGTACGTACATGGAGAAACAAGGCATTCCTCAACACGAAGTACATGGAGAGACAAGGCATTCCTCAACACGAAGTACAGAGAGAGAAGGCATTCCTCAACACGAAGTACATACATAGAGAGGAGACAGGGCATTCCTGAACACGAAGTACGTACATGGAGAGACAAGGCATTCCACAACACGAAGTACGTACATGAAGAGATAGGGCATTCCTCAACACGAAGTACATAAAGAGACAAGGCATTTCTCAACACGAAGTACGTACATGGAGAAACAAGGCATTCCTCAACACGAAGTACATGGAGAGACAAGGCATTCCTCAACACGAAGTACAGAGAGAGAAGGCATTCCTCAACACGAAGTACATACATAGAGAGGAGACAAGGCATTCCTCAACACGAAGTACGTACATGGAGAGACAAGGCATTCCACAACACGAAGTACGTACATGAAGAGACAAGGCATTCCTCAACACAAAGTACATGGAAAGACATGGCATTCCTCAACATGAAGTACGTACATGGAGAGACAAGGCATCCCTCAACTCGAAGTACATAAAGAGACAAGGCATTTCTCAACACGAAGTACGTACATGGAGAAACAAGGCATTCCTCAACACGAAGTACATGGAGAGACAAGGCATTCCTCAACACGAAGTACAGAGAGAGAAGGCATTCCTCAACACGAAGTACATACATAGAGAGGAGACAAGGCATTCCTGAACACGAAGTACGTACATGGAGAGACAAGGCATTCCACAACACGTAGTACGTACATGAAGAGATAGGGCATTCCTCAACACGAAGTACATAAAGAGACAAGGCATTTCTCAACACGAAGTACGTACATGGAGAAACAAGGCATTCCTCAACACGAAGTACATGGAGAGACAAGGCATTCCTCAACACGAAGTACAGAGAGAGAAGGCATTCCTCAACACGAAGTACATACATAGAGAGGAGACAAGGCATTCCTCAACACGAAGTACGTACATGGAGAGACAAGGCATTCCACAACACGAAGTACGTACATGAAGAGACAAGGCATTCCTCAACACAAAGTACATGGAAAGACAAGGCATTCCTCAACATGAAGTACGTACATGGAGAGACAAGGCATCCCTCAACTCGAAGTACATAAAGAGACAAGGCATTTCTCAACACGAAGTACGTACATGGAGAAACAAGGCATTCCTCAACACGAAGTACATGGAGAGACAAGGCATTCCTCAACACGAAGTACAGAGAGAGAAGGCATTCCTCAACACGAAGTACATACATAGAGAGGAGACAAGGCATTCCTCAACACGAAGTACGTACATGGAGAGACAAGGCATTCCACAACACGAAGTACGTACATGAAGAGATAGGGCATTCCTCAACACGAAGTACATAAAGAGACAAGGCATTTCTCAACACGAAGTACGTACATGGAGAAAAAAGGCATTCCTCAACACGAAGTACATGGAGAGACAAGGCATTCCTCAACACGAAGTACAGAGAGAGAAGGCATTCCTCAACACGAAGTACATACATAGAGAGGAGACAAGGCATTCCTCAACACGAAGTACGTACATGGAGAGACAAGGCATTCCACAACACGAAGTACGTACATGAAGAGATAGGGCATTCCTCAACACGAAGTACATGAAGAAACAAGGCATTCCTCAACACGAATTACATGGAAAGACATGGCATTCCTATACATGAAGTACGTACATGGAGAGACAAGGCATCCCTCAACACGAAGTACATAAAGAGACAAGGCATTTCTCAACACGAAGTACGTACATGGAGAAACAAGGCATTCCTTAACACGAAGTACATTGAGAGACAAGGCATTCCTCAACACGAAGTACAGAGAGAGAAGGCATTCCTCAACACGAAGTACATACATAGAGAGGAGACAAGGCATTCCTCAACACGAAGTACGTACATGGAGAGACAAGGCATTCCACAACACGAAGTACGTACATGAAGAGATAGGGCATTCCTCAACACGAAGTACGTACATGGAGAGACAAGGCATTCCACAACACGAAGTACGTACATGAAGAGATAGGGCATTCCTCAACACGAAGTACATGAAGAGACAAGGCATTTCTATACACGAAGTACATGGAGAGACAAGTCATTCCACAACACGAAGTACGTACATGGAGAGACAAGGCTTTCCTCAACACGAAGTACATGAAGAGAAAAGGCATTCCTCAAAACGAAGTACGTACATGGAGATACAAGGCATTCCTCAACACGAAGTACGTACATGGAGAGACAAGGCATTTCTCAACACGAAGTACGTACATGAAGAGATAGGGCATTCCTCAACACGAAGTACATACATAGAGAGGAGACAAGGCATTCCTCAACACGAAGTACATACATAGAGAGGAGACAAGGCATTCCTCAACACGAAGTATGTACATGAAAAGACAAGGCATTCCTCAACACGAAGTACATGAAGAGACAAGGCATTCCTCAACACGAAGTACGTACATGAAGAGACAAGGCATTCCTCAACACGAATTACATGGAAAGACATGGCATTCCTCAACATGAAGTACGTACATGGAGAGACAAGGTATCCCTCAACACGAAGTACATAAAGAGACAAGGCATTTCTCAACACGAAGTACGTACATGGAGAGACAAGTCATTCCACAACACGAAGTACGTACATGAAGAGATAGGGCATTCCTCAACACGAAGTACATGGAGAGACAAGGCATTCCTCAACACGAAGTACAGAGAGAGATGGCATTCCTCAACACGAAGTACATACATAGAGAGGAGACAAGGCATTCCTCAACACAAAGTACATGGAGAGAAAAGGCATTCCTCAACACAAAGTACGTACATGGAGAGACAAGGCATCCCTCAACACGAAGTACGTACATGGAGAGACAAGGCATTCCTCAACACGAAGTACATACATAGAGAGGAGACAAGGCATTCCTCAACATGAAGTATGTACATGAAAAGACAAGGCATTCCTCAACACGAAGTACATGAAGAGACAAGGCATTCCTCAACACGAAGTACGTACATGAAGAGACAAGGCATTCCTCAACACGAAGTACGTACATGAAGAGACAAGGCATTCCTCAACACAAAGTACATGGAAAGACATGGCATTCCTCAACATGAAGTACGTACATGGAGAGACAAGGCATCCCTCAACACGAAGTACATAAAGAGACAAGGCATTTCTCAACACGAAGTACGTACATGGAGAAACAAGGCATTCCTCAACACGAAGTACATGGAGAGACAAGGCATTCCTCAACACGAAGTACATACATAGAGAGGAGACAAGGCATTCCTGAACACAAAGTACGTACATGGAGAGACAAGGCATTCCACAACACGAAGTACGTACATGAAGAGATAGGGCATTCCTCAACACGAAGTACATGGAGAGACAAGGCATTCCTCAACACGAAGTACAGAGAGAGAAGGCATTCCTCAACACGAAGTACATACATAAAGAGGAGACAAGGCATTCCTCAACACGAAGTACGTACATGGAGAGACAAGGCATTCCACAACACGAAGTACGTACATGAAGAGATAGGGCATTCCTCAACACGAAGTACATGGAGAGACAAGGCATTCCTCAACACGAAGTACATACATAGAGAGGAGACAAGGCATTCCTCAACACAAAGTACATGGAGAGAAAAGGCATTCCTAAATACAAAGTACGTACATGGAGAGACAAGGCATCCCTCAACACGAAGTACGTACATGGAGAGACAAGGCATTCCTCAACACGAAGTACATACATAGAGAGTTGACAAGGCATTCCTCAACACAAAGTACATGGAGAGAAAAGGCATTCCTCAACACAAAGTACGTACATGGAGAGACAAGGCATTCCTCAACACGAAGTACGTACATGGAGAGACAAGGCATTCCACAACACGAAGTACGTACATGAAGAGATAGGGCATTCCTCAACACGAAGTACATGGAGAGACAAGGCATTCCTCAACACGAAGTACATACATAGAGAGGAGACAAGGCATTCCTTAACACAAAGTACATGGAGAGAAAAGGCATTCCTCAACACAAAGTACGTACATGGAGATACAAGGCATCCCTCAACACGAAGTACGTACATGGAGAGACAAGGCATTCCTCAACACGAAGTACATACATAGAGAGGAGACAAGGCATTCCTCAACATGAAGTATGTACATGAAAAGACAAGGCATTCCTCAACACGAAGTACATGAAGAGACAAGGCATTTCTCAACACGAAGTACGTACATGGAGAAACAAGGCATTTTTCAACACGAAGTACATGGAGAGACAAGGCATTCCTCAACACGAAGTACAGAGAGAGAAGGCATTCCTCAACCCGAAGTACATACATAGAGAGGAGACAAGGCATTCCTCAACACGAAGTACGTACATGGAGAGACAAGGCATTCCACAACACGAAGTACGTACATGAAGAGATAGGGCATTCCTCAACACGAAGTACATGAAGAGACAAGGCATTTCTCAACACGAAGTACATGGAGAGACAAGTCATTCCACAACACGAAGTACGTACATGGAGAGACAAGGCTTTCCTCAACACGAAGTACATAAAGAGACAAGGCATTTCTCATTACGAAGTACGTACATGGATTGACAAGGCATTCCTCAACACAAAGTACATGGAGAGAAAAGGCATTCCTCAACACAAAGTACGTACATGGAGAGACAAGGCATCCCTCAACATGAAGTACGTACATGGAGAGACAAGGCATTCCTCAACACGAAGTACATACATAGAGAGGAGACAAGGCATTCCTCAACACAAAGTACATGGAGAGAAAAGGCATTCCTTAACACAAAGTACGTACATGGAGAGACAAGGCATTCCACAACACGAAGTACGTACATGAAGAGATAGGGCATTCCTCAACACGAAGAACATGGAGAGACAAGGCATTCCTCAACACGAAGTACATACATAGAGAGGAGACAAGGCATTCCTCAACACGAAGTACATTCATAGAGAGGAGACAAGGCATTCCTCAACACGAAGTATGTACATGAAAAGACAAGGCATTCCTCAACACGAAGTACATGAAGAGACAAGGCATTCCTCAACACGAAGTACGTACATGAAGAGACAAGGCATTCCTCAACACGAAGTACATGGAAAGACATGGCATTCCTCAACATGAAGTACGTACATGGAGAGACAAGGCATCCCTCAACACGAAGTACATAAAGAGACAAGGCATTTCTCAACACGAAGTACGTACATGGAGAAACAAGGCATTCCTCAACACGAAGTACATGGAGAGACAAGGCATTCCTCAACACGAAGTACAGAGAGAGAAGGCTTTCCTCAACACGAAGTACATACATAGAGAGGAGACAAGGCATTCCTCAACACGAAGTACGTACATGGAGAGACAAGGCATTCCACAACACGAAGTACGTACATGAAGAGATAGGGCATTCCTCAACACGAAGTACATGGAGAGACAAGGCATTCCTCAACACGAAGTACATACATAGAGAGGAGACAAGGCATTCCTCAACACGAAGTATGTACATGAAAAGACAAGGCATTCCTCAACACGAAGTACATGAAGAGACAAGGCATTCCTCAACACGAAGTACATGGAGAGACAAGGCATTCCTCAACACGAAGTACAGAGAGAGAAGGCATTCCTCAACACGAAGTACATACATAGAGAGGAGACAAGGCATTCCTCAACACGAAGTACGTACATGAAGAGATAGGGCATTCCTCAACACGAAGTACATGGAGAGACAAGGCATTCCTCAACACGAAGTACATACATAGAGAGGAGACAAGGCATTCCTCAACACGAAGTATGTACATGAAAAGACAAGGCAGTCCTCAACACGAAGTACATGAAGAGACAAGGCATTCCTCAACACGAAGTACATGGAGAGACAAGGCATTCCTCAACACGAAGTACAGAGAGAGAAGGCATTCCTCAACACGAAGTACATACATAGAGAGGAGACAAGGCATTCCTCAACACGAAGTACGTATATGGAGAGTGTCACAGCCTGGTTTTGTTATAGGCGTGATGACGCGAATGTCTCTGTGTTGTTGATACCTCTACAATGTTCTTTGCTGATAACTATTTACTTCCACTCGCGCACTAGATTTGCCAGTGCGTGAGAACACTAATATACTGACCACTCTGTCTTACAACCTTTTGAATAAGTAATAGACTCACTTGCAGCAGACATGGTTTTTATTCACATTAAATATATAAACATAAAGATATATTGGCGACTTCAGCCATCACAAAATACATCCAAGAAAATTAGTCCTGAATACAAATCAATTCAATGACACTCTACTTGTACATTAATATCCAAAACACTCCTCTCCTTACGAGAGTCCAAAATCAACTGACTTGTCCACCTCGTGGTCAGCTTCCGACCAAAAAACAAAATCTCGTGCGAATCGTGCACGGAATGGTTCAGTGATTACTAGTCACAAAATATTACAGGGGTTCTAAAACTGACGTGACATACGCCCCTTCCCCTAGAAAAGATTTTTGAAAAAAATCTTTTACAAAAGTACATATGATTGTAATGTTCTATATATATATCTAGTAGCTTACTCACTTATGTCAAGCTGATCTAATTAATCACCTCAATATTGCTTGCTCAATTATACATAAATATTAATGTCATGTCATTCATTTTAACTATGAATGGTTCCCTATACTAATTGACAAATGCATTGTTAAACTTTCAAAATGTTTGCTTAGAAAAATATACATTAGTATGATTACATCTACTGTACAAGTATGTTATTGAAAAAAAAAAATCAATACAAGTTAAGACTTTATTCTCCTGAAGTATAGTTACATTATATTGAAATGTTTTTGCATGAGCATGTTTAATTGCTATGTGCTTCTCCTGTTAACATACATTGACATCTCAATAATGAGAAGAGAAAAAGAAAAAAAATTTAAAGTTATTTTACATCCAATCATTTATACAATATAACACACCCAATGTGTATCATCATACTAAGTGCATTTATTGAAGTAGTTCCCAAAAAAGTTTACATACATCTATACAAGTATATTTGTGTTCAGTATTCCTTATATTACTCTAAGTTCCGTCACCATTATACAAGGTTACTGTGACATTGTCTATAATTGCTATTGATAGCACACATATGTGGTATTTAAAGTAGAATAGCATAAAAAATGATAGCATTCAAGCGTGTACCACTTGGAAAAAAATCAACAATATTTACATTTGTGAGCTATTTTTCAAAAAAAAAAATTTCAGGTCAATGTGTTTGTTTACATTATTGTGTTTACTAACCATATAAATTATTAGCACATCTAGTTATTGTGATATTCTATGTTATTGTCAAATTGTGATAAGTAAATATGTAATGCACAGTTAATAAAAAATGATAGTACAATAGCATCAATGAAAGAAAAAAATGTCATCATGACCCAATAAAATGATACAAGTGTAACAAAATTATGTCATGACCTAGTTACAGAAAAAAATGTCAGCTTGACCTGATTAAAAAATGTCAAGTTGTTTCTAATTGTATTATGAAGTTACTCAGTTAAAATACTTTGACTGATATGTACAATATCATTGTCCTCATTTATATCTGTTTCATGATCTACCTGTCTTGACAAAAAATCAGCTAATACATTTTCATGACCAGGTATACTGTGTAGGTCAAACTTGTAATCAGATAAAATTAGTGACCATCTATTTATTCTGTTATTCTTTAGTTCTTTTCTTTTAAGTGCTAACAATGGTTTATGGTCACATTTAATTGTAAAAAATCTTCCTAGTAAATAATGTTTCAGTTTGACTATGCTCCATACTATAGCTAATAGTTCTTTTTCTATTATTGAATATTTTCTTTCTGCCTTAGATAATGTTCTACTTATATGAACTATAGGTTTTAGATATGACTCTTTCTGTTGCAGTAGGCATGCTCCTATACCATTATTAGATGCATCAGTGTACAGTAGGAGTTGTGAAATAGGATCAATACTTCCTAATTCTAGTTTCTCATTAAACTTATCTTTTAATCTGGTTAGTGCTTCTTTGCTGCTATCATCTAAGTTTATTATATTTGAATGTTTTTTCTTAGTAAACTCTACTAAGGGCTGAATTAGTTGGGCATAGTTTGGTATGAATTTTCTATAAAAGTTGCACAAGCCTAATAGTGCTCTGACATCCTTTTTTGTTTTAGGTTCCTTAATGTTTTTTATTTTACTTATGTTTGCTTTGGTAGGAGTTATTCTGTTATTAGCAATGTTGTAGCCTAAAAATTGAATTTCATCCTTTACAAGATTTAGTTTATTGGGAGCAATTGTCATCTTATGTTGTTTTAGACGAGCAAATATTTGTTCAAGTGTTTCTAGATGTTCCTTTTCTGACTTAGTGAAAACACAAATGTCATCCACATATGAAATTACATTGTCTATGCCTGACAATAGTTTACTCATACATTTTTGGAAAGTGGCTGTGCTGTTAACTAATCCAAATGGCATGACATTCCATACATATATCCCTTCAAACCCAGGTAAAATACATTTGAAAGCTGTATATTGTTTAGACATTTCTTCCATTTTTATTTGCCAGAATCCTCTATTTAGATCCATGGTGGTAAACAGTGAGGCTCTACTTAGCATATTAATTATAGTGTCTGTATCAGGTAAAGGTTCAGGATCTATAACAGTACAATTGTTTAGCTCTCTATAGTCACAACAGATTCTTACATTAATATCTTTTTTCTTAACAATTACCATAGGTGATGCATAAGAGCAAACATCTGATTTTTCTATCTTGTTTTCACCTAGTAATTTCTTTAGTTCTACCTTTACTAATTCCTCATAAGCCTTTGGGATGTTATATGCTTTTGTTTTAGATGGTAGTGTCTTATTTAAGTGTATTGAATGCTGAATTAGATCAGTGCAGCCTAGTTTAAATGTAATGACATCATTGTATTTTCCTATCAAGTTATCTATATTGGTCCTATCATTACATGAGTCTTGGGTGTTAGTATGAATAGTTATAGTGTTTGCAGCATATTCTTGTATAGTTCCTATTGAATCTGTATCCCTATCAATTACTTCTATTTCTTCAAATTTTCTGTTAGGAAATTTTACTAGTTTGTCTATGCTTAGTTTACATTCTTTTCCATTTTTGTCTACTTTGTACACTTTGTTGTTTATTTTGCCTACTATGTTATATGGACCTTCATTTTTGTTTTTACTGTACTTATTTTCTATTTTGACATATACTTGGTCTCCTATGTTTAATGTCCTTAATTTTCTGTTCTTGTTTTTTATGTCTCTATGTCTGTTTAAATTTTTATCCATGTTTATATCAGCTAACTTTATTCCCTGCCTTAAATTTTGTTTTGTTTGAGTTATCCATGGATGGAATTCTTCATAGTTCTCTAGGTCTAACATATTATCAGCCCATAGTTCTAGTGGACCTTTAGGTTTCCTATCAAATACTAATTCATATGGACTGAATTTTGTTGTTTCATGAATAGTAGTGTTGTAAGCAAAAATGGCATAGTTTAAAGTCTGATCCCAGGTATTCATTGCTTCTGTTTCTAATTTATAAATTATTTCTTTGATTGTCTTGTTCCATCTTTCAATCACACCGTTAGATTGTGGCGAATAAATTGTACTGTGTACCAGTTTGATGTTGGTCATTTCTGCGAAGGCTTTATTTAAATTTGATTTAAAGTTGGATGCATTATCTGATAGTATTTTATTTGGGAATCCAAACTTTAGGAATATTGTTCTTAGTGAGGTGCATATATCTTCTGCCCTAATATCCCTAAGAGGAAAAGCTTCTGCCCACCTGGTTGCTATATCTATGATTCCCAATATATATTTATTTCCCTTGGTACTTGTATTTAATGGGCCCATAATATCAATGGTTATTTTATCCCAGAAGCAATGGGCATTATCTGATTTTTGTAGAGGTGCCTTGAGTATGACTTTTTGTTTAGTACATTCTGGACAAGAATCTATATAGTTTTTTATTTGAGTCTTCATCTTGGGCCAAAAGAATTTTTCCGAAATTTTGGCATATATTTTCTTTTTGCCGAAGTGGCCTGCTGTTGGCTCATCATGGGCCATTTTAAGTATTTTGGGTGTTAGGCTTTGTGGAATTATTATTTGAATTCTTGTGTTATCTTTGTTTTTATTACATCTTATGGCTAGGTTGTTGGCTAATATATGATGATTGTTTAAGTTTATTTTGTTATAGTCTTTGTTTAACAAATCTTGTACTATAGGGTCACTATTTTGCATTTTGATTAATTCTTGTCTGGTGGTTCCTAACTCATTGAATAGAATATTTGGCAATTCAATCTCTGGCACTATTTTTTTGTGTGATCTAGTTTGTACAGCTGCTATTTCATGTTGATGTAGATACCAATTTTTTTGTCTATTTTTTATCCATGAATCTAGTTGATTTATTGTTAAATCTTTAACACCATGTGAGTTCCCTATTATGAGGTCTTGGGCAGGGGTATCCATTACAACTACTTTTATCTCGCCTGTAATCCAGGGAGATTCAATCCAGACTTTGGCAGTTTTACATAAGTCAAATTTTTGTACATTGGCATAGATCACCTTAACAGTTTCTTTTAAATATTGTTCTGGTTTGACTAGATTGGATCTTACTATTGATGTTGTTGCACCAGAATCTCTCATTGCCTTAATCTCTACTGAATTTACATAGGATGGAAAGACATTTACTTTAGACATGTCTGCTTGTAAGTAAACAACATTTTCTTCTCTTTGGACATTGTTGTTATTGTTATTAACTCTATTTCTGTTTCTGTTTTGATGGTTAGTATTGTAATTAGACTGATGGTTGTATGTGTCCCTCCTTGATTGTCTGTTAGTATTATAATTATTGTAATAGAAGTTATTTCTAAGGCTCCTTCTTTCTCTAGGGCTTGCACTCTGGTTTGATCTGTAGTTTGTATATTGGTTATTATTGTTCCTAGGATTGTTGTAATTACTCTGATTGAAGTTGCTAGGGTTATGGTAATTAGTGTAACTTCTATATCTAAAGTTGCTAGTATTAGTTTGTCTGCATTGGCTTTTAACATGGCCCTTCTTGCCACAATTAAAGCAAGTTTTTGAGTTAGAGAATTTAAATCTATCATATCTATCATTAGTATTACTGTTTGATGTACTGACTGTTGCGGCTAATTCATGTAGGTCTCTTTTATCCATGGTATGACCAGGATGGCTATCTTTAAAAAGATTTAAATTAGTAATGAGATCAGTTTCTGTTTTTACCTTCTTTTCTTTAAGAAAAGTGAACACTAAATCTGTTACATTGGAAAGTACATTGTCAATTAGAATCATATCTAAAATTTGAATAGGATCTTTTATGTCACACTTAGCTAGCTCTAACCACTTAAGCATATTTGCCTTCATGTCAAATATAATTCTATTGAAGTCTCCATCTTTATTTAGTTTAATTTTCTTAAAGAGTTTTCTGTAATAGTCTTCACTTTTTCCAAAATGTTCCAAAAGTCTAGTTTTAACAGCAAGGTAGTCTTTTTTTTGTTCAGTTGTGAGTGTGCTTATTATATTTAGGGGTTCTCCAGATAAATTAGCTAAAAGATGTTTTGCCATATCCTCATTGTTTAAATTATAGGTGGATGAAATATGTTCAAACTGAACTAGGTAATTCTCCAATGTTTCCTCCTTAATATTAAATTATGAAATTTGGAAATGAATGGTTTGTTAGTAGTTTGCTGGGTAATAATGTTGGGGTTAATTTTAGCTGCTTCCAATTTGGCTAACTCTACCTTGTCCTGACTTTCTTTTTGTTTTGCCTCTAATTCTTTTTGTTTAGTCTCTAGTTCTTTTAGTTCTTTCTGATGAGCTCTTTTCGCAGCTCTTTCTTCCCTATCTCTAATTTGTTTCTTTTCTTCTCTATCTTCTTTTTCTTTCTTTTCTATTCTATCTTTTTCCTTTTCAGTCCTATCTCTTTCCTCTTTTTCTTTCTTTTCAGCCTTTTCTAATTCTTTTTTGATAAACTCCTTTTTCTCATCCCCTTCTAGTTCCATTATTTTGACAAGCTCCAAAATTTTATCATATGATGCCATGGTTATCAATGTAGTAGTTCAAGAAGTAAATCAAAGTATACAGTTGCACAAAAAATATGTTACAAGTATTATATTATGTTACAAATATTACACTGGGAGAATGTGTGTGTTATGATGCACTATATTTTTACAAAATAAATATAAGATCAATGAACTTTCCTAATAGTCATATAGTCAAATAATTATATGTATTAAATGAATACTTTTCACAAATGCAATAGTTCAAGTATGTTTCAATATGAAGTATGTATGGCTATTGTTTATGCCAGTTATAATAGAAAAAAAAATTTAAATTAATAAGAAGTAAAAAATATATGTACAATGTATAAAAAACAAACACAGAAACAATATGAATGACGACACAGTCTGCTATAAAAGAGATTAATAAAAAGAAGAAATAGGATAGGAGAATTATAGATATGTAGATACAAGACTTTATACCAACAACAATATTAATACAAACAGAATACTTTGACAAAATACACAAACAAGACTAAAACAGCTAATAAATATTTCCCAATATGATCTAGTACCTCCCTACCAACAAGGATGACCTCAAACGCGTTGGGTCTTATTGAAGGTAAAAGAACAGATAGGATGTTCCCTAATAGATCCTATTATAAAAATCATAAAATAGTCCCTCTCCAGCCACCCTTAAAAGTAACAAATATATAGAAATAAGGAAATTCAATGTCAATATCAATACTCAATATAAAATTTCAATCTTAAATAGTTAACTTACATCCTCTTTCCAACGTAGCGTAGTAGTGTAGATAATCCAATAGGTGACTTATCTAATAAGTATAATCCAACTAATCCAATAAGATAATCCAAAAGGTACGTGTAGTAATACAGGCACGTGTTATTCCTTCGACTTTTAACGATGACTAGGAAAGCGGCAATAGGTACAAGTTAGTTCAACTTCAACGTCAAAGATAAATAATCCAAAAGTACTTGCACATTTATACCAATAATCTAATAGTACTTAAGTAGAAGACTTCAGCTTAGATAATCCAAATATGTAAAGTCGCTGAAAAAAAATATAATGACCATAAGTGAACAGAGGTCTAAATGTAGGACCTTCTGTATAGCAATGTAAGGTGAAACCTCGACAATGCAGGAGCTTGTCAAGAGTTGATGACGAGCGCTCACGTAGAAACGACGTATTAACTGTCTTCAAGCGACGCCTTGAATTTTTCACCCACACAAGTGTATCAGCTGTCTTCGGTTTCTGCAGATGGTGCTGTCACGCCGTGCTGAATCTCAAGATATCGACAATAGTGGAGAAATAAGCATTGATCAGGCCTACAAGAAGTAGCTGGAAGTCCACATTAGTCAATGACATATGACGAATTAGGTTAAACAAATACGGTTCTAGTAGAAATATCAATTTGTTTCTTTGAATGGTATGTCCTTTGATATAGAGTTGATTCCACCTACTGCAATCTCCACATCTCTAAGAGGCGGGGCCAACATGGATGTAAACGACGTTAAAGCACAAAGTTTGATTGAGATTCTTCCTTGAAGAGATTACTGACTTGTAGAACACAATAACTTCGGTGTGTAACAGTCACAATTGTGTGTAGAGGTCAACCGGCGAACAAACAAAAATAAATTTGCAGGCTCTGTCTAGTTCAATGATGATCTACTTGAATACTTGTGACTGGTTTCGCTTGAGTGATATTTGCGCTTTAAGACCGTGCGTGTCTAGCACACAACATACTGTTCAGTGTTGGAATCTTGTCTAGACAGAGGCTTGTCAAGTGTGCTCTGTACGTGTCGTACTGTGTCCTTGATTGCCTTGTGGATCTTGTGAGCAATCTGGATTCAGTCCACGCTTAACTTGATGCCATCTTGAGAAAAAAAATGTTCCGGTCTGATGTATATTCTTGCGCCAAACGAGAAGTGTAGGTTCACTGTCTTGAAGACACCTTTACTGGCCACCATATGTCACAGCCTGGTTTTGTTATAGGCGTGATGACGCGAATGTCTCTGTGTTGTTGATACCTCTACAATGTTCTTTGCTGATAACTATTTACTTCCACTCGCGCACTAGATTTGCCAGTGCGTGAGAACACTAATATACTGACCACTCTGTCTTACAACCTTTTGAATAAGTAATAGATTCACTTGCAGCAGACATGGTTTTTATTCACATTAAATATATAAACATAAAGATATATTGGCGACTTCAGCCATCACAAAATACATCCAAGAAAATTAGTCCTGAATACAAATCAATTCAATGACACTCTACTTGTACATTAATATCCAAAACACTCCTCTCCTTACGAGAGTCCAAAATCAACTGACTTGTCCACCTCGTGGTCAGCTTCCGACCAAAAAACAAAATCTCGTGCGAATCGTGCACGGAATGGTTCAGTGATTACTAGTCACAAAATATTACAGGGGTTCTAAAACTGACGTGACAGAGAGACAAGGCATTTCTAAACACGAAGTACGTACATGGAGAGACAAGGCATTCCTCAACACGAAGTACATGGAAAGAAAATGCATTCCTCAACACGAAGTACATCAAGAGACAAGGCATTTCTCAACACAAAGTACGTACATGGAGAGACAAGGCATTCCTCAATACGAAGTACATGGAGAGACAAGGCATTCCTCAACACGAAGTACGTACATGGAGAGACAAGGCATTCCTCAACACGAAGTACGTACATGGAGAGACAAGGCATTCCTCAACACGAAGTACATAATAGAGAGGAGACAAGGCATTTGTTGTGATTGTTGTGAACTCCTAGCCTATGACTTTGACATGGATACATTACGTATGCAATACTTTAAGAACACCAGGGATGCATTAGAAATAAGAAATATTTAATAAAGAAATAGGAATAAATTATAACTGTAGATAACGCCAACAAAAGCTGAATTCCTAAATATACATTAACTATCAGAACTGCCTTATAATAGCTCTTACTATGCTATCACAAAACTCCGGTCCCCTGTCAACAATAACAAACTTCAAGCGCTGTAACCCTGTCCCAACCAATGAACCAATGAAAAAATAGTAAAATTAATAAATAAACATAGAATTCTTTCTGTCTTACAACCAAGGTTCTATGACGTACCGTTTACAATATTATATACAAAACATAATCACCACAGCATTCCTCAACATGAAGTACATGGAGAGAAAAGGCATCCCTCAACACGAAGTACGTACATGGAGAGACAAAGCATTCCTTAACACGAAGTACATGGAGAGACAAGGCATTCCTCAACACGAAGTACGTACATGGAGAGACAAGGCATTCCACAACACGAAGTACGTACATGGAGAGACAAGGCATTTCTCAACACGAAGTACGTACATGGAGAGACAAGGCATTCCTCAACACGAAGTACATGGAGAGACAAGGCATTCCTCAACACGAAGTACATACATAGAGAGGAGACAAGGTATTCCTCAACACGAAGTACATGGAGAGACAAAGCATTTCTCAACACGAAGTATGTACATGGAGAGACAAGGCATTTCTAAACACGAAGTACGTACATGGAGAGACAAGGCATTCCACAACACGAAATATGTACATGGAGAGACAAGGCATTTCTAAACACGAAGTACGTACATGGAGAGACAAGGCATTCCTCAACACGAAGTACGTACATGGAGAGACAAAGCATTCCTTAACACGAAGTACATGGAGAGACAAGGCATTCCTCAACACGAAGTACGTACATGGAGAGACAAGGCATTCCACAACACGAAGTACGTACATGGAGAGACAAGGCATTTCTCAACACGAAGTACGTACATGGAGAGACAAGGCATTCCTCAACACGAAGTACATGGAGAGACAAGGCATTCCTCAACACGAAGTACATACATAGAGAGGAGACAAGGTATTCCTCAACACGAAGTACATGGAGAGACAAAGCATTTCTCAACACGAAGTATGTACATGGAGAGACAAGGCATTTCTAAACACGAAGTACGTACATGGAGAGACAAGGCATTCCTCAACACGAAGTATGTACATAGAGAGAAAAGGCATTCCTCAACATGAAGTACGTACATGGGTAGACAAGGCATTCCTCAACACGAAGTACGTACATGGAGAGACAAGGCATTCGACAACACGAAGTACGTACATGGAGAGATAAGGCATTCCTCAACACGAAGTACATGGAGAGACAAGGCATTCCTCAACACGAAGTACATGGAGAGACAAGGCATTCCTCAACACGAAGTACATGGAGAGACAAGGCATCCCTCAACACAAAGTACGTACATGGAGAGACAAGGCATTCCTCAACACGAAGTACATAGAGAGACAAGGCATTCCTCAACACGAAGTACGTACATGGAGAGACAAGTCATTCCTCAACAGGAAGTACACGGAGAGACAGGGCATTCCTCAACACGAAGTACGTACATGGAGAGACAAGGCATCCCTCAACACGAAGTACGTACATGGAGAGACAAGGCATTCCTTAACCCGAAGTACGCACATGGAGAGACAAGGAATTCCTCAACACGAAGTACATACATAGAGAGGAGACAAGGCATTCCTCAACACGAAGTACATGGAGAGACAGGGCATTCCTCAACACGAAGTACGTACATGGAGAGACAATGCATTCCTTAACACGAAGTATGTACATGTAGTGACAAGGCATTCTTCATATAATTCTTAACTAGACCTATAAATTCTAGATCTAGAATCTAGAATGATTTTAATTAAAATATAAATCTAATTTATTTTATCTATACGAGCACGATTTCGAGGTTTAATAAACATTGGTGCATCGAGTTTCTATTAACATTTCGTTTTAAGAATTCCTTCCATTTGACGTCAAATGAAAACAAATTCTTTATGTCACACGACCTAGTTAGACTAAAATGTCTTTAACAAGACGAGAACGTTGGCAAGCTTTAATAAACATTAGTTCGCCGAGTTCTTATTAACATTTCATTTAAAGAATTCATTCAATGTGACGTTAAAGGAAAACAAATACATGACGTCAAACGACTTTTTATATAGTTAGACTAAAAATGTCTTTATTAACACGAGAGAGAGAGATGAGGGTGCATAGATATGGAGAAAACTGAGTTCTTATAGTATTTCATTTAAAGATGTATATACATATATATATATATATATATATATATATATATATATAACCCAAATTTACAATATATTATAAGATTTCTCAGCAAGAATGGAAAGTGGAAGACGAAACACTAAAAACGTATTAGAAACATGTCAAAAAGTGTCAAAAAGCATTCTACATAATTATCTTAATATATTAAATGAAATGAGGACTTAAAAGTCAAAGCCTTAACAGCACAATTAAACAATAAAAAAGAAAAAATATTTAATTGGGGACGAAATGACCGTGGGATGAAATGACCTGGGCATGAAATGACCGGAGGATGAAATGACCAGGGGATGAAGTGACCGGGGATGAAGTAACCGGAGATAGAGTTAGGGTTTGTGTCTTTTGTCAGTCAGTTCGTCTGTCCGTCATGTTTATATCGAAAAGAAGAAGATAAAAGCTATGGTTAACCTTTAATTTTTCTTCCTAAACATAGAAATAGATTTAAGTATCTAATATAGATTGTTACGGATGTTTATATATATATATGTATTTGTATATATATGTATATGTATATGTATATATATATATATATACATACATATATATAGAGAGAATTTCATGTAAATCAAATACCATTGATTAAATTTTTGGGAAGATCTAATATAAAAATTATATTTACCATAGTCTTATGGAGAGATTTTCATGCCATACTTTGGTGTTAGGAAGTTGCTTTCCTTAAAAATCCGGAACATAATATTAAGATAAAAAGATTTTGTAACGTTTAAGCTAGAAAATTAAATGTAGGGTAAGATAGAAGCGCGATTTTAAATAACTAGAGTTAAAATGCTTTTCATAAAAAATCCGGAACAGTCAATTTTGTAAATGAGAAGAAGATTATTTGTTTTATTTATTAGAAAAGGGATTTCAAACAGTTATTTGGCGTTTGTAGATTTTTCTAATAAAATTCGGAACAATTTTGGAGACGATTTGTAAGATTATTAATTTTATGTAGGTCGATTTTTTTTTGGAAACGAAATCCGGAACATTCTTTACCGATAAAAAAAACTTTTGCTATGTTTCAGCAAGAAAATTTAACGTAAAATAAGTCTAACAAACCTAACAGAGGCTTTTCCACTTAAAAAGTGATTTTCAATAATCTTTTCAAGTAAATTACTTTCTTATTTTAAAATCTTGAACAACCTATTGTCGATATTTTAAAAAAAAGTCATTTGACATATATTTGTTTAAAGTTGAACGTATGGAACGATTTGATATCGATAATTAAACTATAATGACGTATTGTCAAAGAATATAACTGTAGTGTGAGTCAATGATGTGATTGCAAACAATCATTTGACAGAATTTTTTTTTTATATAACAATTTCCGGAACAACTTTATAGTTAATGAAATATAAGTCAGTATAGATATTTTCATTTTAGCATTTATATGCTACTTACATTTTAAAAAACGGAACAACATATGATTGATCAAGTGTTTTCAACGTTTAAGCAATGAAATTAAATATAATATAAATTAGAAGAGCAAACAGATACTCGTTGATATTGATTTGTTTTCACAGAACCATCCGGAACAATCTATTATAAATACTTAAAACTATAGAGATGTTTCGGAATGAACATTATAGGTATAGATTTTTAATTGCCAGTAGTTTTTTTTGTATTTTTTTAATTGTTTTAAAATCTAAACTTGACGGACAGACCAATCAACAGACAAAACGCACAAAATAAACGGCTTTTATCCTGATGGGGCACTAAAGAAAAAATTTTAAAAATCTGGTTATTTAAAATTTTAAGGATCTAATGTGATGGCTGTAGATTTCACAACGTTACGCTACTGCACGAAAGTCGCTGAATAGAAAGTCCATTAAAAAAATGTGCGTGATATTTACATAAATGCTTTTTAAAAATTTTAGCAGCTAGTGGACCAGAAAAAAACACCTTTAACTAATATTTATATTTGTTGTGAACATTTCTTGTACATTTTATAAATATATTCGACTTAAAATACACAACAATTGTTGTTCTTTGTTAACAAATTAGAACATTGCCTCCCTTACATTTACGTGATTGTTTTAGAATTGGTGTATTTTTATGAAAAAATCGCTTGCAGAATTAATTTTATAAATTAAACGGTTTGCTTTTAGAAAACCAAAAGTAGCCGTTGCGCCTAAACTTTTCAAGCCGCATCGCATGTTGAAATAATATTTTTCATCTCTTCTAGTTTTTGAGATCTGAGTGTGACAGACGGACAGACGGAGATTTCGCACAAACCCAATAGCGGCTTTTTCCCCTTTCGGGGGCCGCTATAAAACTAACCAATTAGGCAATTAACTATTGGTCATTAATTATTTTGTTTGGAATCATCGAAAAAGGGAAAGAAATCGTACTTGACAGTTGTAGTGGTATACGTTGAATTAGTCCCCTTGAGGAGGATTGAGCCCTTTATAACCATCCCCACCCCCCTACCCTTCCTTTCCTAACTGGTCCAGACAAATGATAGGATTGAAAAAGCTAAAAGCATGAAATTGTACTAAACAAAAAACAATTAATAAAAATATTTTAAATTGCACAGATAGTCGATAGTCTAAATTTATTATAAATTTAATCAGATGACTATATAATTCAAACTAATGGATACTAGTGCAACTAATATAACCCTTGTTTTGATTTAAATTATTTTTTATGTTTATCTTGTTTTTCTTTCAAAACAGAAAACTTTGGTATATGTATGAATCTTTCAGCAAAGATATACATATCAAACAGAACTATCTGTAAACACAATAGAGTTTGCTTCGGCTATTTGCAGAAAGAATAAAGGTTGCCGTCACCTGTTGTCTGTATTCTACTTAAATATTCCATTGACTGAAGAAACCTAGTTTAAAATTCGCCCCCAGGAAAGATACCATAATTTTTCTCCAGTAGCTTCTCCTTATACAATGGTTCTAAAATTATTTTTCTGGACTAGACTACATTAAGAATTTAGTTTTCATAGCTTTAACATTCATTTAGAATGTGTATTCTTATGTGTCTATTTCCAAGTACTAGTTCTGGAAGTTAATTTAATTACAAAACTTTCATCTCAAAATGATAATAAATCAAAATGACAGATTAAAGTGGAAAACTATATTATTAACCATTGTTACATTGTAGTATTGATCTCTCCTCCTGTCTGTTTTAAGATCAATTTGGATCAATACATTCAAGGCTATAAATGTGTTTAAGTCATGCAACACCAAAGTACTTCTCACCTTAGGCCTACTTTAGCCGCTACGCCTGAATAGAGCATGATCATTTTTTATCAGCAAGTATAAATAAAGTATCAAAATAGTTTCTAAAGTGGTAATGAGGATGTCAATCAGCCAATGAAATGTTTAGTGCAGACTTGGAGACTACCGTATAAGTTCAATGAAATATTATACAGACACATCTGGCTGTTGCTTAAAATTGATGAAGCTAGATATTTAATGTTACACATAGTCCGCTGCTCGAATTCCCTACATTTCCCCGTTCAATAATTACGTTGCTGTTTGATCTTGCCTCCACTACCATGACACAAAATCGTATATTCAGTTCCCAGTATTAGTTCACACTTTTAGTAGTACGAAATAAAGAGTTGTAATGTTTGTTTTCATACCTCGTTATTTCAAAAGTTTAGACCACAGTTTGTTAACCGTTTACTTCTGACGGCATTACTCCTCCATGAAGAAAAAGATACGTCCGCGTCTCACATTTCATTGTCAGCGCTTAGGCTAAGACAATAATCTATTTCCGGCTTTTTGAAATGCCGAAATGTCTTTTCCTAGCTCCTCATCATAGTAAAAAGGTTGAGGTCAAATGAAATAGTGAGCACTGATTGTTGAAAGCCCTAAGTTCTGTTACGTATTCGCTAGCTGTCGTTTATTTTTCTCCAGACAACCCAAATAAGAGGTCTGCTGGCAGCCGAAGTTCCCGACCAAATAATAATTTGGCTGGTGTATAACCAGTGGCTGCATGAACGGCTCCTCTATAAGACATGAGGAATAGAGAAATGTAGTCATCCCAATCGTTTTGCTGTTCTACTGTCATCTTAGCCAAGTGTTGTATCAATGTGCGAATAAAGCGTTCCACCGTCTGACTGAGGGCGAAGTGGCGTTGTTCGAGTCTTTTCAATTTTTAAGATTTTGCAAATCTCCTGGAATAGCTTAGATTCAAAGTTGCGTCCTTGATCTGAATGTAGTTCCATAGGTAGCGGCAAATCCAGTGTTTCACTAAAATATCGACTATTATTGTGGTTTCTTGGTTTGGTATCACGAAAGCCTCAGGCCATTTACTAAAATAGTCCATTATTACTAGAATATATCTGTTGCCTTTTAGTGTCTCAGGAAACGGGCCAGCTATATCCAGTGCGATTCTTTCGAATGGAACACCTACGTTGTACCGTTGTAGGGGTCCCCTTGTTCGACGTTGCGGGCCTTTGGTTGCTGCACATCGGTCACATTTTCTGCACCAATTCTCTACGTCTTCCTTGTACCGACACCAATAAAACCTTTGTCTCACTTTCTCCAACGTCTTGTTAATACCCAAGTGACCACCCGTGGATTCATTGTGCAACTCTTGGAGTACTTCTTGGATTCTAACTTTTTGGAGAACTATTTGTAATCGTGTTGATGTCCCATCAGTAGATTTCCACATTCGCTTAAGAACACCGTTTTCCACTACCATTGAGTCCCATTGTGCCCAGTTCGCCTTCAATTCAGCAATGTGTTGCCAATC
Source organism: Biomphalaria pfeifferi (assembly GCA_030265305.1). NCBI lineage: Eukaryota > Metazoa > Mollusca > Gastropoda > Planorbidae > Biomphalaria > Biomphalaria pfeifferi. The sequence goes on from JASAOG010000118.1 coordinate 1,143,230, forward strand.
TGGCCGTTGTCCCCTCTCCTTCCAAAGAAGAACGGTTGCCAGATCCTCTTCTTTCAGCTGATCCTCTCGGATATTCTCATCAGACCAAGGTCCTAAAACATTCAGGTCCAAACGTTGACAATTGATCATCTCTTCCTTTTCCTCAAGCTTTCTTACTATGCATTCTGTTTTGCAGGGTCGTCGAGATAGCGCATCAGCATTCTGGTAAATTAGTCCTTTTCGATGGTGAATTTCAAATTCATAGGTTTACAGACGTTCGATCCACCTAAGGGACATGACCTTCAGGGCACTTAAAAGAAAGAAGCCATTGTATTGCTGCGTGATCTATGTCAGGTTCTTGTGTTTTATTGTATCTATCATAGTTTTAATTCAATGTGTGTTATTGTTATTCTTTTTCTGAACTTATAATATTTTGGTCCAAGTTCAGCCTGACAAGCACACCATACACATACAGTTGTATTAAATTAATAAACTAAGTGTATAATGTTAAATAACAATAAACATTTATTATAGTGATATATTTACAAATGAACTGATGTATGATGAATGATAATAATAGTATCAATATCCATAAATATATGTATAATATCTCTAATCCAATATGATATAGTTATTTTCTTTGTGATATATCAATGATCAATTATTTGAACAATATCATTACCTCAACATATTCATCATAAGTTGTTTAAACATTCTTTCAACGCAACAACTGGTAATCCACATAGATCTAGTCTGTAAATCCAATACTGTTCACTGACGATAATTCCAAAAAGTTCACAATTCACACTTCAACATCAGGTCTGACCAAGGCAACCCGCAATCTGGAATCTTGAACCTCAGACTCTTGAAAAAGTCAACTTGAACACCAAACGACTAATTGACATTAGTGAGGTGAAGACCTCAGTCCTGTAGACTGTAGACCTAGAGTTGTACTCTCAATAAAGAAAATTGAGACTGGATAAACAAGTCTTGACACCAAGACTTGACACTGAGTCTTATACATAGACTTGACACCAAGCTAAGATCACTACTTAGACTTGACGCCAAAAACTTGAAATAGAGTCTTGACTGAGACTACGACCAAAAACCTAGACTTGTCGCTAAAACCCTATAGAAGATAAAAGAAAAGGATTCTCCTAATCATCTAGATCTAGTCTAAATATAGACTTACAAATACGAACGGATTTAAATAGAAAAACTATACCATAAAAAATAGAACTCACCCTAAACAGGGGTCAAGATAATCCAACAAGTAAATGTCCAAGGCAAACGTTAAGGCTATCCAGTAACAATAACCAAGGAGAAATTCAAGAGCTCTCAAAACATGTCTTGCCTCTATACAGCACAAGATGGAGAGACTGTACTTGACGATAAATGACGCAAATCACATACACACACTAACTTTACGTCACTAGAAGTTGTGACAAGCAACAAAAGTTCATTCCCCCAGTCTACACAAGAAATAGTCTAATGACGTCATCAATATAGTGAACAACGCCGCACTATCAAATAGAGAAATAATTCTACTATACAGTTACATAGATAACTGCGACAATCTATCCTTAAAATAAATTTCTGCCCATAAAGGTACTTATGAAAATGTTTTATTGCATCGACGGCGGCCAGGAGTTCACGTCTTGTGACACAGTAGTTCCTTTCAGCCTTTGACAAACTTCGACTGAAGTATGCGATGACTCGTTCCGTTCCATCAATCTTTTGGGAAAGGACGGCGCCTATTCCGGTATTGCTTGCATCCGTATCCAAAATGAACGTCATGCCTGGTATCGGATAGGCAAGTATTGAGGATGAGATAAGTGTGTCTTTTAACATTTGAAAGGACTCTTGACACTCCTGTGTCCAGCTGAATGACCTCTTTTGTTCTGTCAATCGATGAAGGGGTGCGCATATATTGGAGAAATTTGGCACAAACCGTCTATAGTACGTACAGAGTCCTAAAAAACTCCTTAGTTCTCGAATATTGGATGGTGTAGGCCAACGTTTTACTGCCTCAGTCTTGTCGGGATCAGTGCTGATGCCGTCTCCTGATACTATGTGGCCAAGATATTTGACACTCTTCCTGAAAAACGAGCACTTCTTTGGATTGATTTTCATACCCGCATTTCTGATCCGTCCAAAAACTTCATGTAGATTTGCCGGATGCTCTTCAAACATTTTACCAGTGACTATAATGTCATCCAGGTATACAAGACACGTGTTCCAATGAAGTCCCTGTAAAACGCGCTCCATCAATCTCCATCAATCTTACAGAGTCCAAAAGGCATCACAGTAAACTGCCAAAGACCATTGCCAGCAGAGAAAGCCGTTTTCTCTTTATCCTCAGGATGCATTCCCACCTGCCAGTATCCGCTCTTTAGATCAAGAGTAGAAAAAATCTGTGATCCAGCAAGCGTATCCAAGGTATCGTCTATTCTTGGGAGTGGATAGCTATCTTTATGCATGACTTCATTAAGTGCTCTGTAGTCTACACAAAATCGCATGGATCTATCCTTTTTTTTTACTAGGACGATTGGTGAACACCAAGGGCTATTAGAGGGCTCTATGACCCCTTGCTGTCTCATTTGTTCTATCAGGTCTGTAGCTTCCTGTTGTTTTGCTAGAGGAAGGCGGCGTGGTGGCTGCCGAATCGGTCTAGTTACTCCAGTATCGATCCTATGTTGTACCATGTCTGTTCTTCCGCATTCTGATTCATCAGATTGGAAGATGTCTGCAAATTTCATTATCAACTCTTTGGCTTTGTTATACTGCTCTTCAGATAGGTTCGCCTTGGTTTCTGTCAAAAGCCTGGTAATTTGAGGGTTGACCGATTCAGTGGGCGTAATAGAAACGTTGTTAATTCTTAATTAGGTCGATTGTATGGCATTTAGAAATGTAACTATCCCTTCGTAGATGCTTCTCCCTCAAACCAAGGTTCATGATTCTGACAGGTACCCTCTGATGATCTTTACCGATCATGACCAGCGTTTTCCCTACAGCCATTCCGTCGTAATTGTCTTCTATTCCTTCGATTAGCGCCATTCCCGACTTTTCATGTTTGTTCTCTAACTTTCCCCAAATAATTGATTTGGACTGTGCAGGCAGACTTGTATCCTTCGTCAATAGTATTTTCATCATTCGATTGTTTCCTTTTTCACTATCACCTAACAAAGGAATCTCCCCATTTCCATACAACAAAGTTTCTCCGCTAATGTTAATGGAAAATCCAAATTTCTGTAGAAAATCTAGACCTAAAATGCAATCATCAGTTATGTTTGCTATCAAAAATTCATGCACGAATGACTGACATCCGAGCTCAAATCCTAAGTCCGCCAGTCCTTTTTTGGCTATCAGTTCTCCACTGGCTGTTGTTAAGGAAAAAAGACTCACATTTGTAGTATTATTGCTGTTTGCGACATTAGGCCGAATGACTGAACGTGAAGCACCAGTGTCTATGAGAAACCGAATTCCAATTTTTCCTTCTACCACAAGTCTCCTACTCTGTCCCAGCACAGCTATTGGAGTGACATTGACAGTGGCTCCCATTTCCTGGATCGCCGGTTTCTGCCCCTTGAAGCCGACGAATGTTAGTTTTCCTGATAGCCATTGGCTCCAGGCAATGCACCCGTTTCTGATCTGTGCTGAATCGCTTCTTGCTGATTAGGTGTTCTTCTACACATCCTTTTTATATGCCCAGATTCACCACAGTTCCAGCAACGGACCCTGGTCGCACGATGAGCTCACTGTGACCAGCTTGGCTTATAATCTTCAAGAACCTCCGTCTTCCGTCTGAGTACTTGTGTTAGATCTTCTTCCTGAACTTCCAGTCTCCGACCATGATGACTGTTGATGGATGCGTTCTTAGCGGCTTTATAGGACAGAGCGTAGACAAGGCTTCGCTGGCCTTAGGCTTGCCACTAACTCTAATAACCTTTTTTAGCTCTGGATCTCGAACGGCATCGATGAAGGCATCAGTGACGATTACTTCGAGGAACTCCTGTGTTGCTGTGGGGTATGCCAGATGGGCAAGTCGTTCAATGTCCGTCTTTAGCTCTTGCAGGGTTTACCTGACCCGATGTTGTCTGGTCTTCAGCTGGACCCTATAAACTTCCTGTAAATGCTCGTCCCCGTATCGAAGCTCCATAGGCTGGACGAGAGCAGCATGATCCTGCTGGTTTGGAATGGATTGATCCTGTATTACTCACCGGCGCCATGCTGAGCCCTTCTCTAACTTGAACTTTCAGTTCTTCTATGGCTTTTTCTACCACATCGACTCTCTGGTTCATCGTGACCTCCATCGTTGTTATTTTCTGGTTAACCGATACCAATTCAGTCCTGATCCCTGAATCCAGTGTGTCTATTTTGTCCTGCATGGTTCTAATCCCTAAATCAAGTGTATCCATCTTTTTCTGCATCCTACTTAGGAGTTCCATCTTTTCCTGCATCTTACCTAGGAGTTCAGTTATATCTGGCCCTACTTCGAATTGTAAACTGTCCAGGTCTTCTTCTTCCTCAATCAGGGCTTGCCGGAGACGAGCTGTAAGTGTCTCCTTGCTACCACCAAGCTTTAGACCTCGAAACTGAAGCTCTTGTTTTAGTTCTTTAATCAAGAGTTGGTCTAGTTGTTTCATAATAGGGGAAACCATTACCGTTCGTTGAGTCGCCTATAATCCCACTTCTACACCAATGTTACAACATTTAAAGGAGGCAACTCAACGAGGTATGTTGAGAACATGGTCATTACAATACAAAGGTTTTGAAATATTACTCAATCTTGGTATAAGGGGCTTAACAATGAAATACAACTCTAAAGAAAAATAGCATTTGTTGTCCCCATTTGGGAAACTTCCTGACGTCAAATTCGTTGCTATACGTTGATTTCTATTCTGCGAACATTTCATCTTTTGATGGAACGGCCTGGATTATACCTCTCCTCGACACAGAGACACATACACATTTTTATAGTTGAATTTCTACTAACAGCGAAATAGGGACAGCCATTGCCATATATTAGTCATTATCCCATACACTCTCCCATTCTTCGACTCCTCAGTTCTTGATCTAGTCTTAATAAATTCCCTTTCAGACTCCTCAGTTCTTGATCTAGTCTTAATAAATTCCCTTTCAGACTCCTCAGTTCTTGATCTAGTCTTAATAAATTCCCTTTCAGACTCCTCAGTTCTTGATCTAGTCTTAATAAATTCCCTTTCAGACTCCTCAGTTCTTGATCTAGTCTTAATAAATTCCCTTTCAGACTCCTCAGTTCTTGATCTAGTCTTAATAAATTCCCTTTCAGACTCCTCAGTTCTTGATCTAGTCTTAATAAATTCCCTTTCAGACTCCTCAGTTCTTGATCTAGTCTTAATAAATTCCCTTTCAGACTCCTCAGTTCTTGATCTAGTCTTAATAAATTCCCTTTCAGACTCCTCAGTTCTTGATCTAGTCTTAATAAATTCCCTTTCAGACTCCTCAGTTCTTGATCTAGTCTTAATAAATTCCCTTTCAGACTCCTCAGTTCTTGATCTAGTCTTAATAAATTCCCTTTCAGACTCCTCAGTTCTTGATCTAGTCTTAATAAATTCCCTTTCAGACTCCTCAGTTCTTGATCTAGTCTTAATAAATTCCCTTTCAGACTCCTCAGTTCTTGATCTAGTCTTAATAAATTCCCTTTCAGACTCCTCAGTTCTTGATCTAGTCTTAATAAATTCCCTTTCAGACTCCTCAGTTCTTGATCTAGTCTTAATAAATTCCCTTTCAGACTCCTCAGTTCTTGATCTAGTCTTAATAAATTCCCTTTCAGACTCCTCAGTTCTTGATCTAGTCTTAATAAATTCCCTTTCAGACTCCTCAGTTCTTGATCTAGTCTTAATAAATTCCCTTTCAGACTCCTCAGTTCTTGATCTAGTCTTAATAAATTCCCTTTCAGACTCCTCAGTTCTTGATCTAGTCTTAATAAATTCCCTTTCAGACTCCTCAGTTCTTGATCTAGTCTTAATAAATTCCCTTTCAGACTCCTCAGTTCTTGATCTAGTCTTAATAAATTCCCTTTCAGACTCCTCAGTTCTTGATCTAGTCTTAATAAATTCCCTTTCAGACTCCTCAGTTCTTGATCTAGTCTTAATAAATTCCCTTTCAGACTCCTCAGTTCTTGATCTAGTCTTAATAAATTCCCTTTCAGACTCCTCAGTTCTTGATCTAGTCTTAATAAATTCCCTTTCAGACTCCTCAGTTCTTGATCTAGTCTTAATAAATTCCCTTTCACATCGAAACACTTTACTCCAGAAAAAACAAATAAGCTTAGATAAGGGAAAAAAGTCGCACAATTACTGCCATAGATCTAAATACTTTAAGATAAATCTTAATTTTTCTATATAAAACAAATATTTTTGGGGGAGGGAAGGTGGGGGCATTATTCGATAATGAATGTGATTTGTGATTTGTGATTTTGGGCACATCGGCACAATTTAGGCCATGTCGTGCCTGCAGTCCCACAAGGGCCACTCTCCCTCCACACAACAAAGGCCAAATTCCATACAGTCAGATCATTAAAATCAAGGTCTATTCACAGTTAAAATAGTAGAGGTAGTAAAAATTTAATAATTTGGTAAAAATCTAATGTAAATAGTACATGTCTACAGAATTCATAAATCAGATCTTCTTAGACAACCCCACTTCCCGGATAAAGCCCAGTACCTTCCCATGGTCGACATTATTGAATACTGTTTTTAAATTAGTGGCTCTAAAATATTTTTCCCTGACATCCTGGTATCTGGGGCAGTCGATGAGGATATGTTCCACGGTGAGGCGAGAGTCACAATACTCACAAAGTGGGGGCTCTTCCTTCTTCAGCACAAAAGAGTGCGTGATGTAGGTGTGGCCAATCCTAAGTCTGGACATGGTCGTGCTACCACGCCTTGTCAGACCCTTAGATGTGGACCGCCACCTGACATCCGCCACAATCTGCCTGAGTTTATTGTGAGTCTCAGCCTCCCATCGGTCCTGCCACTCTTGGTAGATGGCAGAGGCAATACTTTGTCTCAGGTCTGAGCAGGGAATTTGAGTTCCTGACACCGCATGATTTAGGGTTCTCTTTGCTTCTCTGTCTGCGGCTTCGTTTCCCTCAATGCCCACATGGGAGGGGACCCAGATGAAGGTGACATCCGTATGGTCGGCTGTTATTTGGTCCAACAGCTTCAGGCTCTTATGTACCAGTGGAATGTCAGTCTTCATCCGCCCCAAAGCTTGCAATGCAGATTTGGAGTCGGAGCAGATTATAAATTTCCTCCTTTCTGATGCTTTGACGGCCATAAGTGCAAGCGATATTGCAATGCAATTCGGCCGTAAAGATGGAGCAGCCATCGGGGAGTCTACGGGAGATTGTTTTGTTCCGAAAGGAGCAGGCACACGCGACCTTTCCATCCATTTTGGATCCGTCTGTGTAGATGGTGCCACAATCTCCGTAGCTCTCTTGCAGTTCCCTAAAGTGGACTTGTAGTATGCTTGGGTCTGTATTTTCTTTTTTGAAATTAAGGAGGGATAAAATTAATTTGGGTTTATTCATTAGCCATGGAGGATTCTGTGGGGTTTCTATTTTAGAGATTTGGTTAATGGGTGGAGTTAAATTTTGGATGGGTTCTCTCATTCGAAGGCCTAACGGCTGTATGACGTTAGGCCTTCGATTGTATAATTCTACCTCTGTGGGGTTAAATATGGAATCAAAAGCAGGGTTCGTAGGGTTGAATTTTAGCTTGACTATATACTGCATTGCAAGCTTTTTCATTCTTATATCCATGGGGAGTTCTCCAGCCTCCACATGGAGGCTTGGGATAGGTGATGTACGAAACGCGCCGAGACAGAGACGCAGGGCAGCATTTTGTATTGGTTCCAGTATTTTTAGGTACGACTTCCTTGCTGCTCCATATATTATGGATCCGTAGTCTAGCTTGGATCGAATTAGACTCCGATATAGCAGCAGCAAAGTATCTCTGTCAGCTCCCCAGTCCGTATGGCTGAGCACTCTAAGTATGTTTAATGACTTTTGGCATTTCCTCTTAAATTCCTTAATGTGGGGGAGAAAATTAAATTTGGAATCTAGAGTGAGGCCTAAAAATTTTATAGTTTTCACGACAGGGATCTTCTTTTTGTGTATAAATAGTTCAGGGTCTGGGTGGAGTCCCCTTAAATTACAAAAATGCATTCTAACTGTTTTGGAGTCCGAAAATTTAAAACCATTATCGTTTGCCCAATTTTGAATTTTGTTTAAACATAACTGTAATTTTCTTTCTAGGGTGTTCATGTTTTTCCCATAAGTAAAAATGACAAAGTCATCAACATACAAAGAGCACTCTATGCCAGGGGACAGAGCATTTATGATGCTATTTATTTTAATGTTGAACAGGGTGACTGACAGAATGCTGCCCTGGGGTACACCCATTTCCTGGTCATGAGTGTCAGAAGTGGTGTTGCCCACTCGAACCTGAAATTTTCGGTCTTTCAGGAATTCCCCCACAAAACGGGGAAGATGTCCCTTAAGCCCCATAAGCTCCAGGTCACGTAGAATGCCATGTTTCCAGGTTGTGTCATAGGCCTTTTCTATATCGAAGAATACAGCTACTAGATGTTCTCTTCTGAGTAAGGCATTTCTGATACAAGCTTCCAGCCTTACCAGGTGGTCAGTTGTTGTCCGCCCTTGCCGGAATCCGCACTGGTAGTTAGAGATCACTTTGTTCCTCTCCAGGTACCAGACCAGCCTACTGTTAATCATTCTTTCCATGGTTTTGCAGATGCAGCTTGTTAGAGCTATTGGTCGATAGTTAGCTGGGTCAGAGCCGTCTCTTCCCGGTTTAGGTATCGGTATAATTGTGGCTTTCCTCCAGCTGTTTGGGAAAGCGCCTGTTGCCACACACTGTTATAGACTCCTAGCAGGACTGCCAATGAGGGTTCGGGAAGGTGCTTGAGGAACTGGTAATGGATTTCATCTTCTCCAGGTGCTGTGTCATGTGACTGTCTAGCGATTCCCTCAGTTCCTCAAGCGAGAACGGTTTGTTGTAGTCTTCATTGTTCTCTGACCTGAAATCAATGGAGTGTCTTTCCTCCCTGGTTTTGACTTTTTGGAACTCTGGCGTGTAATGTGCAGTGGATGACTTTTCTGCTATTGAGGATGCAAGGCAGTCAGCTATTTCTCTGGGGGACGTGACAGTTCGTCCTTGGTTTTTTAAATGCCCTATTGCATTTGATTCTTTCCCTTTGATTCGCCTTACTGCCTTCCAGACCGCTCTAGCAGAAGTTTTGGCATCCAGACTGCCGACAAAACTTCTCCAGGAATTCCTTTTGGCTGACCGTATGGTTTGTCTAGCCTTTGCTCTAGCTATTCTGAATAGCTTTAGGTTTTCCTGGGATGGATTTTTTATAAATGCAGCCAGTCGTTTTTTCCTATCGCCAATAGCACTTTTGCAGGCTGTATCAAACCATGGTTTGCTAGGCCGTTTTGGGTTTGCGGAGGTTAAGGGGACAACTTTCATGGCTATACTAAGTAGCTTGCTAGCAAAGGTTTCAGCTGGGTTCTGTTCATCGAGGATATTTTCTGTAATATCCTCTGAGCATCTTTTTTGGAATTGTTCCCAATCGGCCTTATTCAGTTTCCACCGCTGAGGTCGTCCCAATGAGGGGAGATTGTTAGCAGTGATGATTGGGAAGTGATCACTTCCCCGTAGATCATTGCTAACTGACCATTTTAAGTCGTCCAGAAGTCCAGGGACGCATACGGTGAGGTCAATGCATGTGAGAGATCCAGTTCCTGGGTGCAAGTAGGTCGGTGATGCATCATTAAGTATGCATAAATCATGTTGGAGGAAGATATCCAGCATACGGCCTCTTGTGTCGGTATTGTTGGATCCCCACATGGTGTTATGGGCATTGAAATCCCCAAAGATTATGTAAGGCAGGGGAATTGTTTCAATAGGTCCTCCATATCTGTTTGGTTTAATGGAGCGCCTGGTGGTAGATACAAGCTGCAGCAAGTGATAACCTTGTGAAGGGTTATCCTAGCTGTTACGGCCTGTAGTGTGGTCTGTAGTTCTACCCTCTCATGGGGGATGCTACCCTTCACAAGGATACAGACTCCACCTGATGCTCTCTCTGCATCCTCAACATTCTTGCTGTAAGCACTGTAGCTTCGGAAGCTGATGCTATCTTTCAGAAATGTTTCCTGTAGGCAGACAGCTACAGGAGTCTCAGAGTCCATCAGTAGCTGCATTTCCTCATAATTGGCCTTGAGGCCTCTGCAATTCCACTGTACAATTCTGGAATCCATGGCTTATTCTAGATGACCTACTTGGAGCTATTTGGCTTTGGGAGGCCCCCGGAGGGGTTTCCCTTAATTCCAGTGACCTTGGTATTTTTATTCTTGGGTTTGGATGGAGAGGAGGACAACCCCCTTTTGGGGGAAGTCTTTCTCTCTGGAGAGGGGAGATCCCGCTTGTTAGAGCGGAGGTTATTTCCTCCTCGCTCACCTCGGGCATCCTCTCCGCTTTGATTTCTCCCCTTAGGGAGTTGGTCAACCTCTAATTCGGTAGAGGTTGGGGTGTCTGACTGGTTTCTCTGAGGAGAACCTGTGTCAGACATGATGTCTCCGGGTTCTCCCGGAGTATTGGTTTTGACTAGCTGCTCAGTCTCCATGCTCTCATCAGCGAGCACAGAGAACCTGTTCTTTAGCATGACAACAGGGCTTTCTTGTTTCTTCAGAGGTGTGTTCTTTGGCGGTGTTTTCTTCTGAGTTGGAGGAGGAGGAGGGGGTGGTGGGGTCAATGTGTCCGTCTGTGTGGCTATGGATCTTCCTATCTTAGCAACAGCCTGGGCATAGGTCTTTGTCAAGCCGAATTGGCCCTTGGCTAGGGCCAATACAGCCGATTTCGCCTGGCTGAAGGTACATCCATTTCTTGCCTTGTACTCCTGCACGGCAACCTCCTGTTTCCACACAGGGCAGTCCTTGGAGTAGGCTGAGTGGCCAGCGTGACAGTTTGGGCATTTGAACTGGGCTGTGCAGCCCTTGTCCTCATGACCTTCTCCAGCACATCTGGCACACACAGTGTTCCTCTTGCAGACTGCCGCGCCGTGTCCATAACCCTGGCACTTGAAGCACCTCATGGGGTTAGGTATGTAGGGCCTCACTGGAACTCGTAGGTTTCACATACTCTGGCGGTGTCCTAGTTCCAAATGTGAGGATAATAGTGGCGGTTTTGACCTCCTCACCATCTTTGCGCCTGGTAATGCGCCGGGCATGGGTGACTCCTTCAATGCCCTCCACTACTTCCTTCTCGGAACATTCCAGTAGGTCCCTAGAGCTGATTACACCTCTGCTGGTGTTCAGACTCTTGTGTGGCATGACTTCCACTTGGAGATCACAGAGTCCTCTGCATCTTAAAAGCCCATCAGAGTGTATCTTGCTATCAACTTCTACTAGAAGTTCCAAAGACTTGTGTAGCTTAGACACACTCTTGGGCTCTCCCACTACTGACTTAAGTCCCTTGTAGATGACAAAAGGGCTCATCTTTGTCAGACTTTTCCCCTCCTCTGTGCACCTAACCACCAGAAATGATGGCCAGGTAGCACAGCTTTTTGTGGCCTCCTCCTTTCTGTCCTCCATACGGCGTCTCTTGCCCAGACATAGGTCTGGGGCAAGTAGTTTTTTTGAAGTTTTTTTTTCCATAGGTGTTATTTATTAGTTCGGCACATGTGTTCCCCACCCGCCATCGAGTCCAACAAGGGGACGGGCCATTTGGAAGTCCAGAATGAGCCCGCCAGGGCTACACATGTGCTATACTCAGTCAGCTACTGCATCGGACATGTGCCCGATACAGTAGCTCCCTGATTGACCCTCCAGCCACCGCCCTCCATGACCAGCCGGTTGACCCAGAGCGGGCCATCTGGGCCTCAGGTCTAGGGGAACTTGGAGCCAAAGTATTGTGTTGTGGTGGTTTATCCTCAGATAGCCACCACTCAAACACCAGGATCTCTTTATCCCCCCTTACCCGTCGCAGTCCACGGCAAACGGACTGGTCTAGGACGTAGTGAGATATTTAGAGATAAGGAGACAGAGTGATGATCAATGAAGGCAGACTGAGGAAAGGAGGAGGCAGACACAATGATAGAAAAGAAGTAGAGCACTTTTGAGCTCCAAAAGTGCTAAGGAAAGAGGAGCGCAGTTTAACGTCATGTCTCAGGACGATTCGATAATGAAACATTTTCAAACCGATATAACAAATGTCGACCTCGAATTTTCCAGTTGTGGCCGATGAGTTGATAATTTTTTTCTCATCTATACATATACCTTGAAATACTAAAGGAAATCGTTAGTGCCTTTTTTCGAAATAACATATATAAATAAATAAATAAATATAAATATAAATATATATATATATATATATATATATATATATATATATATATATATATATATATATTGTTAAGTTCCTCTCTCGTAATCAGGCCTTCTGTAAACACTACTAAACACAACACAATACATCAAGAACCTGACAACAAGAGCTCCACAATATCGGGTACTTTAATAAGGGTCAAAGAAACAGCCAATATGACACTATTGGCAACACAATAAGCTACTACGAATGTTTAACTGTACATCACCGGACTAAACTCTACTGTCTCTATCTCTTCCTGGACTCGTACATTCACTTCAGGACTCCACCAGGACCGACTTCATGGCAGACTAACAGTCCCGGTCACAACGCTCTCCGGTCTTGAACTGCCGTTTCCTAAACACTATCTTACTCGTACAAGCAGGCTTTCGATCACATGACCATAACATTGGACATATTTGCGTGCAATCGTGTAATCGTAATACTGTCCCTTGTCCTTTCAATATAGCACGCTATACTGTATTGCTGGCCTGTGTCACCTATGTCAGCTAATCACACAGTTAACCCTTTTGTGTCGCGAATAGGGTTATAACAATATATACATATATATATATATATATATATATACATGCAAGAATTGCTCGCTTAAGAGTATAGGACAGGGGTTCTCAGCCTGTGGGTCGCAACCCCTCTGAGGGTCGATTGGCAATTTACAAGAGTCGCTTATTTCCATCGATAATATGTCATTATGGATTTTTTTTGTCTGTATAGACATATGTATAGGAGGCGCGGTGGCTGAGCGGTAAAAAGGCTTGGTTTTCGAACCGGGGTCCGGGGTTCGAATCAAGGTAAAGACTGGGATTTTTAATTTCGGGATTTTCGCGCGCCCCCAGCTCTAATGGGTACCTGACATTAGTTGGAGAAACGTTAAGGCGGTTGGTCGTTATGCTGGTCACATGACACCCACATTAACCGTAGGCTACAGAAACAGATGACCTTTATATCATCTGCCCTATAGATCGCAAGGTCTGAAAGGGGAACTTAGTTATATATGTGAGTGTGTGTGTAGGCGCGAGTAATTCTTGGAGTTAAGTTTAAAAACTGTAGACACTCCGCCCTTGCCAGCCAGAGGGTCCGCCAAGCACTATATCCAGTATTTAAAACACAAAAAGGGCATCTTCCGAGGTATCTACAGTGCATTATCGTGCTATTAAATCATTTGAGTTCCAAAACGAAATTGACTATTTACTGCACTTTATGAATAGAAGATACTTTGAGAGCACTGACATTTTGCCCATCTATAAACAGAACTGCTGCATAGCTTATGACAGCAATACTGTGTACAAAGTGCACCCACAATTTAGAACACGGGTTTTCAAAGAAGCTTTTGATTATGGTGGGACCGCAGACCGCAGACATATATTATACCTAGACTGGACATGGAAATCTCTAATATGTCGTGAATAACTGAAACAAGGCGTTGTTTTTGTAAAGTAGTTATTAGAGTAATTTTTTAACCCTAACCTTTGTAACATATAATTTAATGTTTTGATCTAGATCTTGTCATTGGACATCGAAAACAGGAGCACTGTCGTCTCATAATTATTATTTTGCAATTTTAGATACATAATCTAAAAAGATCTAGGTAATCAATCTATTTAAATGTACACAAAAACATTTAAATCAACAGACTTCAATTATTTCGATTTATGATTTTCAAAACATTCTCAACTGAAACTAACAGGAAATGGCTTATTTCATAAATTTGCGTAAATATGTAGTTCTGTGGTTAATAGCCCATTCTTTTAAAAAATCCACAAAATGGTATTGAATTATATGTAAACTTTGATCACTACTTTTTTTAAGACAGAAAATATCGATTTTCCTAGATTCGGGGCGACTTCCCTTACAGCTTAAAATAACTCTAAATAACTCTACTACAAAACCACTATCTTGGCTTTATTCAACAAAATTAGGCTACAGTAAACAATAAATAAGCACAAACACGTCTCACATGACATTATTGAAGTATTATGAACACACACACTAAACATGACCTACTGGACATGCTGGACACGCGCAAAAAATAAACAATCAGTTACACCACAATCACCCCGCCTAAAAGTTATAGGAACAAAAATGACAGAGCTGGTTGCTACTGAGCTGCTCTATGCGAACGAGTGCGCCCTTCACAGAAGAGAAGCTTTAAATTATTGTCCATGACTTTGCCCAGGCTGCTGCCTCGTTTGTTTTGTCCATCAATCTAAAAAAAATGCGGAGGTCATGCTTCAGATGTCCCCGAAATGGGAACTAATCCAGATCCACAAATCAATATGAATGGCCATCTCCTTAATGTTGTTGACCACTTTACCTACCTGAACAGCAGTGTCCAACGATGTGTAACTGTCCAGAGAAATATGAAGACCGTTTCTCAAACGTCAACAGCACGTGAGTCGCCTCAAAATGAAAGTAAACAAAAAATCAATGCTTATAAAACAGTGGCTCTCACTACACTTTTGCATGGCTCCGAGACCTGGGTGCTTAATCGAAGGATTTAAGACCCCTCAAAGGTTCCATCAAAGATGCCTTTGCATTATAATGGGCATACGCTGGCACGAAGCAGGACGTTTTGGCGCCGTCGTTTTGGCGAGGCCGTTTTGGCGCGAAGGTCGTTTTGGCGCCGCCGTTTTGTCGCAAGGGACTTTTTGGCGCGAGATACATTATGCACGTTAATTGTATTATTTCTTGAAAAAGAATTCTGCATGTTTATGTTTTGTATGAGAGTTTGTGTTAAGACATTTTTCACGTACAGAAGAAGAAATATTTTTGTCCGCTTTTTTTGGTATTTAAGTTTGTTATGTAATTATTGTTAAATCTCTAATATTACACAACACCAGGCTGCCATCCATACTTCATACATAGAGTGGTCGACACTAAACCTAACAAAAACCTAGAGATATCCTTCATGCGAAATGTTGTCTTTTCCTCGCTTCGACTGGACTTTTCCCATTGTTTATATAGACTGCCACAGGTTTTCAGTTAAAAATATAATAGAATGAAATGGCGAAAGTTTTTCTAGTCTGTCAGCATGCTCGAAAAATGATTAGTGAATGGTCCAAACTATGCGAGCTTATAAAGACGTATGCGCGAAGAGATTGAAAGAGAGTAGACCTTGGGCCGCTTTCGGAATTTAAGATTATAAATTCGCCCCTAGAGATGTTAAGTATAGTGCTAGAAACAGATTATCATCTTAAGCCTGAGAGAGGAAAGGGTGGAGGAAAGAGTATATACAAGGAGCACTAGCGGATCCAGAACTTCGGAGTGGGGGAGGCGATTTTTTTCCAAACCCTTACTAACATTCGGCGAAATAAAACAAAAAAAAACAAAAAAATTAATGTTCAGGCCTTTCTCTTGATAGCTTGGGGTTCTGGGGGAGCACTGTAAGCCTCCTCATTGGGGTTCGGGGCAAAGCCCCGACGCCAAAAGCGTTTTCTTGTATTTTTCACTGCAGAAAAGCATACTCCTGACATTTACAGTTCATTACTAATCATTACTAATCATCGTCTTCTTGTATAATTCACTGCAGAAACGCATTCTCCTGGTATCTACATCTCATTACTTATCATTGGGGTTCGTGGCGAAGCCCCGACGCCAAAAGCGTTTTCTTATATTCTTCACTGCAGAAATGCATTCTCCTGACATCTACAACTCATTAGTAATCAGTGGGGTTCGGGGCGAAGCCCCGACGCCAAAAGCAATTTCTTGCATTCTTCACTGCAGAAACGCATTTCCATGACATCTACAGCTCATTATACATCCTATTAAAAAAGGAACTTTTGAAAAATGTTTTACTTGAAAAATATTCTAATATGAATTTATAGGCCTTTACTACATTGCAAATAAAACGATTAGAAGATACCCCACATATTTAGATTAAGGCTTTGAGGATCGCCACCGAAAACAAAAGTTCGAAAAATAATATTTATATTAAAAAAAGCTCATTTGTAAGTTATACATTTATTTCAATAGGTATGTTTGTAACTTTGTTTTGTTACAAAACTATAATCTAACGCTCTAAAATAAATTTCTGAAGTGAGAGGAAAAATGAAGTGGGCCAATTAGATTCTACTCAAAATTTTTTTGCAATTTTAGGATTCAAGCATAAATTGTGAGAGATAGTCCCAAATTTAACTAGAAAAGTTGCAGATTGAGTAAAGATTGAAAAAAGGCGGATTGGAAAAGAATATTTGTGTTGAGAACTCATCTCAATCGTTATTCTTCTACTGAGAAATTTGGTATGAATTCCAAATTTTCCAAAGCAAAGTCTTTCGTCAAAAAATTATGATAAGAAATGATGAAATTACATAAACTCTGTCGCCATATGGGAGACGACCGCACGCCAAAGGCGATCTTATTTTTTTTGTCGAGTTTAGAATAGGACGGCGTAACAGAGGTCCAGAGACGGAATGGGTTTTAAAATCAGCCCGGGCATTTTCCATATGAACCTGGCCCACAAATGGCATGTCATACTATATGTGTATAATATATGTAGGTAAAGTTTGATAATGCATCGGAGAAAACTACTAACAGTACAATAGCAGTCTGAGTTTGAAATGAATATATTGTTATGTCTCTGCTCCTATATTGAAGCATATGGTGCGCACCAGGGCACTGTTCAAGACGAGTGAGTGGATAGAAACAAGATGGTGGACTGTAGATTCCGGACAAGCAGATAGAGAAACAGAACTAAAGATAGGTTAGGAGTTTAGAACCGCCTGAGTTGTAGAAGGGATCAGTGTGGTCAGCGGTTGAGAAGCAGTGTAGGTTGGTTGGTCAGGAAGAAGTCTTGTGAGAAAACTGTGGAAAGGTCGTTCCTGTTAGTGGAAGACATTCCTTTTAGTGTAGGCCCTATGTAAGCCTATGCTATCGTTCTGAGACACGTAATGTGACCTATGTCAGTGGCAAGATAGAGAACCCTGTTGGAACGTTAAGACAGGCGGCAACAGTGAACGGTGTATGTTAGTGGAAGGCAGTGGCGGTGACAATGAACCATGCAGGCCAGAGCAGCTAAATGAATTCAAAGACAACATAAGACATTTATGTTAATTCTGATCGTTTTAAATCTTGTAAAAAAAATATATATCTATATATCTCTCATTTCTTCACCTTTATTCTTCATTGAGTGTTTACCTTAGATTCGTTACAATATTATTAAATGTTTTGGAAAATTTTGCTTTTAGTTATAAATAACAATAATAAAGATAATTGCGTCCTTCGCATTTCATGTGTCAATCTAGACATGCATGTTGATCAGTTACTTAAATTCTGGTAGGTCATTGGTTTTCCTGGATGACTCAAACAACCCATTCTATTTAAAGATTAGAGAAAGCAGAACGGTTAGAGAGGTACTTAATGTGAAAAGCTCTTGCTTCATCTTAGTTCATTCATAAAAACGCGATTTTTATATGAATAGATCATGACCAAGTATTTACAGGGCTGGATTTAAGTATGTGGAGACCCCGGGGCAGGATTTTTGTGAAGGCCCATACAGTTTTTCAAAAGCTTTAATGAAATTCCACTTATGAATAAAAAGACTTGTCTAAAATCATGCTAAATTTAATCTTAATTTCCATTTTTTTTAGAACATTCACTTTGCAAATTTTAGTTTTAAGAAGTGTATAATTTTGAGTTTGTGGAGGGTAAGGCCATGGGCGCCCGCCGTTGGATGCAAGGTCGTGCACGTGTACCCCTTCCCCCTGAATTCTGAGTAGCCGAATTCTAATCAATTTCTGCACCTTCAAATATATTAACTTTTTCTACTTAGAAACTATAGTGCTTCCACTGAAGAAAAGCTGTAAGGATATTAGACTAATAACAATAATAATTAAAATAATCTTTATTATCGAGAACGGAAATTTTCTTAAAATGTGTGCATTACACCACACATGCACCCCTCCCTAAATAGCCAAATTTTTGCACCTTAAAATCAATGAACTTCTTGAAAGTAGCAACTTAACCAGCAATGCTTTCACTTAAGTACAGTTGCAAGGATAAGCTATTATTGTAATAGACTAAATAAGCTAAACAGGAGTTGATGGTCGACCATGTCTGTAACATTTAGGTCTTGAGAGAAGATCTTTTCCCTTTGCAACTTGAGATGGAGTGATCTCTCCATTGCAGGCTGAAAGCTTGGATGATAAATTTGCGAATACTGGGTTTCTCATACGTCAACAATAGCTACTCTTCCATACTAACCAGATCCAAAGGGATGCAGAGCCATCGCAATTTGATGTCAGGTGGGTGGAGAGCTTGTAGGAGAGCTGTGATCTTACCACAGTCTCCCTGCCTGCGGGACTTCAGAACCGCATTTTTTGTTAGGGTTCCTAAAACGAGCTGAAAATTGAAGAAGACTCTCAGCACTGTGCACGATAAGCGTTCATCCCCAGCTTGTCCATCGCGACGAGAAGCAATTCTTCAGTAAATTTATCGTCAGTTTCGAGATCAACAGTCAACTTTTACAGTTTGTTTTTTTCGACCCTATAGGAAAGCACGGGCCGCACGGATCAAGATAACAACGTGTACAGTCAATAGTTTGTTCGCTTCGTTAGTTTTATTGTTTTTTTTTTTGTATTTCATGTATTTACTTTTTTGCATGCTTGGAATTTCCCGAGCTAGCTGAAAACTCGCCGGCAGACCTTGGGCTAAATATAGACAAAGTGGGTAACAAAAAAAGGAGGGCGCACTAGCTTTTTCTTTAATAATCTGCGTAACTAGAGAGTGTTAAGAAAGTTAAAGCTACGACTAAAGCCATAGGTCGCAACTTGCAACCCCCTGTCTGCGTTGCCGTAATTCCGGAGCTGCATTCATATATTAGGAGTGTCACTATCTTTTATGTTGCTATTTGTCACGTTGAAGATTATCTTGATCTAAACAGCACAATCAATGATCGTGGTTGCCGAGGATCTAGAAATCGTCAGTTGATAGAATGATCATTTAGAAGTTGCAAGTTGATAAGAGGATCATCTAGAAGTTGCTAGTCGATAAGACGATCTAAGTATGTTATTATTATAATCAATGAAGAAACTTCTCTTCGACAAATACAAATACTTTAATTCAAAACTTGGAAAAGATATTCACAATAGTTACAATGATATATTGTGATTGAATGAAACATGAAATATATTTCTACTTAATTAAATGATCTATACAATAATATGATCATGTCATCTTTCTTTGAGTTCCAACACGAGACTGGTGGTAATATCTAGAATCTTGCAGACTTTTGGGCGTTTGCCACGTGACTAATCTCTTCTTGTCGCTTGGTTAATCAATTGACCAATAAAATACAGATTATCGTACAATAATTAATATTTCTAACCAATCACATTTATTCTAAAACAGAAAGTTGCTGCATGCTTGGAATTTCCCGAGCTAGCTGAAAACTCGCCGGCAGACCTTGGGCTAAATATAGACAAAGCGTACGTGACAAGGAGCATACCACAAGTGAAGACTTTACGACAGTGCTGCCAGCCGGCTTAAGATTTAACAACGCGAACAAAATAATTAAAAGATTCTGAGACGTCAAAATACCGATATATCTAGTGGTAAGCGTGATCAAGAGGCTAAGCTTGAACTTGGCTTGGCTTGGCTACCTAAAAAAGGTTCGACACCCGACTCAAGCAGAGTTGCGTTTACTTAGAGCCTAAAGGCAGCTCGGAAAACCTTCTTCCAGATACCCCCTCCCAACCCCCACTGGTCCACAAATGACATAATATATATATATATATATATATTTCCTCGGGGATGTGGCCCCTCCTGCCCTTCATTAAACCTAGTCGTGATTATATAAAATACAAATAAAAATCTCCTTTCATTATATATCGGATGTGACAGCGCTATAAAAAACAGTTCATTATTATAAGAATTGCCGTTGTTAATGGTTTCATACTAGGATACAAAAGTTTGCCATCAATTACATTAGCAAGAACAAAAAAAAAATGTTGGATTTAGATCTAGATTTTGATACTTACAAACATACAATAATTTTTGTAAGCCCTAAGTGTTCATTAAAAATAAACAAAAGAGTTCTTACTTTTCCCTTTATAAAACACAGAAAGAAAAACTCATACTCACGTTGAGCTTTGAATAAGCGGGGTGGTTTTGCAATTTCGCTGCTTTGTCTCAAAGTTAATTCCTAGTACCTGTAACTAATGTTAAAGAGAAAATTGTCGCCCCTATTTTTCGCTACATTACATCAATGGTTTTTAGCTTCTCTCTCATCCCTCTTTTTTTGTAACACTGTTAATGAAAACATTGAAAAGGGGGGGGGGGGGTAGAAAGAGGAAAGGAACAAAAACAAAAGGGAGTGCCATCAAACGTCCACACCGACCTGCAAAATGATCCACCAGACAACTTCAAAGACATCATGTTGAAGTCCATGTCGTCTATGCATAATAAAAATTACGGTCTAACGTTTTGCAAAGATTAATAAGTACAGGTCTAATGGTGTAAAGCTTTTGATATTCTTGTTGAATTTCAAACAAAATTAATAGTCCAAAAAAAAAAAAACTTGTTCGGTCATCTGTTTCTTGCTGCGGTCAGTTTTTTTGTTGTTGTTGTCTTAATTGAAAAAAAAATTCTCTGATCACGACCAGACCGGCCCATTCGGTACCGAACCACCGGGCATTTGCCCGAATGCCCATATAGCCAGTCCGCCCCTGAGAGGTGCTCCCGTAAGCGCTAGAAGGATCAACTCGGGCGCCATTTTGCACTCACTGGTATAGAGGAAAATAGCTGGCAGCAGATGGCCTCTGAAAGAGACAATTGGCTGTGGGACGCACATTTGATATCGATGGAAAGCCATTATTGAAGACAGGCGCGGAAGACGGAAAGAAAACTTAAATAGATCGCCTGATATAGATTGTCTGTACAAAATGTAAAAATATGCAGCTCGCAACTGGGTTTGCTTAGTCATGTTTAGCACTGTACTCATCCTTAATGTTAGGAATTAAAGACATTGGCATTATTATAATGTAGTTCAATATTCTTAAAAAGGACTGGTTCATTGTAGGATGTCTTTGCTGCCAATGATGTCTAGTCAGTGGATGTGAAAGCTATAAAAAAAATTAATAATAAAGTTTTTTTTCTGATGACCTTAATAGTTGTTCTCAGCTATATCTCAATTCCATATTATGATATACCACAATTTGAGCAGAAATATGAATTTTTTGTTGTGGAAGAAATCTTTTGAGCTCTAAAATTTCTTGAGCTGTAAGAGGAGACTCTTGTTTTACTGATCATTGTTTTGATGTAATTTTAGCGGCTCCCGAAAGGGGAAAAGACGCTATTAGTTTTGTGTGAAATGTCCCGTCTAGATCTCGTAAACTAGAAAAGATAGTGAAAATCCATCATAATATTTTAGACCATTCAAAGTTTTTCTTTTCTGAAAGGGAAAATGTAATTTTTAAAATTAACTATGCAAGCAGTTTTTTCATCAAAATTTACCATTTTTACAACTATTCAGTATTAATAGTAACAAAAACGGAAGCCTATTTAATATGGGACGTAACTTTATATAATAATATTAACACATTTATGCAAAAGGTTTTAGATTGTTTGCCATAAATTTTTTTTACAAACGTGTTGCTAAGTTATTTGAGTTCTGTCATACTAACTACTACATTTACAAACAAAAAAAGTTTACTTTTTTTTAAATTGAAAAAATATATTTAGTATGCATGTAAGTGGAACATAATTTGAACCAACAATCAATAAGTAGTTTTTCCTATTATCGCGTGAAATGCAATTGTCAAACCACATCCGGTACACTCAACTAAAGTAGTTTTTTTTTTAATGGAAATGTTTTTTTTACCGGCCCCCGAAAGGGGAAAAGACGTTATTATTTTTGTATGGCATTCTGTCCGTCTGTCCCGTTTATATTTCAGAAACTAAGAGGAAATGAAAATCGGACATAATGATATTTTAGATCATTTAAAGTTCTGATGCAACGGCTACTTTTTTCTTTTCCGAAAGTGAACCATCTAATTTTTAAAATTACCTAGATCTATATATGCAAGCAGATTTTTAAAAAAAATACACCAGTTTTTAGAGAAAAATATCAGGGCAGGTAACTTTTTTTTTTAAAAAAGGTCATGGACTTCATTATTAACTCAAGCTTAATTCATATATTCGCGCATTGGTACAAAAAAAACAACAACAACTGCATCTAAGGCACTGGCGGATCCAGGGGGGGGGTTAGGGGCGATCGCCCCCCCTCCCTTTCCACTGGGCCGACCCCCCACCCGTACGAATTTTAGTATTGAATTTACACAATTTGTATACGAATTTATTACTTATGTTAATAATATATACTAATTATTTAAATTTTAACCTATTTATAGATTATTTTGCCTCCCTCTCTAGAATGTTGGCCGATATGTAGGGGTCGGGAGAGGGCGATGGCATCAATCCCGCCCCCCTCCATAAACTTTCGACGGGGGGGGGGCGGCCTAATTTATTTGTAGAAATTATAGCTTGCAGATGACATAAGTAGAAGGTGTGTATATATATATATATATATATATATATATATATATGTATATATGATTAAAACTTGGTGTTTAAACCGATCTTTATATTATGTCGTTCCCCTGTTAGCCAATTGGGGGGGGGCGAATACCTATACTGCCCTTCCCACCTAAACCCTTTGAGGTGGGGGGGGGTGGTCCTACTTTTATAGAGAAATCATAGTTTGTGAAATAGTTAGTTGAATATCTATATAATATAAACTACGTATTGATATTTGAACCCATTGTATATTATGTCGCTCCCCTTCTGGTATTTTGGCCGATTCGGTGGGGTAAGTGGGGGCGGGGCGATTGCATGTACTGCCCCTCCACTCTAGCCCTCTGAGTGGGAAGGGGTGGTCCTATTTTTATGGAGTTTTCATATTATGTGAACAAAATTAGTCGAATATCTATATAATATAAACTACGTATTGATATTTGAACCCATTGTTTATTACGTCACACCACACTCTAATCGAAAATTCTATGATTAGTAAATATATAATTAAAAAGGTTTATACCAGGTGGGAGGAGCGATACAGGTTATCACCGTCTCCCATCGGATATACCAATACTTTTTCTTTTTTGTATTATAGTTAAGAAATTACACAATTTAAAAAATCTGTCACTAATATAATTTATATATGCTAGAAATAAATTAAATTCTTATATCGAGTCGCCCCACCCCTATGACCAATGCAATAATTAGCAGAAATTATAAAAAGGTGCGAGGATTAATCATTTCACTCTACCGCTATTCCCCTTTCCATATTGAGTTTATGTTATTTGTTTATGAATTTATCGTAAAGTTCTGGATTTTATATCAAGATTCTATAACTAGTTCTACATCTAGATCTATAATTAGATCTACACTTGGATCTTATTCTAGACTAGACTTACATCTATTTCTAGTTCTAGACCTAGACTTAGATCTTGAGTCTAGATTTAGATCTAAAACCAGGTCTTTATCTAGCTAGATCTATGTCTAGTTTGTTTGTATGACAAATGACAATGGAGATATCAATTTTTATTTTGCGATGGGAATGTTTGGTCCAAGAAAAAACATAAGTTTATGCTGAATGGAGATGCTGTGACTGAGTGGTAAAGCACTTGGAGCCAGAAGTCCCGTGTTCGAATCCTGGTGAAGACTCTAGGTAGACCACTTCGGGGGCCGATTTTGAGTTTGTGTTTCCACACAAATGTCTTTGTAATCTTGTTTCTTGAGGATTTGAAAAAAAGATTGACCCTTAACAAAACAATTAGATCAATTAGATACTCATTATAACGCATCAGTTAAACCAGGTTCACATCTAACTTCACATTCACTTTCCCCTATCCTTTGGTCTGCTGGACCGATGGGGCACCACACAAGATCTGTCTCCATTCTTCTCTGTCATTGGCTTTTGATAGAATTTCATTCTGATATTATTTCTGAAAATATTGAAATCTGCCTTTTTACCTGCTTGGGTGGACCACTTCGGGGGCCGATTTTGAGTTTGTGCTTCCACTGTCTTTGTAACCTTGTTTCATCTATGATACTTCTTAGGTTTGTTACGGACTCTACTGTCTCTAAAAGACACCCACCCAAAGTAGTAGAATAAGTGTTATTCACCTTGTTATCATAATCCTGTTTAGAGGCTTACAAGCCCAATTTTAGACGAAATAGCATTTTTTAAGATATTTGGATATTTTTGATAAATCTATTAAGTATTTTTGCAGCAGAATGCCCAAATTAACTAAAATTAAAACAATTTTAGAACAAACTGATCATTATGCCCGCCTTGACATAATAGGCACCATTAGAGATATAAAAAGTACCAGGTGACTGAGTCTCTCTTGGTTAAATAATTTGTTGAGGAAAGATATTTACTTATTTTGGAAACATTTTTGTAATGACAAAAATGAGCGATTAAGTCAAGGCTCCCAATCCGAAGAAGTACCAGGTGACTGAGTCTCTCTTGGTTAAATAATTTGTTGAGGAAAGATATTTACTTATTTTGGAAACATTTTTGTAATGACAAAAATGAGCGATTAAGTCAAGGCTCCCAATCCGAAGATTTAAAAACATTGTGTTAGTATTTTAAAGAAGGATTCATCAAAGCTGCCGCTTCTTTTATCTATAAACCTAAACAACAACAACAACAGACGTCATGCTCGGGAATTCGGCCGAGCCCTGGGTATTATTTAGTGGGCATCATTAAAGTCAAAGTTCAGTTGATGGTGACAAATAGAATACAGTGAACTTAAAGACATGTTTGTTTTTTTTTGTTTAATGATGCCAACCGGAACATGGCAACACTTGATATTTAGTCAAGCTACGGTAGTTGAATGATAAGTAATCTTAGATGAAATAATCATAAACAGGTACTAATATAGATAAATTTAGTAAAAAATATCTTTTATAATAAAAAGCTTTATACAGATTTTCACTTTCAAGTTAATCGTTGGCTCACACAGTAAACTGAGCTCTTTATCACAGATATCATTTATAGATATATTATATCGATATGTTTATTACAAAATGTACTGTCATCAAATCAATTAACCATTACTTGAATGTAATAGAACAATCGAGCACCTAAATTTTTTCATTGCTAAACGATACTTTCATGAATTTTATATAAACTATAAACTAATCCTTCGGGAATTGTGTAGCAACTATAAATGAATCTTTTAACAGTCAAAATTATTTGGCTGACATTTACATAATGACATTTTAATAGGACCACACTAACAGAACTTGACATCATAGTAGCGGCCTTGCGATGTCTCAAGACTCACGTATGAGTAACGGTCTCACGACGACTTATACAGCGTCCATCTCGAACCTTGACTTGTATAAAATGTTCTCCAATTTCTTCACATGTCTTACCCAAACATAAACTGGCATTTTCTTGAGACGTGACCGGATGTTCATCCTGGTAGACTGTATTCATTGTCCTTAACTGTCCATCTTGATTCACTAATTTACAGTTTCCATTCTGGTATTGGAATTTTGTTTTTTTGGCACTATTGATTGGTTTAAAGTGATAGCTCATTGACTTATATTGTCCAGCACCCAAGTCAGAAATCTCCGTGGCGGTATCATTCCAAAGTTGTACTTTCTTCAAGTTTTCACAAGTTGATGGTAAAGATGATTCTGTTCCTCTCCTGGTTTCTGTTGTTTCTGATAGATGGTTCAACCAGTTCTCTGTGGTGTTATCTGGATCATCAGTAAGATGTCCATTTAGCCAAACATAAGCCAGAGCCAGTACAAGACAGAAAAAGATTGCAGCTACCATATTTAAGAGAAAAGAGAAGAAGATGTTATCAATCATGTTATTTTAGCCTGCACTTGTTATAAACATTAAGGTTAAATGTATACACAAGTGATTCTCTAACACGATGTTAACCTGGGGGAAGTGCAAATGATCGTTCACCTTGGCCTATTTCTTGACCATTGTTTAAAAAGTCATCTTCGTCATCATCCGACGTGTATGCAATGAAAGTCTTAAAGTAGAAATACAAAACTAAAAGATCTAATATCAGGCACAAAGGAAGTGATACAGGCATGATGGGTTAATATGGTTCACTGGAGATGTGATAAAAAGATATCTATCTATCACTAACTTTTTTTTTTCTTATAGAAACTTAGCAGTTGGTCTGAAGAGGCATATCAGACACTAATTATCATAGAGCCTAGCAGATCAGCCACTACCTGCTTTGAAGAGACCCACTAGACACTTTACTGTCTGGTTTAAGAGAGACGCTAGCTTATGAAAAGACATTAGGAGATACTATCTTTGTGATAAAAAGAGACCTAAAAGTGTCCAGACCAGAAAGGAACAAATAATACACAGCATACGAAGAAAGTCCTCTGTATAAGGTGTGCCACCTAGAGTGACTGCTATTACTGCCATAGCTTTACTTACCATCGACTAAAGACACTGTGTGTGAGTCGAGAGACTAGCTGGATGACATGTAAGAACACTAGCATCACAATGAAGTCTAATAGAGGACTGCTCGAGTCATACACATAGCCAAATAATTTCACATAGATTACATGCATGATGAGTCTTGAACATATATAGAACATAGTTATTGGTCAATAAACCAAAGTGTGCCTTACAGACTTAAAACATGCTCTTCTACATTTTGTTACAATCTTACGTCTTACTTGACGTTGGTCTTAACAAGGGGGCTATCTTAAACGTGTGGCTATAAAAGGTATAAAGTTGATAAAAAAACAGCGAGACTCTATTCAAGACTAGAAAATTGCTTATACGTAGAAAAAACAAACAAAACCCAAATGAGTGCTAAAGTAGATCTCCAAAACAGAGAGCTAAACAAGAGAGAACGTGGATCTGTTGTCTTCTAAAACTTAGTCTTCTTGGCTGCTAACGCTTCGATGTGCCAGTTGAAAGAAGGGATTGTTTTCACAGTACAGCAGTTGAGT
The DNA here is from genome assembly GCA_030265305.1 of Biomphalaria pfeifferi. Classification (NCBI taxonomy): domain Eukaryota; kingdom Metazoa; phylum Mollusca; class Gastropoda; family Planorbidae; genus Biomphalaria; species Biomphalaria pfeifferi. The sequence goes on from JASAOG010000118.1 coordinate 1,170,598, forward strand.
TTCTCGCTGGATGTGACAGAAGATTCCTTGTTTGTCTGTATGTAACTCCCTGGTAGACCTAGTTTCAGATCATTTACACTTGATTGATTGTAGTTGACTGGAGAAGAATAGATTTTGTTTAGCTTTAAATAAGGATTGTAATACTGACCACCTTCAACTCTGCTTAAACTGCTGAATTCTATTTTCTTTCTATCTCCGTTCACGAGTTCATTCATAAAACCAGAATGAAACTGGTGACAATGGTCATGAATATTGCTTTGGTTTAGAGTACCTGGCTTCCGGTTCCTGCAAGTTGCTACATGGTTGCTCTGAACATCCAGCCCACTTGTCTCTGAATGTTTGAAACATACACTCTGACGCATATATTGAATGAGTGGCACACTGCTGTCATGAGAGCTCATTGGATGTGTAGCTGTCTTCTTGGCATTGTTGAGACCGTTGTCTAGACAAGAGTCCGAGGAACAACAGGGTGAGCAAAATGGAGAGTCGTGACATTGAGTCAAAATGTTTTTCAAGTTATTAGTTTGGGAATAGATCGATGATTGTTTCAGTGGATTGCAAGTGATAGAGTAGTGTCTACTGTTAACGCACAACTTATTGTCGGTAGTTCTGTAATCCCCATATTTGATATCAAGGGAAGACTGATTTCCTTTGCCGCCACTGTATGATTGATTGGGTGCATCTTTCACGTAGGTCGGCATCTGATTATTGCTATCAATGACACTCATTTGTTTTTCAATATTGTTGTTGTAATTGCCAGTATTGTTGAGTTGATTGTCTAAACTGACACTATTGTACAAAGAATTTAGCTTTTTATTTAGACATGTATACAATATATTTCCGGAATTTTTTATTTTCCTGTGCATTTCATTTCCCAAATTGTTGAGATTAGTGTACATCTGATTTCCAGTAGTTTTGATACTATTATAAGTTTCATTTTCTGTACTGTTCAGGCCACGGTAAACCTTAGTGTCATTATTTGTGCACATTTGATCTTCAAAATTCATAAAATCTTGATGCATTTGATCTTCTACTTGATCAGTTCTGTTTGTGTGTGTGCAATAAGATTTTGTGCATAGACACCTAGGAGGAGCTTTCGTCCTATACAAACACTTGTCACATAATTCAGAAGTTTTGTCTAACTCATAAATATATCCAGATGTCATTACTTCTTTGGGTGAAGTATGGCATGTTGTTCTTGTGCTAGTCTCGTAAGGCAGTGAGCTGTTTGAAGCCAGCTGAGCGTTATAGCCTTCATGTCTCCACTTTGGATCACCCTGGAAATAGATTTGGCTTGTTTTAGCAACATATGTCCATCGTGGGATAAGAAAGGTTATCATAAATAATAATGAATTTAAAAAAATGATATGCTTATTACAATTGCACACTTTAAATCACACACATATTTCTATTTCTATTATTTCATTTTCCAAATGATTATATATCCATTTCTATACACTAGAGTTGGCCATAGCTGATGATTCACATCTCTAGTGGGTCTTTTAAGTTAGTGTTTATTGGAAAAATTTGATTTTTTTTCCTCTTTATATTTCATTTTTCTCCAATTTTATTGTTTTGAATAATTTTCTCACATCGATTCAAATTATTCAAAAAGTTGTAAATATATTTTCATGAAACTTGGCGGAGGAATTCCAGCTACCGTCGCCTCAGCGTGGCGCCTCAGTGGAAACGTCCGCCAAGAGAAACGGATAGGCTAAGAACGTTAGCGCACATAGCTCTCAGTGGGCTACCACACAAAACAACAACTATAAATTTAAAAAAAATATTTCAAAGGGTAATACTCTTCAGAATATAAACATGTGACTAGACCATGTAGATAATATATGCTTGAACATATCTGCAAAGTTACAGCTCAAAATCTTTTACATTAATTTTTTTTTTAGAAATCTGTTCCCAAAAGTTCATTACAATTTATAGTAATAGGCAGCGGCGACGTCACACCAAATGTAAAATTGACATATGATTTTGTTACTCATTTTAAGTGTTAATCAAATTATTTTTACCCCTGCCGCCTATTCGCAAGGAATATAAAAGACGATTTTATTTTGATTGTCAAAAGTCAAAGATTTAGTTGCCGGTGTAAAAAAAATATTTTCTGTCTTACATGTTTTGGATGTTCTTTCAAAATTAAAGATAATTAACTTCCTTGTCCAAACCTCTTGCTGGATGACGGGGGATGGCAGCGAGCTGGGTATGAACCGGGACCGTCGAGATAATCAGTCCAGCACGCTAACTGCACGACCAGGCATTGCTGTTAACTTAATAACAAACTGGTTACAAACTAATAGCCTATTGTTGATAAATAGATATATTACACATTACGGCATGACATCTACCGGATATGTACACTATGTCAGACGAGCAATTTTAGAGAATCTATCAGCATTGGTGTGTAATTGAACAAAAAAAAGAAGAAGAGAATAGATATCTTGCTTGGAGGCCTACTTCGTTGTCTCAGCCCCACAGTTCTCAACAGAGCTATTGGCATTTTCATTTCAATGGAACTAGAATGAGGATGTAGATCTACCTAAACTAAACTTCTGATTTAGCACTCTTAAGATCTATATCTACTAGATCTAGATCTAAAATATAAATTTGGAATAATATAGATGTAATTAGATTTATAAAAATAACAAAATATATGACGTCACACTAGTCCATGACCTGACACTTTGGGGATAGAACTGTAGTAGTACAGGACCTCGCGACAACCTACCTCTAGATCTCATTGAGGGGGTCAAATTGCGTGTTCATAAAATTCCCTCCTCCCCAAAAAAACTCTGACCTATAATTTGAAGCGAACTCATATTTCTTTTTTTAAAAAAACACAACTGAATATGAATTTTATTAAATGATTCTGTTAATTTATTATTTTATATTTTGTGGTTTTTGACACATCGGCACAATTTAGGCCATGTCTGCTCATAATTCCTCAAGGATTTCTTAATCATTTTCAACTATAGGCCTTTTCTTTTTCTTGTGAGCTTACGTGCTAATTTGATTTGTATCATTAAGCGACCAAATATATTTATGAATTTCTAAAATTTATCGCAAGAATGCTATTTGACCTATATCTAGTAGAGTTTATTGCGTCTATAGAGTTGCACATTTTTATTTATTTCTTAGGGCCTTTCCGGTTGTGGGAAGGACATTTAACATAGACTACCAGTCTAGCCATGATCTGAGGAATCTATATAAATAATTCTCTTCATGGCTCAAGAGTTTGGACACTAGTAATGGAAAGATCATTCTTTATTTTCTGCAAATTGTACGGACTAGAGTTACCCCACGTAGGAGAGGGGTGCACCCGTCACTAAATAGCAGGGCCGGACTTAACCATTGTGACCAAGAAGTCATTGGAAAGAAAACAAGTAATCTACTCTGTATTCACGCGTCACTAAATAGCAGGGCTGGACCAACGGATTTCGCGGGGCCCAGTTTGATTAGGGATATGGATAATAAGTGAAAATTTAGAGTTTGTATTAGAAAATATATTCGTCTTTGCATTTCATTCATTCTTTACTACGCACAAAATTACTACACGAGCCTTGCGTGTAGTGAAGTGTTACAGTATATCATAAGAATTCTATTTCCTACATAGATCAAATGTATTGCATAATGCCGTTTTTTTTATCGCGCGTAGGATTGGCGTTTTCCATATTGAATGACACCCCAAAATGTCAATTTTTGTCTATATTTTAGAAGATTTGTATGTTTTCAAAAGATTTTAATAATATCCAGAAATTTCAAGGACTTTTTGTATATTTTGCAATTTCAGGAGATTTACAGGAGCTCCTGGTAAATCCAAAGGCCGCGGAAAATCTGTTATAAGTTATAAAATATATATCCAAGCAAAAACAAGTGATTGTTAGAATCTATATATATAATTCTCTTCTTTCCTCAAGAGTTTGCACGAGAAGAAGAAGTAAAGGAAAGATCACTCTTATTTCTGCGGATAGAGTTAACCCACAAACTTTACGAGCCTTGCGTGTAGCGAAGTCATGCAGTGTATCATGAAAACTTTATTTCCTACATAGATCACGCTCAATATCAAACGTTAACTGATGTTTCAATCTATCTACAAGAATTTTTGATTGGCGTTTTCCATATTGAATGACACCCCAAAATGACAATTTTTGTCTATATATATTTCATTTTGTTTGTATGTTTTCAAAATTTTTTTAATAATTTCCGGAGATTTCCTTTTATATATATATATATATATATTGCAATTTCAGGAGATTTCCAGGACGCCTGGTAAATCAGGCGGCCGCGAGAAATCTGTTATAAGTTATAAAATGGTTTAATTTAATAATTTATACACCTAGAAATAGTGCGGTCCTATAAAAGTGCCTTCGCATAGGTTGCAGTGGCCTATTGCCGGCCCTGCAAAATAGCGGAGTATGCAACGCCGCCTAGTATTTATTTATTTATCAATATTGATTTTGATTTCTGTAAAGAGCAAACTTACATACTCCTTACAATATGCTTTATACAGTCCATTCTCTACAATTAGACTTATTACATTATTATTCTTAGGGCCACTACCTGTGTGACTAGAAACTACGTACTCTAACTGAATCCGTCTAGATGGGACGTAAAGTATGAGACGCCAAAGTTACAAATGCATGATCGCAGACGTAAAGAACTAGTGCATCTTCCTGAACGAGAAGCAAAAATTGATGAGTGTACCATTTCTTACAGCACTGATGTTTGAGAGCCATCAAGACTGTTCTAGGTTCAACTTGTTGGATCACTTCTAGTATTCATTCTTATCTAGTATACATTCTTATTACAATGTTAAATATGCCATTTTTATATCTCTTTTTGTTAAACTTTGTACAGAAACCCTGATGTTTTGTGTAGTGCATGTATGTCACCATAAAGGTCGAGAACTGATTGTTTCCCGGACCTGTCAAGACGGAAATTGCAAGTCTGGAGCAGTCAAACAAAATATGAGACACGGTTTCCTCTTCTTCCCCGCTGTGGAGGGCACCGTGAGTCGAAGTTTGACCTGAGCCGTGCGAAATATTAGCCAACGGGACAGTGGCCTGTCTTGCACTGTGCTATAATAGCTTGCTGAGGCCTGGGCCGCCTCGACCACGGGCAAGGGCTGTTAGGGCGCCTCATGTGCTCTCAGACGTATTGGGGCCCAGCACTCAAACCCATTTTCTATTTCTATTTTATTTATTGTTGCCAGAGCATGATGAAAACTCACAGCTTGCTGGTATTAGCCCTTCCTGGTGGGCCAAGGAGTCTGCAATGGTGTTTAGTCACACCTTTGTGACTCGGTACTCACTGCATTATTACCGGTATTAGTTTTTATTGTGTGAAGCCATGATGACAATTTCCATATTGGGAGGCTATGGTCCATGGCTTTGCAAAGACTGTAGTAAAGGTTTTGAGTCAGTGATCACAACAATCTGTGTTACTCTTATACTTCTCTCGCAGAGTTGTGAGTCAATGACTTTTAAGGCTTCACATATCGCCATGGCCTCCGCATCAAAACTGCAGACAATGCCACATGGTCCAAAGATTTTAACTGAGTCAGGGCCAAGAAACTCAACGAGGGTTAATTGTTATAGAACAGTGATTCCCAAAGTGGTCTATATAGACCCCCAGGGGTCTTACGACCATTGAATACCGGAAAACATAACATGGGATCAATGAGAGAAAACTTTTGGGAACCACTGATAAAGATAATGAAATTTCCGGACCTAGGTTACAAAGACAGTTTGTGTGCAGACACAAACTCAAAATCGTCCCCCGAAGTAGTCCACCCAGGCTAATAAAAATGCAGGTTTCAATATTTTCAGAAAGAACATCAGAATGAAATTCTATCAAAGACAAATGACAGAGAAGAATGGAGAAAGAAGGTTGACGGATCCTGTGTGGTGCCAAAGCGGTCCACAGACCAAAGGATAGGTGAAAGTGAATGTAAAGTTAGATGTGAACCTGGCCTAACTAATGTCTTATAATGAATGTATAATTGCTCTAATTGTTTTGTAAAAAAGATAAAATCTCTTATTCCTCAAGCAAAAAAACATTTCCGTAAAAAAAAAAATATTCCTTTAGTTAAGTGTTTTATCGTCATAAGTAGACCGTGCAGTTCAAGCAATAATATGAAAAAACTACTTATTAATTATTGTTTTAAATTATGTCCAACTTATATGCATACTAAATAGATTTTTGTGTGGAAATGTAGTAGTTAGTGTAACAGAACTTACTGAGCTTAGCAATAAAAATGTAAAGAAAAAATAATTTTTTGACAAAAAATAAAAAACCGTTTGCATAAATGTGTTAAAAAAATGGTAAATAGTCATCTTCCCTACTAAGGAGCCTCTTGTATTTGTTACTATTTATTGTATTTTTTAATGAAAAACTGCTTGCATAAGTGATTTTAGAAATTAAATTTTTCGCTTTCAGAAAAGAAAAAAAGTAGCCGTTGCATCAGAACTATGAATGGTCTAAAATATTATGATGTCGGATTTTCACTATCTAAGACTAGTTTACGAGGTCTAAACGGGACGGACGGAAAGACGGACAGACATTCCACACAAAACTAAAAGCGTCTTTTACCCTATCAGGAGGCCGCTAATAAAACAAGTCGAAATGAAACAAGATCTACATTGTTAAAAAGACAAAGAGATATTGTGTAGAATAAGAAGTTGGAGCGAAAGGATGTACACATGTGTTAAATGACCTTTTGTTTTTGAGTGCTTAGTGTTAAGATGTCTTGATGTTAAGATGAGATTGTGTTGATCAGACAATGCCGGGCAAGCTACCCTGCCTCATCGTGGCGCCCGGGTGGAAACGACGTGAGAGGGGACGGCTAGGCCAAATAGTAGCACAACAAGGCTTACGTGGGAGTGCTTAAGAAGGTGCGAGAGCATCCTCATTGCAATGTGCGGGGATGTAAAGAGCTCCAGCAGCGATCTGCCAACGTCCAGGCGCCGTCACTCAAGGGGACGTTACATAAATGGCGTGTCCCGCACGGTTAGCCTGGCGGGGTCCTGGTGGTGCGTGACAGAATGGCGTATGCGAGGTGTGCGCAGTTCATTCAGGCCGGTAAGGTAAGAGGGAGCTCTTGTTCGCTTTTGCTGGCCTTAGGGTTCCAGGTGCGATGCATGACTTAACATGACAATTTCAAATGATTCGACAATGCGTTTCCGACATTATAGTTTAGTGTAGATTTCTAATTAGGTAATTACTGAACACTCAAATAAGATCATCATGCCGCAGATTCAAATACAACTATTAATTCAAACAATGAAGATCCTTGAACAATAAATAGAAAGCTTAAATTCTGGAACTAGGAATCACTTGAATAAAAATACAGACTGTACAATAAAATTAAACAAGTTAATTATCTTCGTTCAAGCTCATAACTATAACTAGATCTACCAATGGTTCTGATTCTACAACTCAAACTATGACTGAACTCGACGAGATTTTTTCTACAACTTGACTTAGCCTGTCCTTGTCAAAACGTTTTAGTCTCTAACCTCTGTCTGCAATCGCAAATAAGCCAAGCCTTTCACCCTGCTAAATCTTCGCTGCTCCTTTTATGGTCATGACTAGAAGGCTGGAGATCACTTACAAAGGCCGCGGGATACAGATTTGAAACAAAAGAAAATCCACTGCCAAGGACTGACGTAGACGGCGAAATGAAAATCCAAACCAATCACCGACAGATAAGACTAATACTGTTTATTGATCCTGAGGTAAATTTGTTGTGATTACAAAGACTCTTGTCTCATATAAAAACAACACAACAGAAACATTCATGTAAATAGAACAGACACAAACATTAAGAGTTCATTGAGTGACTACACACAGATGTCCTGATCATGTTTCCTAGTCATCGAGTGGCGTTGAACTAGTCTGACCGAGTAAGGAAGGAACGAGTTTTTGTACCGTTCGGTTCTAGTCTTGATTGACAGAAATCGCCCACTTCGTGGCGATTTAATGTAGTCATATGGTCTTCCAAGATTTTTCCGATTATGGTATGGCAAAATATGTAGGTCGCAGCTAGGACTGGGTTGCTACGAAAAATACTACACTTCTCATTAACAGAAACAAATTATATATTTGGGAAAATGAAGAAAATTGGTGCATTAATTATAAAATAATTGTAAATTATTAAAGATGTAACCACTCTAGTTATTATTATTGTGGGAAGCGTGGTCGAGAGGCTAAGTGCGCTTGAACTTGGCTTGGCTTGACTACCTAGAAGGGGGCTCGAGGTGCGACACCCGACTCGGGCAGAGTTGTGTTTACTGAGCGCCTAATGGCAGCACGGAAGACCAACTCCTAGATACCCCCTCCCCCCACTGGTCCACAAATGAGATTGGACCAAAGCGCTCTGAGCATGCTATAATATATAAGCATGAAAGTAGCGCTATATAAAAGCTATAAATATATAATACTTACATGTAGCAAAACTTTGTACATGTAAATCTGCTGACGTAATGATTCAATCTCTTGAAAAATATTTTTAAGCTGGCGCTTAAGAACCAGGAGCTCTGAGTGGATTCTGGCTGTTTTCATTAGATTACCTGGAAATAACCATTGGTGACGGGAAGTACAATTTAGATCTATCCATGACCCCTGTATCAAGTTTTGCATGTACAAGTTATACATTTTTATTAGTCTAACTAAATATATGCTTTTGTCCGATTATCTAAATATAATGCACATTAATTTATTAGGACACATTTAAAATTAACTAGGTAAAGTGTAAAAAAAAAGCTATTGCTTTCAATAGAACAAACTAAATAATGCAACAATAATTTTTACCTTTAATTTTAGAGCTTGCTAGTTTGGTTGCAAAATAATGTTTTGCTTTGGCTTTTTTAAAACGATGATTCTTGGCACAGTGAATTGGAGTGGGTGTTGGATAAGGCCATCTTAGCTGAAATAAACGAATCTCTTTCAAGTGAGGACAACTTGTGGCCTAGACTTACAAGTGTTCCAAAGGGATATAATCTAGATGTTTACCGTGTCATGTTGAGTTGCACCAAATAGACCGGAAGCAAGGGCATCGGACAAAACGTTGCACAAAGTGGTTTAGAAAGGAAGTGTTCCAAACTTCCAGAAGCTGCGCCCTGAACACCTGCAAGTCTAGAGAGCAGCTTTTCTGCAAGGAGAACACACGTTAGTGGACCACTGGTAAATACATGCATAGGGTTACATAATATAAAACAAGTTAGGTCTTAGTGGACCACTGGCAAGTACATGCATTGTTACATAATAAAAAGCAAGTTAGTTCTTAGTGGGGCCACCGGTATATCCATTCATAAAATTACATAATAGAAAACAAGTTAGGTCTTAGTGGGGCCACCGGTATATCCATTCATAAAATTACATAATAGAAAACAAGTTAGGTCTTAGTGGGGCCACCGGTATATCCATTCATAAAATTACATAATAGAAAACAAGTTAGGTGTTAGTGGGGCCACCGGTATATCCATTCATAAAATTACATAATAGAAAACAAGTTAGGTGTTAGTGGGGCCACCGGTATATCCATTCATAAAATTACATAATAGAAAACAAGTTAGGTCTTAGTGGGGCCACCGGTATATCCATTCATAAAATTACATAATAGAAAACAAGTTAGGTCTTAGTGGGGCCACCGGTATATCCATTCATAAAATTACATAATAGAAAACAAGTTAGGTCTTAGTGGGGCCACCGGTATATCCATTCATAAAATTACATAATAGAAAACAAGTTAGGTGTTAGTGGGGCCACCGGTATATCCATTCATAAAATTACATAATAGAAAACAAGTTAGGTGTTAGTGGGGCCACCGGTATATCCATTCATAAAATTACATAATAGAAAACAAGTTAGGTCTTAGTGGGGCCACCGGTATATCCATTCATAAAATTACATAATAGAAAACAAGTTAGGTCTTAGTGGGGCCACCGGTATATCCATTCATAAAATTACATAATAGAAAACAAGTTAGGTCTTAGTGGGGCCACCGGTATATCCATTCATAAAATTACATAATAGAAAACAAGTTAGGTCTTAGTGGGGCCACCGGTATATCCATTCATAAAATTACATAATAGAAAACAAGTTAGGTCTTAGTGGGGCCACCGGTATATCCATTCATAAAATTACATAATAGAAAACAAGTTAGGTCTTAGTGGTCCACTGGGTAATGTTCCATACACATTTCTAGTTCAATACAATATTTTACACTCAAATATTTTTTTTTGCACACAAATCAATGTCCCACGCTGTGACCAAACCTGTCTATAATTTGTCAGTATAATGTTTCTGTTTAACTTTTTCTGTTTGTTAAACATACAAACTTCTCATGTATTATGTACTCATACTGTCTATAGATCTAACGTTCTCTATTTTTGTCGTTGAAACTCAGTTATTAGCGACGTATTTAGGCCTTAAGCTACGAGACTTTCTCCACCGCTTGCCTAGCATGAGGCGAGTTTTTTTTTTAAATTTCTTTTCTTTACTTTCCATTTTTATGTTTCAATCTTTTTGATGTAATGGGGATGGACTACGGCCCAAAAACTAAAAAATCAACATTCAAAACGAAATTTATTGCGTCAAAATAAATACAAACATTCGTAGCAATGATGACCAGACTGACTACATGACAGAAAAAAAATCACCATTTTACTTGTCTTCTAGATTGTAGATAGCGACAAGTATCGGTGGAATATTGAACCATTAATTTGAATCAAGAAAATATCTGAGACCGTTGCAGAACAAATGAGTTCACTGACGAGAGCACTAACTCATTTTATATCAACAGAAAACTATATTTCAATGAACCGAGATATAGAAAATGAAAGGTTCACTGCAAGACCGACAAATAATCTCACCATTGTATCTATGAGTAGACTAACAAAGCAAGGCGTCGTTCTGTTCAGTTCTTCTTTAGTTCTTGTTATAACATCACTTTTGTTAGTTGCTGAAAATTGTCTACTATTGTGTATCCTAGTTGCTGGTCGTTCATGTGCATATATGTCTGTCGCAATGGAGGAATCGTCCACACGACTATTGTAGCCTGCATGTATGTTAGTAGCAAGTTCTGCAAATCTAACCAGTTCTGCATATGTTAGTCTATTATTACACAATCCTGCAAAGCAAGCTCGCCTACGAATGATTATAGCCATCTTCTTGAGTGCTCCTGTTTTAGTCAGAGTTCGTTTATGTTTTATTATTTCACTAGTAAAAGGATTTGTAATCTTTTTTGTATCTAGATCAATGGGACATGTGAGTTTTGAAAAAACCAGTAGGACATATAATCCTGTATCTATCAATAGAGCAAGTGGTATTTACGGCATCTATAGGAAATGTAACAATGTCTGCAACAGAATATTTGACGGCTAATGTTTCAGGACACTTGATATTTATATTATCAAAAAGACATTCTACCTTTGCTAAGCCTATCTTTTCTTCTGTAATAGGTTGACTGCCTGTGTTTTCATCAGCACATAATGGTGTAAGCATTTTGTCAGATTTATTTGCCTTGGTTTTTGTTACCACGTTATTTAACTTGTGTGTGTCCCTGCAAAGTCTATCTGTGTCTCTCGATGGCGTGCAATCTGAAATTAAAATTTAAAAAGAACATGTTACAAGTGTTAACAAATTATAATACTAGGATCCTTTATGTTTCTAAATCAATTAGTTGTATTTGAAAATAGATTATATAAATGTATATGTACATTCTTGTTCTGTCAACTTTTTTCTCTATACATGTACCATTAATATCAATATTTTTAAAAATATGCTTTTGCATAGCAAATTTTCATTCTTACAGCATGCTCGTAGAACTAGAGTCCAATCGCTTCTTACAGCATGAGAGCATCTGCGAGAATGTTTTTGTTCTGTCTCTGCCACACAAACCCCTCTCAACGTTAATTATTATTATTATATTATTATAGCTTTTATATAGCTTATAGCATGTTCAGAGATTGGTCCAATCTCATCTAGGAGTTGGTTTTCCGTGCTGCCTCAGTAAACACAACTCTGCCCGAGTCGGGTGTCGAACCTCGAGCCCTCTTTAGGTAGCCAAGCCAAGCCAAGTTCAAGCGCACTTAGCCTCTCGACCACGCTTCCCATGTTAATTATTAAGTATTTTTGAAAACATTTCAATTACTCTATATCTCGAGTACTTTCTGTATCTCGAGTACTTTCTATATCTCGAGTACTTTCTATATCTCGAGTACTTTCTATATCTTTCAAACGTTAATATTGAAATATCACTTTTAAATACAAGATGTGCAATTTTTAAGGGGACATAAAAGTCTTTCAATAGAAATAAAATAAACACTTGGTCGTATTGTACTAATGCGAGGTAAAATGTACACGCTTGCTATTTATTTGTTTGGCTTTATATATAGACTTCGACCTTTGGGTATGATAGAAAGCTTGCATTTTTTTCTCAAATTGCGGTCGTCAGGTTGTGAATTTTTCAAAACCGTGTCCACCCGAAATGCCCCATTCAGGAAGATAAAAAGGCAGGTTTCAGTATTTTCAGCAAGAATATCAGAAACTATGAACTACAAACTTTTAACAACTACAACCCTATCTCCGTCGATACAAAAAGGAAAGACGTACTGTTGTATTGTTAGTTCGACTAACGACTTGATATCACAGGATACGGAGATTTATTTATGTTATTACTATTACATTGTTAATATTCGTGTGTATTCGATGAACTGATAGATATAGTTCAATCCTAGGTGTCACTTACACGGACCTCATCACGAATGAAGAGATTAGAAACAGGGTTAATACAGCTATGGACCTGCTAACCATTGTCAAAAAACGTAAACTCAAACTCTATGGCCACATCAAAAGGTCCTCAGGGCTCGCAAAGACCTTTCTTCAGGGAGCAGTCAAAGGAAGAAGATGACAAAGAAAGCGATGGGAAGACGGTAAATGCCATTCTATCAAAGACAAGGGACAAATCAAAATGGAGAAAGACGGTAGGCAGATCCTGTGTGGTGTCCCAATGGTCCAACAGACTAAGGGACAGGTGAAGGTGAAGCAAAATCTGAATCTGCCCTAACTGATGTTATTGAATGACTATATAATAAATCTAATTGTTTTGTAGAGGGAGAATCTCTAAATCGAAGGCCTCAACAAATAAAACTCTTCCCTCAGTAGAGTGTCACACTGTCATTGTGTCACTTCACAGTTCACTTGTATAAAATAATTCACCACTTATTCATTGTTATTTTAAATTATATTCCAATTATATGCATACTAAATAGGCATTTTCTCTTTAAAAAGAAATTAAACATTTTTATTTAATTTAGGTAGCTAGTATGAGAGAAATTACTTAACTTGGTAATACCATTTAAAAAAAAAATTGACCAAAAATATAAAACCGTTTACAGAAATACAGAAATAGTCTCCTGTGTTTCTTAATATTAATAATGGTTAGTTGTAAAAAATTTGAATTTTTATGTAAAAAAAATGTATAGTTGATTTAAATTTTTTTTTTTTGCTTTCAGAAAAGAGAAAAGTAGCCGATGCATCAGAAATTTGAAAGGTCTAAAATATCATGATGTTGGATTTTCAATATCTTTTTTAGTTTACGAGATCTAAACGGGACGGACAGACTAACGGATAGACCACACAAAACTAATAACAGCTATTCTCCTTTCGTGGGCCACTAAAAATGAAAATACTTGATTTGCAAATAGTACAGGCGGGGTAGCGGCTCAGAGAAATATTTGATATTTTTGGGTTTTTGGCGCATCGGCACGATTTAGGCCATGTCGTGCCCATAATCCCTCTAGGGTTATTACGCCTAATCTAAATATTTTACCACTAAGTTATTAAAAAAAAGGTCCATTTAAAACTCAAATAGTAAAAATTTATATTATAAAAAAAAAAAAGAAGCTTTGTCGTGTTCTTGAAACATTTGGCAGTAAAAAGAGATAAGGTGCTAAATGAAGACCAAGTCACCTAGTTGCAAGAAAAGATCACACCTAAATTGCGTCAATATCCTCAAACCCAAGGAAGACTAGTGGCGCACGGATTATGACTAAAAATGACGAAAAATGTCAAATGAGAGGAAACTAACAATGAATGTACGATGAATCAAGAAAAAAACTTGAGCAGACCAGGTTTTATAATACAGTGGAGGGAACAGGCCAAATAGTGGCAGACAAAATGATAATTACAGATCCGCACCAAGGGGAGGCCAGAAGATTGTGCAGTAGTACACCTAGCTAATGACAATCCTAAATAGAGAAGAGAGCATATTATACGGGAAAAAGGTGTGTATCCTCAGAGACTAAGAGTTAACGTGCTTCGGTAAGGGAGTCGCTTAGAGAGATAAAGAGATATTCCACCAGGTAAATGTTGACTTTGTCTGGAAGATGGACGAACGTTCCATTATAAATAGCTAAAGCTACACTACTACAGTACTATAGTTTATTTTGCACCAGCCCAATTAGCAAGTGTGTAGACTAGTCTTGCAAAGCTGCAAGACAAAGCTAAGTGTATATTCTCTCTAAGAAGTCTTGGATTTGCAAATTACGTTGATAAATTAGTACAGCGTGAAGAAGAGGTACTTCAGAAAAGCTTTGATGGTGTCCCTGGAGCGTTTTTTTTGTCCACCTTGTGAGATCTTTCCTTCCCTTAATTGGCCATATAGGAGTGGCTTATGGATGCGGCGGTCTTCCATTCTGCAAATGTGGCCTGCCTATCGCAGCTAGGACTGCATCAGGATTTTGTGGATGCTCTGAGTAAATTTCAGCAGAAACTCTTCAGAAAATCAAGGAAAGAAGAGAGAAGAAAGCAGGCATGAACAACAGTACAAAAAGAGCAGAAAAAGGAAAAGTACAAAAATAATATGCTGAAATAGATGTCAAGCGTAGTGTCAGAACAGACAGGCGGAAGTACAGTAAAGCACTGGCAAAAGAAGAAGAAGAAGCAGCCCTTCGAAACAGCACCAAAGACCTGTATTTAGTCATCAAAAAGATATCTGGAAAATTGCCAAGTCCTGGAGAGCATCAAGTACAAGAATGGTGAAGTGATAACAGATAAAGAAGGACAAAAGAAGAGACGAATTGAGCAGCTCCAAGAGCTACCTAACAGACCTACTTCTGAATAACCACCAGAGATACCGCCAACTGCAAGAGATATACTTATCAAGTGCAGTGCACCCACCAAGAAAGAGATTTGCAACGCAATCAAGCAATTGAAGAATGGCAAATCTGCAGGTTCTAAAAGCATCACTGTTGAAGCGCTAAAGGCAGACATTGATATCAGTGTAAAATTACTCTACCCTCTGGAAAAAAGAAGAATTGCCACCAGAATAGAAGCAGGGCTCTCTTATCAAACTCCCCAAGTTTGATATTGCTCAAACTACCGAGAGATAACGCTGCAGTCAATTCCAGGAAAAGTTTTTAACCGCATTCTGCTAAACCGAATGAAAGACGCTCTAGATCCACATCTCCGTGACCAACAAGCCGGCTTTCGAAAGGAGGGAGCATGCTTTGCACATATCAAATAGCAACGATATATATATAATTCTGGAACAGTTCAAGGAATAGAACGCCCCTTTCTACGTCAGCTTTATAGACTATGAGAAGTTGTTTGACAGCGTGGACAGACCCTCTGGAGACTTCTGAGACACTATGGAACGCTTGAAAAAATTACAAAATATCATCATATGAGGAAATGACTTGCAGAATAGTGCTTAGCAGACAACTGACAGACGCATTTGAAGTCCAATTAGAAGTGAGACAAGACATTTGCTCTCTCCATTCTTGTTTCTGCTAGCCATAGATTGGGTCATGAAGACAATAACAGACCAGAAGTGGCACGGTTATACAGCAGATACTATGGAAATAACTAGACGACCTAGACTTTGCAGATGACCTAGCTCTTCTTTCTCACACACAACAGCAGATGCAGAAAAAGATAAGCGTCGTTGCGGACAATTCAGCTAGAATGGGGCTTACTATTGACGGAGAGAAGAGCAAAGTTCTCAAGATAAAGGCGTCCAATAACACACCAATTACAATCCTAGGCGAGGCACTGGAAGAGGTGGAAAAGCTTCACCTATCTCGGCACTATCCATGGAGGAACAGATGCAGATGACAGAACCGGCATTGATAAGGCTCGACCAGCACCAGCTGAAGAACACCTAGTGATCTATGGAAATAAGCCTCACCACCAAGTTAAGGCTTTTTAACACCATTATTAAGCCAATACTACTTAAGGGAGCAGAGACCTGGAGAACCACCAATTAACACCATGAAAAAAATCCAGGTATTCATCAGTAGTTCCAGATTTATCTTTTCAATGCTATCATGATTTTTTATGTTGTATTTATTCATCGTTTAAAGCGATCCTCTGATCGATCAACCCACACACTTTAGATTTTAAATCTAAACACAGCATTTAAAGTGAGTTTTAAACATTCTATCTACATCCTTTATTCATAAGAAAAATATATAGACTTATCTTTTTAATGTTAGTAGGATTAGTTATTTTTTATTTACTTAGACCGTGTTTAAAAGAAAGCGAAAATAACGAAAGGCATATAAAAAAGTAGAGACTTATGAAAAAGGGAACATATTTTGCTTTAAAATATGAAATATGTGTGCTATGCTTTTATGCGTTATCGCATTCTGTGGAAATACTGAAAATAGAATACAGAGGCTTGATAGACTGCTTGCGTTTTTCGCGAATTGCGGTGGTCAGGTTACGAATCTATAAAAACCGGTAAAGTAGGTAAAAGAAACATGTATACGACAGTTTAAAGATCTCTTGATCAATGATAACTTGCAAATATATATAGTAGATTAATTTAGAAAGCTGAATTAGTTAGGAGCTGGAATAGAAATAACTTACTGAGTTTGGTCATTTTAACGACGCTAGCATAGCTTAAGGCTGTCTTGGTTGGTTGTCTTCCCTCTCTACTAGTGCTGATTTGTTCAGACTCAAGTGATTCGTTTTTCACAGATTTACATTTGGTATATGCTATCATCTTGTTGAAATCCTCCTTTAATGAAGAGTTCAATATATTTCCTTCACATTCCCTTTGTGTCAACTTGAATACATTCTCATCACCATCCGGTCTTGGCTGTAGAGTACTTTTGGATTTAGTTGATGTATGACCAACACCATTCTGCGATAAACATATGCACACTAATTAAAGCAAATTATACAACCAAGAAGCTACAGATCTCTAGTCTTTTTGAAGACTCATGACTAATATTGTATAGATAAAAGGTGGTGTAAATGTAATTTAAGACAGGTTCCACTTTTTATTGGACGCCTTTTTTTTCTTAAAATGACAATGGTTCATCTCATGGAGTTGAGCTAAGATGAAAGCCTATGAATCAGCTTTAGCTGAAATGTGTTCAAACGCTATCTCCCACTCTACACACCGCTCTTGAATCCAGAGATTTTTAAATCGTAAGGTGACCTGAGATGAACTCCTATGAAAAAAACAGAGCAGGAAGGACTCAATCCTCTCGTAGTGCTCTGGCGAGAAACTGGGCCGTTCGGCGTAGTGCCTTATAGCTACCATACAAGTCGAGTGACTGCTCAGACACGTCCCCCCTTAGCTCGCGGAGCTGGGGACACTTGTAAAAGATGTGCGACACTGTTTCGACGCTCTCTCCACAGTGACGGCATCGAAAGTCAAAGTTCGGACGGAACCGAGGCAAAGTAGGCCCAAATAGGACAGTGTTCCGTCCTACACTGCGCAATAATTGTCTGCTCTGACCTCTTCAGTCGCCACCATCGATCGTCGCGATCTGGGTTGACACATGTGCTACCAAACACCACGTGCTCTATCGGATTCCTCCCAGGACTTTAACCACTTCTCTTGAATGAGCGTTCGGATTTGTGCCTTTGCTTGTAAAAATGTGCTTCATGCTTTGAAGTGTGTGGCTGGCAAAGCACACTCCCTTGCGAGGGCGTCTGCCGTTTTATTGCCCCTCACGCCGCAATGTGAGGGCGCCCACTGAATGAATACGACAGCTCCAATAGCAGCCCGGCAGATGTTATCTGCGGCGCCGACTGCCTCTTCTATAACGGGCGACCCTCCCCCGCCTCCCCCATAGTTAGGAGACTGGAGCGAGAGTCGGTGACTAGTACCACAGTAGTGGCACCTGTTTCATTCGGGCTCTAATAGCCTCGAACGCCCGAGTTATCCCTGTTAACTCGGCGTCCATGGAGCATGCAGCGCCGCCGCATGAACCAGAGAGCCGATCTGGTTCTGTCCGGTCTGGGTAGACTATAAGGGCCCCATACCCAGATCTATCGGGGTCCCTCAATACCGACCCAGAAAATGGCATCTGATGGGTAGGACCTAATTGTTGCTGATGCCAAATTTTGAATGGCTTGAATCTTGGTGGCTCCCTTTTGCCCTATAAGGGACAGGTTTATTTGTGGGGACGACAATCTCCTCCACGGAGGGCAAGTACTAATTCTTCTAATTGGGTGGAGAGTGGAGAGCCCAGCTGATTTTGACTAATAGGCCGCAATATGGAGGAACGATCGCATTTTTATGCGGTTCCTCTCTCTCCACTGTTGCACTAAGATTGTGGTGTGTAGCCTAGAGTCGCCCCTTTTGTAGCGCTCGTAGGCCGTAAGTACCCCCTCTCTTTCCTAAGATTTTAAGGGGCCACGTCTGTTTAAGATTTCAGCAGCGTTGGGCTGGTCTGGAAGGTGCCACAAATGAACCTTAGGGCCTGTGCTTGTTCTAGGTCGAGTGATTCGAGGGCAGTTTTCCTAGCATATACTTGAACTGTATAGCTGTATAGCTGTACTCAATTTGTGATCTGAATGCCCCTAAGTACAATGTGCGTACCATGTCAGCTTTGGCACCCCGCTTTGTGCTGGCTAGCTTTCTTAGTAACGCTAACTTCTCCGAGGCTTTTCTTTCAAATTCCTGGACATGCTGGAGCATTGACAGTTTTCTATCCAGGGTCACCCCTAGATATTTTGGCGTGTTTTCACGTTGGAGTCGCAGCCCACCGAGTTGAAGTTCGAATGGAGCCTTAAGAATGTCAATTCCTAGGCTGAACAGGGACCAGGTCGTTTTGGCAACGTTTAACTGAATCTGCCATATGTCGCAATACGAGGAGATGGTTTGGAGGTCTGCTTGTAATGCCTCCCGAATTTGGTCGGCTTTCTTCTCGTTTGACCAGAGGACAATGTCATCCGCATAAAGCAGTTTTTGGACCGCAGTGAGCAGGGCAAATCGTTAAGAAAGGCCACGAAAAGTGTACAGGCCATTGAGTTGTTGATTTGGCTTGCTAAGGGAGTGCTGGTATTTTGTACGTGTGCTCCTCCCAGACAGAAAGGATTGTATCCAATTGTATATCTTTCCCCGCACACCCATGGCTCTTAGCTTAAGATAGAGGCCTTGCTTCCACACACGGTCGTAAGCCTGTTTTAGGTCTATGAATACTGCATATGTGCTTTCGGACCTCTGGAACCCATCGGCCACCTCCTGTGCGAATATCGTGACCTGATCGATCGGGCTCAAGCCTGCCCTAAAGCCGGCCTGCTCTGGCGACAGGATACCGGCACTCTCAAAGGACCAAACTAGCCGCTCGTTTATCATGCGCTCAGCAAATTTGCCAAGGGTTGAGGTTAGTGAAATAGGTCTGTAGGACTCCAAGTTATTTGCGTCTTTGACCTTCTTGAAGACTGGTACAATGATAGCACGTTTGGATATAATTTAAACAGTCTCTCCAGCGAGGGCGAACCTAACTAACCAGCTGGTATTTCCATAACATAAGATTCTGTTATATTAAATCGACAAATTTTCTTTGAAAAAAAAAGATTTCCCGCGAAGGGTAGCACAAAGAATTGTATCATCAGTTGAAACACTTTCACTTTATAGTGGGCTCGAAGCATCCGTTCCAAAAACTGGGCATCACTAACCAGCTTCGTAACTTTGTTCTTTATACAGGGGCCAAACGTTATGTAACCATTGCTTCACATTTTGTTCTTGTACATGTGTATTTTGGGTTATACATTTCTAAGCAATATCAAAGTGCAGTTCATTAATAGAAAACTGCTATGGAACACTGTACGATATGCAAAAGTACCTTCAGCGGCCGCGAATTGATCTCTATAAAAAGTATTTAATTGATGGAGAAGTAATTTAATGGAGGCTTACTAGAAGCTTCCAATTGAAAATTACGATCTGCATTCAGAGGTTTGGTTTAATCCCCATGTGCTACAGAAGAAAACTGTGATTGACATTTCTAGTATCCTACTCTAATGTAATTGTTCATTTTCCTTGCACTCATTGTAAACGGGAACTCCGTCTGTCGGTCTCTAAGAAACTCCGATGCTCGTTTTGTCATTTCTGTATACTGGAACTGATTCACAGAAACACGACAACACGTCAAGTTGAAGGAAATGGGCTGACGTCAGTTTCTAAGAAGGCAAGATGCTGCCAAGTAAAAAAACACTACCCATTCGCCTCTAACACAGAAGTCTGCTAAGCAGTGAACATGAAATAATGACCAAGAAGAAAACGCCGCGCTACTTTTAAGCTTTTAGTTAAAAGATGTAAAAAGATTTCAAAATAAAAGCGTGACATTGATAATTTTTTAGAAAGCGGAACATTGGTCGTCCCGCCCGGATATTTTATGAAAAGGGAACTGTCCCTCCTAAATCGGGACGTCTGGTCACCTCATTAAATGAAAAGCATTTCATGTGGATCTGGAATTTAGTGAATATCCATTTATTGAACCACGTTGAATCTTAATGCCAACATATAAACTTCCGGATGATAAAATGTATTATTATTACTATTATTATTTATACATGTTAGTTACCTGTAGTCTTTTCATTGTAGAGGAAATACAATCGTAGACGTCACTTTGGCACACTTTTCTGTTCCGCAACTGTTTCGCCTTTTTCTGTCATAAAAAAATACTAATGGTATATTATTTACTTTTTAATCAAAAATTGAAAAAAAAAAACAACAATTCTCTATGTGTGTCTACAAAATACGAAAAACATGCATATATGTAACCCTGCTAGACCAAGTAAAACAAAGGACGTTTGGGCCACGAGACCTTCATCAGCTACAAAACAAACAAAAAATAACAAACAACACAAAATAGTCTTAAGTTAACTTATCTGTCCGATGTTGTTCTCTATCGAGGCAGAAAAGAAATGAGCTACGCTGATGTAAAAGCGCGGGAAAACGGAAGGGTGCGGAGATGTCAGGCAAAGATGAATGGGAAAAGGGGGTACCGTAGTGTTAGTGCCCATCGCTTATTAAATAAAATGTGCTGGTTGTTGATCCCGTTAGGTTGGAGGGTGCCTGACATGCAAATAAGTTTGTTTTCGATCTGCAGACGGGTGTTTTTGTCATTGCATTGTTGTATAGCAGTGACGAGGAGGTCGGTGGTACCCCTATGATGTGTGTTATTAAAATGGATAGAGACGGGCTTAGTTGCAAAGTTACGAATGTCTCTAAGGTGTTCTTGGAATCGTGTTTTTAAGGTCCTGCCTGTGTTTCCAATATAGACCATCTGACCCTATTTCTAAGTACTGGCGGATCCAAGGAGGGGCGGAAGAGGCAATCGCCCCCCCCCCTCGTCAAAATTAGTTGAATTACTATATAATTTTTATATTATGTCACTACACTTCTGGTATCTTAGCCGATTCGGTGAGGGGGGGGGGGGTGATTCTACTGCCCTCCCCACTCTAACCCTTTGAATGGCGGAGGGGCGGTCCTATTTTTATGGAGAAATCAGTTTGTGAACAAAATTAGTTGATTATCTATATAATATAAGCTACATATTGATGTTTTAACCAATTTGTATATTATGTCGCACACACTCTCTGATCTCAAAATTACAAAATTTTAAAAAATTGCACTTATATAATATACTAGACATATGTTACCCGCGACCCGCGGGTCTTTTTTTGTGCATTACTGTCGATATAGTCACAATTAAACGAAATAATAATGTAATAAGTAAAGCGAATGTGTCAATGTACAAATAGTGTGAATGAAGCTATCAAATAAAAATAGCTAATAGGCTTAAATCCATTTTTTCAAATTAAAACATTTGCTTGTAGGCCTACATATATTTGATTAAAATTTGAGATGAATAGACTTAATTTAGTATGTTCATGTGTTAAATTATAAAGTAGATCTTGAGGTAGACATAGATCTAAATCTACACTAATCTAGAGTTAAAAATTGGCTTTTATAGAGTTCATTCTGTGTTGTGCATGCGTGACCTTTTTTCATAAATCAAATAAGAACATAAAACTAAAATGTTATTTAACCTTGGTTAGGCCAATAATAGAATATGCAGCCCCCGTTTGGGACCCCTCAACTCAATAGGCCTATCTCAACACGGCTATGCAACTTTAGCGAACAGCGAACGAATGTATTAAACATGATTTAGAAAAACAATTTTGAATGTTAAATTGATTAAAATATCAAATGAATGGACAATAATTAGTATGTTTATGTGTTAAAGCACAAAACTATCTTTGCGAAAAGAAGTTTTATCATCTTAGAGTTTAATAAGAGTAATAGACCTAGACCTAGGAATAGACTCAGTAGAGAGATTTACCAAATTGCATTACTTCAGGAGCAAAAGTCAGATTATTTGCAGACGATTGCATAATATATAAAACAATAAAAACAACACAAGACACAGATATTTTACAAAGAGAATTAGATGAATTACAGAAATTGGAATCAAATTGGAGCATGTCTTGCCACCCAGAAAAATGTCAGTTGTTAAGAGTAACAAAAAAACTAAAACAAATTAATTCCACTTATCTTATTCATGGTAAACCAGTAACACAGACTAAAAACGCAAAATACCTAGGTGTTATAATAAATGAAAAACTGTCATGGAATCCTCATATTGATGAAACTATAAAAAAATCAAACAAAGCATTAGGATTTATTAAAAGAAATTTCTATAAATCAAATAAGAACATAAAACTAAAATGTTAGTTAACCTTGGTTAGGCCAATAATAGAATATGCATCCTCTGTTTGGGACCCCTCAACTCAAGAAAACATTAAGAAACTGGAACAGACACAAAATAGAGCAGTGAGATTCATAACAAATGAATATTCACATTTGACTAAAGTAACACCTATAGTAAAATCACTAAATTTAGAAAGCCTTTAGGACAGAAGACTCAAAAGTAAAGTAGCAATTATACATAAAACACTGAACCATAATCTTCAAATACAAAAACAAAATTTAATAAAATACTCTGAAGGACACAAAGATAAAGGCACATTTCTCGTCCCATATGCTAGGACAAATTTGTGCCAATACTCCTTCTTCCCTAGTGCTATTAGGGCATGGAATGGGTTGCCTGAGCTAGCCAGGAAAACCAGTGACTTGGCAGAATTTAAGTCATTGATTAATATGCATGACTAAATGCATGACGCGTAGGACGTAATCATCTTCTTTTTTGAAGTAACGTCTGTATTATATAAGATAAGATAAGATATGTGTTAATGTGTAACCAATTGGTAATGTCTAATGAAAGAATGTTCGCCAGGAAATCTGTAGTCACAGGATATCAGGAACTAATTTATGTAAAAAATGCTTTTGAAACACAAAATTGAAGGTTAATTTTATTACATAATGGATCTTCTTTTGTATTTTCCTGAGTTAAAGTAAAAAACTATGCGCGCAAAGTGTATTTCTTAAAATAAGATCTAGGTCTAAATCCTTTCGATCTTTTCTTTGTTAACCATGGCCTAGATCCATAAAATACTATAGCTGTAATAGAGTCGGACAACTTTATTTTTTTTAGGGTCTTAAGTTTGTTTTAGGGCTACAATACATACACTACGGTCTAAGTTAGTACCCAAGGAACATTCCTGCCTAGTTTTATAAAGATTGGTAAAGCGGTTTTGATGTCTATAAGTAACATACATACATGCATACAAACACCTCACATTCTACTTTATAATATAGATATATGCTATTAATTTAATCTTTATATCAAGTCGCCCCACCCCCTATTTTTAATGTCAAATGCATTAATTAGCAAAAATTATAAAAAGTAGCGACTATTAACGTTTTCACTCTACCACCCTCTCCCCATTTGAAATGAAATGAACACGTATTTGTCTTATTTATCCTAAGAAAGACTTTGTTTTGGAAAATTTAGAATTCATACCAAATTTTTCATATTTTCCTAGTCCCTTTTTTCCAATCTTTACTCATACTGATATTTTTCTATTGTATAAATAAATTTTGGACTATAACTCACAATATCTACTTAAATCCTAATAATGCAAAAAAAAAAAAAAAAAAAAAAAAATTAAATATGATTAGAATCTAATTGGTCTACTTAATATCTCCTCCCACTTTCAATTTTTTTTTTTTTAGAGCTTTGAATTATAGTTCTGTAACCAAACAAGTTACAAACATGCCTATTAAACAAAATGTATCACTTATAAATGAGCTTTTTAACAAAATATTATTGGCTGTATTTTTTTCGCTGAAGGTTTAGAAACACTGCTTTTTAAAAAATTCTAATATATATCTATACTATAAATGTAAGGGGTATGTATGTTCCGAATACAAATCAAAATCGTTTGACCAATCTTGATGAAACTTTACACAAATGTTCTTAGGGTGCTAACTGGAACCGTGATGTATGTATAGTAGCCCTAAAACAAACTAAAGACCCTCAACTCTATGAAAGTATTAGTATTTGATGAATCAAGGTCATGTTTACCATGTTTAGATTGAGTTTGAGTTTTGAGTTTTTTGGCACATCGGCACACTTTAGGCCATGTCGTGCCCGTAATCCCTAAAAGATTACTCTCCCTTCATACCACAAGAGCTAAATTGGGTTTTAAAACGTCGTTTTCATCTAAACAGGGGAGGGGGCGGTAGAGTGAAAACGATTAATCTAGTAAGAGTCCTCGCTCCTTTTTATAACTTCTGCTAATGATTGCATTTGGCATTAAAGAAAATTTATAGTATATATAAATTATATTCGTGACAATATTTTTTCTATTTGTTATTTCCTAACTAAACTACAAAAGAAAAATTAATGGTTGTCCGATGGGCGGACCCACCTGGTACAACTTTTTTTTATTGTATGCTTACTAATGATAAAATTTGAGATTAGAGTTTGATGCGACATACTATACAAATGATTTCAATTACCAATAAGTAGCTTATATTCAACTAATGTTGTACACGAACTATGATTTCTCCATAAAAATAGGAGCGCCCCTCCCCACTTAGAGTTTGAGTTTTGAGTTTAGGCACATCGGCAATAGGCTAACAGGGGAACAACATGATATAAACATGGGTTAAAATATCAATAACAAGTTTTAATCATATAGATATTTAATTGATTCTGTTAACAAGCTGTGATTTCTACAAATAAATTGGACCCCCACTCGAAAGTTTATGGTGGGGGGGATTAATGCCATCGCCACCTCCTTATTCCACCAAATCGGGCACATACTAGAGGGGGGCGAAATAATCTAAAAATAGGTAGAAATATAAATAATTAGTATATATTATTAATATAAATAATAAATCCGCATACAATATGTGTGATTTCTCTACTAAAATTCGTTCGCCGAGTGGGAAGGGGGGGGGGGAGAAATATCGCCTTTACGCCCCCCCCCCCCTTTGGATCCGCAAGTCCCCTCGACTGACGATACATAACAAATATTCCAAATAAAGTCTAAGGAACAAAGAACTTTTCACTTGTGTTATCACACAAACTCAGATGCGGCCCCCGTCGGATCCCTGTCGGATCCGCCTATTCGCAAGGAATATTCAAGAAGTGATTTTATTTTGATTGTCAAAAGTCATAATGTTTCAAAGATTTAGTTGCCGTTGTAAAATTATTTTTTTCTGTCTTACGTTTCAGATGTTCTTTCAAAATTAAAGATAATTAACTTCCTTGTCCAAACCTCCCGCTGGACGACGGGGGATGGCAGCGAGCTGGGTATGAAACGTCGAGATAATCAGTCCAGCACGCTAACCGCACGACCAGGCATTGCTGTTACACGAAATGGCCTAAAGTGTGCCGATGTGCCAAAAAAACTCGAACTCAAACTTAATAACAAACAAACTATTACTGATAAAGACATATATTACACATTACGGCATGACATCTACCGGATATGTACACTATGTCAGACGAGCAATTTTAGAGAATCTATCAGCATTGGTGTGTAATTGAACAAAAAAAAGAAGAAGAGAATAGATATCTTGCTTGGAGGCCTACTTCGTTGTCTCAGCCCCACAGTTCTCAACAGAGCTATTGGCATTTTCATTTCAATGGAACTAGAATGAGGATGTAGATCTACCTAAACTAAACTTCTGATTTAACACTCTTAAGATCTATATCTACTAGATATAGATCTAAAATATAAATTTAGAATAATTTAGATGTAATTAGATTTATGAAAATTAAAAGCCTAAATAATCTATCAATAGACTGAATGCAAAATTAAATTAAAAAATAGTAGATTAGTTTTAGTATATTAGGATATAGCATTGCAATATTGGTATAGACGTTTGAAAATCAAAATCTACACTTTGTCTAGAAATTGAAATTCTATATCTTGATCTAGTCTATATAATTTTAAACTAGAACTAGAATGATTTTAATTAAAATATTAATATAGATCTAGTTTTAAAAAATATAGATATATTATAAAAAATCTAAATATACTGTAAAAAATCTAGATCTATTGTAAAAAATCTAGATCTATTGTAAAAAATCTAAATATACTGTAAAAAATCTAGATCTAGTGTAAAAAATCTAGATAAGATCTTAATCTAGCTATTATGTCTTTTTAAAATACAGATAACGAGGTTTAATAAACATTACTATACCGAGTTAATTTATCATTTCATTTAAAGAATTAATTCCATATGACGTCAAAGGAAAAAAAAATTCACTACGTCACACGCCTAGTTAGACTAAACAATTCGTACTTTAACATTAACAAAACCATATTACATTCAAAGCTCTATTACACTTGTCACGATACGTAAACGCTTGCATATAAAAGTTTCACTTGTGCTTTAAAAAACATTCGAGAGAGAAGTTTGCTGTTAGATTCTATTTTTTTTCTTTTTATTACCCATCCCCTGACCAACTTGACCAGGGGTATTAAAGTGATAAAACTCATCCAGTGTGACCTTCGTCCAACTAACTACCCCCTCCCCGCGTCCAGCGAGCTGAGCAACGAGGTTAATATCTGCTCTATCTCCTCCTCAGACATTGGCACATCCGCCCATAAAAAGAATAACAATAGAGTCAGGTAGTGACATCTTCCCGTCCAAGCAGTTACTAGGGGAAAGATAACTTTCCAAATTGCCATCTTAGTAACTCTTGACCTGATAACAAGTTAGATAGTCCCTTGGGTTAGCTTAATAGAAATCCAAAGTTCGATTCTACTGGACGCGGGTAACTTAGAAATTTCGAAGCTTTAATCCCATTGGGTCAAGCATGAATGTTATTTTAAAATACAATTCAAATTGAAAATACCCCGAATCCATTGGACCGGCACCACTGGCTATGCTAATGAGTTCAAGTTCCAATCTATATAAGAATGGACTCGAACTCTAACAGACGCTCACACCCGCCAGACAGATTTCTATATCTAATAGGCAAGGCTGGAACTTAGTTTCTCTCATAAAGCCGCCTATAGTTTAAACAACCGTGGTAGGTTGCTCTTGTTTATATAAATCTTTTTTAACACTATGTATATATGTAACCTTTTATTTTATCTTCAAACACTGTTTATTATCAATGGGCCATTTTCACGCCTATTTTAATTATTTTATTATTTTCCTCAACCTAGCGTTGAGATGATTTAATCTAGATCTACTGGAGCGATCGGATCTTGTACAGGATTCCGAATCATATACTCTCTTACTAGATCCATGAATGTGTTTTGCTGTATAACATGTCAGCTTACCTTAGTCACGGCATGTGATATATCGACTCTGACTATGGCATTTACAGTCATTATAATTTTACTTATATTTAACCGCACTATGTTGTGAATAAGATTTAATCTATGAGCATATTATTCCCTCTCCCGTTATATCTACATATTTACCCCGTTAATCATAAATGATTTATATAACATTGCCCACTAGCGATGCATACAACTCTCTTTTTTTATGCTGGTTTTATTACCATATATTCTTGTTCACTTTTAAACATTTTGCTTGGGTTATCTCCCTTATTTTTGTTTTGTTTTATATAATATTGAAGTTCGGAGTTTAAACCTGTGGTTTACTTGTATGATCTTATCATGGCTTACAGCCTCACGTATTGCTTAATGTAGTTATTTCACCTGTTCTACGTTTGTTAAATGTATTCATTGAACGGAATGAGCTCTATGCCTCACATGCACAATCTGATTGATTGCATGGCATACGAGAGTTCCTACCTATTGCCATGAGGAAGTTTCTAAGTGCTTCTTTCTTTTCAGTCTGGTTGTTATTGGTGGTACAATATTACGCACACTAGACTTGCAATCTTTTCACCACTAGGTCTGCACTGTCTACACCTGTTAGATCATCAGCTTCGACTGGATCTGCAGCGTCACCAAACCTGAGCCTACAACGCCTGAACTCCCCCCCCCCTTCTGTCAGCGAGAAGGAATCTCAGTAGTGCCCACTACAAACGGCCTAAAGCTCAGTGCCCACTACCAATTGCCTACGGTCCAGTGCCCAGATACTTGCCCGGTGTTCAGCGCCTACTGCCCAGCATAAACTGCCCAGTCTAGGCTCCAGCTGTCCGCTGCCCAATATCTATTGCCTACGGTCCTGAGAATACCCTTCCCACCTTTCGATACTGACGCACTCCTTTTCGACTCAAGCCTCATCCCTCTACAAGAATGTCCTGCATCTACCAGACTAGTCCAGCGGCCAACCAACCAATGAAGAAAGATAAGTACACAAAATAGAAACACTTATCCACTCCTTCATATGCAATCAATGATGAAATTAATCCACCAGAATCATTGTCAACATACTACCCAAGCTAGTAGTGATATTGTTGTTAAATTAAATTGTTTTTTTTTTATTCAACATAGAGTCAGTTCATTTGTTCTAATTGTTGCTCGTAGTGTGCCTGTTCAATATTTACTTATGTGAGCTGGGAAACTCAAAATTACTTCCCCTAGAGTAACGAACCAAAAATCATTTTAAAATATTAAAAACCTCGCCACAATACTGAATAACAAACAACTACACAAATAGTATAGACCACAACACAAAATAAGGTCAGTACACAGTCTAACGAATGTAAACAGACACTAGGGGCGACAATCAACCGAATTTACGACATTCACCCCACGTTTAAATTTTATATATATAACACAACCACAGGTAGTTAA